>CM057347.1:324096431-325296431 GCA_030015575.1 Agapanthus africanus
GCGCGGATTCTCCGCCAGCAACATCCCACGTTCCACGCCATCACGATCCCCATTAAAGGGCGATCCGTTCTCTACGCGGGCGTGACGTCGGGAGCGTAACTGCTGGCAAGATTCTCGCGCCTACTGTTGCGTGCCGCCACCGCTATATAAACCCCCATCACAGAGGGGTCAAGTAAGCCATTCTTTACTCTACTAAGCCGTTACTGTGCTCGGATCTCATTACTAACTTGATCGTCGGAGGGTCCTCGGTGGTACCAAACCACCCCGGGACTTCTTTGCAGGTACTCGGCGCCAAACTCCTCACATCACCTTTCTCACCAAAACCCATTGAGATCCACATGCAATAGAAGGTCACCACCAAAATCCGCCGGGAGATCAACGGAAGACAACATCTGACGGAGAACTGAAAAGGACCTCCATCAGTTAGCGCCATCTGTGGGAAATGTAACTCCACAAAACACAAAGTTGGCCTTCCGATCTCCACCCACATGGCAAGCAACCATCCTGAATATCCCGGTACCAGCCGCCGCCTTCCACTCACCGAAGGCGGGGATGAGCCTCCTCCAGCGACCATCATCAACGCCCTCGTAGGCTGGATAGATCGGCTACAGTCCCTCGTGGAGCACTCTTCCACATCCAAACGGCCAGGCCTGGGCCCCAGATCGCCGCTCCACCGCCTCTAGAAGGCTCTGTCTCTATCTGGACGGATGACCACCAGCAGGCTACGACTCCTGGCCGCCGATCTCTCGAGCCGGTACTCCTTAAGGCCCGCTAGGCACCCTACAGCTCCATACCAAGGTCCGCCGCCAGAACGCCTCGTCTCGAGCCTCCTCGCGGCCCTTATCCTCCTGAGGAGATGTCAGTCACCTCGCCTATCCACTAGCATGGTCGACACCACCACCCTCGGCAAGGCCACACAGAAGGGGTTCACCTCGGCGGCTCGAGAGCCGCCTCGCCCAGGGATCTGAGGCACCTCATCAGGAGGAACCGGGGCTGCTCCCAAACGCAGGTCACCCGCAGCGGAGGCCAGGGATCCCAAGGCGCTGATTCCTCGGGATACCACGGTCGTCTTGACGCCCTCGAGAAGAAAATTGAGGGCATGCGCCGGGAGGCTCACCTCTCGAGCGATGAGGCTAAGTACGCCTTCGATTCGCTCACAAAGCCGTTCACCGAGGAATTGCTCGCCGTCCACGTCTCCTCACGCAACAGGCCTCCAAAGGTCTCTCAGTTCGACGGGAAAACCGATCCGAAGGACCATTTGTACTCTTTCACCATGAGGATGAGCTTCCAGGACCACTCCGACGCGGCCCAGTGCAGGGCCTTCCCGGCCACCCTTATCCGCACAGGTCGGGACTGGTTCTGGGGGCTCAAGCCCCACTCGATCTCGAACTTCGACGAGCTGGCTACTCAGTTCCTCGGCCATTTCGTTGGGAACCGACGACAAAAGCGCACGGTCGACTACCTCTTCACGGTTAAGAGTGGGGACAAGGAAACGGTCAAGGCCTACATTACCCATTTCTACAACGCCCTTCTCGAGGTGCCCGAGCACCAGGACGAGACCGTCATCATGGCGCTTAGATCTGGTCTGAGGCATAAGGAGTGGTTACGCTCCTTCGTGTTGGTTCAACCTAAGACTATGGCCGAGGTCAAGGCGTGGACCGAGCGCGAGGTTCAGCTGGAATCCGAGGTGAACGCGAACCTCCCCCGAGCAGAATGATCCGATCAGAAGAAGAGGGCTCGGGAGGAGAGGCCGGAGCGTCAGCAGCCCTATCACCCGAAGTTCTAGGAGTATACCCCCTCAACGTCTCCCTCGTAGTATTGCTAGAGGAGGCCCAGAACGAGGGGTTCTTCAGGTTCCCTCCGATCCCGCGTCAGGCTGCGAAGCGAACCCGAGGCCCTTACTGCGCTTTCCACCGGATACTGGGCCACGCAACAGAGGATTGCAAGCAACTCAAGGACTACATCGAAGAAATCATCTGATCTGGACACCTCGCCACATACTTGAAGGACAAACGGTAGGCCGACCGCGAGCAGGAGCAGCATCACCCTCCCGCTGACCTGACCATCGGTCAGATCATGCTCGTTTCGACTGATGGCCAGCACGGAACTTGGGGAGCCCCATACCCTGCGCCAAGCACGGAGGCCCACAGTCCTCCGGGGAGCTCGGGCCGAGCCAATAAAATCATCTACTAGCCTGTACCTTTCCATTAGGGCAATGTAAACTCTTCCTAGGATCTATTGTTAATTTAATAAAGGTCAATGGAACATTGCGAAAAAGAAAGAAAAACATTGCTTATTCAAAAGGTATTATGGGCTCCTCAGCCATACACGCAAAGAGAAAAGGAAATTACAACAGTGGGGGAAGGGGGTGCAGCGAGCACTGCTCGTGGTACTCGGTAAAGATCTCCGCCAGCCGGGGCCTTGCGAGGTCCAACCTCTGTCCCCGGTTCCCCCCACGCGCGTCGATCCCAAGCCTCAGCTCGTAGCATTCGCGGACGAGCGCCTCTGAGTGGGCCAGCCGGTTCGCAGAGATCAGGCCGAAGCACCTCAGAGATCGCAGCTTGCCTACGCCCTCGTCATAGAGCTGCTCGGACAGGGGATTGTAAAGCCCCGGCGACGCCCTCCAGATAGAGTACATCAACAGCTGCAGCAAGGAGGAGCGTTGGGGGAGCAGCCGGCCGAAATGGTCCTCAATGCTCCTATAGACCAGCTGCATTGTGTCCTCGGTGCAATTCTGGTCGTAAAGGTACACGTCTTCGAAGTGGATGATGTCGGGTATGGTAAACGGGAAGTCTTGCATTTTCGACGACCTGTTTATGAAGGATGGAAGGACCAGTACTCCTTCAACCTTATATAGCCCACTGCGCAGCTCAACAGTCGCCCGCGTTCACCCAAAAGGTCGCTGCCATGCGACGGCCGTCAAGCCTTCTCTGGTGGAATCGAAGCGACGCACCCGTGGCGCTTCGCCTCCCCCCTCATTCAATGCGCATGCCGCGCGCACTGTTGCCGCGACCGTTCCTATTCCCCATGCTTACAGCTGGACGGTCAGGCTACACCTCGCCAAGGTTCAACCCAGCAACTACCCTGCTCGTTCACCCCTGGCGGGTAGCTTCCTTACCGTAACGCCAGGGATCAGAAAGCCCTCCTAAAGGCAGTCGAGTCCGAGGATCCCTCGCTCAGCTATCCTTCAGGACAAAAGCCCTCCCCAAGAGGCACCGGGCAGTGACCCTGCCCGGCCAAGGGTCCTTGGTAGTCTTCTACAGCCTCTCCTGAGCTAAGGACCAAAGTCCTCCCAGAGGCAGTCGAGTCCTTGCTCGGCTATCCCCGGCTAGTAGCTTCCTACCACAACCGACAGGCATCAAAGTCCTCGCCAAGAGGCACTGGGCAGTAACCCTGCTCGGTCCCCGTCCTGAAGGATCAAAGCCCTCGCAAGAGGCAACCGAGCAGCTATCCTGCTCCGTCATCTCCGGCTGGTGGCACCCTACCCATGACGCCAGGGATCGAAGCCCTCGTAAGAGGCACCAAATCGGCTATCCCGCTCGTTCATCCCAGGATGGTAGTTGCCTACCCATGATGCCGGAGGTCAAAGCCCTCGCCAAGAGGCAACCGCGCAGCCTCACTGCCCGGTCATCCTTAGTGGGCTTCTTACAGCCTCTCCAACGCTAAGGATCGAAGCTTTTACAAGAGGCAACCGAGCAGCTACCCTGCTCGGTCGTCCCTGGCGGGTAGCTTCCCTACCGCAACGCCAGGGATAAGAAAGCCCTTGCAAGAGGCAGCCGAGAAGCTACCATGCTCAGTCACCCCCGGCTGGTGGTCAATGCTAGCGTTGACAGAGGTCAAAAGATGGCACCCCCATGGTGCCACCGAGCAGGCGCCCACTCACGCTCAGCTCAAGTACGATGAACAGCGCTCTGCCCGTCACCCGCAGAGGAACCGAAACCCCAGTGAGGGGCATCAGATATATCCAGGTCTAAGCAATCTCCCCTCGACTTCGGGGCCCATGGGGATACCTCCTCGGCAGCGCATGGCATGCTCGTCGGCAAGTGATCGAAATCAACCCGAAGGGCGATTGCTAGACAAGTGGCAAACTTGACATGAAAACACAACGGTGCAAGCAGAGGTATCTTACGAGCATTCTTCACAAACAGATGGCAGAGCGCGATTCGATGAAGCCAAAGAAAAATTTTATTACTACCAAAGACAAAAGCTTTACAAAGGGTATTTTTTGGGGCTCCCCAGCCTTACAAAATTCAAAAAACAAAACAAAATAAACAGAGGAAAACGGAGGCTCTACACCTCGGGGCCAGGTACGACCTCGAGGTCCTCGACCTCCACCACGTGACGCGAGGGGTCCTCGGCGGCTTCCTCACCAGGAACCTCTTCCCCTTGCTCATCGGCGTCTGTGGGGGGGAACTCGGCCCGGAGATCTCCATCAGCAAACTCCGGCATCCGGGTCTCAACGGCATCGAGGGCATCGTGCCAAATGCGGGTCGTAGCCACGGCCAAGTCGTCATAGAAGTCTCTCGAATTCTTATAACACTCCACCGCCCTCAGTTCAGCCGACTTGGCCGCCTCGGCCGCCGCCCCCAGCTCCTTTCGGAGGGTCTTCACCATCCTCTTCAGGTTGACGGCGAGCACCTGGGCATCCTCGAGCTTAACCTCGGCAATAACGGCGGCCTCGCAGTGCCGGGCTACCTCCCACTTCCCGGCCACTACCTCGCCTTCTAAGGCAGCAACCCTCACCGTCATCGCCTCCAGCTCCCTCTTGGAGCTCACTTCCAGCGAGGCAAGCTGGACCGCAGTCTCCAGCGCCGGGGCTACCACCTCGGCTTCTATACGCAAGGCGAGGGCAACGTGCTGGAGAACCTGGAAGACGCAAAAAAGATCAGAAAGATGAAGGAGGCACTGAATCTCACAATGAACCAAACACTTACCTGCACGGGACTCCTAGGCGATGGACGCCAGCTGAGCCCTGAAGGTCCCCCCGGGAATTCTACCCCCGGCCGAGGTCTCTATCTCATGCAGAAGGCTATCCGCAATGGATAGCCCCGATGGCACTGCGAACCGGAGGCCCCTTTCCTCCACCATGGTCGGCGAGGACCGGCCCCGGGAAGGTCTCCGGAAGCTCCTCTTGAGCGGCTCCGAGGGAGGGCCGATCTCCTCTTCCGAGGCCGGGTCATCCAGAATCAGGGCCCGCTTCCGGCCGACACTCTGCTGGGACCCGGGGCGGGATCCGCCCGCGAGCGCTCGCGGGACACCGCCACCGAAGCGGTAGGAGCCGGGACGGGCTTCGCGCGAGAAGAACTGGCGCCCCCAGCCTTCGTAGCCTGCCTCGGCTGGCGCATGGAGGCTCTGAGCGAGTCGAAGTCCATGGATCCTGCACGAAACAAATACCCAACAAATCAGCGACACAAGCAAAACACAAGCCAAAAAGCAAGCCTAACTTACCGACGAACTCGACGGGGCTAAGCCCGGCCCAGCTCAGGACCCTCTTAGACAGCAGCACGTCAGGTCGGGGGATGGGCTCCCACGACGCCACTCTCACCGCGGCGGGGTCATCGGACTGGTTCCCCGGCAAACATTTCTCTCTCGACCACTTGGTAGGCACGGGCCAGTCCTCGCCCTCGGGAGGGGAAACGAAGAAAAATCTCTTTTTCCAATCATGAATAGAAGAGGGCAAGACCACGACCCCCATCCCGGCAGCACCCCTCGACCGCTTCCTGAAAGAGAGATAAACCCATCTCAGGTCGCCCGCTCGACTACCAGGGTGACTTTTGAAGACGAGAGAAGAATCGAGAAGGGAAAGGCTGATGGGAACCGCCTGTAACTTCAGGCGGATCAAGAACCCGAGAAAGATCCTCCACGAGTTCGGCAATAACTGGTCGGGGGCCAAACCGAAAAAATTCAGCGCAGCGATGACCTCAGGAGAGAAGGGCAGGTGCATTCCGCCCCAAAAAGCTTCCAAGTACAGGGCGATTTCCCTGCCCCGTACTTGATCCGCCCTCTCTCCCTCCTTGGCCAGTCGGAGCGTGTAGCACGAGGGGATGTGGAAGCGAGCCCGAGCATTGGCGAGCTCGTCCTCATGCCTCACCCAGCATGAGGAGCCAAGGGCCGCATCTGTCGCCTCCTCCCTGGAGGTTGCCCCCGCCTCACAATCCCGGGGAGAGGATCCAACCCCTGCTCCCCGGGGGGACTCAGACACAACTAAAGGGATCCTAGAACCCACTCCTACAATATCTACCGACTCTACAAAGGAAGACATCTAACCTTGGAAAAGGGAATCTTCAGGGGCCGAAAGCGGGAGAAAGGAGACGAGCGCCGAGCAACCAGGACTTAAGAGAGGGAAATATGAAGGAGTAAGGGCCCAAGGGCGGACCCCACCCCTATTTTATGCTACAAACGGCCTCATCCAACGACGCCCGTCATCTCCCGCCGTAACGACTCCTCGCGCCCAGCGGCTCCGATTGCTCCACGTGTCGATCCTGTGCTGGACCGCGTCCCATCAGACGCCACAGGCCTGCATACGTCGCGTCAGCCAATTGACGCTTGACGCGTGGACTGTCGCTTCAGTTGCATAGTGCACGAACCGGCGCACCTTCTTTAAATGCAGAGATCTCGCCCTGATTCGCTAGCGGAAAGGACAACTGACAGCCTGAGAGCTCGTCCCGACAAAGCCCTAGAAAGGGGCTCACCTCGGGAGGCCTGGCGTCCACTCCTAACCCGACCCGCTAGCTGGTCGGGACAAGAGTGGGGGGCTAATGATGATGCTCAATATTGGCGATCTCCAATATCAGGACACGTGGTAGATGATGTATCCTAGGCTTCAGAAGAAAGGGCCCACAGGGGCCGACCAGGCCACCCTATACCCGACCTGCAAGCACAAGCTGACCCTCCTCGGGGGCCCTGCAAATTGGCATCCTCGGCCCCTCAGCTCGCCCCGAGCTGCCACAATACCAAGACTTCTCGGTCTTCTCGCTCATCCCCAAGCCTCCCGGCCGAGGCCGTCTTCCTCGGTCCTCCGACCAACTCCACCGCCCATGGGCGTAACCGCCGCTCCGCAAATCTCGCCATGCGCGGATTCTCCGCCAGCAACATCCCACGTTCCACACCATCACGATCCCCATTAACGGGTGATCCACTCTCTACACGGGCGTGACGTCGGGAGCGTAACTGCCGGCGAGATTCTCGCGCCTGCTGCTGCATGCCGCCACCGCTATATAAACCCCCATCACAGAGGGGTCAAGTAAGCCATTCTTTACTCTACTAAGCCGTTACTGTGCTCGGATCTCATTACTAACTTGATCGTCAGAGGGTCCTCGGTGGTACCAAACCACCCCGGGACTTTTTTGCAGGTACTCGGCGCTAAACTCCTCACATCACCTTTCTCACCAAAACCCATTGAGATCCACATGCAATAGAAGGTCACCACCAAAATCCACCGAGAGATCAACGGAAGACAACATCTGACAGAGACCTGAAAAGGACCTCCATCAATCGCCGAAATCTTTCCATTACTTGCAACAAAGGTCCATTGTCCAAATTACATCACCGAACGTGCAATTTTGACAACGAAGAATGAATACGTTTACGACATAAATGGTCTCATGATCAAAGAGTTTCCTGGAGAAGATGTCATCTATCATAGCTTAGAAAGTGCAATGGATGAAAATAACTCTAACTATCAAGAAGAATTCTTAAATGATCTGACCTTAAGTAGACTCCCTCCCCAAAAATTGGTTTTGAAGATTAATTGTCAGGTAATGTTATTAAGGAACTTGGACCCTTCAAACGAATGATGCAATGGTGCAAGACTTGTCTGCAGGAGATTTGCTAAAAATGTGATACATGCAACAATAGTTGTTGGTCAGTATTCTGGGAGAGATGTGTTGGAGATTTTGACAGAGTAATAATGAAAAATTGGAAGCAAAAGTGATTTTGCAGATGGTTTTTATTAGAGTAAAAAACAAAGCCTTTAAATAGGCATTACAAGCTAAACGTGACTTGAAAGCAGAGAAAATTCTTAGCCTAGAAAATCTCAACTGTTTAACTATTTCCATCGACACATAATCTGCCTAGGAGATTTATTCAACTTGACTACTAACAAACTACTAACAAACCTGCCTAGGAGATTTATTCAACTTGACTACTAACAAACTACTAACAAACCTGCCTAGGAGATTTATTCAACTTAACTACTAACAAACTACTAACAGAAACATTCGAATTACTCTAACTTCAACACTCCCCCTTTATTCGAAAGTTGAAACTCCCAATTGTGTACTGAACTCTTCATGTTTTGCTTGTGGCAAACTCTTGGTTAATAAGTCTGCAATCTGTTCATTGGTTCCACAGTTATCCAACTGAATTTCTTCTTTAGCAATCAGCTCCCTTATAAAATGATGCTTGATTTCGATGTGTTTTGTCCTGCTGTGGTGCACCGGATTCTTCGCTAACATCACTGCTGACTTGTTATCACATTTCATACTAGTAGTTTTGATCTGTTCTTGCCCCAAGTCGCTTAGAATCCTCCTTAACCGGACTGCTTGACAACTTGCTGCAACAGCTGCCACATACTCGGCCTCTGTCGAAGATAAAGCCACTGAGGCCTGTTTCTTCGAACTCTAGGATATGGCTGCTTCCATAGTGATTGGGTCCCCAGCAAATAGAACCAGTGCTGAAGTTGTGTTCCCCTCAATCTCAAACCGACGTCGAGGAACTCTCCCCTGCTCACTTCTACGTAGCTGAGCTGACTCTTTCGGAGAAGATTCTTCAGATGTTGAGACTGAGCTTGATTTCTCCGGAGTTGAAGACTGTGAACCTTCCGAACCATCATTTTCGGGCTCGACTTGTTCAAGGGCACTTTGTTCTTCTTCAGTCTGAATGTGAGGGATTTGGCTGTTGTCTTTGGATTCCCAATCCCAACTGGCCTGTTCGTCAAATACAACATTGCGACTAATAGTAATCTTTTTACTCAAGGGATCATATACTCGGTAAGCCTTTGATTTAGTGCAATAACCAATAAACACATGCTTTAGTGATTTCCCATCTAGTTTATGTCGTCCTGTTGTAAGCAAGACATAACATATGCACCCGAACACTCGAAGATGACTTACGGAGGGTTTACTTCCACTCCATGCTTCATACGGAGTTTGGTTCTATACTGCTTTGGTCGGTGAGATGTTGAGAATATGAACAGCTGCTGCAACTCCTTCAGCCCAAAAAGAATTTGGTATTCCATTCTGTTTCAACATCGATCGAACACAACTGTCCGATTCTTGCATTCAGCCACGCCGTTCTGTTCGGGAGTATACGGTGCTGTGAGCTACCTTCTTATTCCTTGTTCATCACAGAAGGCATCGAAATCTTTTGAGGTAAACTCACCTCCACGATCGGTACGGAGTATTTTTACAACTTTCCCACTTTGTTTTTCCACAAGTGCCTTGAACTTCTTGAAGCACTCGAAGCTTTCTGATTTGTGCTTCAAGAAATATACCCAGCTCATCCTACTAAAATCATCAATAAATAGGAGAAAGTACTTACTGCCAGCTAATGATTCTGTTCTCATAGGACCACACAGATCGACATGGATGAGCTCGAGAATATCTTCAACTCTCTTTGATTTTCCTATCGGAAAAGATTGTTTTGCTTGCTTTCCAATCATGCACCCTTCGCAGACTTTCTCTAATGGCTTGATGACAGGAAGATCATTCACCATTTGCTTGTTCTTTAGCAGCTGCAGTCCTTTAATGCTTAGATGGCCATATGCTGATGCCATAGCTCGTTTTCCGCAAGAGTCTTGCTCACCATGGCTCTTTCTGTTATTTCAGCAAAATCAAGAGCATACATACGATTTGATGACATATGAGCACAAGCAAGAATTTTACCAGTGATTTTGTGTTTCACCGTGCATTTAAAATCATCAAATACCACCATGTAACCGGATTCATTCAATTGTCCAACGCTCAGCAAGTTGTGTGCTAAAGATGGAGCAAAATGAACATCCTTAATAAATTTTTTCTGGTTACCTACTGAGATCTCAGCTATGCCCTTGCCTTTAATCTGTAGTTGTTTATCATCTCCAAGCCGTACTTGTGATTTGACAGTCTCATCGAGCTCTTTGAATTTGGAGCGATCTCCGGTCATATGATGAGAGCAGCCGCTATCAGTGTACCAGATGTCATTCTTCTTTGTTGTTGTTGCTTCTGTCATAAACAGGAAGTTATCTTCCTTTTCTTCAGCATAATTTGCCTCTTCTGGTTTGGACCAACAATACCTATTAGAGTGCCCAAATTTATTACAGTATGAGCACTTGACAGTATTGTTTCTGCCTCGGCCCCTGCCTCTATGGCCTCCTCGACCTCTTCCATATTGATTTGAGGATTCAGACTCCCCCTTGCTCTGAAAGGCTATTTCTTCTTCCTTCCCATTAGATCGGTTGATTCGCACCTTATGAGCTTGAAGTGATCCCATTAGTTCATCAAACGAGAAGGTGGACAGGTCCTTAGATTCTTCGATTGCAGTCACCACATGATCGAACTTAGATGGCAGACTCCTTAGAACCTTGGCAACGACAGTTTCGTCTGATATCTGATCTCTGTAGGATCTCATTTGCCCTACAACCGACGAAACTTGTAACACCAGAGATTAGGGTTAGTGGTAATTGTGTGTTAATGTGGGGTTTTTGGTAAAAAGTTTACCAAAACGGGATTCTAGTAATTTATCTGATTTTATGGTTATTTTTATTGAACTTTATCTCGACCACACACACTTGTGCACGTTAAATAGGATTAAGATTAGGGCTTGCCATATTTGAGCTTGTGGGTTAACTATGTTTAGTTTAACCATGGTCGGTTAGGTCCTTGGTTAAATTAATTAAGTTTTTTAGAGCTAATTAGTTTAAATTGAGGATGGTTGGCTTTGACCATGGGTACTTAGAGAGTTTTAAAGTTGACTTAGAGAGAGAGAGAGGGATGTGATGTTGTCATGATGGTTTAAGGTTAAGTCTCATCACCTCATTTCAAAACTTTTATCACCTCTCTCTCACCCACACAACTAGGATCAGCCTAGCCACCAAATCAGCAGCACTTCAACCAAAATTTTATCAAATCAGCCACCCCAAACCAGCCCTATTGCTGCTACAGCAGCTGATGAGTCACCATTAGCCATTCTCAGCTCATTTCCAGCATCAGTTCCTCACAAAGCAACACTTTAACTGCTGCACAAACAGCCACATCAGCCCTAACATCATTACAAATAGCCCCAACCTTAAAACCCTCTCTCCCACACTCACATCAGCCCACTTCCAGCTCAATTCGGCCTCCAAACCTGCATCATAGCATCAGCTTAGCTGTTATAATCAGCATCAGCTTTTTATCAAAACATCAGCAGCAGCAGCTGCTACATCATCCCCTACTCTTTACATAACCCCTCCCCCACACTACACAACCCCTCCCTTAACACTTCCTCACCCCTTGCCACTAGCAACACCTGAAACCAACACAAAATAACACAACCCAGAACCAAACAATCGGCAACAGCAAACGCCAACCTGCTCCAGCTTTAGCAACAGTGAAGATCAGCTCTCTTCTAGCCTAGTTGCAGCACCAGGAGCTGTAGCAGCAGCACCCACTCCCTTCTTCTTCTCCTTCTCCTTGTTTGCAAGGTTCCTAGGGGGTATATTTCCTAAAATCTTTCCATATTGCTTAGATTATGTGTTTGTTTAGCTAGTTTAGCGTTTTATCGTAATTTTAGTACTAGACTTGTGTTGTGCTGGTAGATCTAGTTTCAGTAGAGTGCTTGTAGCTTAATGAACCCTTTTAGGTGTTAATTAGACTGTTTTAGCCTAGTAGTGTCGTTAAATTTAGATGGATAGCCTTAAATTGCTAAAATGATGATGATTTAGCATGATTGGTGTTTATTACATGCTTTAGTTATGATTTTGGGTGAATTAAGGGAATTTTGGCTAAAGTAAGGGTAGTGTTGGTTAGAATAGCCCTTTAGGTTCTGTTGAAACCAGTTAACCAGAGGATTGCCCCAGAGTTCACAAAGACACCCGATTTACCCGACTTAGCGTAATTTGGCAGTTTTAGCGACCTTTTGGCCTTTATGAGATCTGCTGTTGACCCGAGACCTTCAGAATAAAATTATGAAGACTATAGTATGGTGGGATTAGCAGACACATACACACAGAGCATGGGGACCCACCTCACCTTTGAGACCGCCGGTTTAATCATTCTGGCCGCAAATTGCGGCCAGAGTAGGGGGTGGGGTGTGGGGATTTTGGGTATAGGGTCCTTCTGGGTAGGTTAGTCAGTTAGTGCCTGTAACTTTTCAAGTTGGGTCCAGAGGCAAAATCTGGAGCTAATTGCGTGTTTTCAATGTTTTAAGTCTCGTGCGACACGCGCGTGATACGCGTGGTTCTGTGGCGCGCTGCAGCATGTTAGTTTAGGTTCTTGTGGGTTTGTACGCGTCGCGTCGTGTCGTGTGCACACGCGTTTAGTTTCACGCACGCATATCCTTTTTATTGATATATCGCGTTTTGCAGGATTTTTCCTTATGTGGTGACTTTTGTAAATTCTAGGTTCGCCGGCAGGGACTTCAAGAGCAGCAGAGAAAGGAAAGCAGGTGGTCGGACACACCTAGCGCGGGATCACGGGTGAGTAGATTTAATATCTACGGGGGACGATCGTTTGGATGGCGCGAGTCGCCCGATAGATTTAGTAAACTCGAAAATAGTAAACTTGATATTACTTGTGACATTAGAATAATAATACTCACATGATATTTGCTGCAGTTAGACCTATATGTTATACCCATATACACAAACTCATTTATAGGACACACGCACCATTACCAGGTTTTTATATGCAGCACGGGCACATTCATGTGGACACACACCCCTGGTAATTGTTATGTCACGACACTAGATGACTTTAAATCTGAAACATGTTAATTGCTTAAACCTCTGCTATTGCAACAAATAATTAAAATGAAATCATAAGAATTGCTATTCTCGTGCATATGTATTATTATATCATTGTTCATGCCTAGTATAAATCATACATTGCAAATTGTTACCATAGGCACTCATTATCATTGACATATGCATACATGATGATTTCATGAGATTTATGATATTTCTGGATTTCGGAGGAAGCCGCAAAATTTCAAACTTATAATCTTTTTAAATATAAAAATTGCGGTTTTCTAGTGATGTAAAGTGTCGTCCACCATGAGTTTGATGTGGTTTTCGAGACCCGTTTCGAGGAGGTGGATGAACCGTCTCGGGTACATGGTGGGCCCGGTACGGTACCCCGGGACAAGAAGATCGCAGGAGATGGCGTTGAGCCTGGCAGGGGACGGATTACATACCGGTGACTTCATTTGGCACGGCGGATATCCAAAGGATACCGTCCGTGGTCGCTAGATTGGGGTATTGATATTTGATATGGATCAGCTGGACGGCTGAGGCCAGAGATACTTGACATGGATATATGAGATTTGAGACAGTTTTGAGGTGTCATTGCTGGACACGGATTTTGTTGATTATCATGGATTTTATGCTGATATTTGAAAGGAGTTTCAAAACAAAGGAAGGAACAATTCTTATACCTACATTGAGATCTTGAGTTGACTCATATGGCATACATACATGATAGTATTTCTTGTGGCATTCATACCTGTCATTATATCCATGTGACATTATACTTGTTAGTACACTTATGATGGATACATACCTGCTAGTGCATACAGCCATACCTGTCCTAGGGATGCTAGGATACTTGTGTACATGCTTACGATAGCCTTAGTAGATGTTATTTATTACTCACGAGCTGGCAACTCACCCCCGTTGTGCCACAGCTTTTCTGCAGGTCCGTTCCGTCAGCACTGTAGCGGCAGACACTTTTGCTCATTTTGCCCCTTTTGTCTGGACTCGAGGCTTTTGCTCATAGGTGGGTTGTTATCATTTTGTACCACTTATATATGTTCATTGTATCTAGAGTACTCCATCTGCTACTACTATTTCAGCTGTACCAGTCTTATTTGGATTACTGTATATTGACCTAGAGACGAGATTGTGAAACTTGGGGATTTATTCTATGTTACATCTGGGGTCGAGCTCACTTGAGTCGACATGCTATTTCTTATGCTTCATGCTTATCTATGCACATTGTTATTTTATATTGCGTGGGATTTGTGACCGTCTTGAGGCGAAGAGCTAGCTCCCGCTTGGGGATGCCATTTTCATGTTATTCATTTATATCCCTGTTGTACTCGTTTGGAGCTTTTTTTACAAAGGAAACTCTGTTGGAATTTTTGGAAAAAGAAAAAGTTGTTTTAAAATGAAATTTGATGTGGTTTAATGAAGTTAAATGTTGCAAATAATTGGTTTTTCCTTCACTCTAAAATTTTAACTGGGTTTTGTATTCTGGGCTTCGGCTTACTTAGTTTACGGACGCCTTGAGACGTTTCGTAACTTAAGTGCCGGTCGCGTTCCTACCTTGCGGGTCGTGACAAAGTTGGTATCAAAGAGATAGGTTTCACCTTTCCGAGTGTAGGATGACCCTTAGTAGATGGAGTAAGTGACTTAAGCAGGGTTGCGTAGCATACGTATGTCCGCGGCATACTTGCGATGCGGTACTCCGCCTAGATGACTTTAGGATATACTTGCTTGAAATTCTTTCTTCAATTTCGTGTATCCTTCGATTCTATTGCACCGTTCTTATTGTCCTGTTTCCTGTACCAGTCACTATGCCGTAGAGGGCTACCAGAGCGCAGAGGGCTGCCACCCGAGACGAGATTCGAGATGGCTCGTCCGAGACTAGGACTGAGCAGGGTGGTATGCCTACGTCGCAGGGACAGACTGATCCACCTTCCCCAGGCCGTATGGATAGGCTTGAGACTGGTATGGAGGAGTTGCGACAGATGATGGGGAGTATGCAGGATCTACGTCAGATGGTAGGATCCCTAGTTGCAGCTGGTCGTGCACCGAGGCCGGAGGACGTACCTACTACATCCCAGACCACTATGATACCTGCTCCTACTACTACCGCCGTGACCATCCCGGTTTCGCTACAGGAGTTCATGAGGCTGAGACCTCCAGTTTTCATGGGTACCGATGCAGCAGAGGACCCGCAGACATTCTTTGATAGTTTGGCTAGGATCTGCCGTTCGCTGAGATGTTCCGATGATCGCTGGGTAGAGCTTGCGAGTTTCCGACTAGAGGGTCTCGCACAGATATGGTGGGAGTCAGTGTTGAGAGGTCGAGCTGCAGGTCTACCGCCCATGACCTGGACCGAGTTCACAACAGTCTTTTTAGCCCGTTTCCTTCCGGAGAGTGTTCGTGACGCCAGAGCTCGTGGCTTTGAGGCCTTGATCAAGACACCAGGGATGACGGTGTCTGAGTATGACGTCCAGTTTACACAGTTGTCCCGATATGCTCCGTATCTGGTGGATACCGAAGCGAAGAGGGTGAAGAGGTTCATACAGGGACTGGATGCCTAGCTATACCTTGCTATTGGTGCCCAGCATTTCAATACCTATTCAGCGGCTATGAATACAGCGTTGCGGATGGAGGCATGTATTTCAGCGACTTCGGCCGTTCCCGGGCCGAAGAGGATTCGTACTGGCACGCCAGATCAGAGGCAGCATGCTAGATTCGTTCCGAGAGATAGGGTCGGCAGAGGGTTTGGACGCAGTCAGCTGTATGGGTCGTATACACAGGGACAGCAGTCGTCTCCAGGGTGCTATGGATGCGGGAGTCTGCACTATCGTGTTAGAGATTGTCCAGTGAGGCGACAGGGAGCGGCGACCGTTCCGCATGTGACTCTACCTCCATCACCGCCCCCTCCTCAGAGAGCTCTACTTCCTGCCACAGGCGATGCTCTACGCCAGTTAGGTGCACCCAGAAGCCGTGGGCGCGGCGCACCGATCCAGAGAGGACGAGGAGGCAGAGGCCGAGGCAGAGGTCAGCCCGCTATCGGAAGAGGTCAGGCCCGAGTCTTTGCGTTGATACCTCAGGATGCGCAGGCATCCAATGCCATCGTGACAGGTACCCTATCAGTATGTTCTGTTGATGCACACGTGTTGTTTGATCCCGGATCCACGCATTCGTACGTTTCCACCCACTTCGTGCCGAGTTTGGGTAGAGAGTCCAGTTTGCTTGATCAGCCGCTTGTTGTGACCACTCCTATGGGAGAGTCTTTTGTTGCTAGGCACGTGTTCCGATCCTATACCGTTCATATTGGCGAGCGAGAGCTGCCTGTCGACTTGATCCTTCTTGAGATGTTGGACTTCGACGTTCTTTTGGGCATGGATTGGTTAGCCACGTGCTATGCGTCAATGGACTGCCGCGAGAAGACAGTTAGATTTTGTTTTCCCGGCGAGTCGGCTTTTGTTGTGCAGGGGGACCGTGGTGCCGCCCCTCACATTTTGATTTCTTCTCTCCGTGTTGATCAGCTGTTGAGGAAGGGATGTCGGGGATTTCTAGCCTGTGTATGCGATACTAGAGCTACAGATGTTCCATTGGACCAGGTTCCGATTGCATGCGAGTTCCCCGATGTTTTCCCTGACGAGCTGCCAGGACTGCCACCTGAGCGCAATGTCGAGTTCTGTATTGATTTGGTTCCTGGCTAGGGGCCTATTTCTATACCGCCTTATCGGATGGCCCCGGCGGAACTTAGAGAGTTAAAGGTTCAGCTGCAAGATTTGCTAGATAAGGGACTTATTCGGCCCAGCGTTTCTCCATGGAGTGCTCCGGTCCTGTTTGTCAAGAAGAAGGACGGGAGTTTGCGCTTATGTATCGACTATCGCCAGCTGAACAAGGTTACCGTGCGGAACAGATACCCGTTGCCGCGCATTGATGATTTGTTCGACCAGCTTCAGGGTGCGGGTTATTTTTCGAGGATCGACTTACGATCAGGGTACCACCAGCTGCGAGTCCGACAGGAGGATATACCGAAGACAGCCTTCCGTACACGCTATGGCCACTATGAGTTTCTGGTGATGTCGTTCGGACTCACCAACGCCCCCGCAGTATTTATGGATTTGATGAACCGTACATTCAGGCCGTATCTTGACTTGTTCATCATCGTGTTCATCGATGATATTTTGGTGTATTCCCGGAGCCGAGAAGAGCACGAGCAGCACCTGCGGATTACGTTACAGACTCTGAGGGAGCACCAGTTGTTCGCGAAGTTCTCCAAGTGTGCATTCTGGCTGGACAGCGTTGGATTCTTAGGTCACGTGATTACGAGAGACGGCATATGTGTGGACCCGAAGAAGATTGAGGCCGTCCAGCAGTGGCCCCGACCGACGTCGGTTACTGATATCCGTAGTTTTCTAGGCCTAGCGGGCTACTACAGGCGTTTTGTTCAGGACTTCTCCCGTATAGCTGCACCTTTGACCGGTTTGACCCGGAAAGGAGTTCCTTTCGTTTGGACGGAGGAGTGCGAGCACAGCTTTCAGCAGCTACGGACTTGTTTGACTACGGCACCGGTATTATCATTGCCTTCAGGATCAGGCGGATTCGTGGTTTATTGTGACGCTTCGCGGGTGGGGTTAGGATGCGTGTTGATGCAGCACGATAGGGTGATCGCGTATGCTTCGCGGCAATTGAAGAAGCACGAACAGAACTACCTCACTCATGATTTGGAGATGGCTGCAGTGGTCTTTGCACTGAAGATATGGCGACATTACCTATACGGCGAGTCGTGCCAGATATTCACTGACCACAAGAGCTTAAAATATATATCTCAGCAACGAGACTTGAACCTCAGACAGCGTCGTTGGATGGAGCTGGTGAAAGACTATGAATGCGAGATCTTGTACCACCCGGGCAAGGCGAATGTAGTGGCGGATGCTTTGAGCAGAAGGCCCGGGGGTAGTCTATCCTGTTTACGCACAGTGCAGAGGCAGTCGTCAGCAGATTGGCAGATTTTATGCGACAGCCGAGTTGAGTTCGAGTTCAGTCCGACAGGGGGACAGCTCGCGCATGTTCGTGCACACCCACAGTTGCTTGACCATATATATGAAGCACAGCGCAGAGATGACCGTTTCTCAGAGATCATGGCACAGATGGGGCAGGGCAGATTTTCCGAGTTCGTGATTGATGATCAGGGGATATTACGATTTGGATCTAGACTGTGCGTACCGGATGCTGAGGGATTGCGGCGCGATATCCTTGAGGAGGCACATCGATCAGTGTATAGTGTCCACCCCGGTTCCGCCAAGACGTACCATGATATGAGAGAGACCTACTGGTGGGACGGAATGAAGAGGGACATCGCGGAGTTCGTATCGAGATGCCTGACTTGTCAGCAAGTCAAGGCCGAGCACCAGAGGCCCGTAGGAGAGCTACAGCCGTTACCCATTCCGGAGTGGAAATGGGAGCAGATTTCGATGGACTTCGTTGTGGGTCTACCCAGGACCAGTCGAGGGTACGACTCTATCTGGGTGATCGTGGATCAATTGACGAAAGCGGCTCACTTCCTTCCAGTGAAGACCACTTTCAGTTTTGCTCAGTATGCTCAGATTTACATCGACGAGATCGTGCGGTTGCATGGCGTACCGACCTGTATCGTGTCAGATCGAGGCACCCGATTTACCAGCCGACTTTGGCAGAGACTTCAGGAGACTTTGGGCACTGGTTTGAGCTTCAGCACAGTATTTCACCCGCAGACCGACGGACAGTCAGAGCGGACCATTCAGACTCTTGAGGACATGCTCAGAGCGTGCGTTTTGGACTTCGGCGGTAGCTGGGATCGTCATTTACCTCTAGTGGAGTTCTCCTATAACAACAGCTTCCAGGACACTATTCAGATGGCACCTTTCGAGGCGTTGTATGGGAGGAGATGCAGATCGCCTGTCTGTCGGACTAAGCTGAGCGAGAGCAGTATTTTCGGGCCGCAGATTGTGCAGGAGACGACCGAGAAAGTGCAGCTGATTCGAGACCGGATGAGAGCAGCTCAGAGCAGGCAGAAATCGTATGCGGACAGGCGCCGTCGCAGATTAGAGTTCGCAGTTGGCGATCATGTTTTTCTGAGGGTCTCTCCGATGAAGGGCGTGATGCGATTTGGGCGAAAGGGAAAGCTTAGCCCTAGATTCATAGGTCCCTTCGTGATCCTCGAGCGTGTCGGCGCTGTTGCATATCGTTTGGCTCTTCCACCCAGCCTTTCAGATGTTCATCCCGTCTTCCATGTGTCGATGCTACGCAGATATCTTCATGACCCTTCCTATACGATCCAGCATCAGACCGTTCAGCTTGAGCCTGACCTTTCGTTCACCGTACAGCCAGTTGAGATATTGGATCGCCAGGTGAAGAAACTTCGATCAAAGGTCCTGCCGTCAGTGAAAGTTCTTTGGCGCAGCTCGGATAGTGAAGAGGTCACTTGGGAGGCCGAGGGAGAGATGCGGACGAAATTCCCTCAGCTGTTTGAAGGTACGTGTAGCTGCATATTTTAAAATTCGGGGACGAATTTTCTTAAGGGGGGAAGACTATAACACCAGAGATTAGGGTTAGTGGTAATTGTGTGTTAATGTGGGGTTTTTGGTAAAAAGTTTGCCAAAACGGGATTCTAGTAATTTATCTGGTTGTATGGTTATTTTTGTTGAACTTTATCTCGACCACACACACTTGTGCATGTTAAATAGGATTAAGATTAGGGCTTGCCATATTTGAGCTTGTGGGTTAACTATGTTTAGTTTAACCATGGTGGGTTAGGTCATTGGTTAAGTTAATTGAGTTTTTTAGAGCTAATTAGTTTAAATTGAGGATGGTTGGCTTTGACCATGGGTACTTAGAGAGTTTTAAGGTTGACTTAGAGAGAGAGAGGGATGTGATGTTGTCATGATGGTTTAAGGTTAAGTCTCATCACCTCATTTCAAAACTTTTATCACCTCTCTCTCACCCATACAACTAGGATCAGCCTGGCCACCAAATCAGCAGCACTTCAACCCAAATTTTATCAAATCAGCCACCCCAAACCAGCCCTATTGCTGCTACAGCAGCTGATGGGTCACCATTAGCCATTCTCAGCTCATTTCCAGCATCAGTTCCTCACAAAGCAACACTTTAACTGCTGCACCAACAGCCACTTCAGCCCTAACATCATTACAAATAGCCCCAACCTTAAAACCCTCTCTTACACACTCACATCAGCCCACTTCCAGCTCAATTCAGCCTCCAAACCTGCATCATAGCATCAGCTTAGCTGTTACAATCAGCATCAACTTTTTATTAAAACATTAGCAGTAGCAGCTGCTACATCAGCCCCTACTCTTTACATAACCCCTCCCCCACACCACACAACCCCTCCCTTAACACTTCCTCACCCCTTGCTACTAGCAACACCTGAAACCAACAAAAAATAACACAACCCAGAACCAAACAATCAACAACAGCAAACGCCAACCTGCTCCAGCTTTAGCAACAGTGAAGATCAGCTCTCTTCTAGCCTAGTTGCAGCACCAGGAGCAGCAGCAGCAGCACCCACTCCCTTCTTCTTCTCCTTCTCCTTGTTTGCAAGGTTCCTAGGGGGTATATTTCCTAAACTCTTTCCATATTGCTTAGATTATGTGTTTGTTTAGCTAGTTTAGCGTTTTATCGTAATTTTAGTACTAGACTTATGTTGTGATGGTAGATCTAGTTTCAGTAGAATGCTTGTAGCTTAATGAACCCTTTTAGGTGTTAATTAGACTGTTTTAGCCTAGTAGTGTCGTTAAATTTAGATGGATAGCCTTAAATTGCTAAAATGATGATGATTTAGCATGATTGGTGTTTATTACATGCTTTAGTTATGATTTTGGGTGAATTAAGGGAATTTTGGCTAAAGTAAGGGTAGTGTTGGTTAGAATAGCCCTTTTAGGTTCTGTTGAGACCAGTTAACCAGAGGATTACCCCAGATTTCATAAAGACACCCGATTTACCCGACTTGGCGTAATTTGGCAGTTTTAGCGACCTTTTGGCCTTTATGAGATCTGCTGTTGACCCGAGACCTTCATAATAAAATTGTGAAGACTGTAGTATGGTGGGATTAGCAGACACACACACAGAGCACGGGGACCCACCTCACCTTTGAGGCCGCCGGTTTAATCATTCTGGCCGCAAATTGTGGCCAGAGTAGGGGGTGGGGTGTGGGGATTTTGGGTATAGGGTCCTTCTGGGTAGGTTAGTCTGTTAGTGCCTGTAATTTTTCAAGTTGGGTCCAGAGGCAAAATCTGGAGCTAATTGCGTGTTTTCAATGTTTTAAGTCTCGTGCGACACACACGTGATACGCGTGGTTCTGTGGCGCGCTGCGCGACACAGCGTGTTAGTTTAGGTTCTAGTGGGTTTGTGCGCGTCGCGTCGTGTCGTGTGCACACGTGTTTAGTTTCACGCACGCGTATCCTTTTTATTGATATATCGCGTTTTGCAGGATTTTTTCTTATGTGGTGACTTTTGTAAATTCTAGGTTCGCCGGCAGGAACTTCAAGCGCAGCAGAGAAAGGAAAGCAGGTGGTCGGACACACCTAGCGCGGGATCACGGGTGAGTAGATTTAATATCTATGGGGGACGATCGTTTGGATGGCACGAGTCGCCCGATAGATTTAGTAAACTCGAAAATAGTAAACTTGATATTACTTGTGACATTAGAATAATAATACTCACATGATATTTGCTGCAGTTAGACCCATATGTTATACCCATATACACAAACTCATTTGTAGGACACACGCACCATTACCAGGTTTTTATATGCACCACGGGCACTATTCATGTGGACACACACCCCTGGTAATTGCTATGTCACGACACTAGATGACTTTAAATCTGAAACATGTTAATTGCTTAAACCTGTGCTATTGCAACAAATAATTAAAATGAAATCATAAGAATTGCTATTCTCGTGCATATATATTATTATATCATTGTTCATTCCTAGTATAAATCATACATTGCAAATTGATACCAAAGGCACTCATTATCATTGACATATGCATACATGATGATTTCATGAGATTTATGATATTTCTGGATTTCGGGAGAAGCCGCAAGATTTCAAACTTTTAATCTTTTTAAATATAAAAATTGCGGTTTTCTAGTGATGGAAAGTGTCGTCCACCATGAGTTTGATGTGGTTTTCGAGACCCGTTTCGAGGAGGTGGATGAACCGTCTCGGGTACATGGTGGGCCCGGTACGGTACCCCGGGACAATAAGATCGCAGGAGATGGCGTTGAGCCTGGCAGGGGACGGATTACCTACCGGTGACTTCATTTGGCACGGCGGATATCCAGAGGATACCGTCCGTGGCCGCTAGATTGGGGTATTGATATTTGATATGGATCAGCTGGACGGCTGAGGCCAGAGATACTTGACATTGATATATGAGATTTGAGACAGTTTTGAGGTGTCATTGCTGGACACGGATTTTGTTGATTATCATGGATTTTATGCTGATGTTTGAAAGGAGTTTCAAAACAAAGGAAGGAACAATTCTTATACCTACATTGAGATCTTGAGTTGACTCATATGGTATACATACATGATAGTATTTCATGTGGCATTCATACCTGTCATTATATCCATGTGACATTATACTTGTTAGTACACTGATGATGGATACATACCTGCTAGTGCATAAAGCCATACCTGTCCTAGGGATGCTAGGATACTTGTGTACATGTTTACGATAGCCTTAGTAGATGTTATTTATTACTCACGAGCTGGCAACTCACCCCCGTTGTGCCACAGCTTTTCTGCAGGTCCGTTCCGTCAGCACTGTAGCGGCGGACACTTTTGCTCATTTTGCCCGGACTCGAGGCTTTTGCTCATAGGTGTTTGCCCGGACTCGAGGCTTTTGCTCATAGGTGGGTTGTTATTATTTTGTACCACTTATATATGTTCATTATATCTAGAGTACTCCATCTGCTACTACTATTTCAGCTGTACCAGTCTTATTTGGATTACTGTATATTGACCTAAAGACGAGATTGTGAGACTTGGGGATTTATTCTATGTTATATCTGGGGTCGAGCTCACTTGAGTCGACATGCCATTTCTTATGCTTCATGCTTATCTATGCATATTGTTATTTTATATTGCGTGGGATTTGTGACCGCCTTGAGGCGAAGAGCTAGCTCTCGTTTGGGGATGCCATTTTCATGTTATTCATTTATATCCCTGTTGTACTCGTTTGGAGCTTGTTTTACAAAGGAAACTCTGTTGGAATTTTTGGAAAAAGAAAAAGTTGTTTTAAAATGAAATTTGATGTGGTTTAATGAAGTTAAATGTTGCAAATAATTGGTTTTTCCTTCACTCTAAAATTTTAACTGGGTTTTGTATTCTGGGCTTCGGCTTACTTAGTTTACGGAAGTCTTGAGACGTTTCGTAACTTAAGTGCCGGTCGTGTTCCGTACCTTGCGGGTAGTGACAAAACTCTTGCCAGAAAATCTTGCACAAACTCGTTACTTTTCATGGAAGAAGTTTCAAAATCACGCCTTAGGGATTGCAACTTTACTCTTATTACATTGGAGGAACCCTGATATTCAGTCTTGAGCGTGGTCCACGCTTGCTTGGCCGTGGTAGCTGCGGCTATCCTGGAAAAAATTGACCCATCCACTGCCTGCTGGATGAAGAAGAGAGCTTTGGCATCTCGTTTTAGATGCTCTTTGTTGCGAGTCTCGTCTTCTTTATTTTCTTCATATCCTGTTTCGACATAATCCCATAGATCTTGAGATCGAAACAGTGTCTTCATTTTGATGCTCCAAAATTCATATGAATCTCCTTTGAACAGCGGAATTTGTGGCTGTGAAGTACTGACACCGGCGTTGGCAGCCATGTTTGCGAGTGAAGCAGTCAAAAAAAATTCCCACTTCTGAAAGAATCTGGCTCTGATACCACTTTTGTTGGAGATTTTGACAGAGTAATAATGAAAAATTGGAAGCAAAAGTGATTCTGCAGATGATTTTTATTAGAGTAAAAAACAAAACCTTTAAATAGGCATTAAAAGCTAAACGTGACTTGAAAGCAGAGCAAATTTTTAGCCTAGAAAATCTCAACTGTTTAACTATTTCTATCGGCACATAATCTGCCTAGAAGATTTATTCAACTTGACTACTAACAAACTACTAACAAACCTGTCTAAGAGATTTATTCAACTTAACTACTAACAAACTACTAACAGAAACATTCGAATTACTCTAACTTCAACAAGATGTACTACGGCTAAGAATACAATACATAGTGGATATCCTTTTTGTTTCGAACGCAAACAATTTCCGATCAGATTGGCTTTTGCTATGACTAGTAACAAAGCACAAGGGAAAACTGTACCTACTGTTGGGATTTACTTGCATGTGCCAGTTTTTTCACATGGTCAGCTGTACGTTGCTATGTCTAGAGGCATTTCTAAATCTACAACAAAGTTTCTAATCAAGACACCGGCCAATAGTCAGGAACTCGGTTGCACCGACAACATCGTGTACACTGATATCTTTGATGGACTCAAGTAATCTTATTTGCAATGCGGGAAAGGTATGTAGTTCGCAGCAAGCATTATATCGATCATTTTTTAAGATTTATAAGTTGATAATAGCATCATTAGAAATGAGGAAAATGGAAGTTCATATGCACTGATTAAAAATATGTTCGAATATACAACTCACTCACGAATGACAAATGATTTGTGTTAAAACTCTCTGTTTCCTTCAATAATATCGAATAATAAGACAATCTCTTATAATATATTTACTAATTAATGTGCAAATATAAAAATTTATATATTGAATAATTTACAGAAAATCAAAATGGGTAAGTTTGATTAAAATGTTAATGTTAACAAGAACGGTGGTGATGGTAATAATAGTAATATATTTAGTCGATACATATATATCCGCATGATTTTAAATTCTTCTTCATGCATGTCTGACTTTAAATAAATATGCACATGTATATATTTTACAGGAAATGTCGTCTTCAAAACCAAAGTATCAATGTATTAACGATCGCAGAGACGATTCTGTTGACTGGTTGCTCAAGTGTCAAGCTATAAATAAAAGGGATGTCATTAGCTAGAACAATACTAGAGGTTCCGGTTCATTCATGAAAATTCTACTAATGGATGGTCAGGTAAAATTTGATATAATCATCTACTATTTTTTTATAATCATATAATTGCATGTACAATCCTTATGCCAACTTCATTGCTTAGTATTTTATTAATCCATTGAATTTTCAGGGTGAAAGAATTCAAGCGACGATGTTTAATGCTGCAATACATACTTTTGAAAATGTGTTGCACAAGGGAAGCTTTTATATGATCTCCGAAGGGAATATCTAAGAGGCTGATCAGAAATATAACTTTGGGACTACAAAGTACGAAATTTTCTTAGATACTGCCAGCATTATGTAATAGAAATTTATTTATATTAAAAAGAATTATTTTCTATTAATACATTCTTTCTTTAACATTATACAACAATTATGCAGATGTGGCTGTTGTTGTGGTTGCTGTAAAAGAAGAGATAACGTCAAGAAATAATCTTGTTCGCCGTGACCTGATAGTAATTGATGACTCGTGAGTTTTCTTGATTAATTTAGAATAAGGAATATAAATGTAATAGGTATGGAAACCACCAACAAAAATGAATCAGTATCAATCAACGATTGTGAAGAAGAAAGTTAAGGATATGATAAACATGCTAACCCTAATATCATGGTGCAGAATAAGGGATGATAATATACATATCTCATACCTTAGTTTGCTCCTTAAATCTATCCTTTGTAATCTTCTGTAATATTTCTCTATTTGATTTCTACTACCAAATTTGTAACAATGCATTGTAATTATTTTTCTATATAATGAGAATATCTCACACAATTAAAGTGTGTGAGGAAAACCCTTCATTCGAAATTCTTTATGGTATCACAGCTTTGATTACCAAGGAAATTAATCCCTCCCTCATTATATACAATGACCTCAATCCCTCCATCAACATTTCCCTATCCCGTCATCTTGAATGTGGCAAACTTCGTATCATTGAAGATAGACAACGATAATTATTTACTTTGAAAAACACAAGTAGTATCATTGATAGAAAGTCAAGATCTGATTTGTTTTCTCACCGGAGATACCAAAGCTCCTCCTCAATTTCTCGTCGACGCAAGCAATGAAGAAACTCCAAATCCTGATTACTCGGCATGGGTCCGCAATGATCATTTGGTGAAATCCTGGATCATCGGAACTCTCTCCAAAAGAACTCTTGGAATTGCCGTTGGGCTCAAAACAGCCTCAGGGGTATGGACCGCCCTTGTCGAAAATTTTTCTCAAAACTCAGTCGCCTGAGAGTTTGAATTACTATCGAAACTGCAAAATATTAAAAAGGGAAATCCCTCTATTTATGACAGGTAGAGACCTTTAATGCAAGGCTAGTAGCGAAAGGTTTTCGTCAAAGACCAGGATTGGACTATGATGAAACTTTCTCTCCAGTAGCAATGCTTAAATCCATTAGGATCCTACTTGCTATTGCTGCTCACTATGATTATGAAATCTGGCAGATGAACGTTAAAACTGCATTTCTAAATGGTGATTTAGAAGAATGTGTTTTTATAGATCAACCAGAGGGCTTCATTTACAGTGGGAGCAGCGGGAAAGCATTGTAGATTGCTTAAATCTATTTATGGATTAAAGCAGGCCTCACGGAGCTAGAACATCTGCTTTGATGATACAATCAAAGAGTTTGATTTTATCAAAAATATAGATGAACCATGCATTTATAAGAAGATTGTAGAGAGTACTGTCACATTTCTAGAATTGTACGTAGATGACATTCTCCTGATAGGAAATGATAGTCCTATGCTACAATCAGTCAAACTATTTTTATCACAAAGGTTCTCCATGAAGGACCTGGGTGATGCCTCATGCATTTTGGGCATAAGGATCTATAGAGATAGATCCAAAAGGTTATTGGGATTGTCCCAATCAAAGTACATAGACACCATCCTAAAAAGGTTTAGTATGGAAAATTCCAAGCGTGGTGCCTTGCCTGCTTATTATGGAATCACTCTCTCTAAGGACTTCTGTCCGAAGACTGAGGAAGAGAGAGCTCGCATGAGCATTATATCCTACGCTTCAGCCGTAGCATCTATAATGTATGCGATGTTATGTACTCGTCCTGATGTAGCTTATGCACTAGCTGTAGTAAGCAGGTATCAATCCAACTCAGGAGAGAAATATTGGATAGCAATGAAGAAAATTCTTAAATACTTGCGAAGGACTAAAGAATTGTTCTTGGTGTATGGTAATGGGGATCTCTAGATGGAGTTCTTTACCGATTCCAGCTTCCAAGGTGATAAGGATGACAGCAAATCTATCTCAGGGTTTGTATTTACTCTAAACGGAGGGGCGGTTAGTTGGAAGAGTTCCAAGAAAGATACCGTTGCAGACTCTACGATGGAAGCTGGGTATATTGCGGCAAATGATGCTGCCAAGGAAGCCGTCTGGATGAGGAAGTTCATCGCGGAACTAGGAGTAGTTCCAACCATTGTTGATCCAATACCATTGTATTGTGATAATAATGGAGCTATGGCGTTAGCCAAAGAACCAAGATTCCATCAGAAATCCAGACACATCCTGAGGCGATATCATTTGATCCGGGAGATAGTAGATCGCCAGGAGATCGAGATTCGGAGAGTAGATACAAAGGATAACATAGCAGATCCACTCACCAAGGCCCTTCCACAGCCGCAGCATGAGCGACTTTTTGAGATGTTGGATATGAGATACGTCAATAACTGGCCTTAGTGCAAATGGGAGATTGTTAGATATATGAATGCCCTAGAGGCCATTATATGTATAGTGGATGCTTGGACATGTATATATGGATTTAGATGACTTTCTCGCTCAACATGATAGTATGCTATCTGATTTACTTTATCTTGACATGTTGATTTGATCATGCTTTTATTCATTTGCACATGTTGATAAAGCCCTCAGGATATTTTCTTGACTGCTATGACTATGATGCAGATCATACTAGCGGGGCATGTGTAGTTTATAAGCATATCCTTGAACTGTTCCTAGTCGTGGGTGTATCGAGACGGGGCATCGATATTCCAGAGTAGACTAGCGTATACTATTCTTGTCCCATATGATGGGCGATGGATGATCCTATATCCATCTGGTGATGTGACACCAAAGATTGTATGCGGGTGCTCAGTGTAGACTGGGTACACCGAACGGACTCACAGAGAACTCCTATGTGGTATTATATCTATCGTCGGATAGCAGTTCTCAGGTGACACTGGTACAGGTTAGTCTGTAGACCCAAGATCGTCATAGAGTCTTGTGTGTCCTCCCACTGTACTTTGATATCCACCCTATCACGGCTCTACTGAGTCGTGCAAACAGATGGACTTTGGGTACAGTCCCGAGGCACATGAAGGCGATGAGCGATAGGAGGGGTTTTGTCTCTCCCGGTATTGGGAGTTGATGTTGTGCTATGCTCGATTGGCTATAACAGGAAGTTCCTGGCCAGGGCTGCTGAGATTTACTGATAAGTATTATCAGTAGTTTCTCGATCTGTTATGAGCCATACACCAGCATGACTTATTAAGTTATTGGGGTCGACGATTCCATCCCTAGACTCGATATGCAACATATCTGAAGAAGAGACCGGACTGTACGGTAAGTGTTACCAGTTGGCTCGACGGGAGTTTTGACAGCTTCGCTGGTTTTCTTCTGATCGTTCAATACCCGGGTGGCCGTTACGTTTAGCTGACCGCTTGCGGCTTGTAGGTATTTGATATGATCATTACCTACTGCCGGCTTATTAACGAGTCTTAGAGTCCCATAATGAAGTTTCCTGGCTCAGGAGAAAAGATGTGGTGTGCATATAAGATATGCGCGGGGACCCGATTAAATACGGATATGTGATACCGTATATTAATCGGGCATTTTCTATTGGTCGGGTCGTATGTGATATGACCGGTTTGCAAAATCAAGTGTTGATTTAACAAATGACTTTTAGATTAATTCTTTAGTTAAACCGTTTTTCTATTTTTTGTATGCATGCATGTATGCACATGATGATGTGCATGGACACATACATACATACATTGTATCATGATTGTTGATACAAATTTGGTGGCAATGCAAGACTCATATTGTAGTAATTATTTATTTATTTATCATTTGAACTAAAGGAAAGGATAATTCACACATGATTAATGTTTATCATCTTTGACCATACTTCAACCACTTTTTAACCTTGAGTTAATTATCCTTTTGCCTTTTTAACTCAATGATAAAGAACTAGATAATTGCTAACCATGGTTGAAGTGAGAAGGATTAATATAGATTATTCTTTCTCATTTTAATTATTCACTCATATTATTATCTCTTTGAGCTCAAACTTAGCCACCATCTTCTTCTTCCTCTCTTGAAAATTTCTTTGAGTGAAGTTGGTAAAAAGAACAGGGTTTTGATTATAAAATACAAACCACATCATCATACTACACACATCTAGCCCATTTGTGTAGGGTGTTTGCTCTACTTCATTCACATATCAAGTAAAGCAAGGAGCTTTGGGCAAAGGGACTTCGGGTGGATCTTCGTGGACAAGGAAGGCTTCCATCGATCCGTTCCAAACTCTCAAAGTGCCAAGGAGTCACCAAGGGAGGTCTACAAAGCTTGTAATCTCTACTCTTAGTGATACTTTTTCTTTTGCATGTGATACTTAGTCAAAAGAAACCCTAAATTTCTAGCTTTGATTCTTTGCAAGTTCACTTAGCACCTTAAAAATTTGATTTTGGCATATGTGATACTTCTAAACCCTTGATGAGGTGCTAGGTAAACCCAACAATGGTATCAAAGCCAAGCTAGAGCTTTAGGCGAAATTTAGACGAAGTTAAAACTCCGATCGAAACACGAAATACGGAATTAGACCGTTCTGTGGACATTTTTTAAAACTGTGATTTTTTCTGAATTAAAAATACTTAAAAAATTCAACAGGGAAATATAAGAATAACTGTAAAAAACGAGGCCATAATCCGTACAGACCGCCGCGGAACCGCGGCCGTACTTTGCTTGGGCCGCGGATCCGCGGCCGTACAGAAGGATTATTGCATCGTTTTTGTACAGTAATATCCATAGCTGATTGTACATATTTTTGGGTATTTTTAATCTGACTCAAGTGTTGAGTGTTCTGGGGATTATTTTGGATTTGTTGATTCGATCGGAAAATTTAATTTCGTGCTGTTTTCGGGTAATTTAGAAAGTATTAAAAGGTTCGAACGGATATCATTAACTCACTTTTTCCCGGCACGAAAAACTTTCAAGTGTTGATTTTTTCTTGAGTTTAAATCTTTCGGAAAAACGTGCAAGTAACGTGGTGGACCCTCTAGAAGAACACAAACCTTAACTCGATTATGTGACCTTCTGAACCGCTTCTAAACCTTAGGGTTTGGGGCAGTACGGCGTGCCACATGTGAGGCGTTGGCTTGACCCTTCTACGGCTGGACCACTGTTACTGTGACATATTCTGGGATTTTTGAACTCCGCTCAAGTGTTGAGCTAATTAGGAAATCTTGCGTATTTGATTATTCGATCGGAAAGTTTAATACTGTCTATTTATCTGGAATGTAATACAATATGTGGAATTCATATAGTTAGGCATGAAATGCGAAATATGTGATATTTCGGATTTACGATTTCTAAAGAGATTGTGGATTCCAAATGTTGTAGTTTTACACTTTATTTTCTGTGACCGTAAGCGTAGTATGTGGGGTATCGCCGGCTTTGTTGCTATACATCAACGACAATCGGGATACGCATACTTGCTTACGTTGATGATATGAGATATTATGTGTTGCTGAGATATGATGTGCAGGATTGTCGCGATTGAATAGCCATGTTTTTTTTATGTGAGATGAGAGTTTTATTTTCATTCATGTATAAATCAATTGTATGTAATATTATTTTATTTGGGGCACTTCCGGGCTGAGGAAGATGTTTCCATCAATGTATATTATTTACTTTTCCGCATTAGGATAGACCCAAGGAGGGGAGCACAAGTGACCGGGTTCTAGGGTTCAGTGGGAGGCCATCTCGAGGAGTCGAGACCGGGTCTCCTAAACTCTAGAATTAGCAGGATCACTTGCCGCTCTCGTAGGGGTCTAAGGGTGTGGGCTTGGCTATTCATCGTGACCGTGGAATCTGTATTTTCTATTATTGGCTAAATACAAAATACGGACGTCCTAGATATCCTTTTATTTTCATATGTGCTTCTGCTGTTGATATTCTATAATGTGATTACTTAGTATCTGAGACGAATGGATTATTATTATATATATGATATATAATAAACGTTACTTATGTTTTACACCCGCACTAGTCCCACCCCGCTATGCCGTTAGTTAAGTAACCTAACGGTGCATAACGGGACACTGTGGCGAATGCGGATGGCATAAGTGTACGTTCTATTTTCGTTTCTTTTCTGTGATGGCTTAGGAACTTAAATGATGGGATTACATTAATGAGATTAATGTAAAGAAAAAGAAACCTAAAAGATGTTGTAGAATCAGATTTGAAACCCACTCAGCCTTTTTATGAAAAATGCAAGTTTCAAAAGATGCGGGGCTTAAGCCACTCCTTTTCTAAAACTGTTTTAATTCTACAACGAGATCAAGTTCAAAGCGTTAAAGGTTTTCATAAAAACCATCCGCAACCCTCCGTCATTTTAGGAAGCAGAGTACTTAGTATTCGTGCTGTGTATTTTGATTATAGTCAAGGCGTAGTGTACGGTAGCTAAGTGATGTCTTCCTACAAAGCATATAATGCGATCAGTTAGGACATTCATGTGATTATGTTGATCATAGTCAAGGGTCATATGGGTGGGTCTAATTGATCTCGAAATGACGAGTAGAACTTGACTAGTACGTATGATATTTTGACCATAGCCAAGGTCATAAGTAATTAGGGGTAAAAACCATATCGGGAGTTTCAAGAGTTGAAATTTGCAATGAGATTGCATACCATCTATATGATAGTTGGATCCCGATCCCCACTGTGAGTAAGTGTTACTTCCAGGAGAATTTTGCACTTTACAATTAGCTAATCCAGTAGGTGTCTAGAAAGGTGTCAACGGGGTTTGACCTATGGGAAAACGAGGTTTACTTTAATTAGGTCCATGCGAAAGCACGGGGAACCTCCCTCAAAGTACTGACACTGGCCTGGCTGACCGGTTAGCGAAACTGTAGAATGTAATTAATCCTGGTTAGTTTTCTTTTCAGGTTTTGAAAGAAAATTTGATTAAAACAGTGGGAGATATCGATTAGATAAGATAATAACCAATCTAATTCTTTGCAAAAGCATTTCGCTGAGTGTATTCTTTTCTCTCTCCTAATGGCAGATACCAATGACGGGACTTAAGCTTCTACTAGAGAAAAATAAACTGACTGGACCGAACTATAAAGAATGGTTGAGGAACTTGAACATCGCACTTGCATATGATAAAATATCATATGTCCTCACAACCAAAGCCCTACCCGTCCCAGGACCTGAATCATCTGTCTCGGATAGGGAGATCCGAAAAACTTGGGATGCTGATTGTAACACGGCCAAGTGCCTCGCGCTTTCTTCTATGGATAATATCCATCAGAAGCAACACGAGAATATGGATGTACAATCCATCTTTCTTCACACAAAGGACTTGTATGAAGAGCAATCTCGTACTTTGAGATACGAGGCATCTCGAAAGCTATTTCAGATGCGAATGGCCCCTGGTACATCAGTAGGAGACCATGTTTTAAAGATGATTGGTCTTATAGAAGAACTTGAGGAACTGGGATGGACCATGGACGATGAGCAATATACGGATATTGTTCTACAGTCTCTCCCCCCTGCCTTTGCTCCGTTCATAGTAAACTTCAATATGAATGATTTGGAGAAATTATTACCTAAACTTCTCAATATGTTGAGAAGTGCAGAGAGCACGTTAAAAACAACGAAAACTCCCGCTCTGTTATATGGGCCATCTTCCTCTTCAGTCCCAAAAGCCAAGGCCAAGGGAAAGAAAAAGAAGAAGTCCATCAAACAGAAAGGTGGAGTTAAAAAGGCAAAGGGGAAAGACAAATCCGGGGCTGAGGGAAGCGGGAAAGGAGAATGATTTTACTGCCACAAGTCAGGACATTGGAAACGCAACTGTGCTGTGTATCTTGCTGATCTCAAGAAGAAGAAGCATGCTGATGCTTCCACTTCAGATGTGTTTGTACCTGAAAACTGTTTTTCTTTAAACTCTGCATCTTGGGTATTAGATACCGGTTCTGGTTCTCACATCTGCAATTGTATGCAGGGATTGAGAAACAGTAGAGTTTTGAAGACAGGTGACCATACTCTGTGGGTTGGAAATGGTTCCAATGTACATGCTGTATCCGTGGGAGAGTATCATCTTGGGTTGCCTTCGGGTTGTATTTTGGTTTTGAACCCGTGTTATTTTGTACCAAATATGCTATGTAATATAATATCCATTTCTTTGTTGGACAATGAAGGATATAATTTTTATTGCAAAATAGTGTTATGAACATTAACTTGAATCGAGAGTTGATTAGGTATGGTACATTAAATAACGGTATTTACATCCTGAACCAACACACAGTTTTCAATATACAACATATTAATAAAAGAAAGTTTTCAGATATAAATGAAGCTTTTCTTTGGCATTGTAGACTTGGTCATATTAATGAAACAAGACTAAACAAACTACATAAAGATGGATATTTAAATCCTTTTGAATATAAATCTTATGCGACTTGTCAGTCTTGTATCAAAGGTAAAATGACCAAAACTCCGTTTACTGGACACGGAGAAAGAGCTGTGGAACTCTTAAGCCTCATACATAGTGATGTATGCGGACCAATGTCTCCACATGCTAGAGGTGGTTTTTCATACTTCATTACTTTTACTGATGATTTCTCAAGATTCGGACACGTGTTTTTAATAAAGCACAAATCCGAAACTTCTGAGAAATTCAAGGAGTACAAACTTGAAGTAGAAAAACAAACAGGCTTGAGCATCAAGAAACTTCGATCAGATCGAGGTGGAGAATATTTAAGTACAGAGTTTTTAGACTTCTTAAAAGAGAATGGGATTCTCTCTCAGCTCACTCCTCCTTACACACTACAGCACAATGGTGTGTCAGAACGGAGGAATCGTACCATATTAGATATGGTACGATCCATGATGTGTGATGCTGAGTTACCGCTTTCCTTTTAGGGGCATGCATTGGAGACAACGATGTATCTATTAAACAGGGTTCCAACCAAAACCGTGTCTACCACTCCATATGAGATATGAAGTGGAAAGAGACCATCTCTTAAAAGAGTTAGGATTTGGGATTGTCCGGCTTTTGTTAAAAAGCAGAATCCAGACAAACTCGAGACACGATCGGTCATGTGTAAATTTGTGGGGTATCCAAAATATTCGTATAGATATCTATTCTACCACAAGGAGGAACAAAAGGTGTTTGTTGCTCAGCATGCCATATTTTTGGAAAATGAAATCTTTACAGATAGTACTGATGGCAATGCGGTAGAACTAGAAGAGGTTCTGGAGACACAAATTACTCAGGACGAATTGGTTGAAACTGATGTTTCAGTAGAACTTCAAGAACCTCAGCCGCTCCGGAGATCTAGTAGAACTTCTCGCCCACCAGAGAGATACTATGGGTTTCTCATTGATGGTGATAGAGAAGATTGCATCATGGATGATGATGACCCTACTAGTTTTCAGCAAGTTATCACGAGTGGTGACTTAGTGAAGTGGCTGGAAGCCATAAGATCCGAAATGGAGTCCATGTATACCAACAAAGTATGGACTTTGGACGTTGCGCCTCCTGGGATAAAACCCGTTGGGTACAAATGGATCTTTAAGAGAAAGATTGGTATAGATGGATAGGTAGAGACCTTTAAAGCAAGGTTAGTAGCGAAAGGTTTTCGTCAAAGACTAGGATTGAACTATGATGAAACTTTCTCTCCAGTAGCAATGCTTAAATCCATTAGGATCCTACTTGCTATTGCTGCTTACTATGATTATGAAATCTGGCAGATGGACGTTAAAACTGCATTTCTAAATGGTGATTTAGAAGAATGTGTTTTTATAGATCAACCAGAGGGCTTCATTAATAGTGGGAGCAGCGGGAAAGCATGTAGATTGCTTAAATCTATTTATGGATTAAAGCAGGCCTCACGGAGCTAGAACATCTGCTTTGATGATACAATCAAAGAGTTGATTTTATCAAAAATATAGATGAACCATGCATTTATAAGAAGATTGTAGGGAGCACTGTCACATTTCTCGAATTGTACGTAGATGACATTCTCCTGATAGGAAATGATAGTCCTATGCTACAATCGGTCAAACTATTCTTATCACAAAGGTTCTCCATGAAGGACCTGGGTGATGCCTCATGCATTTTGGGCATAAGGATCTATAGAGATAGATCCAAAAGGTTATTGGGATTGTCCCAATCAAAGTACATAGACACCATCCTAAAAAGGTTTAGTATGGAAGATTCCAAACGTGGTGCCTTGCCTGCTTGTTATGGAATCACTCTCTCTAAGGACTTCTGTCCGAAGACTGATGAAGAGAGAGCTCGCATGAGTGTTATATCCTACGCTTCAGCCGTAGGATCTATAATGTATGCGATGTTATGTACTCGCCCTGATGTAGCTTATGCACTAGCTGTAGTAAGCAGGTATCAATCCAACCAAGGGGAGAAATATTGGATAGCAGTGAAGAAAATTCTTAAATACTTGCGAAGGACTAAAGAATTGTTCTTGGTGTATGGTAATGGGGATCTCTAGATGGAGTTCTTTACCGATTCCAGCTTCCAAAGTGATAAGGATGACAGCAAATCTATCTCAGGGTTTGTATTTACTCTCAACGGAGGGGCGGTTAGTTGGAAGAGTTCCAAGCAGGATACCGTTGCAGACTCTACGATGGAAGCTGGGTATATTGCTGCAAATGATGCTGCCAAGGAAGCCGTCTGGATGAGGAAGTTCATCGCGGAACTAGGAGTAGTTCCAACCATTGTTGATCCAATACCATTGTATTGTGATAATAATGGAGCTATGGCGTTAGCCAAAGAACCAAGATCCCATCAGAAATCCAGACACATCCTGAGGCGATATCATTTGATCCGGGAGATGGTAGATCGCCAGGAGATCGAGATTCGGAGAGTAGATATAAAGGATAACACAGCAGATCCACTCACCAAGGCCCTTCCACAGCCGCAGCATGAGCGACTTTTTGAGATGTTGGATATGAGATACGCCAATAACTGGCCTTAGTGCAAGTGAGAGATTGTTAGATATATGAATGCCCTAGAGGCCATTATATGTATAGTGGATGCTTGGACATGTATATATGGATTTAGATGACTTTCTCGCCCAACATGATAGTATGCTATCTAATTTACTTATCTTGACATGTTGATTTGATCATGCTTTTATTCATTTGCGCATGTTGATAAAGCCCTCAGGATATTTGCTTGACTGCTATGACTATGATGCAGATCATACTAGCGGGGCATGTGTAGTTTATAAGCATATCCTTAAACTGTTCCTAGTCGTGGGTGTATCGAGACGGGGCATCGATATTCCAGAGTAGACTAGCGTATACTATTCTTGTCCCATATGATGGGCGATGGATGATCCCATATCCATCTGGTGAGGTGACACCAAAGATTGTATGCAGGTGCTCAGTGTAGACTGGATACACCGAACGGACTCACAGAGAACTCCTATGTGGTATTATATCTATCGTCGGATAGCAGTTCTCAGGTGACACTGGTACAGGTTAGTCTGTAGACCCAAGATCGTCATAGAGTCTTGTGTGTCCTCCCACTGTACTTTGATATCCACCCTATCACGGCTCTACTGAGTCGTGCAAACAGATGGACTTTGGGTACAGTTCCGAGGCACATGAAGGCGATGAGCGATAGGAGGGGTTTTGTCTCTCCCGGTATTGGGAGTTGATATTGTTCTATGCTCGATTGACTATAACAGGAAGTTCCTGGCCAGGGCTGCTGAGATTTACTGATAAGTATTATCAGTAGTTTCTCGATCTGTTATGAGCCATACACCAGCATAACTTATTGAGTTATTGGGGTCGACGATTCCATCCCTAGACTCGATATGCAACATATCTGACGAAGAGACCAGACTGTACGGTAAGTGTTGCCAGTTGGCTCGACGGGAGTTTTGACAACTTCGCTGGTTTTTTTCTGATCGCTCAATACACGGGTTGCCGTTACGTTTAGCTGACCGCTTGCGGCTTGTAGGTATTTGATATGATCATTACCTACTGTCGGTGTATTGACGAGTCTTAGAATCCCACAATGAAGTTTCCTGGCTCAGGCGAAAAGATATGGTGTGCATATAAGATATGCGCGGAGACCCGATTAAATACGGATATGTGATACCATATATTAATCGGTCATTTTCTATTGGTCGGGTCGTATGTGATATGACCGGTTTGCAAAATCAAGTGTTGATTTAACAAATGACTTTTAGATTAATTCTTTAGTTAAACCCTTTTTCTATTTTTTGTATGCATGCATGTATGCACATGATGATGTGTATGGACACATACATACATATATTGTATCATGGTTGTTGATATAAATTTGGTGGCAATGCAAGACTCATATTGTAGTAATTATTTATTTATTTATCATTTGAATTAAAGGAAATGATAATTCACGCATGGTTAATGTTTATCATCTTTGACTATACTTCAACCACTTTTTAACCTTGAGTTAATTATCTTTTTGCTTTTTAACTCATTGATAAAGATCTAGATAATTGCTAACCATGGTTGAAACGGAAAGGATTAATATAGATTATTCTTTCTCATTTCAATTATTCACTCATATCATTATCTCTTTGAGCTCAAGCTTAGCCACCATCTTCTTCTTCCTCTCTTGAAAATTTCTTTGAGTGAAGTTGATAAAAAAAAAAGGTTTTGATTATAGAATACAAACTACACCATCATATTACACACAGCTAGCCCATTTGTGTAGGGTGTTTGCTCTACTTCATTCACATATTAAGTAAAGCAAGGAGTTTTGGACAAAGGGACTTCGGGTGGATCTTCGTGGACAAGGAAGGCCTCCATCGATCTGTTCCAAACTCTCAAAGTGCCAAGGAGTCACCAAGGGAGGTCTACAAAGGTTGTAATCTCTACTCTTAGTAATACTTTTTCTTTTGCATGTGATGCTTAGTCAAAAGAAACCCTAAATTTCTAATTATGATTCTTTGCAAGTTCACTTAGCACCTTAAAAATTTGGTTTTGTCATATGTGATGCTTCTAAACCCTTGATGAGGTGCTAGGTAAACCCAACAGAACTATCATATAGCATGTTTTGAGTTTTTGGTTCATGTTGTTATCCTTACCTAAGGAACTACATTTCTAATAAATTTGAATGCAGGTCACTTCCTTGTATTTTTCTCAGTTATAGTGAAAAACACAAAGGGTATCGGTGTCTTCATCGTTCCACCGATCGGGTGTACATATCAAGATATGTTGTTTTTGATGAATTGAAATTTCCATTTGCTCCTACATCAGCCCTTGCAAATCCCACTCAGTCTCAATTGGAAATATCTAATTATAATGAGTGGTTGATCCAACAGAGGCTACAATTTCTGCATCTAATTCTGAGACTCATGAATTCTCCCACGATCGAGATCATGCTCGGTTATTGATGGTACTGAAGCAACCCAGAATAAGCAACCGCAAGTGTCTGTTCCGACTCTTGATGCAGACCAAGAAGCACGATTAGAACCAACCCAACATATTGCTCCAGCCGACATGACTCCCGACACTAGGCAGTGTCATCCTATGCAGACACGGTCTTGTTCTGGGATTTCCAAACCTAATCCGAAGTATGCTCTTCTCATTGATCTTCCTCCCAAAGAACCACGTACCATCACTAGTGCTCTTAAAAATCCGGCATGGAAAGCTGCAATGGATGAAGAAATGGCTGCCCTTCTTCAAATCAGACATGGACTCTTGTTTCCCTTTACAAAAACATGAATGTTGTTGGATGCAAATGGGTTTTTAAGACCAAACTAAAATCTGATGGGAGTCTTGATCTCTTAAAAGCTCGTTTAGTAGCAAAGGATACAGTTAAGAAGAAGGCATTGACTTTACAGAAACTTTCAGTCCGGCTATCAAACCAGCTACTATTTGTCTCATTCTTACCATTACCGTGGTGAGAGGATGATCTATCCGCCAGTTAGACGTTAAAAATTCCTTTCTACATGGTAAACTCGCCATTCCCATTCATATGGAGAAACCATCGGGCTTCATCAACAAGACTCGACCAACTCATGCTTACCTTCTTCAATGAGCATTATATGGACTCAAGCAAGCGCCTCAAGCATGGCTTGATCGTTTCAGTGAGCTCTTACTAAACTTTGGATTTTTTGTAGTGTGGCTGATTCATCTCATTTTGTTTATCGTTGTCATGGAATTACAATTCTTTTGCTACTGTATGTGGATGATATTATTTGTACGGGAAATTCAGTTTCTCATATTTAGACTTTAGTTCTCCAGCTTCACAAGGCATTTTCTATGAAGGACTTAGGCCCTCTTCATTATTTTTTAGGTATTCAAGTTCATCATACCACCGAAGGGATACATCTTTCTCAAGCTAAATATACATTAGATCTTGTAGATCGTGCTATGATGACAGCCTATAAATCTAATGCAACTCCCATGGGAACAAAGCTCACTCCAAAAGCTTCAAATCTTATTCCCTTTTCAGATCCATCACACTACCGAAGTATTGTAGGAACACTCCAATACTTAATTATCACTCGGCCAGATATTTCCTATGTTGTCGATATCGTGTGCCAGCATACGCAACATCCTACAATGTTTCATTTTAACTTGGTCAAACGGATTCTATGCTACATTCATGGTACTCTTAACTATGGTATTCATATACTTGCTAAAAGTAGTCTAAATCTTTTTGCTTTTTGTGATGCTAACTGGGCAGGCTGCAAAGATACAGGAAGGTCCACAACATGGCATTGCACTTTTCTTGTCTCCAACTGCATTTCGTGGAGTGCCAAGAAACAAACAATAATAGCACGATCCAGCGCGGAGGCCGAATATCATGCATTAGACTCTACAGCTGCAGAACTTTCATGGCTCTCATTCTTCCTACGTGATATTAGGATTTCTCAACCATGCCTTTCAATTCTATTTTCTGACAATCGTGCTGCACTTTACATGACGATAAATTCCATCTTTCATGCGCGCACAAAGCATATAAAAATTGACTACCATTTTGTGAGGGAGAAGGTTGCCCTTGGTTCTATCCTTACCCGATTTATTTCGTCAACAAATCAAGTGGCCGATATTTTTACGAAACCGGTACCACGAAATGCATTTCGTATTCTGCGCAACAAACTTGGGCTTTAGGTCTACGCACTACCTAGTTTACAGGGGAATATGGAAACCACCAACAAAAATGAATCAGTATCAATCAACGATTCTGACGAAGAAAGTCAAGGATATGATAAACATGCTAAGCCTAAGATCATGGAGCAGAATAAGGGATGATAAGATACATATTGCATACCTTAGTTAGCTCCTTAAATCCCTCCTTTTGTAATCTTCTGTAATATTGCTCTATTTGATTTCTACTACCAAATTTGTAACAATGCATTGTAATTATTTTTCTATATAATGAGAATATCTCACTCAATTAAACTGTGTGAGGAAAACCCTTCATTTGAAATTCTTTAATAGGTTGTTTATAAACTCTCTTATCTCTGCATGCTTTTTCCCTTCAAAAAATAGCATTTCTCTTCCGATTCGTTTCACTTTATGGGAAAGCTTGGCAACTACCGAAGGCGACGCCATATGTAAGCTTATTGATAACAACCATATCTTGATTGCAACCTCCATCAAGATTCAGAATTATAAAGGTTAGAGAATATTATTCTTCATATGAATACCATATATATATTGCTAAATACTATACGTCAAAGGAATCTAACATTTTGTAAATGCATGTGTAGGAATCTCACTTTCCTCCACGAGAAATACAATTTTAGAATTAGACTCAACGAAGAAAGAAGCCAAAGATCGAAAAATTTGGTAGGTCTAAAAATATAATTATTATATTAAAGAAATTTGAGTTGAAAATATTAGATTTTTGTTTTGAATTCTTTTTTAACTTATGTAGGTCCTCGCTTAACAAGGATGAAATCAACACACATGGAAAAGCAACAAGTGATGTTCAATTTACATCAGTTAAGCCTGAAATTGTGATGATATCAGACATCCATTCGAATGTTTCTGATGATACTCATAATTGGGGATTCCCCAGATCACAACATGTAGTAGATGATGTATTATCTACGTAAGCCCACTAGATTTCTAGAGGCTATGAAGCTGAAATAGGTATGATGCAGTGGGGACATTTCTCGGCGCCTCGCCTCGGAAGTAGCACCAGACTTTTTAGAGGCCCCCCTGAGTACGTTCGCTCTTCGCCTAACCACCAGCCAATAGCTTCTCTCCAAGCAATCATAGAGTTGAGCTTCTTCCTCAGCATCTTCGCTCGTCTCCGACCTATCCTATAACTGAGATTCCTCAGCGCTCCTGTTTAGCCAAGGGCATGCAGCATGAGTGACCGCGTAATGGCTCCGTGTATCTCGTCATGGCAAGATCTCAGCCGCTCTATGTCCCGCATCCCACGCCAGCGTATCTCACCTTTAATGAGCACATCTCATCATTAATGAGGACGTTACTCCTGGGCGGAACTGACAGCGAAGATCTCGTAACGGCTCACTCCGATGCGACCCCTATATAAACCCCTCCTCCAGACGATTCAGGTAACTCGAATTGATTCAAATACACCGCTACTCTGCCCATATATTCCCTGGTACTTACTTGATCTTCGAAGGCTCCTACGGTGGTTTTCCACCCCGGGACTTCCTTTGCATGTAGCTCGGTGTCAACAATAATCAACAATCCATTGAGATCCACACCCAACCTCCACCATAAATCTTAACCATTCAGCCTCGCTGGTTATAAGATCGACGGAGGACAACATTTGAGAGAGATCCTGACCATCATCAGTTGGTGCCGTATGTGGAAAACACCATTTTCCACCCAAAAATGTTGATTTTCTGCCTTCGATTTGATGGCTAGCGATCATCGCAACGAAGACCCTAGCACGAGCCATCCCGTCCTCCGTAACGGAGGCGAAGACGGTTCCACTCCTCCCCCCAACATCGTCGAAGCCTTAAAGACATGGATTGACCGACTGATAGTGATGGTAGACGGGCTCGCTCGTAACTGCCAGCCATGCCTGGCAAACCGCTACCCTTGCTTCCAGAATGGCGGCGTGCACGAGGAGAAACATCGACGTGTTCTGGTCCTCGACCTTGCTTGTGCCAATCTCGACATCACGGAAATCCGGCGTGCCGATTCTGGCAGTCGTGACCCCCGTATAAGGAATGATTCCATGAATTGTTGGGCACCGAACAGTTCAACGCTGAGGTCTCAGGACCAACCAAATTATCACTTCAACGCTCGCCATGCTCATTTGCCCTCCGAGACGACGTCGGTCAGGTCGTCTGATTCCGGGGAAGACCGACGTCATCATACTCATCGAGGCCGTGCGTATGGTGCACGTCAGGGGCCCCACAAAGGTTTCACCCCAAGAATCTGAGAAATGTGATAGAGTGAAGCTAAAGCCGCTCCATCTCCTAAGCCCAAAGCAGAGACAGTAGGCACTCCGATTACGGAGAATCCTCGGGGTACCAGTACCGAATCGAGGTCCTTAAGAAGAAGATCGAGGACATGCAACTCGCTACCCGTTCGCCCGACGGATCGACAAAATACTCCATGGATTCTCTCATGAAGCATTCACGGAGCAGTTACTGAGGGAGCGGATCTCATCCCGAAACAAACCGCCCAAATTGGCTCTCTTCAATAGGAAGCCTGACCCAAAAGACCAATTGGACGTGTTCATGGCGGGCATGAGTTTCGAAGATAACTCAGACGCGGCTGAGTGTCGAGACTTCCCACCACTCTCATCCATGCTGAGCGAGACTAGTTCTGCGGCCTGACTCCGCGCTCAATCTCGACATTCGACGAGCTGGCTACTCAGTTCCTTAACCACTTCGTCGGCAACCGACAATAGAAGAGGTTGATTGACTACCTGTTCACCATTAAGAGTGAGGACAAAGAATCTTTCAAGGGCTATATCACTCGGTTCTATAATGCTCTCCTGGAAGTGTCCGAGCACCGGGACGAGATGGTCATCACTGCCCTGAGATCCGGTCTTATGCACAAAGAGTGGCTCCGCTCTTTTGCATTGGCACAAACCTAAGACCATGGCCGAGGTAAAAGTCTAGACCGAATGGGAAATCCAACTTAAGTCTGAGGTGAACGCTAACCTTCCCTGCGGAGACCGGACAGACCGAAATAAACGGGACCGAGAAGAGAAGAAGAAGACCGATCGTTTGAAACCCTATTCTCCGAGGTTTCATGAGTACACTCCTCTGAACATCTTTCAGGCCGAGCTGCTAGAGAAAGTGAAGAACAGGAGATTCTTTAAGCTGTCGCTGATGATACAAAGGCCAGGCAAGAGACTCCACGGCCAATATTGTGCCTTTCATCAGTCACAAGGACACCCAATCGAGAACTGCAAACAGCTGCGCGATTACATCGAGGAGATAATCCGCTCCGGTAACTTGGCGAAGTTCCTACAAGACAAATGTTAAGCAGAGAGGAGCAAGCGGACCAACCTCCCATCGAAGAGTTGACTGTCGGACAGATGTCATCTCCGTTAGCTCGACTCTGAGCACAGAAGACGCCCGCCGTATATGGCCAGTCATGACCTTAAATGCTCCCCCCTCCAAGAAGTACAAGAAGGTTGCTCCCATCACCTTCTCCGACGAGGACCTGCATGGCATATCCATCCTGCACAATGATCCCCTAATGATCACGGCCCGGGTATATCGGTATGAAGTCATGAGAATTCTCGTTGACTTAGAAAACTCGGCGGACATCCTATTTTATGACTGCTTCCAGCATATAGGATTAAACCCGTCCGATCTCCAACCTACCTTACACGTCCTCTCTGGATTTACTAACCACTCCACCCAAGCTGAGAGAACGATCACTCTCCTTTTCAACATTGGGGAGGCCGGAAGAACCCAAACCATGTCAGTGAGTTTCCTCGTTGCCCGGGTTCCTTCGTATTATAATATCCTCTTGGGTCGCTCCACTTTTAACGCCCTTCATGCTCAGATCTTGACCTACCACCTCATGCTCAAGTTTTCTCTGAGCGATGAAGGGATAGGCCGGGTCTACAGAGATTAGCAGATCGTTAGGGTGTGTCTCGCCACGACAGTCCCCGAGGACAAAGAAGTTGATCTGACCGATGGACCGTATGATCTTTAGGAATCGCTGGATACACATGATGACAAGAATGAGATCCGGGGTTTCCCAGTAGAAGCTTTGTCCGAAGTCCCCCTCAAAGAGGGAGACAGTAGTCGAACTATCCAGATCGGCTCCCTTTTGACTGGGAAAACTCAGGACAACCTTTTCCGGTTCCTCCGAAATGACTCCAACATGTTTGCTTGGACTTTCGCGGACATGCCGGGGATCAACTCCAAGGTGATCTCCTACAAGATCGGAGTTAACTCAAAAACTCGACCAGTCTGACATAAGAAAAGAAGCTTCACACCTGTCAAACAGAAAGCAATTGAGGAGGAAGTGGACTGACTACTCACGACGGAATTCATCAGAAACATGGAATACTCATCTTGGCTAGACAACGTAGCCATGGTTAAGAAAGCGAATGGGAAGTGGCGCATGTGCGTCGACTTTACCAATCTGAATAAGGTTTGCCTGAAAGACAACTATCTGCTCCCTTGGATAGATCAGCTGGTGGATAGCTCGGCATGTCACCAGCTGCTGAGCTTCATGGATACTTTCTCTAGTTATAATCAAATCTAGCTGGACCCGGCCGAAGAGCTCACCGCTTTCACCACTGATCGAGGGGTCTATTGCTATAAGGTAATGCCCTTTGGCCTTAAAAATGCTGGGGCAACTTATCAACGGCTGGTCAACAAGCTGTTCAAGTCACAGATTGGGCGAAATATAGAAGTCTACATCGATGACATGCTTGTGAAGTCCACCCAATCAGCCGAGCATACCACGGACCTTGGCGAAACCTTTGAGGTCCTGCGAAAGTACAAAATGAAGCTAAATCCAGCCAGGTATACTTTCGGCGTCATGGGCGGAAAGTTCCTCGGGTTCATGGTTACCCACTGAGGAATCGAGGCAAACTCGAAGAAAATCAAAGCCATCATTCACATGATGATGCCCAACAACAACATAGAAATCATGCGACTCATAGGCAGGATGGCCACTCTATGTCGATTCATGTCTAGATCCGGAGAAAAGTTCCTACCATTCTTCAGAGCCTTAAGGAAGATCTCAAAGTTCGAGTGGTCCGAGGAGTGTCAAGTCTCCTTCGAGAAGCTCAAGGCTCATCTGTCGATGACACCACTTCTTGTAAGTGCACGGCAGCGCCCCGGCCGTCTGTCTGAGGCCAAAAAGCGGAAAACAAAAACTTTTCTTTAAACAAGAAACCGGCGCTACCGCGGACTGTAAAGCCGGATCGGACCATTAACCTACTACTAGCTATCTAGAGAAAGGGTAGAGAGCTATACCGATCGATCCGTATCCTTCGGTCTTCGGCCACCATCCCGATCTCCTCGCGGAATCTCCGGTCTCGATCTTCTCATCGGAAGAGCATCACATCACCGAGTCTTTTTACGGGCTCCCACCTCTGGAACGAGGCAACTCGGACACGAAGTTGGCAAGCCGACATATCCAAGATTGCTGTAGAATAGTGTAGAACTCTATGTCTCATGGGGTTATATGAAGTTGCCATTTGGAAGTGGGGAAGGAGATATACTTTGGAGATGAGCTAAGGGGTTTTGTGCAAGCCAAAAGAGATGAAAACCCCACACCAAATTTTTTTTTTGGACAGCCCCCTCCTCATGTGTGGCCGGCCATGTACTAGAATGAGGGGAGAGAGTGAGCAAATAATGCATGAGAGAAAAAAAATGGTGATGATGAGAACCAATGATCACACCCAAGTCAAAACCAAAACCCATCATCTCAAACAAGTGATGATGCACAAACTAATCATCATATACTAGAACTATCATGAGAACCATCATGTGCCATAAAAAGTCTTCTCCATAATAAATTGCACATTTGCAAATAACCCCCTTCCCAACAATTTTCAGCCAAAGAAAGAAACAAAGGAAAATGGCCGAAACGGAATGCAAACTGGCAACTTCAAAAACTGATCCGGTAATAAATTACAGGAAAACCCCGCGACTGTATATACATATCCGTATTTGTATTCCGACCGAATACAAATGCAATGAGACAAAATATACACTGTACAATACTAGGATCCGGCTTAAACCAAAGCCTGATAGTATTATCCGTCCGATCATGATCCGTGCAATACCGCACGTATATGATCGAACTCTGCCATATATCCATACGGTCTCTACAGCGTTTCGCCCGAAACTTGAGAAGCTGTCTGTGGGGGACTCTAAAGACTCGTCAATATTTTGGCTGTGGATTTAACCACTAACACGTCAGAGGTATTAGCCATACGTAACGGGCTACCATGTATTGACCAAAAGGGAAGTCGATGAGCGAACTCATCCTGACACCCTACTGAGCCTGTCAGTGACAATATCCGTACAGTCCGGTCCGTTCGTCTATGAGCATCGCATGGCGGGCCTAGGGGTTGGTAAAAGTCAGACCCCCAAAAGCGGTACAAGTCGTGTCGGAGTGTAGCCCAGAACACGCTGAGATACTACTGAAATACCTACCAGTAAATCTCCTGTCTTGGCCAAGGACTTCGTGTAATGGCTCTCCTAGACACAACGCGACCTCACCCCCAATACCGGGAGAGACGAACCCCTGCAGATCCGCTCACTGCCTCCATGTGGCTCGGGACTGTACCCAACTAAAACCTGTTTGCACAACTCCTTTGAGCCGTGGTAGGGTAGTAATCAAAGTACAGTGGGAACTCACACGAGACAAATGACGATCTCAGGTCGATGAACTAACCTGTACACATGTCACCAGAGAACTGCTATCTGACGTCAGGTATAAGACCAACTAGCATGTTCCCGGCAAGTCCTGTCCGGTGTACTCATAACCCAATGATCACCTGTATACATCTTAGGTGAACCAACTGACACCAGTGGCCTGTAAGACCGTCCACCGCCCCTCGTCGGGGTCTCGACTGTATACACTAGTCTACTCTGGAGTATCGATGCCCTGTCTCGAAACTCCCTCGACTAGGGACCTTTTAAAGATGTGCTTATAGACCCCAGCTCCCACGTATATGATCGCCATCATACTGCTGGCAGTCAAGCAAGAATCCTAGGGGCTCTATCAACGTGCAATAGTGATCAGTAATGTCACTTAAAGCAGTACACGATTATAAAGATAAACCAGATAGCATACTATCATCTTGAGTAAGACTGTCCTACCGGCATAGGTCCTCCCTCAATCATTGCAATCACGTGCTTGTGATCCAATAATTGACTCTGAGGGCACTATATCCAACAATCTCCCACTTGCACTCAAGGCCAATTATTGCGATGTCGCATACTCATAGCCCGTGTGACATAGAACACCCAATTCCTCTACTAATCAGTCTCACAAAGCCTGTTCATATCAGATTTTTGCATTTTTATACCGCCCATTTTTTATCACATTGCTTATCGGTAGGTACTCTTGAGCCGTGTTTGCTAGTTAATTGCAGGATACAGGTTCTCGGCTCTAAACAGTGAAATTCATGGAAAAGCGTGACAAATTCTGGATTACTGCCAACCACAGATAAAATACGGGTCTCCGCTCTCTATTCGTATGTTGCCGCACACCAGTTTAAGGGACAAAATGGCAAATCAATGGTCATTTTCATGCACAAAGCACAATGGCAACACAAAATCCAAGATATCTATGCGGAGCTCAAGGAAATCATGGCAAAAGATCCACATCACATCACCTTTTGATCTACTGAAATTCTGGAAGAAATTTGAAGAGCTTCTGAAAAACCATACATACCACACTGAAGGAAACATCAAAATAGGGAAAACCACAAAAGTTGATGAGCCAACTCATCATTATGGCCGTGGAACCGCGGCATAAGCGCGCTTAGGCCGCGGATCCGCGGCCAAGCTGGCTCGTCAGAAGATAAAATTTCAGGGGCAGTTTGGTCAATTCATTTTGATCCTGAATGTTACCCTAGGTTCTCTGTTTCCTGCCTATAAATAGCCCAGAACTTGCCAAGCCAAATGTAAGTCTACGGTAGCGCCCCGGCCGTCTACAGACGCCAAATGCGGAACAAAAACTTTTTAACTGGCGCTATCGTATACTTTAACCCGGATCTGCCATTATTGCTAAACTAACAAACTGTAAAGAGAGTAGAAAGGTTATACCGAACGATCCGAGTCCTTCGTTCTTTAACCATCATCCCACGCTCCGTTGCGGCTGCTCCGATCTCGTCGATCTCCAATCTGCTCGTCCAGGTGGCACCACGTCAACGATTCTTTAAACGGGCTCCCGCCTCTGACTCGAGGCAACTCGGTCGTCAAGTTTGCTAAAAGAGACGACCAAGATTGATGTAGAGAATGAGTAGAAGACTTTGTCTCGTTCCGTCCAAAGCTATGGACGAACGGTTAATGAAGTTGCCATGGGAATCAGGTGATGGAATGAAATGAGCTGTGAAATTCCATACACCCCAAAATCTATCATAATATTTTTACCAAATGAAACATCAAGTCACAGAGCGAGAGGGGAGGGGGAGAGGGGGCCGGCCATATATAGGGAGGTGGGGGGTGAGTGTAGGAGGAGGGAGGGTGACCATAAGAAAATATCATGTGTGAACACAAAGTGTGAACACATAGTGTGAACACAAAGTGTGAACACAAAAATCAACCAATGAAAACACAACACCATTCAACCTAGTCACCTCATCTAGATGCTTCTAGAAACTTCCACACTCATCTCAAGAAAAGATAAATCCGTCTTTAACCGAGTGTTAAAAGACGGCTGATAGAAAACTGGAAATTGGCAACTTCCAAAAGTGATCCCGAAACGAATTTCAGGATAACCACGTAACTGTATAAATATACCCGCATTTGTATTACGACCGAATACAAATGCAACTGAGACAAAGATATTATATCTACTTAATAAAATACTTGGATCCGGCTTAAACCAAAGCCGACCAGTATCATCTGCCCGAAAAATAACACGTGCGTAAACGCACGTGCATTTTCCGAACCCTGCCAGAAAACCATACGGCCTCTACAACGTTTCGCCCGAACTTAGGAAACTGTCTGTGGGGGACTCTAATGACTCGTCAGTACCCTGGCAGTGGGTTTAACCACAAACCGTCAGCGGCACTAGCTATGCGTAACGGCTGCCCATGGACTGACCTCAAGGGAGGCCGATAAGCGAACTCATCCGGAAACCTTACTGAGCCTAACAGTGACAATGTATATACAGTCCGGTCCGTTCGTCAATGAGTATCGCATATCTGCCTAGGGGGCTAGTAACGTCAGACCCTCAATAGCAGTATAAGTCGTGTCGGAGTGAAGCCCAATAACACCCTGAGATACTACTGGAGTACCTACTAGTAAATCTCCTGCCACGGCCGTGGGCTTCTTGTAATGGCTCTCCTAGACACAGCACGATCTCGCCCCCAATACCGGGAGAGACGAATCCCCTGCCGATCCGCTCACGTGCCTCCATATGGCTCGGGACTGTACCCAAAAACTACCTGTTTGCACGAATCCTTTGAGCCGTGGTAGGGTAGAAATCAAAGCACAGTGGGAACTCACACGAGACAAATGACGACCTCAGGTCGATGAACTAACCTGTACACATGTCACCAGGGAACTGCTATCTGACGATATGTATAATCCAACTAGCAGATTCCCGGCGAGTCCTGTCCGGTGTACTCATAACCCAATGAGCACCTGTATACATCTTAGGTGATCCAACTGACACCAGTGGCTTGTGAGACCGGCCACCGCCCCTCGTCGGGGTCTTGACTGTATACACTAGTCTACTCCGGAGTATCGATGCCCTGTCTCGAAACTCCCACGACTAGGGACCACAATTAAGGATATGCATATAAACTACCCAACTCTCACGTATATGATCGCCGTCATACAGTTGGTAGTAAAGCAAGATCCTAAGGGCTCTATCAAAGTGTAACATATAATCAGTCACCTGAACATGTACACGACTGATAAAGGCAAACCAGATAGCATACTATCATCTCGAGTAAGACTGTCCTACCGGTATAGGTCCTCCGCCATCATTGCAATCACGTACCTGCGATCCAATAATTGACTATGAGGGCACTATCTCCAACAATCTCCCACTTGCACTCAAGGCTAATTATTGCGATGTCGACTACTCACAGCCCGTGTGAAACCGAACATCCAACTCCTCTACTAATCAGTTTCACAAAGCCCGTTTGTAAAACTATTGTGTTCGAGAAATAGCCTCAGTGAGTGGATCTGCCTAGATGTTTCTTTCTATATCTCTCTAAATCTCAAGTTCGCGGAGAAATCCATCTCCCGAATCAAGTAATACCTGTTTTAGAATATGTCTGGATATCTGATGGGACCTAGTTCATAAATGAACTCCAAATCCAGACTTCTTAGACTGTATCGATCACTGAACCTAATCAGTATCCAGCACCAAGCCTCCCACAGTATCCTCTTGGACCACCTGTCCATAATACTGTCCCTCATCAGAGGGAAAACTATAACTCTGACAATCACTCTGTCATCCACGTCACCTTTGAACCCTGGAATGATAATCGTCTCCCGAAGGAGGCTGCCGTCATCAAATCCGTAGAACATCCACTTATGTTCTAAAACTGCTTCCTTATATTTCTCCACGATTGGATTAATACAAACTTATCACATCTAGTGCAAAAACAACATCTGGTATGGTACTTGACATCTCATGATTGACTCAATTGCCTAAGAAAGTGATCTGCCAATCATGCACATCCCTCTCCCCTTTAGTCTGTAAGACACCTTTAGAGAGGGTGACTCCATCACCTGCAGGTACACTACCATGCCAGGAGTCAACTATTCTAAAAACCATTAGAATATCTGTCAAAGTACCTACATTGGGAAACTACCCAAATCTAGATCTAAAACCATAGATCCAGAAACCAGAATGTCAAATATTATATCCATATCCTGTCTGGAGAAACAACTGTGTGACGACCACAGTACAACCGATCGTAGTATAGGAATCATACAGATCCATATCCAGATACCATGACATCACAGCCTACTACCTTCTTAACAGATCCATCCCCTATTCTGATGAAGTCAAACCCATGACTGTCACATCAAAATTAGATGATCTATCTCCGCTATAACTGCTCTAGTCTATAAATAGACATAAGCTACTTGCCCTCTATGCTTCCGCTACTCCTCCTGACCACAACAACCCTCCTACCGAGTCTCATAGCCTGGAACAACGGTAGTGTCAAGTCTGGGTAGATAAGAACCTCCCTGTCACCGTCCTTGAGGCTACCGAAGTACCTCTCGGGTGTCTGAGGTTACCCACCATATCTGCGGAGTGGCTAATGGAATGTCAAACCTGATTGAATAGATAGGTCATATTATATTTTCCGTAATCGTTCGCGGTTCTGGAATCACTTCCAGTTCTACCATACTCCCACTACTGTTTTCTGAAAAAATCCATTTTACTAAAATTATGGTGAGTCAAGAACAATATCACTATTGATCTTTCAAATGGTAGAATATCAACCCTCGTCATAGCCAGGGTCAACCCACAAACAGCCATTACAGAAACGTGCCCTAAGTTATCCAGTGTCTGGTTTTAAGCATAAGCTGGACAACTCCCCGTAACTTAAGATCTTTTAAGGTACGAACTATTCTATATCCAATATAGAAACTTTGGCACTTATTTAATTGGAACCATATTCAATCATGCAGCTGTCTCCAGTGCATATCAACTTAATGGAGAGAGGCTAATCAGCATTACTCAACTTAGGAATTCTTCCATTTATGAGTAACCTGAAAGAGAAACAAGTTTCTCAAAATCATTACTATCATCTGAATACCAATCATAAGAATCTACATCTTCGATCTCTTTGAAGAATCCCGATACTTGTGACACCTGGTTCTCTACTTTATTCTTATACCCATAACTTCTCAAAACTTAGACCTTGTATTTCTACGAAACACTTGTCTAAAATCTAGAGAAGTTATAAGTAAACAGAACATAGTACGAGGACCTACCCCTTTGTCCTGATGGACACTGGACAACATACAATACTCTGTATAAGTCCGCTGAGTTGAATAACTCAAAACCTGTGCGTCGTAGGTGGAAAATTGTACCCTGGCGATTTCCTCAAATATCACCAGTTACAACGAATTCTGATATAATGAGGATAATTACCTAATTCCCAATAATTTACTCCCACTCATCATCCGTAAAACCATACAGATATGAGAATGAAACCTGGTAAATACATACCCTTGGAGTAAGTATCTAATCGGGAAAACAGTTTTCGTTTAACAATGCACTGAAACATGAAAATGTTTCATAGGGGTATCCTGGTATTCCTAGTAATGCCTCTTCCATAATCCAATTCATGACTTTAACCGTATATTTCTTTGCCTTCTCTCCAAATCCCTTTATTTGTCTTTAGTCGTTACCTTCTGTACACCTTCGTTAGGCTAAATGGTTTTCTTCCTTCCCTACCGTTCGGCACCAGCCTATGATTCGGAAGAAGACTATCTAGTAAGCATAATAGGTGTACCCTCCTAAATCAAGGAGTACTCACATCTTGAGAGAAGGTGATGATAAAAGACATCTGAATAATACCTTATTCTTTTAAAGGTGAAATAGGAGTGGCGATGAAGTACGCGGTTTTGGTCATGAATGATAACAGTCGCAATTTACTTTGCCCTCTTTCTAATCCCTTTATTATGTCTTTACATATTACCTTCTGCACACCCTACTTAGGATAATTGGTTTTCTTCATTCACTACCTTTCGGCACCTGCCTATGGTTTGGAATAAGACTATCCAATAAGCGTAATAGGTGTACTCTCCTAAATCAAGGAGCCCTCGCAACCTGAGAGAAGGTGATAATAAAAGACAACTGAATAAACCAATTCTATTTCTCCTGAACCTGGATCCATCCTCGAAGAAGTCCCTTCGAGTTCGTATATAATCATACGATGGATCTATCCAATGGAAGTGGATGTCCGTAGTAACACGGGTGTTCTGAGAAATGCAAAGGGTAAAAGAAAGAGTGGCAATGATTTATGCAACTCGGGCAATCCAAAAGCCAGTATTTTAAGAAGGTTCGATCAACTTGGTCACTGAGTCATAGTCTAGGGTCGGTCAAAGGTCGCTGCCAAAGAGAGAGAGAAAAGAAACACGCTGCGTGCACTCTAACCAAGATCAGAATGGTTATCACTTTATCTAATCCGGAAACCTCCTACTGTCCTGTCAAATTCTCTTCCAAACCTGAAAGAAGAATTAATCGGGATTACCCGAAAAAGTAAACCAACTCATCAGTGGGAATCGGGATCCAACTCTCATCGCATGATAACGTGATGGAATGCATCCACGTTACTCATACTCCAGAAGGTATGCGCATACTTGGCAAGTTTCAGTTTCTTTAGAAACTCCCGATATGATTTTTGCCCCATGCTCTTATAACCTTGGCGTTAGGTCAAAATGTTATAAGTCACATGCCAAGTTCTACCCATCACTATCTTGTTAATTTGAACCCACCCGCACATGCTCTTGGCGTTAGGTCAAAATGGCAGAACGGCTGTCCCAAACTAACTCATCTATCTATGCAACAAATGAATACCCAGCAGCTACCAAACACTATGCCTTGGCGTTAGGTCAAAATAGATAGCTTAAATACTACTGAATACCCAAAAGAAATGACGGAGGGCTACGGCTGGTTTTTGGCGAAAAACCTTTAACGTAGTGAACTTGATATCGCTGAAGGAACCTGATAGCTTTTAAAAATATAGTGGCGAAAACCTTTTGCTAAAGAGGTCACTCCCGATGAAGGGATCTCGGCTCTTTCCCCGTGGAATGAGGTGCAGGATATTCCACTGAATACCGCGGTGCAAAGCAACTTGTAATTGACTATAGTGAAGTTATTACCCTGACGCAAACTTCTGCCTAAGGGGTCAGTCCCGGTGAAGGGATATCGGCCCTTGCCCCGTCGAATGAGGTGCAGGATATTCCACTGAATACCACTACGTAAAACAAAAGGAAACGTCTTTGTAATAACACTTTTTAAATTTGTTCCAACAACTGCCAAATAGGTTTGTTTTCCTTTGCATTGATCAGAATCAACGCAGTCCCATCAATCAATCACACCAGAAAAGAACGAAAATAAAATGTACGTATATGCCATCCGCATTCGTCACTGGGTCCCGTCATCACCCGTTAGGTTACTTAACTAACGACAGAGCGGGGACTGAACTAGTGCGGGTGTAAAACATATACAACATCTAATAGTATATAAACCAATATACAATAATCGCTTCAGGCGTGATAATATGCAACATTACAGAAAAGTAATAAGCATCACAGAACAATACAAATAATCTGGGATCCCCGGGTTTCACAGAGCCGCTGCTGAAACCCGACGTTTCCCTCGTCGTATGGATAGCCTGTGCAATGAAACCTAGACCCTTACGGGTGCGGCAAGTTACCCGCCAAAACCTGAAGCGAGGTAGTCCCCCACAGCATAGTGTATGGAACACCCGGCACCTCACGGAATCCGGTAAATTGAGCACCCCTCCTTGGGTCAACCTGAACCCCCTACGAGTGCGGCGAATAGTCTGCCAATTCTAGAGTGAGGCCCCTCTGCCTCTCAAAGCCATGAGATGCGGACCCGTTGCCCTCCCGAACCCGGCTATCCGTACACTCCGTCGCGGGGTAAACTTAGTACAGAAATGGAAAAATAGTACAACAGGTACATCGACCGCAACCTGGTCGTGCCCAAAAAGAATATTATACAACAGGCAGTGACGGCAGTCCACATGTTGGATGCTCGCCCCGCAATATCAAATGTACAAATAAATCCAAACTGCACTACCATTGCACACTGCTATCCACCACGACAAATCCGCAACATCACAGCACAACACAGAACATCAACGCGAATGTCACGTTCGCAAACCCGTCTAAAAGAACTGTAGCAATCAGACGCGGTTTACCGATCAAACGACATTCCCGGTCGGAGATATAATGTAAGCACTGTAAACTAACATGTTTAAATCTCGATCGACTAAATATCACGAAGTGGGCCCCACGAACAACTGGTGAACAGTAACAAAATTTGGGCCCAAAAGATATATACCAAAAACCCAAAATTCCAACAGAGAAGACACTGTGCAAATTTGGTGCACTGATTCAATAGAACAGCCGCGGATGCGCGGCCAAACCATGGGTTTGGCCGCGATTCCGCGACAGTTTGGTGGAATCACGTGCTCAAATTTGGTCGGTGTGCTTCTAAAACCCTGCACAACTTTCTGTGACATGTAGAATAATTTTAGGACTTCATTTAAAATCGACAGAAACTGTGAATGGAGATTTTGCAGTTTTCGATATCCGGTTCGATCGATATTTTAAACGCGTTAGCACAAGTTAGTAAAGCAAAATGGTGAGGCTCTGATACCACTGTAAGTCTACGGTAGCGCCCCGGCCATCTACAGACGCCAAATGCGGAACAAAAACTTTTTAACTGGCGCTATCGTATACTTTAACCCGGATCTGCCATTATTGCTAAACTAACAAACTGTAAAGAGAGTAGAAAGGTTATACCGAACGATCCGAGTCCTTCGTTCTTTAACCATCATCCCACGCTCCGTTGCGGCTGCTCCGATCTCGTCGATCTCCAATCTGCTCGTCCAGGTGGCACCACGTCAACGATTCTTTAAACGGGCTCCCGCCTCTGACTCGAGGCAACTCGGTCGTCAAGTTTGCTAAAAGAGACGACCAAGATTGATGTAGAGAATGAGTAGAAGACTTTGTCTCGTTCCGTCCAAAGCTATGGACGAACGGTTAATGAAGTTGCCATGGGAATCGGGTGATGGAATGAAATGAGCTGTGAAATTCCATACACCCCAAAATCTATCATAATCTTTTTACCAAATGAAACATCAAGTCACAGAGCGAGAGAGGAGGGGGAGAGGGGGCCGGCCATATATAAGGAGGTGGGGGGGGTGAGTGTAGGAGGAGGGAGGGTGACCATAAGAAAATATCATGTGTGAACACAAAGTGTGAACACATAGTGTGAACACAAAGTGTGAACACAAAAATCAACCAATGAAAACACAACACCATTCAACCTAGTCACCTCATCAAGATGCTTCTAGAAACTTCCACACTCATCTCAAGAAAAGATAAATCCGTCTTTAACCGAGTGTTAAAAGACGGCTGATAGAAAACTGGAAACTGGCAACTTCCAAAAGTGATCCCGAAACGAATTTCAGGATAACCACGTAACTGTATAAATATACCCGCATTTATATTACGACCGAATGCAAATGCAACTGAGACAAAGATATTATATCTACTCAATAAAATACTTGGATCCGGCTTAAACCAAAACCGACTAGTATCATCTGCCCGAAAAATAACACGTGCGTAAACGCACGTGCATTTTCCGAACCCTGCCATAAAACCATACGGCCTCTACAACGTTTCGCCCGAACTTGGGAAACTGTCTGTGGGGGACTCTAATGACTCGTCAGTACCCTGGCAGTGGGTTTAACCACAAACCGTCAGCGGCACTAGCTATGCGTAACGGCTGCCCATGGACTGACCTCAAGGGAGGCCGATTAGCGAACTCATCCGGAAACCCTACTGAGCCTAACAGTGACAATGTATATACAGTCCGGTCCATTCGTCAATGAGTATCGCATATCTGCCTAGGGGGCTAGTAACGTCAGACCCCCAATAGTAGTATAAGTCGTGTCGGAGTGAAGCCCAATAACACCCTGAGATACTACTGGAGTACCTACCAGTAAATCTCCTGCCACGGCCGTGGGCTTCGTGTAATGGCTCTCCTAGACACAGCACGATCTCGCCCCCAAATACCGGGAGAGACGAATCCCCTGCCGATCCGCTCACGTGCCTCCATATGGCTCGGGACTGTACCCAAAAACTACCTGTTTGCACGACTCCTTTGAACCGTGGTAGGGTAGAAATCAAAGCACAGTGGGAACTCACACGAGACAAATGACGACCTCAGGTCGATGAACTAACCTGTACACATGTCACCAGGGAACTGCTATCTGACGGTATGTATAATACCAACTAGCAGATTCCCGGCGAGTCCTGTCCGGTGTACTCATAACCCAATGAGCACCTGTATACATCTTAGGTGATCCAACTGACACCAGTGTCTTGTGAGACCGGCCACCGCCCCTCGTCGGGGTCTCGACTGTATACACTAGTCTACTCCGGAGTATCGATGCCCTGTCTCGAAACTCCCACGACTAGGGACCACAATTAAGGATATGCATATAAACTACCCAACTCTCACGTATATGATCGCCGTCATACAGTTGGTAGTAAAGTAAGATCCTAAGGGCTAACATATAATCAGTCACCTGAACATGTACACGACTGATAAAGGCAAACCAGATAGCATACTATCATCTCGAGTAAGACTGTCCTACCGGTATAGGTCCTCCGCCATCATTGCAATCACGTACCTGCGATCCAATAATTGACTATGAGGGCACTATCTCCAACACCAAAGGGTGCTTATTCTTGTGTAAAATTTTAGGATATATTTTGTAGTCTTCTTCATCTTCTCTCCATTAAAACTTTGTAGTGAGCTTTTTATGAGTGAAGGATGAATAAAAGAGTTCTTTTTCTTATCATGCTTGTCTTATTATTTTGTTAATTGTAATTGCTTGTAATTTTCATTTGCTAATCTAGTTGTTGTTATTTGTTGTTATTTCTTTCTTGTTCTCTTTTTTCTTTATCCTTAACAACAATGATGCTTAAGCTTGATCCTTGCCAAGGTGAGGTCTCAAATAGCTAGTTGTAATCTTCTAACCTCTTTCTTTCTATCTTCTAACCTCTTTCTTTCTATCTTCCTCCTTTTGTTGTATTTTCTTTTTCTTATAATGGGTGAGTAGTTTTCTTACTTGTTAGGGTAGGATAAGGAAAGTTTGAGAGAAGGAAATCTCTCTCACTCTTTCCTTGTCCAACATCTTAATTCGGACTCCCGTAAATTGAACCACAATCCGCTCCCTACGACACCCTATCTTACATGATAGAGGTGATTCCTTAGTGAGACCGGTTGTGGTTGAATTAACTGAAGGTTAAGGCTAGGAGCCAAGAACGGACGGACAAGCACCAAAAGAAAGAACTTAAGCGTTGGAAAGCTTAGCTTATACTCGCAAGTTCCTTCCTAGTCGTGCTAATCCCCGTTGTTGCCGATTACCGTAACACCGATATTAAGAGTGGCAACGAAAGAAGTGAGCGACTCTTAACTCAAACTAACCTAATCCTAACCCTAACAAGCTCTCTTTATATAACATTTTAGCACATAGTTAATCTCAAACAAACCTGGACATTTGGACTTAACTCGTTAAAGCACATAGAAAAAAATTCCCATCTCCCTGCGGACGACCCGTACTCAACCGGCTAGCTACAAGCGAAACCGTCTTGATTGCGGTAATTAACTAAGCACGCAAAAAAGTTACCAATTAAATGGCGCCGTTGCCAGGGAGACGGTAGTTTATTTCTTTGTGTAATTTCGGGTTAATTTGTGAATATAAATATAACCGAAAAACGAAACAAAAAAAAATATTGTAAAAACCATCTTGTTATTTTTGATTAGTTTTTGTGCAAGTGTGCAGGATAAAAAGAAGGGTCGAGTTCAGTGCCAAAGACATGGGAAGTTAGACCCATATCTCGCGGCTACACCGCGTTTGATCAAAACGGAACCAAGGGGCTACTGTAAAATTCTAGAGCAGATCCAGTAAGCAAATCAAGATTCAGGGGCTCCAAATAAGAAGAGGACACCCAACCCAGCATGTGCAGGAAATTTAAAGGGCCAAGCTTACTATCTGGCCGCGGAACCGCGGCCTAAGAGCTCTCTGGCCGCGGAACCGCGGCTTGTTGGTGCCCTCATCAACCCATAATTTCTGCAAGTCTTCCTACCTTCTTCCCCACTCCTCTGAACTCCACCGAACTGTGTTTTCTGCAGCATTCTTTGCGCAAATTCTCTTCCCCCTTCCAATAAATTGTTTTTGTGCAGGATTCTTTGTGCCGCTAAAAAAATAAAAAATTGATTGCAGTTGATTGTTACTGCTTTGCATATTTTAATCGGACTTTAAGGGGCTTGAAACCAATCCAGATTGGGTGGGGATTTCATCACCCTTCCCAGGACCCCAGAAATCACAAAAAGCATATGCATTGACCATTGTTTAATTAAAAAATACTAGCATCAGCCTTAAGGACTTCGCGCTCAATAGGACAGAGGACTAGTTACAGGCATCGACCATTTATCCTATCCTGACTTTGCGGTGTCTAGGCAAGTGTGTCGAAGGCAAGTGGTTACTTAATTAGGACCACTACTTACGTAGTGGGGAGCCTCCCACTTACCTAGCACTTACCTGGCCGCAATTGGCGGAGAAGAGGCGGTTTGAGGTCCTATTTCTAGCTCTTTGGAACGGTTAGGAGCTGTCTAGCTGACCTAGGTGACCCTAGATCTAGGTGTGATTGCGCATATTTTGTCTGTGATTGTTTGAAGCCGTAAGTCCGTACATTTTTTTGTAAAGCTCTTTCTAAAAAAAAAAGAAAAAAAAACATAAAACAAAAACTTTTATAAAAACTTGCCTTTGTTGCCAAAAATCCCATTTTTCTTTTCACCCACCACCCATCGTATTTCTCCATTGACGTTTTCTTACCATCACCTTCTTCGCTTTGACTACACTAAACTAGTTTAGTATATGTCCGCTTGGACTCGGGACACTAGCGCCCGCCTAGTCCGCGTTACGTTAGTCGCTACCGACTACGCGATCGACTCAGACGTCGAAACTCCTTCCACGCCTCTTTCACCCTTACCTTTGCCGGCCAACTCCGACGTTGACCGGAATTCTGTTCATACATCCTCACCTTCACCTTCACCAACCTCTTCTTCCGCGATGTCAGGATTTAATCCAAACATCCCTGCAACTCCCCCGGGATTGATTCGACCTCCTATAGATACGAATAACCCACCACCACTGCCTGTTGTAGCGCCACAGCGAATCGCGCTCCAAGATCGTTTCTATCCCACCCGCTCTGCACTTCCCACCTGTCTTTCCCTTCCACCGGCCAATGGGGATTAATTTTGAAATTAAGCCCCACTTCATTAACATGCTTCCGAAATTTCATGGGCTTGAATATGAAGATGCCTATATCTTCATCAACAAGTTCCAAAATGTTTGTGCCATGATGAAAACTACCCAGCTGTCAGAAGATGCTATATGGCTACGGGTCATTCCGTTCACTTTATGCGATCTTGCTGAAAAGTGGCTGTATAGCACTGCTTCCCACTCCATAACCAGTTGGGACGAGTTTGTGAAAGCGTTTCTCAAGAAATTCTATCCGAATCATAAAACCACGAGGATCCGTAACGAAATCAACCAATTCTCCCAGCTTTCTAATGAACCCTTTTGGAAGTGCTTTGACCGGTATAAAGACCTTTTTGTTCAGTGCCCTCACTACGGTATTGAGAAATAGCAACTTTGCCAAACCTTATACGAGGGCCTGAACCCAGCAACCAAGCAGTTGTTGGAAACCATTTGTCAGGGTCACTTCCTATCGAAATCTAACGAGGAAGCGTGGCAATTCTTCAACGACCTTGCGGAACAAACGCTTCAATAGGAGAGCACCAGACCAACTTCTTCTTCTTCTTCCTCCACTTCTACTGGTCAGTCTAGGGTAGGCATTCACCAACTCGATGTCTCTATTGCGATGAAAACTGAAATGGCTGCAATAAAGAGAAAACTTGAAGCGATAGAGAGCAAATTTTCATCTCCTGCTCCTGCCCCTGTTCTTCCCCTTCGTACCATTTGTGCTTGTTGTTCCGGTCCTTCTCACTTAACCGAAGAGTGTCCGTACAATCCACCATCTCAAGGACAGGATCATGTTAATGCTGCATTTCAGCAAAGACCAAGAAACGATCCATACTCTTCCACCTACAATCCCGGTTAGAGGAACCACCCCCACTTCGCCTGGAATCAGAACCAGCATCAATTTCAAGGCAACAATTTCCAGAGGCCCCCTCCTCCGCAACAACAAGAGCAACAACAAACTCAACATCAATTTCAGCAGCCCTTCCAACCCCAACCTTTTCAAAATCAGACGAACAACTTTGCACCCAACAATTCTTTTCCCCAAAACAACTTTGTTCCGTCAAACAATGATAAGGTTTCCTCGCTCGAACGAAGTCTGGAGGCATTTGTAAAACAATCAACTCAGTCCGCTGCCAACATCCAGTCTTCCATTCAGTCTTTGGTGCAACACACTGCTGCACACGGGCAAAGCATCAAGACCATCGAAGCCCAGATTGCACAACTGAATGCGTCCTTAAGCGAGCGAGAGAAGGGGAAGCTTCCGTCCCAGCCACTCCTAAATCCCGGTCACCCACATAATGTATATGTTGCTCTTGAACAACAGAACCATAATGTGAGTGCCGTGACTACATTGAGATCGAGAAGGATGCTGCAAAACAATATTGGCACACGGATCGACGATGACACCCCGACCGCTTCTTCTTCTTCTTCTTCGTCTTCTGAGCCTATTCTCTATTCTTCAAAAGGCTCTTCCTCTTCTTCTGATCTAAACGAGCCCATTTCTCACTCCACGAAAACACCAGCTCTGGGATCCGTTCCAACTCCACAATCTCCTCCACAAGCATTGGACTCAACCAATTTTAAAAACGTTCCATTTCCAAACCGGTTGAGGTCCAATAAACAAAATCCACAAATGGAGAATATTCTGGAGTTGTTTAAGCAGGTTAATATCAACATTCCCCTTTAGATGCTGTCCAACAAGTCCCTTCCTACACGAAAATCTTAAAGGACTTGTGCACGAAAAAGAGGAAATCTCAGGTACCTAAAAAAGTTTTCTTGGCTAGTGCTGTGAGTGATGCTCTTACCCAATCTTTACCTCAAAAACGGAAGGACCCTGGCTGTCCTACGATTTCTATTACCATTGGGGATAAGAACATCAACCGCGCACTATTAGATCTTGGTGCCAGTGTTAACCTACTTCCGTACTCAGTATATGAGCAACTAGGTGTAGGAGAGCTGAAACCCACACACTGCACTCTCCAGATGGCCGACTGATCAATCACCCATCCAGGGGTGAGCTAGAGGATGTGTTAATCAAGGTTGGGGACTTCATATTCCCCGTTGAATTCATTGTTTTAGACACACAGCCTGTAGCTAACCCCCGGAATCAAATTCCGGTGATACTCGGTCGCCCATTCCTTGCAACCTCAAATGCTGTGATCAATTGTCGAAATGGTTCGATGAACCTATCTTTTGGAAACATGACAATTGAACTCAACATTTTTAGGTTGGGGAATCAGCCCTCCGAACCTAATGCTCATATACTAGACGTTTGCTCAATCCAGGAGATCACCCCGGAGGAGTGTGAATTCGAGGAGTTTTTGTTCCATCACGACACTCTTGATGCCACTAGTGCGTTCCTCTTCGAGCCCGCTGCTGCTTCTGTGCCCGACAATGACTACGAGTGTTTCACTTTCTCGAACGATCTTAGCCAGTCACCACCCGAGTTTGAATCCTTCAAATTTCCGGATGAGTTACTTGAACCATCCAACTCGGTCGCTTACACTCATTTTGAACCTTTGCTGGAATCCTTTGAGTTCGAGACCTTTTCACCAATCGTGCCTTCCATCATTTCACCTCCAACGCTCGAACTCAAGCCTTTGCCGTCTCACCTTAAGTACGCTTACTTAGGTGAGAACGAGACCTTCCCTGTTATCATCTCGGCTTCTCTAGCTCCAGAGCAAGAGAGAGCCCTTCTTGCGGTCTTGCACAGCAATAGGCAAGCTTTTGGCTGGTCCATGGGGGACATCAAGGGGATTAGTCCCCTGATTGTTGAACATCATATTCATCTGATGGATGATGCCAGACCAGCCAGGGATCGACAAAGGCGACTCAACCCAGTCATGAAGGAGGCTGTAAAAAAGGAGATCGTAAAATGTCTGGATAGTGGTATCATTTACCCTATCTCTGATAGCCAGTGGGTTAGCCCCATTCACGTTGTCCCCAAGAAATCAGGCATAACGGTCATAACCAACGAGGCGAACGAGTTAATCCCTACTCGCACCCAGACTGGGTGGCGAGTATGCATCGATTACTGAAAACTCAACGCCGCAATGCGGAAGGACCACTTTCCGCTACCTTTCATTGACCAGATGCTTGAACGATTGGCCGGACATAAGTACTACTGCTTTCTTGATGGATACTCCGGCTATAATTAGATTCCCATCACCGAAAAAGACCAGGACAAGACCACATTCACTTGTCCTTTCGGCACGTTTGCATATCGTCGCATGCCCTTTGGGTTATGCAATGCGCCCGCTACCTTCCAGCGGTGTATGATGGGAATCTTCTCTGACATGGTGGAAAAATTCTTGGAGATCTTCATGGACGATTTCTCCATCTTCGGCGATTCCTTTAACGAGTGTTTGCTGCATCTCAACGCTGTCCTTACCCGATGTAAGGACAAGAACCTCACTTTGAATTGGGAGAAGTGCCACTTCATGGTACGCGAAGGTATTGTCTTAGGACATATCATTTCGCAAAATGGCATAGAGGTTGACAAAGCGAAGATTGAGGTCATTTCCAATCTCCCTCCTCCCCGATGCGTCAGAGATATCCGAGCCTTCCTTGGCCATGCCGGTTTCTATAGACGGTTCATCAAGGACTTTAGCAAGATTGCTAGGCCCTTGACTCTTTTGCTGGCCAAGGACACGCCATTCGACTTCAACTCGAGCTGTGTGACTGCGTTCGAGTCATTAAAAATCTCACTCACTTCTGCTCCCGTTCTTTCTTCTCCAGACTGGACGCACCCATTTGAGATTATGTGCGATGCATCCGACTTTGCCATCGGTGCTGTCCTTGGACAACACATCAACAAGATGCCGCACGTAATCTATTATGCTAGCCGAACCCTGAACGACGCCCAACTGAATTATACAACAACTGAGAATGAATTCTTGGCTGTTGTATTTGTTTTAGAAAAGTTCAGGCCCTACTGTAAGTGCACGGTGGCGCCCCGGCCGTCAATCCGACGGCCAAATGCGGAAGCGGTGATAAACTTTAATTTTTCTTGAACTGGCAAACCGCCGCGCACTAATACCCGGATCGAACCATTAATTAGTCCTAGCTATCTACAAGAAAGGGAAGAGAGATATACCGACAGATCCGAGTCCTCCGGTCTTCTCGTCGTCGTCCCGATCTCCTGCGGAATGTCCCGTCTCCTCCTCGTCGCCGGAAGTGCACCACATCGCCTACTTCTTTTACGGGCTCCCACCTCAATGCCGAGGCAACTCGGGCGCGAAGTTGGCTGGCCGACGCGCCCAAGATTTGCTGTAGAATAATGTAGAATCGTTGTCTCTTGGGGTTTAGGATAGTTGCCATGATGGAGGAATTGGTGCAAAAGAAGAAGCCATGGAAAAACTGTTGGAAGAATGGAGCATGCTCTTTTATGAGCTCGGCCAGAAACATCAGCCCCTGCACCCCACTTTGTGCTCTGTCAAAAATGCAAGTAGAGATTTGGCTAAAGAAAGGGAGAACAAAAATCTTGGAAGACCCATCAGCCCCTAGCCCAAAAACCATATATATTAATTAATCCCTCATCTCAACCCAAAAGAACCTCCTGCCAACTCCACCATGCAATAAATTAATATAAATTAATTTATCACCTCCTCAACACAATATAGTGGCCGGCCAAACCAAAATAACCATCACAAATTCACATCAAACCCATACCCTCTCATATCATCAACAATCATGACTTTAAAAGTCAAGCCATGATGAAGTGATCAAGTCAAAAAGGTCAAGGTATGGTGCTCATCATGAAAGCCATCATGATGCAACAAGATGCAAAGAACCCCCTCCACTAATGCCTATTTGCAACAATGCAAATAAACCCTCCTCCACCAATCTTCGGCCAATGAACGATACAAAGGAAATTGGCCGAAACCTAAAGCAAACTGGCAACTCCAGAAAACTGGTCCCGTAATAAATTACAGGAAAACCCCGATACTGTGCATACACACCCGCATTTGTATTTCGGCCGAAATACAAATGCAATGAGACAAAACTACACTATCAAATACTAAGATCCGGCTTAAGCCAAAGCCGGCAAGTAAAAACCATCCGATCACGATCCGTGCAATACCGCACGTATCTGATCGAACCCTGCCATATCTCCATACGGCCTCTACAGCCTTTCGCCCGAAAGCTGAGTAACTGAATGTGGGGGACTCTAAAGACTCGTCAACACCTTGGTTGTGGATTTAACCACTAGCACGTCAGAGGTATAAGCCAATACGTAACGGGCTACCAGGTATTGACTAAAAGGGATGTCTGTGCGTGAACTCAGCCTGACAACCCTACTGAGCCTGTCAGTGACAATATCCGTACAGTCCGGTCCGTTCGTCTATGAGCATCGCATGGCGGGCCTAAGGGGTTGGTAAAAGTCAGACCCCCAAAAGCGGTACAAGTTGTGTCGGAGTGTAGCCCAGAACACCCTGAGATACTACTGGAATACCTACCAGTAAATCTCCTTGCCTCGGCCGAGGGCTTTGTGTAATGGCTCTCCTAGACACAGCACGACCTCACCCCCAATACCGGGAGAGACGAACCCCTGAAGATACGCTCACTGCCTCCATGTGGCTCGGGACTGTACCCAACTAAAACCTGTTTGCACGACTCCTTTGAGCCGTGGTAGGGTAGTAATCAAAGTACAGTGGGAACTCACACGAGACAAATGACGATCCTCAGGTCGATGAACTAACCTGCACACATGTCACCAGGGAACTGCCATCTGACGTCTGGTATATGACCAACTAGCATGTTCCCGGCGAGTCCTGTCCGGTGTACTCATAACCCAATGAGCACCTGTATACATCTTAGGTGATCCAACTGACACCAGTGGCTTGTGAGACCGGCCACCGCCCCTCGTCGGGGTCTCGACTGTATACACTAGTCTACTATGGAGAATCGATGCCCTGTCTCGAAACTCTCACGACTAGGGACCTTTTAAGGATATGCTTATAGACTGCCAGCTCCCACGTATATGATCGCCCTCATACTGCTGGTGGTCAAGCAAGAATCCTAGGGGCTCTATCAACGTGTAATAGCGACGTGTCAGGTCACTTAAAGCAGTACACGATGATAAAGGTAAACCAGATAGCATACTATCATCTCGAGTAAGACTGTCCTACCGGGATAGGTCCTCCATCAATCATTGCAATCACGTACCTGTAATCCAATAATTGACTCTGAGGGCACTATCTCCAATAATCTCCCACTTGCACTCAAGGCTAATTATTGCGATGTCGCATACTCACAGCCCGTGTGATACCGAACACCCAACTCCTCTACTAGTCAGTCTCACAAAGCTCGTTTGCGAAACTATTGCATTCGAGGAATAGCCTCAGTGAGTGGATCCGCTTTGTTGTCTCTTTCCATGTCTCTCTATATCTCAAGTTCGCGGAGAAAACCATCTCCCGAAATGAGCAATACCTGTCTTAGAATGTGTTTGGATGTCTGATGGGACTTAGCTCATAAATGAACTGCAAATCCAAACTTCTTAGACTGTATCGTCAACTGAACTTAATCAGTATCCTGCGCCATGCCACCCTCAGTATTGCCTTGGACCACCTGTCCAAAATACTGCCCCTCATCAGAGGGAAAACTATAGCTCTGACAACCTCCTTGTCGTCCATGTCACCTTGGAAGCCTGGAATGATAACTGTTTCCCGAATGAGGCTGTCGTTATCATATCCTTAGAACATCCACTTATGTTCTATAACTGCTTCCGACTGTTTTTCCAGGATTGGATCAATGTCAACTTATTGCATCTAGTGCAAGAACAACATCTGGTGTGGTACTTGACATCTCACGATTGACTCAATTGCCTGAGCAAGTGATCTGCCAATCATGCACGTCCCTCTCCCCTTTAGTCTGTAGGACACCTTTGGAAAGGGTGACTCCATTACCTGCAGGTACACTACCATGCCAGGAGTCGTCCATCCTAAATACTCTTAGAATGCTGTCAAGTACCCTGATTGGGAAACCACCCAAATCTAGATCTAAAACCATAGATCTAGTAACCAGTATGTCAGATATAAAATCCAAGTCCTTTGTGGAGAAACCACTGTGTGACGACCAAAGTATAACCGATTGTGGTATAGGAGTTTCCTTTCCTACTCTGAGTATGTCATCCAAATACTAGGATATCACACCCTACTACCTTCTCAACAGATCCATCCCCTATTCTGATGAAGTCAAACCCATGACTGTCACGTCAGAAATAGATGATCTATCTCCGCTACTGGTGCTTCAGTCTATAAATAGACATAAGCTACCTGTCCACCAATGCTTCCGCTGCTCCCACTGACTACGACAACCCTCTGGCAGAGTCATATACACGTACACTTCTAAAACTAGTTTAGAACGACGCTATACTCATCCTCCCGCCGGGTCTCGCAGCCTGGAACAACAGCAATGGTAATTGTGGGTAAACAAGAACTTCCCTGTCACCGTCCTTGAGGCTACCGTAGTACCTCTCGGGTGCCTGAAGTTACCCACCTTATCTGCGGAGTGGCCAATGGAATGTCAATCCAGATTGAATCTTTAGGTTCCTTATCAAATCTTCAGTAATCGTTTGTGGTTCTGGAATCACTTCCAGTTCTACCATACTCCCACTACTGTTTTCTGAAAAAATCCATTTTTATTAAAACTGTGGCGAGTGTAGAACAATATTGCTATTGTTCATCCAAATGGTAGAAAATCAACCCGCGTCATAGCCTGGGTCAACCCACAAACAGCCATTACAGAAACGTGTCTTGAGTTGTCCAGTGTCTGGTTTTAATCATAAACCGGACAACTCCCCGTACCTTAACATCGTTAAGATACGAACTGTTCTATATCCCATATAGGACCAGAGGCACTGATTTAATTGAACCAGATCCAAATCATGCAACTGTCTCCAGTGCATGTCAACTAAATGGAAGGAGGCGGATCAGCGTTACTCAACTTAGGAATGCTTCCAATTATGAGTAACCTGAAAGAGAAGCAATTTCTCTTTAACATTACTATCAACTGAATACCACAAGTATTTACATCTTCGATCTCTTTGAAGAATCCCGATACTTGCTACACCTGGTTCTCTACTCTATTCAAATACCTGTAACTTCTCAAAATTCGGACCCTGTGTTTCCACGAAACACCGGTCTAAAAACTAGAGAAGTCATAAGTAAACCGAATATAGTACGAGGACCTACCCCTCTGTCCTGATGGACCCTGGACAACATACAATACTCTGTATAAGTCCCTTGAGTCTGATAACTCATTCACCGTGTGTCGCAGGTTGAAAACTGTACTTATGGTTAAGAAGAATTACACCGCTGTTTAATGCTCCTTACCTAACCATCCACTGATATAGGTAAATGTCGTAGACATAATTTCAAAAAGGTATATCTCACTCTATGAAAATAGACGTACAGATATATCAATTTGAAATTGGTGCATAACTGCGGATATTCAAAACCAAATATTTGCCAACCGGCAAACAGCCCAGGTGATTTCCTCAAATATCACCGATTACAACGAATCCCGATATAATGAGGATAATCACCCAATTCCCAATAACTTACTCCCACTCATCATCTGTAAAACCATACAGATGTGAGAATCGTACCTGGTAAATACATACCCTGGAGCAAGTGTCTAACTGGGAAATCAGTCTTCCTTTAACAGTACACAGTGAAACTGAAACATTGAAATGTTTCGATGGGGTATCCCGGTATTCCTAGTAATGCCTCTTCCAGATTCACGACTGTAACCGTATAATTCTTTGCCACCTCTCCAAATCCCTTCATATGTCTTTAGTCATTACCTTCTGCACACCCCTTTAGGCCAAATGGTTTTCTTCCTTCCCTACCGTTCGGCACCAGCCTATAGTTTGGAAGAAGACTATCCAATAAGCATAATGGGTGTACTGTCCTAATCCTAGGAACACTCGCAATGAGAGAAGGTGAAAATAAAAGACAACCGAATAAACCTTATTCCTATTTCTCCTGGACCAGAATCCATCCCCGAACTGGAACAAGTTCCATTCGAGTTCGTATATAACCATACGATGGAGTATCCAAATAAACTGTGGATCTTCGTAGTGATACGGAGTGTCCTGGAGAAATACAAAGGTGATTTAGGATTGGCGAAGGAATACTTGGTTTGGTCGTGAATATCTGTTGCAATTTACTTTGTCCTCTTACTAATCCCTTGCTTTGTCTGAACTTAATACCTTCTGTACACCATCGTTATGCTAATTGGTTTTCTTCATTCCCTACCAGTCGGCACCTGCCTATGGTTTGGAAGAAGACTATCCAATTTGCGTAATAGGTGTACTATCTCCTAAACCAAGGAGTACTCGCAACCTGAGAGAAGGTAAAAGGAAAAGACAACTGAATAATCCTATCCGTTTTCTCCAGAACCTGAAACCATCCTCGAATAAATTCCTTCGAGTTCGTATCTAACCATACGATGGTTTTGTCCAATGGAAGTGGACGTTCGTAGCAACACGGGGTGTCCTGGAGAAAAGGGTAAAAGTAGGAGTGGCAATGAGGTTTGCAACTCTGACAATCCAAAAGCCAGTGTCAAGAAGGTTCGGTTAATTTGGTCACTGAGTCATAGTCTTAGGGTCGGGTCAATGGTCGCTGCCAAAGAGAGAGAGAAAAGAAACACTCAGCGTGCACTCTAACCAAGATCAGAATGGTTACCAATTTATCTAATCTGGAATCCTCCCACTGTACCTCAAATTCTCCTCCAAACCTGAAAGAAGAATTAGTCGGGGTCACCCGAGGAGTAAACTAACTCATCAGTGGGAATCGGGATCCAACTCTCATCGCATGACAACGTGACGGAATCCGCTCACGGTATCACACTCCAGAAGGTATGCGCATATCTGGCAAGTTTCAGTTCTTTTGAAACTCCCGATGTGATTTTTGCCCCATGCTCTTATGACCTTGACTTTGGCCAACAAATCATAAGTCACATGTCAAGTTCTACCCGTCATTCTTCAGGTTAATTTGAATCCACCCGTACATACCCTTGACTTTGGCCAACAAGGTAGTACGACTGTCCCAAACCAACGCATCTATCTATGCTGCATATGAATAACCAACAGCTACCAAACACTGTGCCTTGACTTTGGTCAACAAACACAGCTTGAATACTATTGACTACCCATATGAAACGACGGAGGGCTACGAATGGTTTCTGGCGAAAACCTTTAACGTAGTGAACTTGATATCGTCGAAGGAACGGATAGCTTTTAAAAATATAGTGACGAAAAACCGTTGCTAAAGAGGTCACTCCCGGTGAAGGGATCTCGGCTCTTTCCCCGTAGAATGAGGTGCAGGATATTCCAACTGAATACCACGGTGCAAAGCAAAAGTAATCGGCTATAGTGAAGTTAATGCCCTGACGCAAACCTTTTGTCCAAGGGGTCACTCCCGGTGAAGGGATCTCGGCCCTTGCCTCGTCGACTGAGGAGCAGGATATTCCAAATGAATACCACGATGCAAAACAAAAGTGAACGTCCTTGCAATAACAGCTTTTTGAAAAAGTTTTCCAACAACATCAGATTAGGTTTGTTTTTAACTTGCATTGATCCGAATCAATGCAGTCCCATCAATTGATCACACCAAAAAGAACGAAAATATACCGAGGTACGTATATGCCATCCGCATTCGCCACTGGGTCCCGTCATTACCCGTTAGGTTAGCTAACTAACGACAGAGCGGGGACTGGACTAGCGCGGATGCAAAACATATACAACATCTACTAATATATATACCAATATATTATATTTCGCTCAAGGCGTGAATAAAAAGCAACATCACAGAGAATGAACAGCATCACAGAAACAATACAGATATCTGGGATCCCCGGGTTTCACAGAGCCACTACTGAAACCCGACGTTCCCCTGGTCGTGTGGATAGCCTGTGCAATGAAAACCTAGGCCCCTACGGGCGCAGCAAGTTACCCGCCAAAACCTGAAGCGAGGCAGCCCCCTTCAGCAACGTGAATGGACCACCCGGCACTTCACGGAATCCGGCAACTTGGGCACCCCTCCTGGGTCAACCTGTACCCCCTACGAGTGCGGCGAATAGCCCGTCAATCCTAGAGTGAAGCCCCCTCCCTCTCAATGCCATGAGATGCGGGCTTGTTGCCCTCTAGAACCCGGCTATCCGTGCACCCCTCCGCGGGGCAATCCTAGTACAGAAAGTAAAATATACATACAACGGGTACATCGACCGCAACCAGGTCGTGCCCCAAAATAATAATACAAACAGGCAGTGACGGCAGTCCACATGTCGGACGCTCGTCCCGCAATATCAAATGTACATAATACAACCACAACTGTACTAGCATTGCATCCAGGCTATCCCCCACGACCAATCCGCAACATCACAGCAAAAACAGAACATCAACGTGAAAGTCACGTTCGCAAATCCGTCTAACCGGGCTATAGCAGTTAGACCGGATTTACCGATCAAGTGACATTCACGGTCGCAGATATAATGTAAATACTGTGAAAAATGTGTTTAAAATATCCGACCGATCAAAATTTAACAAGTGGGCCCCAAAATAATACTGTAGCACTCACAGAAATAATTGGCCCAATTTTAATATTCCAAAACCCATATTTTAAGCCCACAAGCCCTCTGGAAAAAACTGGTGAGCTGAACCCAAATACCTACGGCGGAACCGCGGCCAACAAGGGGTTATGGCCGCGGTTCCGCGGTCGTACGGAGGGTTCAGGCAACCAAAATTTTCCAGTGGTCTTAGGGTACTCTGTACATCATTCTGCAATCACCTGAAAAATTTTTGGACTTCAAAACATTTCGACAGAAAACTGATGCAAGCAAAAATGCAGTTTTGGAACTTTTGATCGATCGGAAATGCAAACACATCAAACGAAGCTAGACTAAGTTAATGGCGAGGCTCTGATACCAGTGTAAGTGCACGGCGGCGCCCCGGCCGTCAATCCGACGGCCAAATGCGGAAGCGGTGATAAACTTTAATTTTTCTTGAACTGGCAAACCGCCGCGCACTAATACCCGGATCGAACCATTAATTAGTCCTAGCTATCTACAAGAAAGGGAAGAGAGATATACCGACAGATCCGAGTCCTCCGGTCTTCTCGTCGTCGTCCCGATCTCCTGCGGAATGTCCCGTCTCCTCCTCGTCGCCGGAAGTGCACCACATCGCCTACTTCTTTTACGGGCTCCCACCTCAATGCCGAGGCAACTCGGGCGCGAAGTTGGCTGGCCGACGCGCCCAAGATTTGCTGTAGAATAATGTAGAATCGTTGTCTCTTTGGGGTTTAGGATAGTTGCCATGATGGAGGAATTGGTGCAAAAGAAGAAGCCATGGAAAAACTGTTGGAAGAATGGAGCATGCTCTTTTATGAGCTCGGCCAGAAACATCAGCCCCTGCACCCCACTTTGTGCTCTGTCAAAAATGCAAGTAGAGATTTGGCTAAAGAAAAGGAGAACAAAAATCTTGGAAGACCCATCAGCCCCTAGCCCAAAAACCATATATATTAATTAATCCCTCATCTCAACCCAAAAGAACCTCCTGCCAACTCCACCATGCAATAAATTAATATAAATTAATTTATCACCTCCTCAATACAATATAGTGGCCGGCCAAACCAAAATAACCATCACAAATTCACATCAAACCCATACCCTCTCATATCATCAACAATCATGACTTTAAAAGTCAAGCCATGATGAAGTGATCAAGTCAAAAAGGTCAAGGTATGGTGCTCATCATGAAAGCCATCATGATGCAACAAGATGCAAAGAACCCCCTCCACTAATGCCTATTTGCAACAATGCAAATAAACCCTCCTCCACCAATCTTCGGCCAATGAACGATACAAAGGAAATTGGCCGAAACCTAAAGCAAACTGGCAACTCCAGAAAACTGGTCCCGTAATAAATTACAGGAAAACCCCGATACTGTGCATACACACCCGCATTTGTATTTCGGCCGAAATACAAATGCAATGAGACAAAACTACACTATCAAATACTAAGATCCGGCTTAAGCCAAAGCCGGCTAGTAAAAACCGTCCGATCACGATCCGTGCAATACCGCACGTATCTGATCGAACCCTGCCATATCTCCATACGGCCTCTACAGCCTTTCGCCCGAAAGCTGAGTAATTGAATGTGGGGGACTCTAAAGACTCGTCAACACCTTGGTTGTGGATTTAACCACTAGCACGTCAGAGGTATAAGCCAATACGTAACGGGCTACCAGGTATTGACTAAAAGGGATGTCTGTGAGTGAACTCAGCCTGACAACCCTACTGAGCCTGTCAGTGACAATATCCGTACAGTCCGGTCCGTTCGTCTATGAGCATCGCATGGCGGGCCTAAGGGGTTGGTAAAAGTCAGACCCCCAAAAGCGGTACAAGTCGTGTCGGAGTGTAGCCCAGAACACCCTGAGATACTACTGGAATACCTACCAGTAAATCTCCTTGCCTCGGCCGAGGGCTTTGTGTAATGGCTCTCCTAGACACAGCACGACCTCACCCCCAATACCGGGAGAGACGAACCCCTGAAGATACGCTCACTGCCTCCATGTGGCTCGGGACTGTACCCAACTAAAACCTGTTTGCACGACTCCTTTGAGCCGTGGTAGGGTAGTAATCAAAGTACAGTGGGAACTCACACGAGACAAATGACGATCCTCAGGTCGATGAACTAACCTGCACACATGTCACCAGGGAACTGCCATCTGACGTCTGGTATATGACCAACTAGCATGTTCCCGGCGAGTCCTGTCCGGTGTACTCATAACCCAATGAGCACCTGTATACATCTTAGGTGATCCAACTGACACCAGTGGCTTGTGAGACCGGCCACCGCCCCTCGTCGGGGTCTCGACTGTATACACTAGTCTACTATGGAGAATCGATGCCCTGTCTCGAAACTCTCACGACTAGGGACCTTTTAAGGATATGCTTATAGACTGCCAGCTCCCACGTATATGATCGCCCTCATACTGCTGGTGGTCAAGCAAGAATCCTAGGGGCTCTATCAACGTGTAATAGCGACGTGTCAGGTCACTTAAAGCAGTACACGATGATAAAGGTAAACCATATAGCATACTATCATCTCGAGTAAGACTGTCCTACCGGGATAGGTCCTCCATCAATCATTGCAATCACGTACCTGTAATCCAATAATTGACTCTGAGGGCACTATCTCCAACACCTACCTCATCGGCTCTCTAGTCATCGTCTATACGGACCATTCTGCTCTGCGCCATCTTTTTGCGTAGAAAGATGCAAAATCTCGGCCGATACGTTGGATCCTCTTGCTTCAAGAATTTGACCTTGTCATCAAGGACAAAAGAGGATGTGAAAATGTAGTCGCCGACCATCTCTCACGACTTCCTTCTTCGCCGTCGCTTCAAATTCCGATCAACGACGTTTTTCCGGATGAACAGCTCTTGACAGTATCTTGCGAACCCTGGTTCGCAGATATTGTGAACTATTTGGCCACAGGATTACTACCGACTGAATGGTCAAGTCAGGACAGACTTCGATTCTTATCCCAAGTAAAACACTTTTACTGGGACGAACCCTATCTGTTCAAGTACTGTCCCGACCAGATTATTCGTCGGTGTGTCCCTGACGATGAATTCAAGAGTGTGCTGTCGTTTTGCCACGATCAAGCATGTGGCGGGCATTTTGGCCCCAGACAGACAGCTGAGAAGATCTTGCAGTGTGGTTTCTACTGGCCATAACTCTTCAAAGACGCTCATGACTACTGCAAGACTTGCTCCCGGTGCCAACACTTGGGCCGGATATTCAGGAGGAACGAGATGCCGCTCCAACCAATTTTGGTTGTGGAGATTTTCGACGTTTGGGGGATCGATTTCATGGGGCCGTTTCCCAGCTCTTTTGGGAACTTGTACATCCTTCTCGCTGTTGATTATGTCTCTAAGTGGGTCGAGGCTGTGCCCAGCCGGACTAACGACAACAAGGTTTTCGTTAGATTTCTTAAGGAAAACATTTTCTCCCGGTTTGGGCACCCCCGAGCAATCATTAGCGACAATGGAACTCATTTCTGCAATAAGTCTTTCGAGGCCTTGATGCGGAAATATTCCATTAATCATAAGCTATCTACGCCCTACCACCTCCAAACCTGCGGGCAAGCCGAAGTTTCAAATCGGCAAATTAAGCAGATACTGGAGAAGACGGTTTCCAAGACCGTAAGGATTGGTCGTTAAAACTCACTGATGCCCTTTGGGCATTTCGAACTGCTTATAAGACTAATCTTGGCATGTCTCCCTATCGGCTTGATTACGGAAAGGCTTGCCACCTCCCTGTGGAAATAGAGCATCGCGCATTTTGGGCGATAAAGGAGCTGAATTTGTCTCTCGAAGATGCGGGCAGCCATCGGAAGCTGCAGTTGAACGAATTGAGCGAGCTTAGGGATGAGGCTTACGAAAACGCGGTTGTCATTAGGAACCGAACGAAGGTATTTCACGATAAACACCTTTTGCGCAAAACTTTCACACCTGGTCAACAGGTACTGCTTTACGACACCCGGCTACATTTCCATCCAGGTAAGCTCAGATCTCGCTGGAAAGGGCCATATTTTGTGCGGAATGTGTATCCGCATGGCGCTGTGGATTTGGAGAATCCAAAGGACGGTTCATCTTTCAAAGTAAACGGACACAGATTAAAACCGTACCTTAGCGCCAAACCAACAGAGGAGCTCCTAGTCTTACAGGAGCCGGTTTACCCTGCATAATCTTTCTCTGCCTACCACCAAACTTCGGTTATCCAGCCCAAACAGTGGACACTGTTTCAAATAAGTTTGGGGGTATGTATATACCATTTTGTATATATATATGGATATTCTTGTCCGGTGCATATCCATTTTTATTATTTTCTTTTCTTTAAAAAAAAATTGTATATCTAACCGACAATTTTAACCCTTCAATGATTTCTTCATGCAATGACAGTGAGAACACTGTCCAGTTTAAGTTTGGAGGTACGCTCGGTACGCATTTCTAACCTTCGCATTCATATGTATATTTTGCATCTGCATACTAAAATCCATAAAATCCATAAAAATCAAAAAAATTTCTAAAAACATAAAAAAATTTCGTCAAGTTAGCTAGTGGGAGAACTCAGATTCAACATTTCAACGGTTTTGTTTGATAAGATAAGAATAACTAAATCTTATTTTTAGATTTTGAAAACCTGAAAGATAACTCTCCTTTGAAGTTAACTATAGCTGATATACGTCTTTACATCACACTACACGTATCGTGAGTTTTGGAAATTAGATGACAAGTCTATTATGTCTAAAAACTTTTAAAGTGATAAATGATTTTCTGAGGATCAAATAGGTTTGTTCTCAAATAAGTAATATCAAGAATAGTTTATGAAGTGAAGTGAATATGAAGGGATGTTATTAATGCCTTAATTGGAACTAATTCTGAAAAATAACCCATCTGAAACTTGATTGGAATGATTACACACCTAACCCACTAAACACGTCTTTTATCCAAAAAATAACTGAACTGCCGGTTATATCTCCGTTCACATTGAATCATCATGATTTTCACGCTAAATTGTCTTTTGTTTTTGGGCCTAGGTAACTTGAGTAATTAAGTCCGCTGGGGTGTCTCTACACCTAATGCCCTAAAGCCAACTGGTTTGGGTGCATTGGCCCAAAGCTCGTTAAGAAACCTAGAATGTCCAGATTAAAACAAAGTCAAGCAAGTGTTCTCTCCGAGTTAAAATTCCTAACGGTTCTTTGTGTGAGAATAATCTTGACAAAAGACAGGTTTTTATAAAAAAAAATATTTCTAGCAGAGATATGAAGGTTTTATTCTATGATAAAGACTATTGCACGTTCACAGAGGTGTGTATGAAATAAAAACAAGAAAAAGGTGGAGTGAAAAATAAGACCTAGTTTCCTGTTAAGGAAGATAGAAATTCTGAAATTGAAACCTTACTGAAAAACGAAACTTGAAAAATACTTAACTCTTTATAAAACTTATGTGATCCTTTTAAAAATTTTATCTGGGCTTTATTTTGTGACATGATGACTTTAATCGATCCTTCTGGAACTTAAACGACACTATTTGCACTGCACATAAAGACATATAAAATATTAAGTTCAATAAGAAGCGAGGTGTGAAAAATAAAGGTTCGATAGTCTAGACTTAGGATAATAGAATTGTTATTTTCTGAAACAAAACCTTAGGGTTTGAATCATAGTTATTTTGCAAAACTAGCTTGACCGGATTTTGTGGGTAGTATCCGCTGAAAATCCTCAGGAGACAACACACCTCCTACTAGAGACACCTAGAGGTTTAACGGCTTGTTGCACATGCTCAGTGCAATCGCGTTCCCTGCGAAAGTGAGATTAGGATTTTTTGTGAATAAATTGGCTTTGCTCGGGACGAGCAAATGATAAGTTTGGGGGATTTGTTCATATCAGATTTTTGCAATTTTATACCGCCCATTTTTTATCACATTGCTTATCAGTAGGTACTCTTGAGCCGTGTTTGCTAGTTAATTGCAGGACACAGGTTCTCGGCTCTAAACAGTGAAATTTATGGAAAAGCGTGACAAATTCTGGATTACTGCCAACCACAGATAAAATACAGGTCTCCGCTCTCTATCCGTATGTTGCCGCACACCAGTTTAAGGGACAAAATGGCAAATCAATGGTCATTTTCATGCACAAATCACAATGGCAACACAAAATCCAAGATATCTACGCGGAGCTCAAGAAAATCATGGCAAAAGATCCACATCACATCACCTTTTGATCTACTGAAATTCTGGAAGAAATTTGAAGAGCTTCTAAAAAACCACACATACCACACTGAAGGAAACATCAAAACAGGGAAAACCACAAAAGTTGATGAGCCAACTCATCATTATGGCCGAGGAACCGCGGCATAAGCGCGCTTAGGCCGCGGATCCGTGGCCAAGTTGGCTCATCAGAAGATAAAATTTCAGGGGCAGTTTGGTCAATTCATTTTGATCCTGAATGTTGCCCTAGGTTCTCTATTTCCTGCCTATAAATAGCCCAGAACTTGCCAAGCCAAAGGGTGCTTATTCTTGTGTAAAATTTTAGGATATATTTTGTAGACTTCTTCCTCTTTTCATCTTCTCTCCATTAAAACATTGTAGTGAGCTTTTTATGAGTGAAGGATGAATAAAAGAGTTCTTTTCCTTATCATACTTGTCTTATTATTTTCTTAATTGTAATTGCTTGTAATTTTCATTTGCTAATCTAGTTGTTGTTATTTGTTGTTCTCTTTTTTCTTTATCCTTAACAACAATGATGCTTAAGCTTGATCCTTGCCAAGGTGAGGTCTCAAATAGCTAGTTGTAATCTTCTAACCTCTTTCTTTCTATCTTCCTCCTTTTGTTGTATTTTCTTTTTTTTGTAATGGGTGAGTAGTTTTCTTACTTGTTAGGGTAGGATAAGGAAAGTTTGAGAGAAGGAAATCTCTCTCACTCTTTCCTTGCCCAACATCTTAATTCGGACTCCCGTCAATTGAACTACAATCCGCTCCCTACGACACACTATCCTACATGATAGCGGTGATTCCTTAGTAAGACCGGTTGTGGTTGAATTAACCGGAGGTTAAGGCTAAGAGCCAAGAACGGACGGACAAGCACCAAAAGGAAAAACTTAAGCGTTGGAAAGCCTAGCTTATACTCGCAAGTTCCTTCCTAGTCGTGCTAATCCCCGTTGTTGCCGATTACCGTAACACCGATATTAAGAGTGGCAACGAAAGAAGTGAGCGACTCTTAACTCAAACTAACCTAATCCTAAAACTAACAAGCTCTCTTTATATAACATTTTAGCACATAGTTAATCTCAAACAAACCTGGTCATTTGGACTTAACTCGTTAAAGCACATAGAAAAAGGTTCCCATCTCCCTGCGGACGACCCGTACTCAACCGGCTAGCTACAAGCGAAACCGTCTTGATTGCGGTAATTAACTAAGCACGCAAAAAAGCTACCAATCAAAGCCCATTTGCAAAACTATTGTGTTTGAGGAATAGCCTCAGTGAGTGGATCCGCTCTGATATTTCTTTCTATGTCTCTCTTTATCTCAAGTTCGCGGAGAAAGCCATCTCCCGAAATGAGCAATACCTGTCTCAGAATATGTCTGGATATCTGATGGGACCTAGCACATAAATGAACTCCAAATCCAAACTTCTTAAACTGTATCGTCAACTGAACTTAATCAGTATCCAGCGTAATGCCTCCCTCAGTGTCCGCTTGGATCACCTGTCCAAAACACTGCCCCTCGTCTGAGGGAAAACTATAACTCTGACAGTCATTCTGTCATCCAGGTCACCTTGGAAGTTTGGAATGATAACTGTCTCCCGAAGGAGGATGTCGTTATCATATCCCTAGAACATCTACTTACGTTCTAAAACTGCTTCCGAATGTTTCTCCAGGATTGGATCAATATCAACACATTGCATCTAATGCAAAAACAACATCTGGTGTGGTACTTGACATCTCATGATTGATTCAATTGCCTAAGAAAGTGATCTGCCAATCATGCACATCCCTCTCCCCTTTAGTCTGTAAGACACCTTTAGAGAGGGTGACTCCATCACCTGCAGGTACACTACCGTGCCAGGAGTCGTCCATTCTAAAACCTTTAGAATGCTGTCTAAGTACCCTAATTGGGACACTTCCCAAATCTAGATCTAAAACCATAGATCCAGTAACTAGAATGTCTGATATAATACCCAATTCCTATATGGAGAAACCACTGTGTGACAACCAAAGTATAACCGATCGTAGTATAGGAATTTAACTTCTTACTCTGTGTATGTCATCCAAATACCAGGACATCACACCCTACTACCTTCTTAACAGATCCATCCCCTATTCTGATGAAGTCAAACCTATGACTGTCACATCAGAAATATATGATCTATCTCCGCTATATCTGCTTTAGTCTATAAATAGACATAAGCCTCTTGTCCACCAATGCTTCCGCTGCTCCCACTGACTACGACAACCCTCTGGCAGAGTCATATACACGTGCACTTCTAAAGCCAGTTCAGAACGACGCTATACTCATCCACCTGCAGGGTCTCACAGTCTGGAACAGCAGCAATGGCAAGTCTGGGTAAACAAGAACCTCCCTGTCACCGTCCTTGAGGCTACCGGAGTACCTCTCGGGTGCCTGAGGTTACCCACCATATCTGCGGAGTGGCCAATGGAATGTCAAACCAGATTGAATCTTTAGGTTCTTATCAAATTTTCAGTAATCGTTTGCGGTTCTGGAATCACTTCCAGTTCTATTATACTCGCACTACTGTTTTCTGAAAAAATCCATTTTTGTTAAAACTGTGGCGAGTCTAGAACAATATCACTATTGATCTTCCAGATGGTAGAAAGTCAACCCTCGTCATAGCCCGGGTCAACCCATAAACAGCCATTACAGAAACGTGCCTTGAGTTATCCAGAGTCTGGTTTTAAGCATAAGCCGGAAAACTCCCCGTACCTTAACATCATTAAGATATGAACCGTTCTATATCCAATATAGAAACAAAGGCACTGATTTAATTGGAACCAGATTCAAATCATGCAGCTGTCTCCAGTGCATGTCAACTAAATAGAGAGAGGCCGATCTGCATTACTCAACTTAGGAGTGCTTCCAATTATGAGTAACCTGAAAGAGAAGCAAGTTCTCATAATCATTACTATCATCTGAATACCATACACAAGTATCTACTTCTTCGATCACCTTGAAGAATCCTGATACTTGCAACACCTGGTTCTCTACTCTATTCATATACGTATAACTTCTCAAAACTTGGACTTTGTGTTTCTACGAAACACTTGTCTAAAAACTAGAGAAGTCATAAGTTAACCGAATATAGTACGAGGACCAACCTCTCTGTCCTAATGGATACTGGACAATATACAATACTCTGTATAAGTCCCTTGAGTCTAATAACTCATTCCCTGTGTGTCGTAGGTTGAAAACTGTACTTATGGTTAAGAAGAATTACACCGCTGATTAATACTCCTTACCTAACCATCCACTGATATAGGTAAATGTCATAGACATAATTTTAAAAAGGTATATCTCACTCTATAAAAATAGACGTACAGATTTATCAATTTGAAATTGGTGCATAACAGCGGATATTCAAAACCATATATTTGCCGTCCGGCAAACAACCCAGGTGATTTCCTCAAATATCACCAATTATAAAGAATCCCGATATAATGAGGATGATCACCCAATTCCCAATAACTTACTCCTACTCATCATCTGTAAAACCATACAGATGTGAGAATCATACCTGGTAAATACATACCCTGGAGCAAGTGTCTAATTGGAAAATCAGTTTTCTATTAACAATACACAGTGAAACTGAAACATGGATATGTTTCGAAAGGGTATCTGGGTATTTCTAGTAATGCCTCTTCCATTATCCAGATTCACAACTATAACCGTATATTTCTTTGCCATCTCTCCAAATCCCTTCATATGTCTTTAGTCATTGCCTTCTATACACCCTCTTAGGCTAAATGGTTTTCTTCCTTCCCTACCGTTCGGCACCAGCCTATGGTTTGGAAGAAGACTATCCAATAAGCATAATGGGTGTACTGTCCTAATCCTAGGAGCACTCGCAATGCGAGAGAAGGTGAAGATAAAAGACAACCGAATAAACCTTATTCCTATTTCTCCTGAACCAGAATCCATCCCCGAACTGGAACAAGTTCCTTTCGAGTTCGTATATAACCATACGATGGAGTATCCAAATAACTGTGGATCTTCATAGTGATACAGAGTGTCCTGGAGAAATACAAATGTAAAGTAGGAGTGGCGATGAAATAATTGGTTTGGTCGTGAATAGCAGTCGCAGTTTACTTTGCCCTCTTACTAATCCCTTTATTTGTCTTTACTTAATACCTTCTGCACACCACACTTAGGCTAATTGGCTTTCTTCATTCCCTACCGTTCGACACCAGCCTAAGGTTTGGAAGAAGACTATCCAATAGGCGTAACGGGTGTACTATCCCCTAATCCAAGGAGCACTCGCAACCTGAGAGAAGGTAAAAGGAAAAGGCAACTGAATAGTCCTATTCGTTTTCTCCAGAACCAGAAACCATCCTCAAATCTGGAACAAGTTCCTTCGAGTTCGTATATAACCATACGATGGTTTTATCCAATGGAAGTGGACGTTCGTAGTAATACGGGGCGTTCTGGAGAAAAGGGTAAAAGTAGGAGTGGCAATGAGGTATGCAACTCTGACAATCCAAAAGCCAATGTTTTAAGAAGGTTCGGTTAATTTTGGTCACCGAGTCATAGTCTACCGTCGGGCCATGGTCGCTGCCAAAGAGAGAGAGAAGAAACACTCAGCTTGCACTCTAACCTAGATCAGAATGGTTATCACTTTATCTAATCAGGAAACCTCCCACTGTAACCTCAAATTCTCCTCCAAACCTGAAAGAAGAATTAGTCGGGATCACCCGAGGAGTAAACCAACTCATCAGTAGGAATCGGGATCCAACTATCATCGCATGATAACATGATGGAATCCACTCATGTCATCACACTCCAGAAGGTATGCGCATATCTGGCAAGTTTTAGTTTCTTTAGAAACTCCCGATGTGATTTTTACCCCATGCTCTTATGACCTTGAAGAAGGTCAATAAATCATAAGTCACATGTCGAGTTCTACCCGTCATTGTCCAGGTTAATTTGAACCCACCCGTACAAGCCCTTGACGAAGGTCATCAAGGGTATACGACTGTCCCAAACCAACGCATCTATCTATGCAGCAGAAAGGTAACAAGCAGCTACCACTCACTATGCCTTGACGAAGGTCAACAAACATAGCATGAATACTACGTGCTACCCGTCTGAAATGACGGAGGGCTACGAATGGTTTTTGGCGAAAAACCTTTAACGTAATGAACTTGATATCGTTGAAGGAACCGGATAGCTTTTTATAAAAATATAGTGGCGAAAACCTTTGCTAAAGAGGTCACTCCCGGTGAAGGGATCTCGGCTCTTTCCCCGTAGAATGAGGTGCAGGATATTCCAACTGAATACCACGATGCAAAGCAAAAGTAAACGACTATAGTGAAGTTATTGCCCTGACGCAAACTTCTGTCCAAGGGGTCACTTCCGGTGAAGGGATCTCGGCCCTTGCCTCGTCGACTGAGGTGCTGGATATTCATAACCGAATACCACTGTACAAAACAAAAGAGAACGCCCTTGCAATAACAGCTTTTTGAAAAATGTTCCTACAACGTCAAAATAGGTTTGTTTAGCTTGCATTGATCCGAATCAACGCAGTCCCATCAATTGATCACACCAATAAAGAATGAAAATAATGATGTACGTATATGCCATCCGCATTCGCCACTGGGTCCCGTCATCACCCGTTAGGTTACTTAACTAACGACAGAGCGGGGACTGGACTAGTGCGGATGCAAAACATATACAATATCTACTAGTATATATATTAAAATATAATATTCGCTCAAGGCGTAATAAAATGCAACATCACAGAAATGTAATAAGTATCACAGAACAATACAGATATCTGGGATCTCCGGGTTTCATAGAGCTGCTACTGAAACCTGACGTTCCCCTGGTCGTGTGGATAGCCTGTGCAATGAAATCCTAGACCCCTACGGGCGCGGCAAGTTACCCGCCAAAACCTGAAGCGAGGCAGCCCCCTTCAGCAACGTGAATGGACCACCCAGCACTTCACGGAATCCAGTAACTTGGGTACCCCTCCTTGGGTCAACTTGTACCCCCTACGAGTGCGGCGAATAGCCTGCCAATTCTAGAGTGAAGCCTCCTCCGTATCAACGCCATGAGATGCGGGCCCGTTGCCCTCTAGAACCCGGCTATCCGTGCACCCCACCGCGGGGTAATCCTAGTACAGAAAGTAAAAATATATATACAACGGGTACATCGACCTCAGCCCGGCCGTGCCCCAAAAGAATAATATACAAACAGGCAGTGATGGCAGTCCACATGTCGGACGCTCGTCCCCCAATATCAAATGTACATATACAACCAAACTGTACTAACATTGCATCCAGGCTATCCACCACGACAAACCCGCAACATCACAGCACAATACAGAACATCAACGTGAATGTCACGTTCGCAAATCCGTCTAAAAGAGCTATTGCAGTTAGACAGGATTTACCGATCAAGTGACATTCACGGTCACAGATATAATGTAAATACTGAGAACTAACATGTTTAAAATTTTCGATCGACTAAATTTCCCGAAGTGGGCCCCAAGCACAACTGTAGCACTCAAAAATAATCTGGGCCCAAAAAAAATATTCCAGAAACCCTATTTCCATGTCAGAAACCCACTGTAGAAATTTGGTGCAGAGAGGAGATAAAGTGGCGGCGGAATCGCGGCCAGAGCATGGGTTTGGCCGCGGTTACGCGGCTGAACAGTAATTTCAGGGTACCAAATTTTCACAGAATTCTTATAAAACCCTGCACGTATTTTTACAATGTACCAAATAATTTTCTGAGCACAGCAAAAATTCGAAAGAAACTGTGACATGGAAACGCGGTTTTTGGAAAATCCATTCGATCGAACTTGTAAACACGTTAGAGCAAGCTAGACTAGGTTAATGGCGTGGCTCTGATACCAATGTAAGTGCACGGCAGCGCCCCGGCCGTCTGTCCGAGGCCAAAAAGCGGAAAACAAAAACTTTTTTTTAAACAAGAAACCGGCGCTACCACGGACTGTAAACCCGGATCGGACCATTAACCTACTACTAGCTATCTAGAGAAAGGGTGGAGAGCTATACCGAGCGATCCGTGTCCTTCGGTCTTCGGCCACTATCCCGATCTTCTCGCGGAATCTCCGGTCTCGATCTTCTCGTCGGAAGGGCACCACATCACCGAGTCTTTTTACGGGCTCCCACCTATAGACCGAGGCAACTCGATGTGTCTAAGATTGCTGTAGAATAGTGTAGAACTCTATGTCTCATGGGGTTATATGAAGTTGCCATTTGGAAGTGGGGAAGGAGATATACTTTGGAAATGAGCTAAGGGGTTTAGTGCAAGCCAAAAGAGATGAAAACCCCACACCAATTTTTTTTTAGACATCCCCCTCCTTATGTGTGGCCGGCCATGTACTAGAATGAGGGGAGAGAGTGAGCAAATAATGCAAGAGAGAAAAAAATGGTGATGATGAGAACCAATGATCACACCCAAGTCAAAACCAAAACCCATCACCTTAAACAAGTGATGATGCACAAACTAATCATCATATACTAGAACCATCATGAGAACCACCATGTGCCACAAAAAGTCTTCTCCATAATAAATTGCATATTTGGAAATAACCTCCTTCCCAACAATTTTCAGCCAAAGAAAGAAACAAAGGAAAATGGCCGAAACGGAATGCAAACTGGCAACATCAAAAACTGATCCGGTAATAAATTACAGGAAAACCCCACGACTGTATATACATACCCGCATTTGTATTCCGACCGAATACAAATGCAATGAGACAAAATCTACACTGTATAATATTAGGATCCGGCTTAAACCAAAGCCCGCTAGTATTATCCGTCCGATCATGATCCGTGCAATACCGCACGTATATGATCGAACCCTGCCATATATCCATACGGCCTCTACAGCGTTTCGCCCGAAACTTGAGAAACTGTCTGTGGGGGACTCTAAAGACTCGTCAATACTTTGGCTATGGATTTAACCACTAGCACGTCAGAGGTATTAGCCATACGTAACGGGCTACCAGGTATTGACCAAAAGGGACGTCGACGAGCGAATTCATCCTGACACCCTACTGAGCTTGTCAGTGACAATATCCGTACAGTCCAGTCCGTTCGTCTATGAGTATCGCATGGCGGGCCTAGGGGGTTGGTAAAAGTCAGACCCCCAAAAGCGGTACAAGTCGTGTCGGAGTGTAGCCCGGAACACCCTGAGATACTACTGGAATACCTACCAGTAAATCTCCTGCCTTGGCCAAGGACTTCGTGTAATGGCTCTCCTAGACACAGCGCCACCTCACCCCTAATACCGGGAGAGACAAACCCCTGCAGATCCGCTCATTGCCTCCATGTGGCTCGGGACTGTACCCAACTAAAACCTGTTTGCACAACTCCTTTAAGCCGTGGTAGGGTAGTAATCAAAGTACAGTGGGAACTCACACGAGACAAATGACGATCTCAGGTCGATGAACTAACCTGTACACATGTCACCAGGGAACTGCTATCTGACGTCAGGTATAAGACCAACTAGCATGTTCCCGGCGAGTCCTGTCCGGTGTACTCATAACCCAATGAGCCCCTGTATACATCTTAGGTGAACCAACTGACACCAGTGGCCTGTGAGACCGGCCACCGCCCCTCGTCGGGGTCTCGACTGTATACACTAGTCTACTCTGGAGTATCGATGCCCTGTCTCGAAACTCCCTCGACTAGGGACCTTTTAAGGATGCGCTTATAGACCCCAGCTCCCACGTATATGATCGCCATCATACTGCTGGCAGTCAAGCAAGAATCCTAGGGGCTCTATCAACGTGCAATAGTGATCAGTAATGTCACCTAAAGCAGTACACGATGATAAAGATAAATCAGATAGCATACTATCATCTTGAGTAAGACAGTCCTACCGGCATAGGTCCTCCCTCAATCATTGCAATCACGTGCCTGTGATCCAATAATTGACTCTGAGGGCACTATATCCAACACTTCTCACCGGACCAGCCGAAATAGACAAGCTGCTGCTGTACTTGGTCGTTTCTGACCAGGCAGCTAGCTTTGTACTCATCAAAGAATCCAAAGGGATATAGAGACCGGTTTACTACATCAGATACGTTTTCAAAGATACGGAGACAAGGTACCTGGCTATCGAAAAGATAGTCCTGGCGCTCGTCGTCGCCTCTAGGAAACTTCGGCACTATTTATAGGCTCATACAATCATCGTTCTCACTGACCGACTGCTAGGGAACATCCTCGGTTCTCCCGAGTCGTCGAGCCGCTTGGAGAAGTGGAGATGGGAATTATCTCAATTTGACATCCGGTACCGACCAAGGAAAGCTATTAAAGCCCAAGCCCTAGCCGATTTTGTGGCCGAATGCACCATTCCCAACAGAGAAGAAGCGCCGACACGAGATCCAAACCCACGACACTCAGTCGCAAAAAAGTTCGGTCTAATTCCAGACTGGGTACTCTATGTGGACAGTTCCTCTACAGAGGAAGGACGTGGGGCTGGGCTGGTCATACGTGGCCCCAATGAAGCCCAGATGGAATATTCTCTGTGGTTCGACTTCAACGTCTCAAACAACGCCGCGGAGTATGTGTAGGGTTCCTAGGTACACTCAAGAGGTTCCACAAGGCATCAACCATGCCAAAATCAAATTTTTCATGTTCCTAACAACTCTATGCAAGATCGTTAACTAGAGATTAGGCGAAAATAAATGCAAGCAAACTACTTTGCTACAAGTGAAAGAGACTACAACCTTTGTAGATCCGGTCCTCCACTTCTCTAGCTCCGTGTTGACGTCCCTCCGCTGCGATCATCAGAATCCCGGACTCTATTGTCGGTTTCATCGGAGAAATGGGCGGGCTAGGTCGTTGACTTCGATGCCGAAGATGATCTACGTCGAGGCGACTCAAACTCAAGCTCCATCTTCACTAGGTCATGAAACTTGCGATGATAACACACTCTACTATATGGCAAGTGGTAGAGGATGAAGAAATAGGAAGTGAGTTCACTTTGGATGTGGATTTCTCACTTGGATTCATCACTTGGAATTTTCTGGCAAGGTTTTCTTCTCTTCATGAAGAAGAAGAAGAAAGAAATGAATGAATGAATTATTTTCAAAAAGAAAATCAAGTGATGCTTATCATATTGCAACCATGGGTAAGTTAACTCATGTAGAGAGCAAACCATAGTTTAGGTAATGGTTAAGTTTAAGCATAAAACAAAATAGTTAAGACCTTTTCAAAGATGCTAAGATGCTTCATGAAGCTTGAAGCAAACAAGAAAAGCCAACATTCAGTTTTAGCAAAATGAATAAAGAAAATAAAAACCCTAACCATTAACTAAACTAAGGTGTAAGTCACACACCCAAGTTTGCATGTATCATCAAACATGATACAAACTAGTGCACAAAAATATATCATATATACAATGTGCACATCAAGTGAGAAAATCAATCTTAAGTGAACAAATACTAGTTAATGTAAAGTAATATATCAAATATATAATTATACATTAAATCATTAAATCAACACTTGATTTAATGATCCGGTCATATCGCATATAACCGACTAATATCAAGTGTATCAATGTATCGAATCAACATTTGATTTGGTAACCCGGGTATATCTCATATAACCGTCCAATGATACAAATCGCGAGAATAGAATACAGTATCACATACTGGCATTATTCTCGGTCCCGCACATATCTCATATGCGCTCCTATTTCTTTTCGCTTGAGCCAGGAAACCTCTATGCAGGACTCTAAAGACTCGTCAATACGCCGGCAGTAGGTGATGATCATATCAAACACCCACAAGCCGCAAGCGGTCTGCTAAACGTAACGGCCACCCGGGTATTGAGCGATCAGAAGATCAACGAGCAAGCCTTCTCACACTCCTGTGAATCCAACCAGTAACACTTACCGTACAGTCCGGTCTGATCGTCTGATATGTCGCATATCTTTCCTAGGGGTGGTAAACGTCAGACCCCAGTAGCTCGATAAGTCGTGTCGATATGAGGTCTATAACAGTTCGAGAAACTACTGGTAACACTTACCAGTAAATCTCAGCAACCCTGGCCAGGGATTTCCGGCTATAGCCAATCGAACACAGCACAACATCAACTCCCTATACCGGGAGAGATGAATCCCCTCCTATCGCTCATTGTCTCCATGTGACTCGGGACTGTACCCAAAAACCACCGTTTTGCATGCCTTCTTGGACATGGTAAGGTGGAAATCAAAGCACAGTGGGAATCACACAAGACTCTATGACGATCTCGGGTCTACAGACTAACCTGTACCAGTGTCACCAGAGAACTGCCATCTGACGTAAGTTATAATACCATCTGGGAGTTCTCGGCGAGTCCGTGCAGTGTACCCAGTCTCCACTGAGCGCCCGTATATCATCTCTGATGTCAAACACCAATGGATATGGGATCATCCATCGCCCATCTGTATGGGTCGAGAAGGTATACTCTAGTCTACTCTGGTATATCGATGCCCCGTCTAGATACACCCACGACTAGGGACCTTGAAGGATGTACTTATGGACTACCATGTTCCCACTAGTATGATCCGCATCATAGTCTAGGTAGTCAAGTACACATCCTAAGGACTTTACCAACATGTAACAGAGAGACAATCAGTGTACGCGTTAAGGTAAAGAGCAACCAGATAGCATTCTATCATGTCGAGCAAGAAAGTCCTCCCTATATATATCCAAGCATCCACTACAATATACATCCTATGTATAGTAATGGCCTCTAGGGCATACATATAACTAACAATCTCCCACTTGCACTAGGGCCATCTGATAGCAGTGGTTGTAGTATCTCATACTCAACCATCCCATAAAAGTCTCTCTCTGGGAAAAGGCCTTTGTGAGTGGATCCGCCGTGTTGTCCTCTGAGTCTACTCTCTTAACCTCGATCTCCTTGGAGATCAACCATCTCCATGATCAAGTGATACTGCCTTAGAATATGTCTGGATCACTGATGGGACGGACGTTCCTTGGCATAAGCCACAACTCCATTGTCACACAATGGGAAGAACTAAGTTCATCTCATGAACTAATATATATATATATATACCCAGACAGCCTCTTTGGTAGCATCTTAAGTAGCGATGTATCCAGCCTTTATCGTCTAGTATGCCACGGTATCTAGCTTGGAACTCTTCCAACATACCGTCCCATTACTGAGGGTAAAGACAATGCCTGTGACTGACATTCAGTCGTCCTTATCACCCTGGAACCTTTCCAGTGATTCTCCCCAGGATCAATTGATACCATCTCACTACAACTAGTGCGTATCCTAACATCCAATTAGATCTATCTTATAGATCCAAAACCCAGGATTTTAGGAGGTATCACTTAGATCCTATATGGAGAATCCTTGTGATAAGCGGAGATTGACCGAGCGTAGCATAGGAAACTCTTTCCCCATCATGAGTATGTTATCCACGTACTCTACGAGGATCATTACCATACTCCTTACTACCTTTTTGTATATACAAGGTTCATCTACCATTTTGATGAAGTCAAACTCTTTGACTACCACATCAAAACAGACGTTCCAACTCCGTGATGCCTGCTTTATCCTATAAAGCATCTTGTACACGTTTCCGCTGCTCCCACTGTCTACGAAGCCCTCTGGCTGTGTACTTATAGACGCTCTCTTCCAAAACATCATTTAGAAAAGCAGTCATGACACCCAACCACCAGATATCGTAGTCATGGTATGTAGCCGTGGCAAGCAGGATCTGGATGGACTTAAGCATAGCTCCTTAGAAAAAGTTTCATCATAATCCACAATTGGTCTATGATGCAAACCTTTAACAAGTCTAGCTTTGAAAGTCTCAACTTTTCCATGTACACCAAGTAATCTTCTCAAGATATACTTGCTCCTGATGGGGATTTAACCCTTCAGATAAAGCAACCAAAGTCCATACTTTGTTGGTGTATAAGGATTCCATCTCAATCGCTAAGCATCCAGCCATTCTTACAGAGTCCCTATACTCGATGGCCAGCTCGAAACTAGCTAGGTCATCATCTCATGATGCAATCCTCGCTCCCACTGTCATCGAGAAACCGAAGTATCTCTCAGGCAGATGAGGAACCCTACCAGATCGGCGGAGAGGCTGAGGTTCGTCGGGGACTATTGAATCCTTTGGTTCTGTCAAATCATCAGCTGCAGTTTGTATAGCTGGAACCTTTCCAGTTCTACAGAACTGACTTTGCCTCGATCTTGTCCGGATTTTGCTTTTAGACATAGGCCGGACAACCCCAAATCTTAACCAACTTAAGATATGAGCTCTTCCCTTTCCATATCACATATGAAGCGGTAGGCAACTGATTTTATTGGAACCCTATTCAATAGGTATGCAACTTCATAAGTGCATAACTCGCAAAAGGAAATAGGTAACTCAGTAGTACTCATCATAGAGCACACCTTATCATATAGGGTGTGATTGCTCCGCCCCAATACACCGACGTGCTGTGGTGTATACGGAGGAGTAATACTGAGAGAGAATCTCATTCTCCTTTAGAATAGTCCAGGATTTCCATGCTCAAGTATTCTCCTCCCTGATCACATCAAAGGATATAATACTTATACCTGTATTTTGGTTCTCTACTTCTAACTTATATTCTGTAAATATCTCAAAAGTTTCGGACTTGTGTTTCAACATGAACATATGTCTGAATCTTGAGAGATCATTAGAGAATGTAATGAAGTACAAAGAACCGGTCCTGGCATGTACAGACAGGGGACCTTACATACATCATCAAGTATCAGTCCCAAGAGTTCACTAACTCTTTCTCTGTTTCCAATAAACAGAGCTATGGTCATCTAATCTTTGTGACATGACTGGCAAGTTTCACAAGATGTAAATTCAAACTGATTTAATTATGCATCTAAAATGTAATTTCAGCCAGTCGGGTCGCATTGATATGACCTAGTCTACAATGCCTCAAGAAGGATTCGTTCATTTCTGAACTCTTCCTCTTGTGTGTGTTCTGTATACTATGAACTGTAATTTGATTTAGAACGTTAATGCTTTTAGATAACGTACCTGAACCAATCAACTTTTGATATAGGAAATGTTCAAAACATTATCCAACAATACAAAATTATATCCTTTCTTTACTAATAAAGAGACTGATATGATGTTGTATATCAGGTTCGGTATCTAATAACATTTGTTCAGAATCAATGTATTCTGGTAATACAGGGTGACAGTGACCAACAGACTTGGCTACAACACTTGCACCGTTTTCTGTCTCATGAAACTTATCACCCATTCTCAGTTCTCTACCTTTCTGTAGCCCATGTAACAGATTACATATGCGGGATCCTGATCCGGTATCTAATACCCAGGATGTAAATGATACTGAGAAACAGTTCTATGTAATGAACACACCCGAAGATGATGCATCAGTATGCACTTTCTTCGTTTGGGCGGCACGGGAATTCTGGTAATCCCCAATTTCCTGCTCTGTCTTATAACAATTATAAGTTGGAGCGGGACCAACGTTCCCCAGCTCAGTATAACAAGCGGGTTCGGTCAATAATCCGTATTATTATCTTGATTAAGGCGTGATATGGTCGCTACCTGGAGAGAGAGAGAAGAAAACACTCAGCGTGCGCTCTTGCAGGAATAGATTGGTTATTATTTTATCTAATCAGGATGGCTCCCACTGTTTTTATCAAATCTTCCTTCAAATCCTAAAAGGAAAGACTAGCCGGGATTAATTACACGCTACAAGTTCGCCAATCTTTCAGCCAAGCCAGTGTTGGTACTTTGAGGGAGGTTCCCTGTGCTTTCGCACAGACCTAATTAAAGTAAACCTCGTTTTCCCAGGGGCGCAACCCCGTTAACACCTTTCTAGACACCTACTTGATCCGCTAATTGTAATGTATAAAACTCTCCCAGGAGTAACTCTTACTCGCAGCGGGTATCTGGATCCAACTATCTCATAGAAGGTATGCAATCTCATTGCAAATTTCAACACTTGAAATTCCCAATAATATTTTGTCCCTAGCGTCCTATGACCTTGACGCAGGCCAACAAACCATAGTCCGCTAGTCAAGTTCAACCCGTCATTTCTTGATTGAATTAAACCCACCCGCACGACCCTTGACGCAGGCCAACAAAGTCGCACGACTACCCTAATCCAATCTGCATCATATGCATAAACAGATAAATACTAGTTAGCTACCGCACATTACGCCTTGACGCAGGCCAACAAACGTAGCACGAATACTAAGTAGGACTTATCTGAAATGACGGAGGGCTATGACAGGTTTTTTCTGAAAACCTATTGCGTAATGAACTTGATATCGTTGTAAAATCAAATGATTTTAAAATGGAGTGTTTTTTAGGCTTTTCTAATTTTGCTAAAGGGGTCACTCCCGGTGAAGGGATCATCGGCCCTTTCCTCGTCGAATGAGTTGCGGGATATATCATATATATCACTGTGCAAAGCAGAAACTATAGAAGCAATCAAAAGACAAACCGAGTGTGTAGCATCTGCCAATTATTGCTAAAGGGGTCACTCCCGGTGAAGGGATCTCGGCCCTTTCCGCATCGAATAAGGTGCAGGATGTTCTACAAGGAACACCACGATGCAAAGCAAGAACTGTAGCTACATGTTTTTGAAAATTCGATTCCACAACATCTTTTAGGTTTCTTTTATTTTCATTAATCATATTAATGAAGTCCCATCAACTAAGTCCACCTAAACATCACAGATAAATATAACGTACGCTTATGCCATCCGCATTCGCCTCGATGTCCTGTCTGCACCGTTAGGTTAGGTAACTAACGGCAGAGCGAGGCAGGGCTAGTACGGGTGTAAAACATAAGTAACATCTATATAATATATCATATATACTATATACAACATTTATCACAGCACATCAAATGATCACATCACAGATATCGCAGCAGAAGAAACATATGAAATATTGGATATGCTAGGACGTCCGTGTTTTATTTTGAGCCAGTATAAAATACGGATTCCACGGTCGCGATGAATAGACAAACCCACACCCCTAGACCCCTACGAGAGCGGCAAGAAACCCTACCAATTCTAGAGTTAGGAGACCCGGACTCGACTCCTCGAGTTGGTCTCCCGCTGGACTCCAGAACCCGGTTACTTGTGCTCTCCTCCTTGGGTCTATCCTAGTGCAGAAAAGTAAATAATATACATCAACGGTGACATCTTCCGCAACCTGGAAGTGCCCCAATAAAAGAATATTACATACAAGTTTTTTACATGAATAAAAATGAAAAACACTCATCTCATATAAAAAAAACCCGGCTATTCAAACACGACGATCCAATATAACATATCCAACAACACATAACATCACATGTTATCAACGTAAGTAAATATGCCCATCCCAATTGTCGTTGACATATAGCAACGAAACCGGCGATATCATATATTACACTTACGGTCACAGAAAAGAAAGTGTAAAACTACAACAGTTGGAATCCGCATACTCTTTAGACATCGCATGCCTAATCAAATGAATTCCTTAGACATCGCATGCCTAACAATTATAAATCCCGCATTTTAGTCTCATTATCGAAAACTCTTTTCAATATCAAGTCGGGCAATTCAACAAAATTCCCGACATCCTGATCGAATGCTTGTCGCAAACTTTAGTAGACGGCCGCACCCCCGGATGCCGTCGACGAAGTGCACTAAGGTGGAACACCGCTGCCGCGAGCACCCGAATGGATGCTTTCGGCGACGGGGTTCTCCTACAGTCACTTGGTCGGGGCTAAGGGGTGTAGCTGTCTATTAAGTTTATCCGGCGAGTATCCGCGTACGCTACGTGATTGCGACGGACTTTTGATCGCATCAAAATTCCGTGGCAACCGATCAAGTGAGACTAAAGTGCTATGTTTATAACATTCATATTAGTTATCTCATAACTACTTGTGAATTCCAAATATTGTATCACATTCCAGATAAATGGAAAATGTTAAACTTTTCGATCGAACAATCAGACACCCAAGTTTTCCCGAAACAGCTCAACACTTGAAATAAGTTTAAAAACATTCATTTCATGCCACAGTACCAACGGTCCAGCGGTAGAAGGGTCAAGCCAACGCCTCACATGTGGCACGCCGTACTGCCCCAAACCCTAAGGTTCAAAGGGCAGCTCAAGACGGTCACATAATCGAGTTAAGGTTTGTTGTCTTCTAGAGGGTCCATCGCGTTACTTGCATTACTTCGAACGTTCTTAAACTACGGAAAGATCCAACACTTGGAAATTTCCCGACAGGGGAAAAAGTGGGTATTTATATCCGGTCGAACTTTTTAACAGTTTCTAAAATATCCGGAAAAATATAAACGAAGTTAAATTATCCGATCGAATTAACGAGTCCCCAATAAAACCCTAGAAAACTCAACACTTGAGTGGAATTAAAAAATTCCCAGAAAAAATGACAAGAAAGGACCTAAAAATAAATATGTGAAGTTTTAGGGACTAAGTCACAATTTGGGCCGCGGAACCGCCCCAAACCCTTGTTTTGGCTGCGGTTCCACGGTCAAATTTTTGAGTTAGAGGTCCGTACTTCACAGTAATTCTTAGATTTTCCTGTTTAATTTTCTGCGCATTTTTAATTCACAAAAATCCACAGTTTGAAAAAATGTACAGTGAAGGGTTTTGATCGGGGTTTCGGGGTTCGATCGGATCTCTAATTTCGTCTATACTTCGTCTAAGACTCTAGCTAGACTCTGATACCACTGTAGGGTTGCTAGGCACACTCAAGAGGTTCCACAAGCCATCAACCATGCCAAAATCAAAATTTTCATGTGCCTAATAACTTTATGCAAGATCGTTAACTAGAGATTAGGCGAAAATAAATGCAAGCAAACTACTTTGCTACAAGTGAAAGAGACTACAACTTTTGTAGATCCGGTCCGCCACTTCTCTAGCTCAGTGTTGACGTCCCTCCGCTTCGATCATCGGAATCCCGGACTCTAGTGTCGGTTTCATCGGAGAAATGGGCGGGATAGGTCGTTGACTTCGATACCGAAGATTATCTACGTCGAGGCGACTCAAACTCAAGCTCCATCTTCACTAGGTCATGAAACTTGTGAAGATAACACACTCTACTACATGGCAAGTGGTAGTGGATGAAGAAATAGGAAGTGGGTTCACTTTGGATTTGGATTTCTCACTTGGATTCATCACTTGGAATTTTCTAGCAAGGTTTTCTTCTCTTCATGAAGAAGAAGAAGAAATAAAAGAATGAATGAATTATTTTCAAAAAGAAAATCAACTGATGCTTATCATATTGCAACCATGGGTAAGTTAACTCATGTAGAGAGCAAACCATAGTTTAGGTATTGGTTAGGTTTAAGCATAAAACAAAATGGTTAAGACTTTTTCAAAGATGCTAAGATGCTTCATGAAGCTTGAAGCAAACAAGAAAAGCCACCATTTAGTTTTAGCAAAATGAATAAATAAAATAAAAACCCTAACCATTAACTAAACTAAGGTGTAAGTCACACACCCAAGTTTGCATGTATCATCAAACATGATACAAACTAGTGCACAAAAATATATCATATATACAATGTGCACATCATGTGAGAAAATCAATCTTAAGTGAAAAAATACTAGTTAATATAAAGTAATATATCAAATATATAATTATACATTAAATCATTAAATCAACACTTGATTTAATGATCCGGTCATATCGCATATAACCGACTAATATCAAGTGTATCAATGTATCGAATCAACATTTGATTCGGTAACCCGGCTATATCTCATATAATCGTCCAATGATACAAATCGCGAGAATAGAATACAGTATCACATACTGGCATTATTCTCGGTCCCGCACATATCTCATATGCGCTCCTATTTCGTTTCGCTTGAGCCAGGAAAACTCTGTGTAGGACTCTAAAAACTCGTCAATACGCTGGCAGTAGGTGATGATCATATCAAACACCCACAAGCCGCAAGCGGTCTGCTAAACGTAACGGCCACCCAGGTATTGAGCAATCAGAAGATCAACGAGCAAGCCTGCTCACACTCCTGTGAATCCAACCAGTAACACTTACCGTACAGTCCGGTCTGATCGTCTGATATGTCGCATATCTTGCCTAGGGGTGGTAAACATCAAACCCCAGTAGCTCGATAAGTCGTGTCGATATGAGGTCTATAACAGTTCAAGAAACTACTGGTAACACTTACCAGTAAATCTCAGCAACCCTGGCCAGGGATTTCCGGTTTTAGCCAATCGAACACAGCACAACATCAACTCCCTATACCGGGAGAGACGAATCCCCTCCTATCGCTCATTGCCTCCATGTGACTCGGGACTGTACCCAAAAACCACCGTTTTGCACGCCCTCTTGGACGTGGTAAGGTGGAAATCAAAGCACAGTGGGAATCACACAAGACTCTATGACGATCTCGGGTCTACAGACTAACCTATACCAGTGTCACCAGAGAACTGCCATCTGACGTATGGTATAATACCATCTGGGAGTTCTCGGCGAGTCCGTCCAGTGTACCCAGTCTCCACTGAGCACCCGTATATCATCTCTGATGTCAAACACCAATGGATATGGGATCATCCATCGCCCATCTGTATGGGTTGAGAAGGTATACGCTAGTCTACTCAGGTATATCGATGCCCCGTCTCGATACACCCACGACTAGGGACCTTGAAGGATGTACTTATGGACTACCATGTCCCCACTAGTATGATCCGCATCATAGTCCAGGTAGTCAAGTACACATCCTAAGGGCTTTACCAACATGTAACAGAGAGACAATCAGTGTACGCGTTAAGGTAAAGAGCAAGCAGATAGCATACTATCATGTCGAGCAAGAAAGTCATCCCTATATATGTCCAAGCATCCACTACAATATACATCATATGTATAGTAATGGCCTCTAGGGCATACATATAACTAACAGTATGAAGTTTTATTAGCCGGCCTACGAATCACCTTGGGGTGGGGATAAAGAAAGTCAGAATCCACAATGATTGTACATTGGTCATTGGCTAAGTGACCGAACGATTCGAAACTGGAGAACCCCTCATGATGAAATATCTCGCTGAGGTGAAAAGGCTACGAAATTTTTTTGACGAAGTCCAAGTGGAGCAGGTTCCCCGAAGTATGAACATCGAAGCCGACGCCTTGAGCAAGCTCGCCTCCTTCTATTCGGCCAACCGTAAGAGGAACATCCTCTCCGAAGTCCTGCCGTGACCCAGCATCAAAGACTCAGAAGTGATACACAAACTCTACACCACTCAAGGGAGTATCCCGGATTGGAGAAAGCCCACAGTGGAATTTCTCAAGGATGGAGCACTCCTTGAGGACTGAACGGAATCGCGCAAGCTCCATATGAAAGCTCATCACTTCGTATGGAGCAAAGGTAACTTGTATAAAAAATCATACACCTAACCAGTACTCAGATGCATCGATTCCGACGAAGTTGAGTACGTTCTCCAAGAGATACACGAAGGATTTAGAGGCGCATATCAGGGGCCCGTAATCTGATTCAAAAGACGCTGCTACAGGGGTATTATTGTCCAACTATCCACAACGATACAGAAAAGCTCGTACAAAGGTGCAAGGCATGCCAACTCTTCGGCGGTATTCTTCGGTTACCAGCCACAGCGCTAACGCCACTAAGCTCCCCTTGGCTATTCGCTCAGTAGGGAATGGACATGGTTGGCCAGCTGCCCACATGCACAGAGGGCATAAATATATCCTCGTTGTTAGTTGTATGTATGCCCTAGAGGCCATTATTGTACATATGATGTATATTATAGTGGATGCTTGGACAAATACAGGGAGGACTTTCTTGCTCGACATGATAGTATGCTATCTGGTTGCTCATTATTTTAACATGTACACTTACTGTCTCTCTGTTACATGTTGATAAAGCCTTTAGGATGAGTACTTGGTTACCAGGATTATGATGCAGATCATACTAGTAGGGACAGAGTAGTCCTTAAGTACATCCTTCAATTATTCCTAGTCATGGGAGTATTGAGACAAGGCATCGATATTCCAGAGTAGAGTAGCGTATACGTTTCTTGACCCATATGATGGGCGATGGATGATCACACATCCATTGGTGTTTGACATCAAAGATTGTATACGGGTGCTTAATGGAGACTGGGTACACTGGACAGGACTCGCCGAGAACTCTTAGATGGTTTTATACCTTACGTCAGATAGCAGTTCTCTGGTGACACTGGTATAGATTAGTCTGTAGACCCGAGATCGTCATAGAGACTTGTGTGATTCCCACTGTGCTTTAATTTTCACCTTACCACGTTCAAGAAAATGTGCAAAACGGTGGTTTTTGGGTACAGTCCCGAGTCACATGGAGGCAATGAACGATTATAGGGGATTTAGCCTCTTCCGGTATTGGGGGTTGATGTTGCGCTATGCTCGATTGGCCGTAACAGGAAATCCCTGGCCAGGATTGCTGAGATTTACTGGTAAGTGTTATCAGTAGTTTCTCAAACCGTTATGGGCCTCACATCGGCATGACTTATCAAGCTATTGGGGTCTAACGTATGCCACCCTCAGGCTGGATATGCGACATATCAGATGAAGAGACCGGACTGTACGGTAGTGTTAATTATTGGATTCACAGGAGTATGAGCAGGTATACATGTTGATCTTTTGATCGCTCAATACCCGGGTAGCCGTTACATGCAGCTAGTACCGCTGACGGCTTGTGGGTGACTGATATCATCATCACCTACTGCCGGTGTATCGACGAGTCTTTAGAGTCCTACACGGAAGTTTCCTGGCTTAGGAGAAAGCGGGACCAAGATTAATTCGCGTATTTGATACCGTATTCTAATGCCGGGTTATCGAGTCAAGTGTTGATTTGGTATGTTGATGCAAATGATATTAGTCGGTTATATGTTATATAGCCGGATTATTAAATCAAGTGTTGATTTAATAATTTAATGTATGATTATATATATTTGATATATTAATTTTACATTAACTAATATTAGCCCACTTAAGCATTTATTTATCTCACCTATACATTTAATATATATGTGATATATATTAATGTATTGTTTTTGTATCATGCTTGATGATACATTGTACATAGGTGTATGAGACTCACACATGCTAAAAATAATTAAGGGTTTTAATCATTTAAGGTAAATACAAAATTAGATGGAAATGTGTCGTGGTTGGAAGCTGTCCACCAATTTTGTTTTACTTAAGATATTTATTAACCCAACCATTATCTTTAGCCATGGTTAAGTCTCTACATGAGTTCATATATGATATTTTATCACCCATGGTTGCTATGCTCACTTTCATTCCATTCACATCTTCATCTTCTTCTTCATTCCAATTTTGCTCTCTGGCTTTTTGGGAGGTGAAGAAATATAGCGAGATAAATTATTCTAAAGTGAGCAAAAATCCTACTTCATCAACCTACACTAAATTGGCTATTTAGTTTAGGTTGTTTGCTTCACTAATTCCTAATTAGTGGAGAGGCAGCTTGAGTTGGAGATTTCTCGACGTAAATCATTTTCGGCCTCGAAGACTTCAAACAAGTTTGTTCCTTTCACCTTATGAACCCTTACTAGAGTCCGGGAGATCACCACTTGGAGCGAAGGGACTACTACATGGAGCTTTAGAAGTGAAGGACCGGCCTACAAAGGTTGTATTCCTCATTCACTTAGTGTAATGTTTGATTACATGCTAGCTTACTCCTAATTTTCTAGTTAGATCCTTAGCATGGGTTGCTTAGCTGTCTAGGTTTTTTTAAATTGCATACTTGATGCCCTATAAATCGTAGTAAGGATGCTAAGAAACCCAACAGTGGTATTAGAGCCAGGCAAGAACATTAGGAGTGGTCTGGGTGAAGTTAGAAGCTCAAACGAACTCCGAATACCCAATATTGCACCCTCTCTAGAATATTTTCCAAATGCTGGATTTTTCCACTTTAAAAATATTCAAAAAATCATGCAGGTAATTCTATGGACCCTTTAGAAGAACGAAACCCTAACTCGATTTAATGACCACGGAACCACGGCTAAAGCATGCCTTTGGTGGCGGTTCCGCGGCGCCATTAGTGAGGCAAGGGTCGGGCCTTCTACGGTTGGTCCGTAGGTACTGTGGCATATTCTGGGTATTTTAAAAAAATTGCTCAAGTGTTGAGCCCTCTGGGAAATTTTGGGAATTCCTTGATTCGATCGAAATGTTTAACATCGTCTAGCAATGTGTGGAATGTGATACAATATTTGGAATCCACAATAATCAGTTTTGTGAAAACTGGTTTGAATTTTGTAAACCTAGCAATTTAGTCTCTTTTGATCGGTTGCCACGGGATTTTGATGTGGATCAAAAGTTTTTCGCAAACACGTAGTGTATGCGGATACTCACCGGGTAACCTTACTAGTTAGCCATGCCCCAAAGCCCCGACCAAGTGACTGTAGGAGAACCCCGTTGCCCATCCATTCGGGTGCTCGCGGCCGCGGTGTTCCGCCTAAGTGCACTTCGTCGATGGCACTGGGGATGCGGCCATCTACTGAAGTTTCCGACGAGCATTCGAGCAAGTTGTCGGGAATCTTGTTAAATTACCCGATTGGTTATTGAAAAGTGTTTTCAATATCGAGACTAAAATGCGGGGTTTATAATGTTAGGCATGAAATTCGAAATATAAGATATTCTGGGTTTTTGATGTTTTAGGAATTCATATGGTTAAGCATGAAATCCGAAGTATCTGATATTTCGGGTTTATGATGTCTAAGGTGGTTGCAGATTCCAATTGTTGTAGTTTTCATTTTCTTTTCTGCGACCGTAAGTGTAATATGTGGGGTATCGTCGGTTTTGTTGCTATACGTCAATGATAATTGGGATACGCATATTTACTTACGTTGATGACATGTGATATTATGTGTTGCTGGGATATGTTATATTGGATCGTTGTGTTTGAATATTCGGTTTTTTTTATGTGAGATGAGACTTTTTCATTTTCATTCTTGTAAAAACTTGTATGTAATATTCTTTTATTGGGGCACTTCCGGGTTGAGGATGATGTCACCATTAATGTATATTATTTACTTTTCCGCATTAGGATAGACCCAAGGAAGGGAGCACTAGTAACCGGGTTCTAGGGTCCAGTGAGAGACCATCTCGAGGAGTCAAGACCGTGTCTCCTAACTCTAAAATTGGCAGGGTTGCTTGCTGCTCTCGTAGGGGTCTAGGGATGTGGGTTTGGCTATTCATCGCGACCGTGGAATCCTTGTTTTTTACTGGTTTAATTTAAAACACGGAATTCCTAGTATATGCAATATTTCATATGTAGACTTCTGCTGCTGATATTCTGTGATGTGATCACTTTATATGCTGAGACGAATGTTGTTATTATATATATGATATATAATAAACATTGCTTATGTTTTTCACCTGCGCTAGTCCCGCCCCGCTATGCTGTTAGTTAAGTAACCTAACGGTGCATACTGGGACACTGTGGCGAATGCGGATGGTATAAGCGTACGTTCTATTTTCGTTTCTTTATCTGTGATGCTTAGGAAGCATAAATGATGGGACTTCATTAATGAGATTAATGAAAAAGAAAAGAAACCTAAAGATATTGTAGAATCAAATTTTCAAAAATGGTAGCTCTAGTTTTTGCTTTGCATAGCGGTATTCCTTGATGAATATCCAGCACCTCATTCGATGAGAAAAGAGCCGAGATCTCTTCACCGGGAGTTACCACTTTAGCGAAATTAGCAGATACTACAACCCACTCGGTTTTGTTTTTGATTGCTTCTCTAGTTCTTGCTTTGCATAATGGTATTCCCTGATGAATATCCAGCACCTCATTCGATGAGGAAAGAGCCGAGATCCCTTCACCGGGAGTGACCTCTTTAGCGAAACTAGCAGATGCTATAACCCACACGGTTTTGTTTTTGATTGCTTCTCTAGTTCTTGCTTTGCATAATGGTATTTCTGAATATCCAGCACCTCATTCGATAAGAAAAAAGCCGAGATCCCTTCACCGGGAGTGACCTCTTTAGCAAAACTAGCAAAACCCTCAGAAACACTCCTTTTTAAAATCACTTGATTCTATAACGATATAAAGTTCATTACGCAAAAGGTTTTCTTAAAAACCTTTCGTAGCCCTCCGTCATTTCAGATAAGGACTATTTAGTATTCGTGGTACGTTTGTTGGCCTTCGTCAATACGTAGTGTGCTGTAGCTGATTGGTGCTTATCTGCTAAAAGCATGTGATGCAATTGGATTAGGGTAGTCGTGCGACTTCGTCAGCTTTTGTCAAGGGTCGTGCGGGTGGGTTTAATTCAATTATGAAATGTACAGGTTGAACTTGACTAGCGTCCTATGGTTTGTTGGCCTTCGTCAAGGTCATAGAAAACTAGGGGAAAAATATTATCGGGAATTTCAAGTGTTGAAATTTGCAATGAGATTGCATACCTTCTATAAGATAGTTGGATCCCGATATCCACTGGGAGTGAGATTTACTCCTGGGAAAGTTTTGCATATTATAATTAGCCGATCAAAGTAGGTGTCTAGAAAGGTGTTAACGGGGTTACGCCCCTGAGAAAACGAGGTTTATTTTAATTAGCTCCGTGCGAAAGCACGGGGAACCTCCCTCAAAGTATCGACAGTGGCCCAGCCGAAAGATTGGCGAACTTGTAGGGTGTAATTAATCCCGGCTAGTCTTACCTTTTAGTAAATAAAGAAGGTGGTAAGACCCTTGCAGAGTTCTAGGATTTGAAAGAAGATTTGATAGAAACAGTGAGAGCCATCCTGATTTGATAAAATAACAACCAATCTGATCTTGCAAGAGCATACGCTGTGCAAGAGCATACGCCGAGTGTTTTCTTCTCTCTCTCTCCTGGTAGCGACCATTTCACGCCTTAATCAAGATAATAATATGGATGTATTGACCGAACCCGCTTGTTATACTGAGCTGTGGAACGTTGGTTCCACTTTATCTTATAATTGTTATAAGTCTGAGCAGGAAATAGGAGAATACCAGGATTCCTATGCCACCCAATCGAGGAAAAAGCCTGTTGATGCATATTTTTCGGGTGTGTTTGTTACCGAGAACTGTTTCTTAGTATCCTATACGTCCTAGGTATTGTTAGTGTTTATGCCCTAGAGGCCATTACTGTATCATACTAGTTTGTATATTACTTAATGGAAGCTTGGGATATTCACAGTTGTATTGACAGTCTTGCTAAAAATGGTAGTATGCTACTTGGTTTGTTTCTACTTTAATATGTGCATGTGTTTCTTTTAACATATCGCTTATACATATTAGTAGAGCCCTTAAGATCTTTGCTTGATTACCAGCGTTGTGATAGCGGTCACATTAGTGGGGGCTGGGTAGTCTATAAGCAACATCCTATACAGGTCCCTGGTCGTAGGATTATCGAGACGGGGCATCGATACTCCGGAGTAGACTGGTGTATACGCTTTTCATCCCAGCTGGGGAGATGTTCTGTCCCACAGCCATCAGTACGTCGTACTGGAGATAGTATGCAGGTGCTCGTTAGGTTACGGGTACACTGGACAGGACTCGCCGGGAACTGCAGGTTGGCTCTATACCCATCGTCAGATAGCAGTTCCCAGGTGACATGAGTACAGCTTAGTCCGTCGACTTGACACTGCTACTTCGCCTTGGGTGTGTTCCCACTGTACTTAGATTACTACCCTACCACGGCTCAAAGGAATCGTGCAAACAGGTAGTAGTTGGGTGCAGTCCCGAAGTACTTGGAGGCAGTGGCGGTTAGACAGGATTAGTCTCTCCCGGTATTGGGGGTTGATATCGCACTGTGTATGGAGAGCCATTAAGCAAAGTCCCTGGCCAGGGCAAGCGAGATTTACTGGTAGGTTCCAGTAGTTTCTCAAGGTGTAATAGGCTTTACTCCGAAACGACTTATACCGCTATTAGGGGTCTGACGTTTACCGCCCCCTAGGCTCGATATGTGATAGTCCTAGACGAACAAACCGGACTGTACGGAGATTGTCACATCAGGCTCAATAGGAGTTCGGATCGGTTTCCTTATCAACCTTCTTATCGACATCTATCTGGGGACCATTACGTACAGCTAGTACCGCTTGCGGCCTGTGGTTAAACCCACTGCCAGCGTAGTGTCGAGTCTTTAGAGCCCCACACAGAGAGTTTCCCTGCACCGGGCAAAAGGTGTAGAGGCCGTATGGTTTTACGGTAGGGCCGCGATCACTTACGTACACTTGTGCACGTACTATTATCGGGAAGATAATACTAGCAGGCTTTGGTTTAAGCCAGATTATAGTATTATACAGATGGATTTATTCAGTCAAAGATTATCCGTGTTTTTTGGAAATACGGATGGGAGGAGCAGTCTCGTAATTTCTCGGGAAGCTTCTAGAAGAAGGTGACTCATTTGTGTTTATTTCCTTTTAGGATTTAAACTAAATGAGGAAGAGGATAAGGTGTATGTTTACATTAAATGCTTAATGACTCATGAGGTGATTCGCCCTTAGAATTAAATGAAGCATGCTAGATATTATCTTGATATTATCAAGAGAGATATTATTATGCTTCATATTATTCTAGCATGAGTATTGTTCAATTGATTATCACAAAACACTTCTCTCTCCTTAAGTTTTCATCTTCTTTCTCAAACTCTAAAAGCTCTCATGAGTTGAGAATCCTAGGGTTTAAAGTGACTAAGTAATCCATCTAAATACTCTACACCCTCTAAGACTTCTAGAATAGCAAACTAGAAGCCGTAGTTATCTCACATTCGAGATCGGACTATAGACTCTCGGGTGGATCGTCTTTGACTCGAGGAGGCCATTAAGGTGCCCATGTTCCATAGAGCCTACGAGGTGTGGAGGACAGTGATGAAGACCCGAAGGACAAGTAACGTGAGGCATAATTTCGAATCCGAGTAGTTAAACCTCTCGTAGTTTACTAGTAATGGTTTAGACACGATCTGTGTGCTCAAGTCCGTGTTACGAAGCTTTGATAACTATTTTTCATATATTCCGCCTCTCCGCGAACACGTGGGGTGCGTGACATGGACTTACAGTGGTATCAGAGCCTACTAAACCTTTACTAGCTTGTTAGCTACTAATTAGAATATCGATCGTCGGAAAAACACGAAAACTTAACCCCGGACCCCTTAAGTTTCTGTCGATTTTAAACCTGTCGAAAAATTATTTCAGAGGCATGAAAATTCACAGCAGGGAATTATAAGAATACTGGAAAAATACGAGACCCTAACTCGGTTAGACGACCGCGGAAGCGCAGCGAGTTGGTGCAATTCGCCGCGGATCCGCGGCCGAGTTGACTCGTATTTACACAGTTTGTCTTATTTTTGGGTGTTTCTGTTTTCCTGTATATTTTGTTTCTGCCCAGTTTTTTTCAATGCTGGCTTGCATTTGGAGTAAACACGGAAGAAGGTTGTCGATCGAAATTCTAAGTTATTTGCTAATCATGTTTTATCTGCGATGTTTAATGTTTTCGTAAACCTCCGCTAATTGTTAGTATGTCGGTTAATTGGGGGTTGCACATTTCTGTGATGGATATTGGTTTGTGGATATGAACTTCATTGGATTGTCGTGGATGAATAGCTGCGGATGTGTGATGAGAGTTTTTATCTTTCATTCGATGTAAATTGTAATATATTGTAATATTCTTTTGCGGGGCACATCCGGGTTGAGGTTGTAGCCACCGTTATATTATTTCAATTACTGTTTTATGCTCCTAGGATAGACTCAAGATGGGGTGCACAAACTACCGGGTACTTTGAAGTGTTTAATGGCCTACTCACGTTGTTGAGGGAGTCTGTTTCACTTCTGGTACTAGGCGGGTAGTTTGCCGCCCCCGTAGGGGTCTAGGGTGGGGTTTGGCTATTCATCACGACCGTGTAATCCGTCTTTTGTTGCAGGATCAAATGAAACGCGGATTTCTAGTATATCCAATATGTTCATCTGTGATCTGGAATGCCTATTATTGTGTCTAACGAATGTACAATATCTATATATGATATTTAGTAGGCGCTACTTATGTTTTGCATCCGCGCTAGCCCAGTCCCCGCTCTGTCGTTAGTTAAGTAACCTAACGGGTGAATGACGAGGCCCAGTGGCGAGTGCGGATGGCATAAGCGGACGTTGTATTTTCGTTGTTTTCTGCAATGATAGGATAAATGATGGGACGCATTATTTTAATGCAAAGAAAACAAACAAAAGCTGAATCGTTGGAACAAATTTATAAGAAACCACTCGGTTATTTTAAAAGAGCAGAATTTTTAATTGTGGAGCTTTAACCACTCCTTTTAAAAAGCTATCAGGTTCCTTCAGTTATATCAAGTTCACTACGTTCACGGTTTTGCCAAAACCAGTCGTAGCCCTCCGTCATTTCATATGAATGGTCAGTAGTATTCAAGCTATGTTTGTTTGGCCCTTAGTCAAGACATAGTGATTGGTAGCTGCTGGGGTGTTCACATGTAGCATAGATAGATGAGTTGGTTTGGGACTGTCGTATTACTTTGTTGGCCCTTAGTCAAGAGTATATACGTGTAGGTTCAAATCAACTTGGATAATGACGGGTAGAACTTGACATGTGACTTATGATTTGTTGGCCCTTAGTCAAGGTCATAAGAGCATGGGGCAAAAATCCACATCGGGAGTTTCTAAAGAAACTGAAACTTGCTAGTGTTGCATACCATTTAGAGTTTGATAAAGTTGGTAGGATTCCTTCAGCATTATCACACGATGATATTTGGATCCCGATCCTACTGTGAGTATATGCTACTCATCAGGAGATTCGTCACCTAACAATCAATGCTATAAACCAAGTAAGTGTCTAGAACGGTGTCAGCGGGGCTACGCCTCCAGAGAAAAGAGGTTATTTAATTAAGGAACTTCGTGAAAGCGTCGTAAAACCTCCCTCAAAATACCGACACTAGCCTGGCTGAACGGTTAAGCAAGTATTGTACGATGAGATCAGTCCTGACTAATTCTTCTTTTATGGTTTGAGGAAGGATTCGAGAAACAGTGGGAGCCATCCAGTTTAGATAAACTAAAAACCAATCTAAACTTGCAAAAGCATCATGATAAAGTGTTTTCTTCTCTCTCCCAACTGCAGCGACCATGTGACCATGACTAGGTTACATCTAGATAACAAGTTGACTAAATATGACTTTTATGACTGGCAAAGGTCTGTCCAGATGTCCATTGCCTATGACAAGATGGACCACCCTATTACTACTCAAGCCCCCGCCGTCCCAGGTCCAGTTTCCACTATCGCGGATATGGATATCCGTCAGACAAGGGAAAAGAACAGTGCGAATGCCAAGTGCCTCGTGTTGGCTTCAGAGAATGGTGTATACCAGAAGCAGCACGAGAAGATGGACTTAATTTCCATCTTCCTCCATAACAAAGATTTATATGGAGAGCAATCTCGTATCGCAAGATATGAGATCTCGAACGAATTTCTTTAAGCGAGGTTGGCTGTCGGGTCATCTGTAGGGGACGACATCGTTACGATAACTAGTTATATTGATGAGCTCACGGACCTGGAGACCACGTTGGGAAACCGGTCATATGCTGACTTATTTCCACAGTCCCTACCCTCTACTTACACCCTGAAAGAAACCAGGGAGACACCCGCTCTGCTTAATGGGGGACCTTCTTCTTCTGCATCCAAGGCGAAAGCAAAGGGTGAAAAGAGGAAAACCTCCACAAAGCCGATATACGGTGTCAGTGAAGTAGAAGGAAAGGGAAGGGCAAAAGTTTCGGGACTTGATGTAGAGAAAGTGGGATGTTCCTATTGTTATGGGAAGGGGCATTGGCAAAAGGATTGCAGGGCTTTGGAAGCCAGTATCCAGGATTGGAAGCATGTTGTGGCTTCAGCCTCGGGTGTGTTTGTAATTGAGAACTGTTTGTCAATTAACTCTACTTCCTGTGTACTAGATACCGGATCAGGATCTCATATCTGTAATTCGTTACATGCTTTGAGAACCCGTAGAGTTATCAGGGTAGGTGATATGTCACTTAGAGTTGCGAACGGAATGAGCATGGACGATGAATCCATGGGAGAATATCGCCTAGGACTGACAAGTGGGCAGATATTAATTCTACGTAACTGTTTGTATGTACCTAGTTTGACTTGTAATATCATATCAGTATCCTCACTTTCTAGAGAAGGATATGATTTTACATTCGTAAGCGATGCAGTAAACATCCACCTAAATCAAGTTCTGATTGGGTCCGGTACATTAGATAACGGTATATACGTATTGAATCAAGCTCAGGTTTTCAATGTCCAGAACACACTTAAAAGAAAGTCTCCGGATGTAAATCAGGCTTTCTTATGGCATTGTAGACTAGGTCACATCAATGAAACACGGTTGACTAAGTTACATAGAGAAGGATATTTGAATCCGTTCGAATATCAATCTTATGCTACTTGTGAATCTTGTCTCATGGAAAAGATGACAAAGACTCCATTTACTGGACACGGAGTAAGAGCGAGCGAGTTTTTGGGACTCGTACACAGTGACGTGTGCGGTCCAATATCTACACATGCAAGAAGTGGTTATTCCTACTTCATTACTTTTACGGATGATTTCTCTAGGTATGGACATATCTTCTTGATGAAGCATAAATCCGAGGCCATTGAGAAATTCCGGGAATAGAAGAATGAAGTGGAAAACCAAATAGGCAAAAGTATCAAGACACTGAGATCTGATCGAGCTGGTGAATACTTAAGTGTCGAGTTCCTGGGATACTTAAAAGAGAATGGAATTCTCTCTCATCTTACTCCTCCATACACACCACAACACAATGGTGTATCGGAAAGGCGGAATCGAACCCTATTAGATATGGTTCATTCCATGATGAGTAAGGCCGAGTTACCACGATCTTTCTGAGGTTATGCACTAGAATCGGTTGCATATCTTTTGAACCAGGTTCTAACCAAGACTGTGCCTACCACACCATATCAGATGTGGAGTGGGATGAAACCCTGTCTTAAACACTTTAGGACATGGGGATGTCTAGCTTTTGTTAAAAAGCAGCATGCGAACAAGCTTGAGGCACGCTCAGTACAGTGTAAGTTTGTGGGATATCCAAAGAACTCCAAGGGGTATTATTTCTATTACGCAGAGGAGCAAAAGGTTTTTGTTTCTCGTCATGCCCACTTCTTGGAAGCTGAATTTTTAGAAAATCAGAAGAGTGGGAGCGCAATAGAACTGGAAGAAATTCCGGAACCATAAGCTGTTACTGAAAGTTTGGTAGAACCAAAAGTTTCAGAAGAAAGGGACATCCCAGCGCCTATCCGCAGAAGTAGTAGGCAGTCTCATCCGCCCGAGAGATACTATGGTTTTCTCATAGACGGGGATAAAGAAGATTGCATCATTGACAATGATGACCCTACTAGCTTCCAGCAAGCCATTCAGAGTGGCGACTCAGTAAGATGGCTGGATGCAATGTGGACCGAAATGGAGTCCATGTACACTAACAAAGTATGGACTTTGGACATTGCTCAAGATGGGGTAAAACCTGTAGGATGCAAATGGATCTTCAGAAAGAAGATTGGTGTAGATGGACAGGTTGAAACCTATAAGGCTAGACTTTTTGCAAAGGGTTTTCGTCAAAGACCTGGTTTGGACTATGACGAAACCTTTTCTCCAGTGGCTATGCTCAAATCCATTCGGGTCCTTCTTGCCATTGCTGCCTTCCACGATTATGAGATCTGGCAGATGGACGTAAAGACGGCTTTTCTAAATGGTAATTTGGAAGACTGCATCTATATGGATCAGGCAGAGGGATTCATTCAGAGTGGGAGCAGCGGTAAAGTGTGCAAATTGCTTAAGTCCATTTATGGACTAAAGTAGGCATCGCGGAGTTGGAACATCTGTTTTGATGATACTGTTAAAGAATTCGACTTTATCAAGAATCCATTTGCACCATGCATATACAGTAAGATTGTAGGGAGAGCTGTAGTATTCCTCGTCTTGTACGTGGTTGACATCCTCCTAATAGGAAATGATATTCCTATGCTACATTCAGTCAAAGGATTCTTGTCACAGAAGTTCTCCATGAAGGACCTGGGTGATGCCACCTACATTCTGGGGATCCAGATCTATCGTGATAGATCAAAGAGGCTGTTCGGATTTTCGTGGTCCAGGTACATAAACACCATATTGAAAAGACTCAGTATGGAAGATTCTAAGCGCGGTAACCTACCGGCTTGTCACGGAATCATCCTCTCCAAAGAGATGTCTCTCGAGACTGATTTGGAAAGGGCTCGCATGTCGATTATCCCTACGCTTCTGCGGTAGGCTCTATAATGTATGTGATGTTATGTACCAGACCAGATTTAGCATACACATTAAGCGTTGTAAGCCGGTATCAGGCAAATCCAGGGGAGAAGCACTGGATAGCAGTAAAGAACATTCTTAAGTACCTGAGGATGACTAAGGAGATGTTCTTGGTGTATGGCGGAAATGATCTCCAGATCGAGGCCTTTGCCGACTCCAGCTTCCAGAGTGACAAGGATGACTCCAAGTACATGTCGAGTTATGTCTTTACCCTCAATGGAGGGGAGGTCTGTTGGAAGAGTTCCAAACAGGACACCGTTGCTGACTCGACGATGGAAGCAGAGTATATATGTTAGTTATATGTATGCCCTAGAGGCCATTACTATACATTGGATGTATATTGTAGTGGATGCTGGGACATATATAGGGAGGACTTTCTTGCTCGACATGATAGTATGCTATCTGGTTGCTCTTTACCTTAACGTGTACACAGATTGTCTCTCTATTACATGTTGGTAAAGCCCTTAGGATGTTTACTTGACTACCTGGACTATGATGCAGATCATACTAGTGGGGACATGGTAGTCCATAAGTACATCCTTAAAAGTCCCTAGTCGTGGGTGTATCGAGATGGGGCATCGATATACCAGAGTAGACTAGCGTGTACCTTCTCGACCCATACAGATGGGCGATGGATGATCCCATATCCATCGGTGTTTGACATCAGAGATGATATACGGGTGCTCAGTAGAGACTGGGTACACTGGACGGACTCGCCGAGAACTCCCAGATGGTATTATACCTCACGTCAGATGGCAGTTCTCTGGTGACACTGGTACAGAGTAGTCTGTTGACCCGAGATCGTCATAGAGTCTTGTGTGGTTCCCACTGTGCTTTGATTTCCATCTTACCACGTCCAAGAGGGCGTGCAAAACGGTGGATTTTGGGTACAGTCCCGAGTCACATGGAGGCAATGAGCGATAGGAGGGGATTCGTCTCTCCCGGTATAGGGGGTAGATGTTGTGCTGTGTTCGATTGGCTATAACAGGAAATCCCTGGCCAGGGTTGCTGAGATTTACTGGTAAGTGTTACCAGTAGTTTCTCGAATTGTTATAGACCTCATATCGACACGACTTATCGAGCTATTGGGGTCTGACGTTTACCACCCCTAGGCGAGATATGCGACATATCAGACGATCAGACCGGACTGTACGGTAGTGTTACTGGTTGGATTCACAGGAGTGTGAGCGGGCTTGCTCGTCGATCTTCTGATCGCTCAATACCCGGGTGGCCGTTACGTTTAGCAGACCGCTTGCGACTTGTGGGTGTTTGATATGATCATCATCTGCTGCCGGCGTATTGACGAGTCTTTAGAGTCCTACACAGAGGTTTCCTGGCTCAAGCAAAACGAAATAGGAGCGCATATGAGATATGTACGGGACCGAGAATAATACGTGTATGTGATACCGTATTTCATTCTCGCGAACAATGTGTCGAATGGTTGTATGCGATATAACCTAGTTATCGAATCAAGGATTGATTCGATAAATCGATACATTGTATATTAGTCGGTTATATGCGATATGACCGGATCGTTAAATCAAGTGTTGATTTAATGATTTAATGCATGATTATATATTTGATATATTGCTTTGCATTAACTAGTATTGGTTCACTTTAAATGGATTTTCTCACTCGCTTGTGCACATTGTATATGTGATATATTTTTGTGCACTTGATTGTATCATGTTTGATGATACATGATTGTGTAAAGAGTTAAATCTTAGTTAAGTAAATGGTTAGGGTTTTTACATATTTATTCTTTCATTTATCTTTTAATTTGGATTAAAAGAAATGAGGAAAGAAAAACAAAAGGGTTGCTTTCAACATGAAGCTTGTTGAAGTTTCATGAAGGTTTGACCAAAGTGACTCTTTTGTCTTCATCTCCTAAATCCTAACCATTCATTTAACCTAAGTTAATTCTCTACACTTTACCATGGTTAATATTATGATAAGAATTTATTTTCTTTTCCTTTTTAATTATCTTATCATAATGATAATCTTCTTCTTCTTCATCTTCTTCCTTGAAGAAACCTTACTTCATCAATGGTGGATTGATGAAACAAGTGAGAAATCCAATTCTAAAGTCTACCCACTTCCTATTTCTTCATCCTCTACCTCTTGCCAAGTAGTAGAGTGTGTTTTCTTCACAAGTTTCTTGACTTGGTGAAGTTGGAGCTTGATTTAGCGATGCCTCGACGTAGATCATCTTCGGCATGGACATCGACGACCTAGCTTGCCCATTCTCCGACGAAGCCGACGCTAGAGCTCGGGAACTCATTTGGACAGCGAGGGGACTTCGTTACGGAGCTATGGAGGTGGAGCACCGGATCTAGAAAGGTTGTATTTCCGTTTCCTTATAGTTAAGTTGTTAACTAGTTATCTTTTCGCCTAGATTTCTAGCCAACGATCCGTTCTAGGGTTTCTCGGCACCATATTTATTTTTGAAATTGGCATGGTTGATGCCTTGTGAGACCTCATTAGGATGCCTAGGAACCTTACAGTGGTATCAGAGCCTAGCTAGAGCTTTAGGCGAAGTCGAGACGGAGTTTGAAGTCCGAACGAACCCGAAACCCCAAACCAAAAATGCTCTCTGTCCTTTTTTCAAAAACGTGGTTTTTTCAACATTAAAAATGCTTAAAAAATTCAGCAGGGAAATCTAAGAATTACGGCGCAAAAAGTTTCTGATGAACAGTACATATTGCGGCGGAACCGCGGCAGAAGCTTGGCTTCTGCGGCGGTTCCGCGGCAAAAATGTGACATCATCAATTCCTGTTTGCACAGTAACTCCTATTTAATTATGCTGGATTTTCTGGGAATTTTTAATTTTTATTCAAGAGTTGAATTTTCAGGGGTTGTTTTGGGGATTCGGTGTTTCGATCGGAGTATCAAATTTTGTCTGTGTGGCTTTCCGGATAAATTTTAGAATCTGTTAAAAAGTTCGACCGGATATAAATACCCAATTTTTCCCCTGTCGGGAAATTTCCAAGTGTTGGATTTTTCCGTAGTCTAAAGACGTTCTAAGTAGTGCAAGTAACGCGGTGGACCCTCTAGAAGACAACAAACCTTAACTCGATTATGTGACCGTCTTGAACTGCCCTTTGAACCTTCGGGTTTAGGGCAGTACAGCGTGCCACATGTGAGGCGTTGGCTTGACCCTTCTACGGCTGGACCGTTGGTACTGAGGCACGAACTGAATGTTGTTAGACTTGTTTCATGTGTTGATCTGTATCGGGAAAACTTGGGTGTTTGACTGTTCGATCGAAAAGTTTAACATTTTCTATTTATCCGGAATGGGATACAATAATTGGAATTCACAAAAGTTATGTGATAACTGAATGAATGTTATAAATCTAGCGGTTTAGTCTCACTTGATCGGTTGCCACGGAATTTTGATGTGATCAAAAGTCCGTCGCAATCACGTAGCGTACGCGGATACTCGCCGGGTAAACTTAATAGACAGCCTCACTCCATAGCCCCGACCAAGTGACTGTAGGAGAACCCCGTCGCCGAAAGCATCCGTTCGGGTGCTCGCGGTAGCGGTGTTCCGCCTTGGTGCACTTCGTCGACGGTATCAGGGGTGCGGCCGCCTACTAAAGTTTGCGACGAGCATTCAATCAGTTTTTCGGGAATCTTGTTGAATTGCCCGACTTGATATTGAAAAGTGTTTTCGATAATGAGACTAAAATGCGGGGTTTATAATTGTTAGGCATGCGATGTCTAAGGAATTCATTTGGTCAGGCATGCGATGTCTGAGGTGGTTGCGGATTCCAACTGTTGTAGTTTTACACTTTCTTTTCTGTGACCGTAAGTGTAATATGTAATATCGCTGGTTTCGTTGCTATATGTCAACGACAATTGGGATGCGCATATTTACTTACGTTGATGACATGTGATGTTATGTGTTGCTGGATATGTTATATTGGATCGTCGTGTTTGAATAGCCGGGGTTTTTTATGTGAGATGAGTGTTTTTCATTTTCATTCATGTAAAAACTTGTATGTAATATTCTTTTATTGGGGCGCTTCCAGGTTGCGGAAGTTGTCACCGTTTGTATATTATTTACTTTTCCGCACTAGGATAGACCCAAGGAGGAGGGCACAAGTAACCGGGTTCTGGAGTCCAGTGGGAGACCAACTCGAGGAGTCGAGTCCGGGTCTCCTAACTCCAGAATTGGTAGGGTTGCTTGCCGCTCTCGTAGGGGTCTAGGCGTGTGGGTTTGGCTATTCATCATGACCGTGGAATCCGTGTTTTATACTGGCTCGTATTGAAAACACGGACGTCCTAGTATATCTAATATTTCATATGTTTCTTCTGCTGCGATATCTGTGATGTGATCATGTGATGTTCTGTGATAGATACAGTATATAGTATATATGATATATTATATAGACGTTACTTATGTTTTACACCCGCGCTAGCCCTGCCCCGCTCTGCCGTTAGTTACCTAACCTAACGGTGCACGAGGGGACATCGAGGCGAATGCGGATGGCATAAGTGTACGTCGTATTTATCTGTGATGTTTAGGTATTTAAATGATGGGACTTCATTAATGTGATTAATGAAAGTAAAAGAAACCTAAAGATGTTGTAGAATCGAATTTCAAAATAAAACAGGTAGCTACAGTTCTTGCTTTGCACAGAGGTATATGTGATATATCCTGCACCTTATTCGATGAGGAAAGGACCGAGATCCCTTCACCGGGAGTGACTCCTTTAGCAATAACTGGCAGATGCTACACACTCGGTTTGTCTTTTGATTGCTTTTAATTGTTTTTGCTTTGCACAGTGATATATATGATATATCCCGCACCTCATTCGACGAGGAAAGGACCGACGATCCCTTCACCGGGAGTGACTCCTTTAGCAAAACTAGAAAAGCCTCAAAAACACTCCATTTCAAAATCATTTGATTCTACAACGATATCAAGTTCATTACGCAATAGGTTTTCAGAAAAACCTGTCGTAGCCCTCCGTCATTTCAGATAAGTACTAGTTAGTATTCGTGCTACGTTTGTTGACTATGTTAAGGCGTAGTGTGCGGTAGCTAATTAGTGCTTATCTGCATAAGCATATGATGTGATTGGATTAGGGTAGTCGTGCGACTTTGTTGACTATGTTAAGGGTCGTGCGGGTGGGTTTAATTCAATCGGGAAATGACGGGTTGAACTTGACTAGCACTTATGATTTGTTGACTATGTTAAGGTCATATAGCTGCTAGGGGCAAAATATTATCGGGAATTTCAAGTGTTGAAATTTGCAATGAGATTGCATACCTTCTATGAGATAGTTGGATCCCGATACCCGCTGCGAGTAAGAGTTACTCCTGGGAGAGTTTTCTACATTACAATTAGCCGATCAAGTAGGTGTCTAGAAAGGTGTTAACGAGGTTACGCCTCTGGGAAAACGAGGTTTACATTAATTAGGTTCGTGCGAAAGCACGGGGGACCTCCCTCAAAGTACCGACACTGGCCTGGCTGAAAGATTGGCGAACTTGTAGTGTGTAATTAATCCCGGCTAGTCTTTCCTTTTAGGGTTTGAAGGAAGATTTGATAAAAAGCAGTGGGAGCCATCCTGATTAGATAAAATAATAACCAATCTATTCTTGCAAGAGCGCACGCTGAGTGTTTTCTTCTCTCTCTCTCCAGGTAGCGACCATATCATGCCTTAATCAAGATAATAATACGGATTATTGACCGAACCCGCTTGTTATACTGAGCTGGGGAACGTTGGTCCCGCTCCAACTTATAATTGTTATAAGACAGAGAAGGAAATTAGGGAATACCAGATTTCCCGTGCCGCCCAAACGAAGAGAGTGCATGCTGATGCATCATCTTCGGGTGTGTTCATTACAAAGAACTGTTTCTCTGTAACCTTTACGTCCTGGGTATGTGATACCAGATCAGGATCCCAGATATGTAATATGTTACATAGGGCTACAGAAAGGTAGAGAACTGAGAACGGGTGATAAGTTTCATGAGGCAGAAAACGGGGCAAGAGTTGCAGCCAAGTCTATTGGTCACTGTCACCCTGTATTACAAATACATTGATTCTGAACGAATGTTATTAGATACCGAACCTGATATACAAAATCATATCAGTCTCTTTATTAGTAAAGAAATGATAAAATTTTGTATTGATGGATAATGTTTTGAACATTTCCTATATCAAAAGTTGATCGGTTCAGGCACGTTATCTAAAAGCATTAATGTTCTAAATCAAACTACAGTTCTTTAGTATACAGAACACACACAAGAGGAAGAGTTCAGAAATGAACGAATCCTTCTTGAGGCATTGTAGACTAGGTCATATCAATGCGACCCGACTGGCTGAAGTTACATTTAGATGCATATTTAAATTAGTTTGAATTTACATCTTGTGAAACTCGCCAGTCATGTCACAAAGATAAGATGACCACAGCTCTGTTTATTGGAAACAGAGAAAGAGTTAGTGAACTCTTGGGATGATACATGTTGATGTATGTAGGTCCCCAGTCTACACATGCCAGGACTGGTTCTTTATATTTCATTATATTCTCTGATAATCTTTCAAGATTCAGTCGTATGTTCCTGTTGAAACATAAGTCCGAAGCTTTTGAGGTATTCACAGAATATAAGTTAGAAGTAGAGAACCAAAATACGGGTATAAGTATTATGTCCATTGATGTGATCGAGGAGGAGAATACTTGAGCACGGAATTCCTGGATTATTCTAAAGGAGAATGAGATTCTCTCTCGGTATTACTCCTCCGTATACACCATGGCACGATGGTATGTCGGGGCGGAGCAGATACACCCTATTTGATATGGTGTGCTCTATGATGAGTACTACTGAGTTACCTTTTTCCTTTGGGAGTTATGCGCTTGAGAAGCTGCATACCTATTGAATTAGGTTCGAATCAAATCAGTGCCTACCACTCCATATAAGATATGGTGCAGGAAGATCCTATCTCTTAAGTAAGTTAAGATTTGGGATTGTCCGTCCTATGTCGAAAGCAAAATCCGGACAAGATCGAGGCAAGATCAGTTCTATAGAACTGGAAAGGTTCCAGCTGTACAAAACTGCTAATGATTTGACAGAACCAAAGGATTCAATAGTTTCCGACGAACCTCAGCCTCTCCGCCGATCTAGTAGGGTTCCTCACCCACCTGAAAGATACTTCTGTTTCTCTATGACAGTGGGAGCGAGGATTGCATCATGAAATGATGACCCAACTAGCTTCGAGCTGGCCATCACGAGTAAGACTCTGTAAAAATGGCTGGATGCTTAGTGATCTGAGATGGAATCCTTATACACCGACAAAGTATGGACTTTGGTTGCTATATCTGAAGGGTTAAATCCCCATCAGGAGCAAGTAAATCTTGAGAAGATTACTTGGTGTACATCGAAAAGTTGAGACTTTCAAAGCTAGACTTGTTAAAAGTTTGCATCATTGACCAACTGTGGATAATGATGAAACCTTTTCAAGTGGCTATGCTTAAGTCCATCCAGATCCTACTTGCCACGGCTACATACCATGACTACGATATCTGGCGGTTGGGTGTCATGACTGCTTTTCTAAAATGATGTTTTAGAAGAGAGCGTCTGTAAGTACACAGCCAGAGGGCTTCGTAAACAGTGGGAGCAGCGGAAACGTGTACAAGATGCTTTATAGGATAAAGCAGGCATCGCGGAGTTGGAACGTCTGTTTTGATGAAGTAGTCAAAGAGTTTAGCATCATCAAAATGGTAGATGAACCTTGTATAAACAAAAAGGTAGTAGGGAGTATGGTGACGATCCTCGTAGAGTACGTGGATGACATACTCTTGATAGGGAAGTAGTTTCCTATGCTACGCTCGGTCAATCTCCGCTTATCACAATGATTCTCCATACAGGATCAAAGTGATACCTCCTAAATCCTGGGTTTTGGATTTATGGGATAGATCTAATTGGATGTTAGAATTCTCACTAGTTGTAGTGAGATGGTATCAATCGATCCTGGGGGGAATCACTGGAAGGGTTCCAGGGTGATAAAGACGACTGAATGTCAGTCACAGGTATTGTCTTTACCCTCAGTAAAGGGACGGTATGTTGGAAGAGTTCCAAGCTAGATACCGTGGCATACTAGACGATAAAGGCTTGATACATCGCTATTTAAGATGCTACCAAAGAGGCTGTTTGGGTATATATTGGTTCATAAGATGAACCATGTTCCTCCCATTGTGTGACAATGGAGTTGTGGCTTATGCCAAGGAACGTCCGTCTCATCAGTGATCCAGACATATTCTAAGGCAGTATCACCTGATCATGGAGATGGTTGATCTCCAAGGAGATCGAGGTTAGGAGAGTAGACTCAGAGGACAGCATGGCGGATCCACTCACAAAGGCCTTTTCCCAGAGAGAGACTTTTATGGGATGGTTGAGTATGAGATACTACAACCACTGCTACAGATGGCCCTAGTGCAAGTGGGAGATTGTTAGTTATATGTATGCCCTAGAGGCCATTACTATACATTGGATGTATATTGTAGTGGATGCTGGGACATATATAGGGAGGACTTTCTTGCTCGACATGATAGTATGCTATCTGGTTGCTCTTTACCTTAACGTGTACACAGATTGTCTCTCTATTACATGTTGGTAAAGCCCTTAGGATGTTTACTTGACTACCTGGACTATGATGCAGATCATACTAGTGGGGACATGGTAGTCCATAAGTACATCCTTAAAAGTCCCTAGTCGTGGGTGTATCGAGATGGGGCATCGATATACCAGAGTAGACTAGCGTGTACCTTCTCGACCCATACAGATGGGCGATGGATGATCCCATATCCATCGGTGTTTGACATCAGAGATGATATACGGGTGCTCAGTAGAGACTGGGTACACTGGACGGACTCGCCGAGAACTCCCAGATGGTATTATACCTCACGTCAGATGGCAGTTCTCGGGTGACACTGGTACAGAGTAGTCTGTTGACCCGAGATCGTCATAGAGTCTTGTGTGGTTCCCACTGTGCTTTGATTTCCATCTTACCACGTCCAAGAGGGCGTGCAAAACGGTGGTTTTTGGGTACAGTCCCGAGTCACATGGAGGCAATGAGCGATAGGAGGGGATTCGTCTCTCCCGGTATAGGGGGTAGATGTTGTGCTGTGTTCGATTGGCTATAACAGGAAATCCCTGGCCAGGGTTGCTGAGATTTACTGGTAAGTGTTACCAGTAGTTTCTCGAATTGTTATAGACCTCATATCGACACGACTTATCGAGCTATTGGGGTCTGATGTTTACCACCCCTAGGCGAGATATGCGACATATCAGACGATCAGACTGGACTGTACGGTAGTGTTACTGGTTGGATTCACAGGAGTGTGAGCGGGCTTGCTCGTCGATCTTCTGATCGCTCAATACCCGGGTGGCCGTTACGTTTAGCAGACCGCTTGCGGCTTGTGGGTGTTTGATATGATCATCATCTGCTGCCGGCGTATTGACGAGTCTTTAGAGTCCTACACAGAGGTTTCCTGGCTCAAGCAAAACGAAATAGGAGCGCATATGAGATATGTGCGGGACCGAGAATAATACGTGTATGTGATACCGTATTTCATTCTCGCGAACAATGTGTCGAATGGTTGTATGCGATATAACCTAGTTATCGAATCAAGGATTGATTCGATAAATCGATACATTGTATATTAGTCGGTTATATGCGATATGACCGGATCGTTAAATCAAGTGTTGATTTAATGATTTAATGCATGATTATATATTTGATATATTGCTTTGCATTAACTAGTATTGGTTCACTTTAAATGGATTTTCTCACTCGCTTGTGCACATTGTATATGTGATATATTTTTGTGCACTTGATTGTATCATGTTTGATGATACATGATTGTGTAAAGAGTTAAATCTTAGTTAAGTAAATGGTTAGGGTATTTACATATTTATTCTTTCATTTATCTTTTAATTTGGATTAAAAGAAATGAGGAAAGAAAAACAAAAGGGTTGCTTTCAACATGAAGCTTGTTGAAGCTTCATGAAGGTTTGACCAAAGTGACTCTTTTGTCTTCATCTCCTAAATCCTAACCATTCATTTAACCTAAGTTAATTCTCTACACTTTACCATGGTTAATATTATGATAAGAATTCATTTTCTTTTCCTTTTTAATTATCTTATCATAATGATAATCTTCTTCTTCTTCATCTTCTTCTTTGAAGAAAACCTTACTTCATCAATGGTGGATTGATGAAACAAGTGAGAAATCCAATTCTAAAGTCTACCCACTTCCTATTTCTTCATCCTCTACCTCTTGCCAAGTAGTAGAGTGTGTTTTCTTCACAAGTTTCTTGACTTGGTGAAGTTGGAGCTTGATTTAGCGATGCCTCGACGTAGATCATCTTCGGCATGGACATCGACGACCTAGCTTGCCCATTCTCCGACGAAGCCGACGCTAGAGCCCGGGAACTCATTTGGACAGCGAGGGGACTTCGTTACGGAGCTATGGAGGTGGAGCACCGGATCTACAAAGGTTGTATTTCCGTTTCCTTATAGTTAAGTTGTTAACTAGTTATCTTTTCGCCTAGATTTCTAGCCAACGATCCGTTCTAGGGTTTCTCGGCACCATATTTTTTTGAAATTGGCATGGTTGATGCCTTGTGAGACCTCATTAGGATGCCTAGGAAACCTACAATATAGCTGCTTGCGATGCCGCAACTGTCTGGATGAAGAAGTTCCTCACAGAACATCAGGTGGTTCCTACCAGTGTTGATCTAATACCTCTGTATTACGACAACAATGGCGCTATAGCTTTAGCAAAGGAACCCAGGTCCCATCAGAAGTCCAGGCACATCTTAAGGCGGTATCACCTAATCAGGGAGATCGTAGATCGCCGGGAGATCGAGGTGAAGAGAGTAGATACGGAGAATAACACCGCTGATCCATTCACAAAGGCCATTCCTCAGACGCAGTTCGAGAGGCTATTCGAGATGATAAGTCCGCGATATGCCAGTACATGGCCCTAGTGCAAGTAGGAGATTGTTAGTGTTTATGCCCTAAAGGCCATTACTGTATCATACTAGTTTGTATATTACTTAATGGAAGCTTGGGATATTCACAGTTGTATTGACAGTCTTGCTAAAAATGGTAGTATGCTACTTGGTTTGTTTCTACTTTAATATGTTCATGTGTTTCTTTTAACATATCGCTTATACATATTAGTAGAGCCCTTAGGATCTTTTCTTGATTAGCAGCGTTGTAATGGCAGTCACACTAGTGGGGGCTGGGTAGTCTATAAGCAACATCCTATACAGGTCCCTGGTCATAGGATTATCGAGACGGGGCATCGATACTTCGGAGTAGACTAGTGTATACGCTTCTCATCCCAACTGGGGAGATAGTCTGTCCCACAGCCATCAGTACGTCGTACTGGAGATAGTATGCAGGTGCTCATTAGGTTATGGGTACATCGGACAGGACTCACCGGGAACTGCAGGTTGGTTCTATACACATCGTCAGATAACAGTTCCTAGGTGACATGAGTACAGCTTAGTCCGTCGACTTGACACTGCTACTTCGCCTTGGGTGTGTTCCCACTGTACTTAGATTACTACCCTACCACGGCTCAAAGGAATCGTGCAAACAGGTAGTAGTTGGGTGCAGTCCCGAAGTACTTGGAGGCAGTGGCGGTTAGACAGGATTAGTCTCTCCCGGTATTGGGGGTTGATATCGCACTGTGTATGGAGAGCCATTACGCAAAGTCCCTGGCCAGGGCAAGCGAGATTTACTGGTAGGTTCCAGTAGTTTCTCAAGGTGTAATAGGCTTTACTCCGGCATGACTTATACCGCTATTAGGGGTCTGACATTTACCACCCCTAGGCCCGATATGCGATAGTCCTAGACGAACAGACCAGACTGTACGGAGATTGTCACATCAGACTCAGTAGGAGTTCAAATGGGTTTCCTCATCGACCTTCTTATCGACATCTACCTGGTGACCGTTACGTACAGCTAGTACCGCTTGAGGCCTATGGTTAAACCCACTGCCAGCGTAGTGTCGAGTCTTTAGAGTCCCACACAGAGAGTTTCCCTGCACCGGGAAAAAGGTGTAGAGGTCGTATGGTTTTACCGCAGGGCCGCGATCACTTACGTACACTTGTGCATACACTATGATCGGGCAGATAATACTAGTAGGCTTTGGTTTAAGCCAGATTCTAGTATTATACAGATGGATTAATTCAGTCAAAAATTATCCATATTTTTCGGAAATACGGATGGGAGGGGCAGTCTCGTAATTTCTCGGGAAGCATCTAGAAGAAGGTGACTCATTTGTGTTTATTTCCTTTTAGGATTTAAACTAAATGAGGTGGAGGATGAGATGTATGTTTACATTAAATGCTTAATGACTCATGAGGTGATTCACCCTTAGAATTAAATGAAGCATGCTAGATATTATCTTGATATTATCAAGAGAGATATTATTATGCTTCATATTATTCTAGCATGAGTATTGTTCAATTGATTATCACAAAACACTTCTCTCTCCTCAAGTCTTCATCTTCTTCCTCAAACCCTAAAAGCTTTCATGAGTTGAGAATCCTAGGGTTTAAAGTGACTAAATAATCCATCTAAATACTCTACATGTTCTAGGACTTCTGGATTAGCAAACTAGAAGCCGTAGTTACCTCAGATTCGAGATAGGAGCTCGGACTATAGACTCTCGGGTGGATCGTCTTTGACTCGAGGAGGCCGTTGAGGTGCCCATGTTCCATTGAGCCTACGAGGTGTGGAGGACAGCGATGAAGACCCGAAAGACAAGTAACATGAGGTATAACTTCGAATCCGAGTAGTTAAAGCTCTCATAGTTTGTTAGTAATGGTTTAGACACGATCCGTGTGCTCAAGTCCGTATTACGAAGCTTTGATAATTGTTTTTCATATATTTCGCCTCCCCGCGAACACGTGGGGTGCGTGACATAGACTTACAGGTATTAGATACCAGATCAGGATCCCATATATGTAATCTGATACATGGGATACAGAAAGGTAGAGAACTAGGAATGGGTGATATGTCTCTAAGTGTAGAGAATGGTGCAATTGTTGCAGCCAAATAAGTTGGCAAATATCACCTTGTATTACCAAGTGGTAAATACATTGATTCTGAACAAATGTTATTACATACCGAACCTGATATACAACATTACATCAGTTTCTTTATTAAGTTAAAGAAGAATATAATTTTGTATTACAGGATAATGTTGTCAACATTTTTCATAATCAAGAGTTGATTGGATCAGGTACGTTATGTAATGGTATATACGTTCTAAATCAAACCACAGATCAAAGTATATAGAACACATCCAGGGGGATAAATGTTAGGAGAGTAGACTACAGAGGACAAGACGGCGGATCCATTCACAAAGGCCTATTCCCAGGAGAGACTTTTATGTGATGGTTGAGTATGAGATAATTCAACCACTGCTGATTGTTGGGTATGGGGTACTACAACAGATGGCCCTAGTGCAAGTAGGAGATTGTTAGTTATATATATGCCCTAGAGGCCATTACTGTACATACGATGTATATTGTAGTGGATGCTTGGAAATATATATGGAGGACTTTCTTGCTCGACATGATAGTATGGTATCTGGTTGCTCTTTATCTTAACATGTACGCTGATTGTCTCTATGTTACATGTTGATAAAGCTCTTAGGATGAGTATTTGACTACCAGGACTATGATGCAGATCATACTAGTGGGGACAGAGTAGTCGCTATGTACATCCTTCAAATGTTCCTAGTCGTAGGTGTATCGAGACAGGGCATCGATATACCAGAGTAGACTTGCGTATAGCTTCTTGACCCATGTAGATGGGCGATGGACGATCCCATATACAATGGTGTTTGACATCAGAGACAGTATACGGGTGCTCAGTGGAGACTGGTTACACTGGACGGACTCACCGAGAACTCCCAGATGGTATTATACCTATCGTCAGATAGCAGTTCTCTGGTTACACTGGTACAGGTTAGTCTGTAGACCCGAGATCGTCATAGAGTCTTGTGTGATCCTACTGTGCTTTGTTTTCCACCTTACCACGTTCAAGAGGACATGCAAAACGGTGGTTTTTGGGTACAGTCCTGAGTCACATGGAGGCAATGAGCGATAAGAGAGGTTTCGTCTCTCTCAGTATTGGGAGTTGATGTTGCGCTGTGCTCGATTGGCTATAACAGGAAGTCCTTGGCCAAGGCTGCTTCAAGGATATACTGGTAAGTGTTATCAGTAGTTTCTCGACCCGTTATGAGCCTCATATCGACACGACTTATCGAGTTACTGGGGTCTGACGTTTACCACCCCTAGACAAGATATGCGACATATCAGTCGAAGAGACCGGACTGTACGGTAATGTTACTGATTGGATTCGCAGGAGTGTCAGAAGGCTTGCTTTTTGATCTTCTGATCGCTCAATACCCGGGTGGCCATTACGTTTGGCAGACCGTTTTCGGCTTGTGGGTGTTTGATATGATCACCACCTACTGCCGGCGTATTGACGAGTCTTTAGAGTCCTATACAGGGGTTTCCTGGCTCAAGCAAAACGGAGTAGGAGCACATATGTGATATGTGCGGGACTGAGATTAATACGATATGAGATACCGTATTATATTCTCGCGAATTGTGGCATTGGTCAGTTATATGCGATATAGCCGGGTTATCGGATCAAGTGTTGATTCGATAAGTTGTTACACATGATATTAGTCGGTTATATGTGACATAGCCGGATTATTAAATCAAGTGTTGATTTAATAATTTAATAAATAATTAGATATTTGATATATTAAATTACATTCACTAATATTAGCTAACTTAAGATTTCTTTTCTCACTTTGGATACATTGATATATATATGATATATGTTAAATGTATCATGCTAGGTTAAAAATGCAACTAGGGTTTATGAGAATTGAACCATGCTAGGGTTAAGATTAGGGTTTTATATTTATCATTAAGTTATTCAAAATTGTGGATTTTATCATGGTTGATATTTGTTGAAAGCTTGTAAAAGCTTGTAAGCATCTTTGACTTTGTCCACTCTTTTGTCTAGCTTAGGATATTTATTTAACCGAACCCTTTAACCCATGGCCATGGTTAACTCTCTACAAGGGTTAAGCATGACATGCTTAACCCTTGGTTGCATTTCTAACCTCACACGATAATTCATTTTCATCACCTGTTCTTCTTCTTCTTCTTCTTCACAAAAGCTTTCTAGCTTTTTCAAAGGCGATGATTTTGAGTGAGAAAATGATTTCTAATGTGAGCAAAATTCCTACTTCGTCATCTTCTACTACTTGCCATTTAGTATAGAGTGTTTGCTTCACTAATTCCATAGTTAGTGAAGAGATAGCTTGGGTTAGTATCTCCTCGACGTAGATCATCTTCGGCCTCGAAGACTTCGAAGCAAACATATTCGTTTCTTCATCGGAGCCTCTCTAGAGACTGGGACTTCTTGATCACAGCAAAAGGACTACTATACGGAGCTATTGAAGTGTAGGTCCGGTCTACAAAGGTTGTATTCCTTTCTCACTTAGGATGTAAAGTGTTTACATATGTTATTCCGTCGATTTCTAGTTAACAATTCTAGGGTTAGGGTTAGCCAGAACGGCAAATTTTTGAATTTGGCGTGGACGATGCCTCCCGAAACCTTGCTGCCGTCCTAGGTGACCCTGCAGTGGTATGAGAGCCATGCTAGAAATTTAGACGGATTTTTTTAAGATTACGAAACCGAAATACTCCGAAACTTGAAACACGAAAATCAAGTTTCTGTCGATTTTAAATAATTGTCAAAATTTTTTTTAAACAAGTACAGAGTGTTATATTAGAAATATCTTGAACACAGTCAAAATTTTAGGGGGTTCTGCTCGGATTTGGCCTAGATCATGGTGATGGTGGCCGGCCCAATTTTTTTGGATTTTCCTGAAATTTTGTGTGTGTTCCAGAGACATGGTTTTGATGTTTCAGATGTTGTTTGTTCTTGCTAATTTTGCATGTGATGTAATCTTAAACTATAAGCAATTCGGAGTGTTTCGTATTCGTAGTTTTAACATTGTTTCGGGTTATTCACATGTTGTCTAGACGAAGTTAAAAAGTTCGATCGAATGTCAAAAACCCATTTTTCCAAGTTTAACGTATTCGGAAAAACATGCAAGTGATCCTATGAACCCTCTAGAAGAATGAAACCCTAACTCAACTTTTTTGGATCGCGGAACCGCGATCATAACCTAGGGATTGTTGTAGTTCCGTGGCGATATGAGTGAGGCTTGGGTTTGCCCTTCTATGGCTGGTGCATAGGTACCGCGACATATTCTGGGTATTACTAAAACTGTGCTCAAGTGTTGAGCTGTCAGGAAATTGTGGGACTTTGATGAATCGATCGAAAAGTTTAACGTTCGTCCGGGTATCATGTGATTGGATACAATATTTGGAATCCACATGTACTTATGAGAAAACTAATTTGAATGTTATAAGTCTAGCAATTTAGTCTCATTTGATTGGTTGCCATGTGATTTTGATGTGATCAAAAGTCCGTCGCAATCATGTAGCGTACGCGGATACTCGCTGGGTAACCTTATTAGATAGCCACGCCCCATAACCCTGACCAAGTGACTGTAGGAGAACCCCGTCGCCTAAAGCATCCGTTCGGGTGCTCGCGGCGGCGGTGTTCCGCTTTAGTGCACTTCGTCGACGGCATCGGGGGGGGGGGGTTGCAGCCGTTTACTAAAGTTTCCGACGAGCATTCGATTAGGATATCGGGAATCTTATTGAATTGCCCAATTGTTATTGAAAAGTGTTTTTGGTATCGAGACTAAAATGTGGGGTTTATAATTGTTAGGCATGCGATATCTAAGGAATTCATTTAGTTAGGCATGTGATGTCTAAGGTGGTTGCGGATTCCAACTGTTGTAGTTTTTCACTTTCTTTTCTGCGACCGTAAGTGTAATATGTAGTGTATTGTTCATATCAGATTTTTGCATTTTCATACCGCCCAATTTTTATCACATTGCATATCCGTAGATACTCTTGAGCCGTGTTTGCTAGTCAATTACAGGATACAGGTTCTCGGTTCCAAAACGGTGAAATTCATGGAAAACACGACAAAATCCGGGTTCCTGCCAACCACAGATAAAACACGGTCTCCGCTCTTCATCCGTATGTTGCCAAATACCGGTTTAGGAAGACAAAATGTCAAATCAATGTCACCTTCATGCACAAAGCACAAAGGCAACACCAAACCCAAGAGATCTACGCGGAGCTCGAGGCAATCAACCACAAAAAAAGTCCACCTTTGATTAATAGAAATTCTGGAAGAATTGGGAAAGAATTATCAGAAAATACTCACACCAGACAAGAGGGGACAGGAGAACAGGAAACGTGCACAGAAGACCTAACCCTAAGTCGACAAGAGGGGTGCGGATCCGTGGCCATAGGGGGCTATAGGCGGCGGATCCGCGGCCGTACAGGCAGTTCAGGCAGAGACTTTTCAGGGGCAGTTTGGTCATTTCTTCAGGGTTCTGTTGGTTGCCCTAGGGTTTCCTTTCTTGGCCTATAAATAGTCCATAATTTTGAGAAGGAATGGTCAATTTTTTGTATTCTCATTTTTGCCTAGTTTTAGTGTTGTTCTTCTTCCTCTTCTCACCTCTTCTCCATTAAACTTGTAAGTGAGCTTTTGAGTGAAGAGTGATGAATAAAGAAGACGATTTTATTATCATGCTTGTCTCCTTATCTTTATGCTTGTTGTAATTTTAATTCGTTAAGTAGTTGTTGTTATTTCCTTGTTGTTTATTTCTTCTCTCTTTTTCTTTATCATTCATACGACAATGATACTTACGCTTGATCCTCGCCAAGGTGAGGTCGCAAATAGTTAGTCGTATTCTTCTAGTCTCCTTCTTTCTATCTTCCTCTTTTGTTTGTTTTATTTTTCCGTATAATGAAGTGTGAGTAGTCTTATACTTGTTAGGGTAGGATAAGGGAAGTTTGAGAGAAGGAAATCTCTCTCACTCTTTCCTTGCCCAACAACTTAAATCGACTCCCGTTAATTGAACCACAATCCGCTCCTTACGGCACCCTATCTTACATGATAGCGGTGATTCCGTAGTGAGACCGGTTGTGGTTGAATTAACCGGAGGTTATGGATAAGAGCCAAGAACGGACGGACAAGCACCAAAAGGAAGGACTATGCGTTGGAAAGTCTAGCTTATACTCGCAAGTTCCTTCCTAGTCGTGCTAATCCCCGGTGTTGCCGATTACCGTAACACCGATATTAAGTGGGGCAACGAAAGATGTGGAGACTCCTAACTCAAACTAACCTAATCCTAACCCTAACAAGCTCTCTTTAAATATCAACTTAACACTTAGATAATCCAACAAAATCTGAACAACCGGACTTAACTCGTCGAAAAACACATAGAAAAAGATTCCCATCTCCCTGCGGACGACCCGTACTCAACCGGCTAGCTACGTGCGAAACCGTCTTGATTGCGGTATTTAAACTTAAACTTGAACACGCTCGTATCCTAACAATCAAATGGCGCCGTTGCCGGGGAGACGGTAGTTTGTTTCTTTGTGAAATTTCGGGTTAATTTGTAAGTATAACTCTAACCGAAAAACAAAAAAATATATACATTGTAAACAAAACCATCTTGTTATTTTTGATTAGTTTTTGTGCAAGTGTGAAGGAAAATACGAAGTTCACGATCGACGCCAAGGACGTTGAAAATACGGAGTTCAAGTACAGTGCCAAAGACGTGGGAAGATAGACCCACATTTCGCGGCTACACCGCGACGGACAAAACAAAGCATCCGGTCTACTGAAAAATCTGGAGCAGTTACAGTAAGAAAATAAAAATTCAGTACATCCAGAAAAGAAGAGGAGACCCAGAACAGCACCTGTACCAAACCAGAAGCCCTAACTCCCTAGTGTTGCCGCGTTTCCGCGGCATAAGTAAGCTTAGGCCGCGGATCCGCGGCCTCTTGGTGGGGTCAGTGGTCCAAACTCTCTCTGTAAGTCTCTCTCCTCTCTCCCTCTCCTCTGAACTCCACTGAACTGTGTTTTCTGCAGGCTTCTTTGCGCAAATTCTTCTCCCCCTTCCAATAAACTGTTCTTGTGCAGGATTCTTTGCGCCGCAAATAAAAATTGTTTGCTGTTGATTTGTTACTGTTTTGCATTCTTTAATACGGACTTAAGGGGCTTGAAACCAATCCAGATTGGGTGGGGATTTCATCACCCTTCCCAGGACCCCAAAAATCACTAAAGCATATGCATTGTCCATTGTAAATTAAAAAAATACTAGACTTCAGCCCTAAGGACTTCGCGCTCATTAGGAGAAGATAAACCTTGTTTAGAACCTCGCTTAACCGTATATTGTTTACGGGGTGTCTAGGAAAGTGTTAAAGGCGCAACCGCCGAAAGAGAAAGGGTTATTTAATTAAGGAACTTCGCGAAAGCGTTGGACAACCTCCCCTTATCTCTGCACTTACCTGGCCTCGTGATCAGTGTATTTTTAAGCCCGTTTCTCGACATTGTTTAACTTCGACAATCAAGTTCAGGAGCAGGTCTAGTAGACCTAGGTTACCCTAGATCTAGGCGTGATTGTGCATATCTTGTTTGTGATTGCTTAAGCCGTATTTCCGTACATACTTCTGTAAATCTCTTTCTAAAAAAAAAAAAAAAAATCAAAAACTTTTATAAAAACTTGCCCTTTTGTCGCCAAATCCATTTTCACCCAACGCCCATCGCCTTTCTTCATTGACGTTTTCTTACCCTCACCTTCTCCGCTTTGACTATACTAAACTCGTTTAGTGTATGTCCGCTTGGACTCGGGACACTAGCGCCCGTCTAGTCCGCGTTACGTTAGTCGCGACCGACTACGCGATCGACTCCGAAGTCGATACTCTGTCCACTCCTCTTTCTCCCCTTCCTTTGCCGGCCAACTCCGACGTTGACCGGAATTCTATTCATACATCTTCACCTTCACCTTCACCTTCACCAACCTCTTCTTCCGCGATGTCGGGATTTAATCCGAACATCTCTTTGACCACCCCTGGATTGGCTCCACCTCCTACGGAGACCAATCTTCCACCACCTCCGCCTGTTGTAGCGCCGCAGCGAATTGCGCTCCAGGATCGTTTCTACCCTACCCGTTCTGCACTTCCCACCTGCCTTTCTCTTCCTCCGGCCAATGGGGACAACTTTGAAATTAAGCCCCATTTCATCAACATGCTTCCACGTTTTCATGGGCTTGAATCTGAAGATGCCTATATCTTCATTAACAAATTTCAAAATGTCTGTGCCATGATGAAAACAACCCAGCTGTCGGACGATGCTATACGTCTACGGGTCATTCCGTTCACTTTATGCGATCTCGCTGAAAAATGGCTGTATAGCACCGCTTCCCACTCAATCACCAGCTGGGACGAGTTTGTTAAAGCGTTTCTGAAAAAATTCTATCCAAATCATAAGACCGCAAGAATTCGAAATGAAATCAACCAATTCTCCCAGCTTCCTTCTGAACCCTTCTGGAAGTGCTTTGACCGATACAAAGACCTTCTTGTTCAGTGTCCTCACCACGGTATAGAGAAATGGCAGCTCTGCCAAACCTTATACGAGGGACTGAACCCAGCAACGAAGCAGTTGCTGGAAACCATCTGTCAGGGCCACTTCCTATCCAAATCTGACGAGGAAGCGTGGCAGTTCTTTGACGATCTTGCGGAGCAAACGCTATAGTGGGAGAGCACTAGACCGACTTCTTCTTCTTCTACCTCCACTTCTACCGGTCAGTCTAGGGTAGGAATCCACCAACTCGATGTCTCTATTGCGATGAAAGCTGAAATGGCTGCAATAATACGAAAGCTTGAAGCAATAGAGAGCAAATTTTCTGCTCCTGCCCCCACACCTGTTCTCCCCCTTCGTACCATCTGCGCTTGTTGTTCCGATCCTTCCCACTTGACTGAAGAGTGTCCTTACAATCCACCCTCGTAAGGACAGGATCAGGTTAATGCTGCCTTCCAGCAAAGACCGAGGAATGATCCATACTCTTCCACCTACAATCCCGGTTGGAGGAACCACCCCAATTTCGCCTGGAATCAGAATCAGAATCAATTCCAGGGCAACAATTTCCAAAGGGCCCCTCCGCCGCAACAACAAGCGCAACAACAAACTCAGCATCAATATCAGCAGCCCTTCCAACCCCAGCCTTTCCAAAACCAGACGAACAACTTTGCACCGAACAACTCTTTTCAACCAAACAATTTTGTTCCGTCAAACACTGATAAGGTTTCCTCGCTCGAGCGAAGTCTGGAGGCGTTTGTTAAACAATCGACTCAATCCACCGCCAACATCCAGTCTTCGATTCAATCTTTAGTGCAACACACTGCCGCACACGGGCAAAGCATCAAGACCATCGAGGCCCAGATTGCACAGCTGAACGCGGCCTTGAGCGAGCGAGAGAAGGGGAAGCTCCCGTCCCAGCCACTTCCAAATCCCGGCCACCCACATAATGCACATGTTGCTCTTGAACAACAAAACCATAATGTGAGTGCCGTGACCACACTGAGATCAGGGAGGGTACTGCAAAACAACATTGGCAAACGGATCAATGATGACACCCCGGCCGCTGCTTCTTCTTCTTCTTCTTCTCCTCCTTCTTCTTCTTCGTCTTCTGAGCCTATTCTCCGTTCTTCACAAGGCTCTCCTTCCTCTTCTTCTCTGAACGGACCCACTTCTCACTCCACAAAAACACCTATTCTGGGATCCGTTCCAACTCCACAATCTCCTCCTCCAGCATTAGACCCAACCAATTTTCAAAATGTTCCATTTCCAAACCGGTTGAGGTCTAACAAACAAAATCCATAAATGGAGAAGATTTTGGAGTTATTCAAGCAAGTTAACATTAACATTCCTCTTTTAGATGCTGTCCAACAAGTCCCGTCTTACGCGAAAATCTTAAAGGACTTGTGCACGAAAAAGAGGAAGTCTCAGGTACCCAAGAAAGTTTTCTTGGCTAGTGCTGTGAGTGATGCCCTTACCCAATCTTTACCACAAAAACGGAAGGACCCTGGCTGTCCTACGATTTCAATTACTATTGGGGATAAGAACATCAACCGCGCACTATTAGATCTTGGTGCCAGTGTTAACTTGCTTCCGTATTCAGTATACGAGCAATTAGGCGTCGGAGAGCTGAAACCCACACACTGCACTCTCCAGATGGCCGACCGATCGATCACCCATCCTAGGGGTGAGCTAGAGGATGTGTTAATAAAAGTCGGGGACTTCATATTCCCCGTCGACTTCATTGTCTTAGATACACAGCCTGTAGCTAACCCCCAGAATCAAATTCCGGTGATACTCGGTCGCCCATTTCTCGCAACCTCAAATGCTGTGATCAATTGTCGCAATGGTTCAATGAACCTCTCTTTTGGAAATATGACAATTGAACTCAACATTTTTAGGTTGGGGAATCAGCCCGCCGAACCTAATGCTCATATACTGGATGTTTGCTCGATCCAGGAGATCACACCAGAAGAGTGTGAATTCGAGGAGTTTCTGTTTGAACACGATAATCTTGACGCCACTAGTGCGTTTCTCTTCGAACCTGCTGCTGCTTCTGCGCCCGACAACGAATACGAGTGTTTCACGTTCTTGAACGATCTTAGCCGCGCACAACCCGAGTTTGAATCTTTTGACTTTCCGGATGAGTTACCTGAACCATCCAACTCGGTTGCCTACACTCGCTTTGAACCTTTGCTGGAGTCCTTTGAGTTCGAGACCTTTGCACCAGTCTTGCCTTCCATCATTTCACCTCCAATGCTCGAACTCAAGCCGTTGCCGTCTCACCTTAAGTATGCTTACTTAGGTGAGAACGAGACCCTCCCTGTCATCATTTCGGCTTCTCTAGCTCCAGAGCAAGAGAAAGCCCTTCTCGCGGTCTTGCACAGCAACAGGCAAGCTTTTGGCTGGTCCATGGCGGACATCAAGAGGATTAGTCCCCTGATCGTTGAGCATCATATTCATCTGATGGATGATGCCAAACCAGCCCGGGATCCACAAAGACGTCTTAATCCAGTCATGAAGGAGGCTGTGAAGAAGGAGATCGTCAAATGTCTAGATAGTGGTATCATTTACCCTATCTCTGATAGCCAGTGGGTTAGCCCTATTCATGTTGTCCCCAAGAAGTCGGGCATCACGGTCATAACCAACGAGGCGAATGAGTTAATCCCTACTCGCACCCAAACTGGGTGGCGAGTTTGCATTGATTACAGAAAACTCAACGCCTCAACGCGGAAAGACCACTTTCCGCTACCTTTCATTGACCAGATGCTGGAACGATTGGCCGGACATGAGTACTATTGTTTTCTTGATGGCTACTCTGGCTATAATCAAATTCCCATCGCCGAAAAAGACCAGGACAAGACCACTTTCACTTGTCCTTTCGGCACGTTTGCATATCGACGCATGCCCTTTGGGTTATGCAATGCGCCCGCTACCTTCCAGCGGTGTATGATGGGAATTTTTTCTGACATGGTGGAAAAATTTCTGGAAATTTTCATGGATGACTTCTCCATCTTCGGCGACTCCTTTGACGAGTGTTTGCTGCATCTTGATGCTGTCCTTACCCGATGTAAGGACAAGAATCTCACTTTGAACTGGGAAAAATGCCACTTCATGGTGCGCGAAGGTATTGTCTTAGGACATATCATCTCGCAAAATGGCATAGAGGTTGACAAAGCAAAGATTGAGGTCATTTCCAATCTGCCTCCTCCCCGATGCGTCAGAGATATCCGAGCCTTCCTTGGCCATGCCGGTTTCTATAGACGGTTTATCAAGGACTTTAGCAAGATTGCTAGGCCCTTGACACTTTTGCTGGCCAAGGACACGCCTTTCGACTTCAACTCGAGCTGTGTGACTGCATTCGAGTCACTGAAACGCTCACTCACTTCTGCTCCCGTTCTCTCTTCTCCTGACTGGACGCACCCATTCGAGATTATGTGCGATGCATCCGACTTTGCCATCGGTGCTGTCCTTGGACAGCACATCAACAAGATGCCGCACATAATCTATTACGCGAGCCGAACCCTGAACGACGCCCAACTCAACTATACAACAACTGAGAAGGAATTCTTAGCTGTTGTATTTGCTTTAGAAAAGTTCAGGCCTTACCTCATCGGCTCTCCAGTCATTGTCTACACTGACCATTCAGCTCTGCGCCATCTTTTTGCGAAGAAAGATGCCAAATCTCGGTTAATCCGTTGGATCCTCTTGCTTCAAGAGTTTGACCTTGTCATTAAGGACAAACGAGGATGTGAAAACGTGGTTGCCGATCATCTCTCGCGACTTCCTTCTTCGCCTTCGCTTCCAATTCCGATCAATGACGTTTTCCCGGATGAACAACTCTTGACAGTATCGTGCGAACCCTGGTTCGCAGATATTGTGAACTATTTGGCCACGGGATTACTACCGACCGAATGGTCAAGTCAGGACAGACTTCGCTTCTTATCCCAAGTAAAACACTTTTACTGGGACGAACCCTACTTGTTCAAGTACTGTCCCGACCAGATTATTCATCGGTGTGTCCCTGATGAGGAATTCAAGAGTGTGCTGTCATTTTGCCACGATCAAGCGTGTGGCGGGCATTTTGGGCCCAGAAAGACAGCTGAGAAGATCTTGCAATGTGGTTTCTACTGGCCACAACTTTTCAAAGACGCTCACGATTATTGCAAGACTTGCTCCCGGTGCCAACACATGGGCCGGATATCCCGGAGGAACGAGATGCCGCTCCAACCGATCTTGGTTGTGGAGATTTTCGATGTTTGGGGGATAGACTTCATGGGGCCGTTTCCCAGCTCTTTTGGGAACTTGTACATCCTTCTAGCTGTTGATTACGTCTCTAAATGGGTCGAGGCTGTGCCCAGCCGGACTAACGACAACAAGGTTGTCGTTAGGTTCCTTAAAGAAAACATTTTCTCCCGGTTTGGGCACCCCCGAGCGATCATTAACGACAATGGAAGTCATTTCTGCAATAGGACTTTCGAGGCCTTGATGCGGAAATACTCCATTAATCATAAGCTCTCTACGCCCTACCACCCCCAAACCTGCGGGCAGGCCGAAGTTTCAAATCGGCAAATCAAGCAGATACTGGAGAAGACGGTTTCCAAGAACCGTAAGGATTGGTCTCTGAAACTCACTGATGCCCTTTAGGCATTTAGAACCGCTTATAAGACCGACCTTGGCATGTCTCCCTATCGGCTTGTGTACGGAAAAGCCTGCCACCTTCCTGTCGAAATCGAGCATCGCGCATTTTGGGCGATAAAGGAGCTGAATCTGTCTCTTGATGACGCGGGCAGCCATCGGAAGCTGCAGCTGAACGAACTGAACGAGCTTAGGGATGAGGCTTACGATAACGCGGTTGTCGTTAAGAATCGAACGAAGGTGTTTCATGATAAACACCTTGTGCGCAAAACCTTCGTACCTGGTCAGCAGGTACTGCTTTACGACACCCGACTTCACTTCCATCCTGGAAAGCTCAGATCTCGCTGGAAAGGGCCGTATTTCGTGCGGAATGTGTATCCGCAGGGCGCTGTGGATTTGGAGAATCCGAAGGACGGTTCACTCTTCAAGGTAAATGGACACCGATGCAAACCGTACCTTAGCGCCGAACCAACAGAGGAGCTCCTGTTCTTACAGGAGCCGGTTTATCCTGAATGATCTTCCTCTGCCTACCTCCAAACTTCGGTTATCCAGCCAAGAACAGTGGACACTGTTCCAAATAAGTTTGGGGGTATGTACAAACCATTTTGTATATATTTGTGTATATTCTTTTTCTTTTCTTTAAAAACAAAAACAAATAAAAATTGTATATCGCTAACCGACAATTTTGAACCTTCAAACTGATCTCTTCATGCAACGACAGTGAGGACACTGTCCAGTTTAAGTTTGGGGGTACGCTCGGTACGCATTTCTTACCTTCGCATTCATATGTATATTTTGCATCTGCTTATTTAAATCCATAAAATCCATAAAAATTTGAAAATTTTCTAAAAAATTATAAAAACTTTTTTGTCAAGTTAGCTTGTGGAAGAACTCTGATTCAACATTCGACGGTTTTTGTTTGAAAAAAAATTAGGAATAACTAGATCTTATGTTTGGATTTTGAAAACCTGAAAGATAACTCTCCTTTGAAGTTAACTATAGCTGATATACGTCTTTACATCACACTACACGTGTCGTAAGATTTTGGGAATTAGATGACAAGTCTTTCATGTTTAAACTTTTAAACAGATAAATGATTTTCTGAGGATCAAATAGGTTTGTTCTGAAATAAGTAATGTCAAGAATAGTTTACGAAGTAAAGCGAATATGAAGGAATGTTATTGATGCCGTAATTGGAGCTAAGTCTGAAAAATAACCCATCTGAAACTTGATTGGAATGATTACACACCAAACTCACTAAACACGTCTTTTATCCAAAAAAAAAATAATTGAACTGCCGGTTATATCTCCGTTCGTATTAAATCATCTGATTTTCACGCCCAACTGTCTTTTGTTTTTGGACCTAGGTAACTTGAGTAATTAAGTCCGCTGGGGTGTTTCTACACCTAATGCCCTAAAACCAACTGGTTTGGGTGCATTGGCCCAAAACTCGCTAAGAAGCCTAGAAAGTCCAGTTTTAAAACAAAGTCAAGCAAGTGTTCTCTCCGAGTTAAAATTCCTAACGGTTCTTTGTGTGAGAATAATCTTGATAAAATACAGGCTTTTATAAAAAAAAATTTTAACGGAGATATGAAGGTTTTACTCTTTGATAAAGACTATTGCACGTTCACAGTGGTGTGTATGAAATGAAAACAAGAAAAAGGTGGAGTGAAAAATACGACTTAGTTTCCTGTTAAGGAAGATAGAAATTCTGAAATTGAAACCTTACTGGAAAACGAAACTTGAAAAATGCTTAACTCTTTATAAAACTTATGTGATCCTTTTAAAATTGTTATCTGGGCTTTATTGTGCGACATGATGACTTTAATCGATCCTTCTGGAACTTAACGACCCTATTTGCACTGCACGTAAAGACATATAAAATCTGTAGTTAAATAAGAATCGAGGTGTGAAAAATAAAGGTTCGATAGTCTAGACTTAGGATTATAGAATTGTTATTTTCTAAAACAAAACTTTAGGGTTTGAAACTTAGTCATTTTTACAAACCAACTTGACCGGATTTTGTGGGTAGTATCCGCTGAAAACCCTCAGGAGACAACACTCCTCCTACTAGGGACACCTAGAGGTTTAACGGCTTGTTGCACATGCTCAGTGCAATCGCGTTCCCTGCGAAAATGAGGTTAGGAAATTATTTGGTGAATAAATGGACTTTGCTCGGGACGAGCAAATGATAAGTTTGGGGGTATTTGTTCATATCAGATTTTTGCATTTTCATACCGCCCAATTTTTATCACATTGCATATCCGTAGATACTCTTGATCCGTGTTTGCTAGTCAATTACAGGATACAGGTTCTCGGTTCCAAAACGGTGAAATTCATGGAAAACACGACAAAATCCGGGTTCCTGCCAACCACAGATAAAACACGGTCTCCGCTCTTCATCCGTATGTTGCCAAATACCGGTTTAGGAAGACAAAATGTCAAATCAATGTCACCTTCATGCACAAAGCACAAAGGCAACACCAAACCCAAGAGATCTACGCGGAGCTCGAGGCAATCAACCACAAAAAAAGTCCACCTTTGCTTAATAGAAATTCTGGAAGAATTGGGAAAGAATTATCAGAAAATACACACACCAGACAAGAGGGGACAGGAGAACAGGAAACGTGCACAGAAGACCTAACCCTAAGTCGACAAGAGGGGCGCGGATCCGCGGCCATAGGGGGCTATAGGCGGCGGATCCGCGGCCGTACAGGCAGTTCAGGCAGAGACTTTTCAGGGGCAGTTTGGTCATTTCTTCAGGGTTCTGTTGGTTGCCCTAGGGTTTCCTTTCTTGGCCTATAAATAGTCCAGAATTTTGAGAAGGAATGGTCAATTTTTTGTATTCTCATTTTTGCCTAGTTTTAGTGTTGTTCTTCTTCTTCTTCTCACCTCTTCTCCATTAAACTTGTAAGTGAGCTTTTGAGTGAAGAGTGATGAATAAAGAAGACGATTTTATTATCATGCTTGTCTCCTTATCTTTATGCTTGTTGTAATTTTAATTCGTTAAGTAGTTGTTGTTATTTCCTTGTTGTTTATTTCTTCTCTCTTTTTCTTTATCATTCATACGACAATGATACTTACGCTTGATCCTCGCCAAGGTGAGGTCGCAAATAGTTAGTCGTATTCTTCTAGTCTCCTTCTTTCTATCTTCCTCTTTTGTTTGTTTTATTTTTCCGTATAATGAAGTGTGAGTAGTCTTATACTTGTTAGGGTAGTATAAGGGAAGTTTGAGAGAAGGAAATCTCTCTCACTCTTTCCTTGGCCAACAACTTAAATCGACTCCCGTTAATTGAACCACAATCCGCTCCTTACGGCACCCTATCCTACATGATAGCGGTGATTCCGTAGTGAGACCGGTTGTGGTTGAATTAACCGGAGGTTATGGATAAGAGCCAAGAACGGACGGACAAGCACCAAAAGGAAGGACTATGCGTTGGAAAGCCTAGCTTATACTCGCAAGTTCCTTCCTAATCGTGCTAATCCCCGTTGTTGCCGATTACCGTAACACCGATATTAAGTGGGGCAACGAAAGATGTGGAGACTCCTAACTCAAACTAACCTAATCCTAACCCTAACAAGCTCTCTTTAAATATCAACTTAACACTTAGATAATCCAACAAAATCTGAACAACCGGACTTAACTCGTCGAAAAACACATAGAAAAAGATTCCCATCTCCCTGCGGACGACCCGTACTCAACCGGCTAGCTACGTGCGAAACCGTCTTGATTGCGGTATTTAAACTTAAACTTGAACACGCTCGTATCCTAACAATCATGTATCGCCGGTTTCAGTGGTATATGTCAACGACAATTTGGATACACATATTTACTTACGTTGATGACATGTGATCTTATATGTTGCTGTGATATGTTATATTGGATCGTCGTGTTTTGAATAGCCGGGGGTTTTATGTGAGAGGAGAGTTTTTCATTTTCATTCTTGTAAAATTCATTGTATGTAATATTGTTTTATTCGGGTACTTCCGGGTTGAGGATGATGTCACTATTGTATATTATTATCTTTTCTGCATTAGGATAGACCCAAGACGGGGAGCACAAGTAACCGGGTTCTAAGGTCCAGTGGGAGACCATCTCGAGGAGTCGAGATCGGGTCTCCTAACTCTAGAATTAGTAGGGTTACTTGCTGCTCTCATAGGGGTCTAGGGGTGTGGGATTGGCTATTCATCACGGCCGTGGAATCCGTGTTTTATACAGACTTAAAATAAAACCCGGAAATCCTAGTATATCCAATATTTCATATGTTTTTTTTCTACTGCGATATTCTGTGGTGTGATCATTGATTATATTCTGAGACGAATGCCTATATTATATATATGAGATATAATTAATATTGCTGTTTTCGTTTCATATGTGATGCTTGGGAAGCATAATAATGGGACTTCATTAATGAGATTAATGAAATAAAAGAAACCTAAAGATGTTGTAGAAACTTGTCTCGAAAACTGGTAGCTCTAGTTCTTGCTTTGCATAGTGGTATTCCTTGTAGAATATCCAGCATCTTATTCGATAAGGAAAGAGCCGAGATTCCTTCACCGGGAGTAATCTCTTTAGCGAAACTAGCAGATGCTACAAACTCGGTTTGTCTTTTGATTGCTTTTATAGTTTATGCTTTGCATAGTGGTATTTGTGAAATATCCTGCACCTTATTCGATAAGGAAAGAGCCGAGATCTCTTCACCGGGAGTGACCTCTTTAGCAAAACTAGTAAAAGCCTAAAAAACACTCCTTTTCAAAATCACTCGATTCTACGACGAGATCAAGTTCATTACGCAAAGGGTTTTCTTAAAAACCTGTCGCAACCCTCCGTCATTTCAGATAAGTAATAGTTAGTATTCGTGTTGCGTTTGTTGGCTTTTGTCAAGGCGTAGTGTACGGTAGCTGATTACTGCTTATCTGTATAAGCATATGATGCGATTGAGTTAGGGTAGTCGTGCGACCTTATTGGCCTTTGTCAAGGGTCATGCGGGTGGGTTTAATTCAATCAGGAAATGACGGGTTGAACTTGACTAGCATCGTATGGTTTGTTGGCCTTTGTCAAGGTCATAGGAGGTTAGGGGCAAAATATTATTGGGAATTTCAAGTTTTGAAATTTGCAATGAGATTGCATACCTTCTATGAGATAGTTTGATCATGATACCCACTGTGAGTAAGAATTACTCCTGGAAAAGTTTTACACATTACAATTAGCCGATCAAGTAGGTGTCTAGAAAGGTGTTAACGGGATTATGCCCCTGGAAAAACGAGGTTTATTTTAATTAGGTCTGTGCAAAAGCACGGGGAACCTCTCTCAAAGTACCGGCACTGGCCTGACTGAAAGATAGGCAAAATTGTAGGGTGAATTAATCCCGGCTAGTCTTTCCTTTTAGGATTTGAAGGAAGATTTGACTAAAACAGTGGGAGCCATCCTGATTAGATAAAGTAATAACCAATCTAATCTTGCAAGAGCATACGCTGATTGTTTTCTTCTCTCTCTCTCTCTCTCTCTCTCTCCAGGTAGCGACCATGTCATGCCTTAATCAAGATAATAATAAGGATGTATTGACCGAACCCGCTTGTTATACTGAGCTAAGGAACGTTGGTCCCGCTCCAACTTATAATTGTTATAAAACCAAGCAGGAAATAGGGGATTACCAGGATTCCCGTGCCGTCCAAACGAAGAAAGTGCATGATGATGCATCTTCTTCGGGTATGTTCATTACAGAGAACCGTTTCTCAGTATCCTTTACGTCCTGGGTATGAGATACCGGATCAGGATCCCATATATGTAATATGTTACATGAGCTACAGATAGGTAGAGAACTAAGAATGGGTGATAAGTTTCAAGAGTTGGAAACGGTGCAAGTGTTGTAGCCAAGTTTTTGGCAGTTATCACCCTGTATTACCAAATACATTGATTCTGAACGAATGTTATTAGATACCAAACCTGATATACAACATCATATCAGTCTCTTTATTTAGTAAAGAAGGATATAATTTTGTATTGTTGGATAATGTTTTGAACATTTCCTATATCAAGAGTTGATCGGTTCAGGCACGTTATCTAAAAGCATATACGTTCTAAATCAAACCACAGTTCTTTACGTAAAGAACACACACAAGAGGAAGAGTTCAGAAATGAACGAATCCTTCTTGAGGCATTGTAGACTAGGTCATATCAATGCGACCCGGGTAGCTAAGTTACATAGAGATGCATATTTAAATCAATTTGAATTTATATCTTGTGAAACTTGCCCGTCATGTCACAAAGATAAGATGACCATAGCTCCGTTTATTGGAAATAGAGAAAAAGTTAGTGAACTCTTGGGATTGATACATAATGATGTATGTAGGTCCCCTGTCTACACATGCCAGGACCGGTTCTTTGTACTTCATTACATTCACTGATGATCTCTCAAGATTGTTCCTGTTGAAACACAAGTCTGAACCTTTTGAGAAATTCAAAGAATATAAGTTAGAAGTAGAGAACCAAAAATGAGTATAATTATTATGTCCTTTGATGAGATCAGGGAGGAGAATACTTGAGCACGAAATTCCTAGACTATTCTAAAGGATAATGAGATTCTCTCTCAGCATTACTCCTCCGTATACGCCGCAACATGTCGGTGTATCGGGACAGAGCAATCACACCCTATGTGATAAGGTGTGCTCTATGATGAGTACTACTGAATTTCCTATTTCCTTTTGGGGGTTATGCACTTGTGAAGCTGCATACCTATTGAATAGGGTTCCAATCAAATCAGGTGCCTACTACTCCATATGTGATATGGTATGTGAAGAGCCCATCTCTTAAGTAAGTTATGATTTGGATTGTCCGGCCTATGCCTAAAAGCAAAATCCGAACAAGCTCGAGGCAAGGTCAGTTTTGTGGAAGTTTGTTGGATATTCCAAGCATTCCCAAGGGAATATCTTCTACCCCACTGAGGAATAAAAAGTGTTTTGTTTCTCAGCATGCTACATTTTGGAAAGGGAATTTCTTGTGAAGAAATTAGTGGTCATGAGGTAGAACTGGAAGGAGTTCTAGCTATAAAAACCGCAGCTGGTGATTTGGTGGAACCGAAGGATTCAATAGTTCCCGACAAACCTCAGCATCTCCGCCGATCTGGTAGGGTTCCTCACCCACCTGAGAGATACTTCGGTTTTCTCAATGACAGTGGGAGCGAGGATTGCATTATGATATGATGACCCAACTAGTTTCGAGCAGGCCATCAGGAGTGGGAACTCTGTATGAATGGCTGGATGCTAAGCGATATGAAATGGAATCTATATACACCAACAAAGTATGGACTTTGGTTGCTTTATCTGAAGGGTTAAATCCCCATCAGGAGCAAGTATATCTTAAGAAGATTACTTGGTGTACATGGAAAAGTTGAGACTTTCAAAGCTAAGACTTGTTGCAAAAGATTCTCGTTATCGACCAGATGTGGATAATGATGAAACCTTTTCTATACTTGCCATTGATACATTCCATGACTACGATATCTGGCGGTTGGGTGTCATGACTACTTTTCTAAATAGTGATTTAGAAGAGAGCGTCTATAAGTACACGGCCAGAGGGCTTCGTAGACAGTGGGCGCAACGGAAGCGTGTGCAAGTTGCTTTATGAGTTAAAGCAGGCATCGCGGAGTTGGAACATCTGTTTTGATGTGGTAGTCAAAGCGTTTGACTTCATCAAAATGGTAGATGAAACTTGTATATACAAAAAGGTAGTAGGGAGTATGGTGGTGATCCTCGTATTGTACGTGGATGACATACTCTTGATAGGAAAGGAGTTTCTTATGCTATACTCGGTCAATCTCCTCTTATCACAAGGATTATCCATATAGGATCAAGGTGATACCTCCTAAATCCTGGGTTTTGGATCTATGAGATATATCTAAATGGATGTTAGGATTCTCACTAGGTGTAGTGAGATAGTATCAATCGATCCTGGAGAAAATCACTGGATAGCTTCCACGGTGGTAAGGTCGACTGAATGTCAGTCACAGGCATTGTCTTTACCTTCAGTTGAGGGACGGTATGTTGGAAGAGTTCCAAGCTAGATGCCGTGGCAAACTAGACGATAAATGCTGGATACATTGCTACCAAGGATGCTACCAAAGAGGTAGTCTGGATGTATATAAGTTCATGAGATGAACTTCGTTCCTACCATTGTGTGACAATGAAGTTGTGGCTTGGGCCTAGGAACCCTCGTCCCATCTATAATCCAGACATATTCTTAGACGGTATCACCTGATCATGGAGATGGATGATCTCCAGGGAGATCGAGGTTAGGAGAGTAGACTACAGAGGACAACACGGCGGATCCACTCACAAAGGCCTATTCCCAGGAGAGACTTTTATGGGATGGTTGAGTATGAGATACTTCAACCACTGCTGATTGTTAGGTATGGGGTGGCCCTAGTGCAAGTGGGAGATTGTTAGTTATATGTATGCCCTAGAGGCCATTACTGTACATACAATGTATATTGTAGTGGATGCTTGGACATATATATGAAGGACTTTCTTGCTCGACATGACAGTATGCTATCTGGTTGCTCTTTATCTTAACATGTACGCTGATTGTCTCTATGTTACATGTTGATAAAGCTCTTAGGATGAGTACTTGACTACCAGGACTATGATACAGATCTTACTACTGGGGATAGAGTAGTCGCTAAGTACATCCTTCAAATGTTTCTAGTCGTAGATGTATCGAGACAGGGCATCGATATACCAGAGTAGACTAGCGTATAGCTTCTCGACCCATGTAGATGGGCGATGGATGATCCCATATCCATTGGTGTTTAACATCAGAGACAGTATACGGGTGCTCAGTGGAGACTGGGTACACTGGACGGACTCGCCGAGAACTCCCAGATGGTATTATACCTAACGTCAGATGGCAGTTCTCTGGTGACACTGGTACAGGTTAGTCTGTAGACCTGAGATCGCCATAGAGTCTTGTGTGATTCCCACTGTGCTTTGATTTCCACCTTACCACATTCAAGAGGACGTGCAAAACGGTGGCTTTTGGGTACAGTCCCGAGTCACATGGAGGCAATGAGCGATAGCAGGGTTTCGTCTCTCCCGGTATTGGGAGTTGATGTTGCGCTGTGCATGATTGGCTATAACAGGAAGTCCTTGGCCAAGGCTGCTTCAAGGATATACTGGTAAGTGTTATCAGTAGTTTCTCGACCCGTTATGAGCCTCATATCGACACGACTTATCGAGTTACTGGGGTCTGATGTTTACCACCCCTAGACGAGATATGCGACATATCAGACGAAGAGACCGGACTGTACGGTAGTGTTACCGATTGGATTCGCAGGAGTGTAAGCAGGCTTGCTTGTTGATCTTCTGATCGCTCAATACCCGGGTGGCCGTTACGTTTGGCAGACCGCTTGCGGCTTGTGGGTGTTTAATATGATCATCCCCTACTGCCGGCGTATTGACGAGTCTTTAGAGTCCTACACAGGGGTTTCCTGGCTCAAGCGAAACGGAGTAGGAGCACATATGTGATATGTGCGGGACCGAGATTAATACGATATGAGATACCGTATTATATTCTAGCGAATTGTGACATTGGTCGGTTATATGCGATATAGCCGGGTTATCGGATCAAGTGTTGATTCGATAAGTTGTTACACATAATATTAGTCGGTTATATGTGACATAGCCGGATTATTAAATCAAGTGTTGATTTAATAATTTAATGTATAATTATATATTTGATATATTATATTACATTAACTAATATTAGCTAACTTAAGATTTCTTTTCTCACTTTAGATACATTGATATATATGTGATATATGTTAAATGTATCATGCTAGGTTAAAAATGCAACTAGGGTTTATGAGGATTGAACCATGCTAGGGTTAAGATTAGGGTTTTATATTTATCATTAAGTTATTCAAAATTATGGATTTTATCATGGTTGATATTTTTTGAAAGCTTGTAGAAGCTTGTAAGCATCTTTGACTTTGTCCACTCTTTTGTCTAGGTTAGGATATTTATTTAACCCAACCATTTAACCCATGGCCATGGTTAACTCTCTACAAGGATTAAGCATGACATGCTTAACCCTTGGTTGCATTTCTAACCTCACGCAATAATTCATTTTCATCACTTGTTTTTCTTCTTCTTCTTGACAAAAGCTTTCTAGCTTTTTCAAAGGTGATGATTTTGAGTGAGAAAATGATTTCTAATGTGAGCAAAATTCCTACTTCATCATCCTCTACTACTTGCCATTTAGTATAGGATGTTTGCTTCACTAATTCCATAGTTAGTGAAGAGATAGCTTGGGTTAGTGTCTCCTCGACGTAGATCATCTTCGGCCTCGAAGACTTCGAAGCAAGCATGTTCGTTTCTTCATCGGAGCCTCTCTAGAGTCTGGGACTTCTTGATCGTAGCGAAAGGACTACTACACAGAGCTATTGAAGTGAAGGACCGGTCTACAAAGGTTGTATTCCATGCTCAGTTAGGATGTAAAGTGTTTACATATGTTATTCCGTCGATTTCTAGTTAACGATTCTAGGGTTAGGGTTAGCTAGAACGGAAATTTTTTGAATTTGGCATGGATGATGCCTCCCAAAATCTTGCTGCCGTGCTAGACAACCCTGCAACACACACAAGAAGAAAAGTTCAGAAATGAACGAATCCTTCGTGTGGCATTGTAGACTAGGTCATATCAATGCAACACGACTAGCCAAGTTACGTAAGAATGAATATTTGAATCCGTTCAAATTTTCATCTTATGATACTTGCCAGTCTTGTCTCAAAGGTAAAATGACCAATACTCCGTTTACTGGAAACGAAGAAAGAGTTACTGAACTTTTGGGAATGATACATAGTGATGTATACGGTCCTATGTCTACAAATGCCAGGGTTGGTTCCTCATACTTCATTATATTCACTGACCATCTCTCCAGATTCGGACATATGTTCCCGTTGAAACACTAGTCTAAAACTTTTGAGAAATTCAAGGAATATAAGTACGAAGTGGAGAACCAGACAGGTAGAAGTATTAAAGTCCTTCAATGTGATCGAGGAGGAGAATACTTGAGCACGGAGTTCCTGGATTATTTAAAAGAGAATAGGATTCTTTTTCAGCTTACTCCTCCGTATACACCAGAGAACAACGGTGTATCGGGCGGAGGTATCGCGCCCTATGAGATATAGCGCGGAGTACTGCCGAGTTACCTATTTTCTTTTGGGGGTTATGTTCTTGAGAAGCCGCATTCCTATTGAATATAGTTCCATCCAAATCAGTGCCTACCACTCCATATGAGATATGGAATGGGAAGTGACTGTCTCTTAAACGAGTTAAGATATTGGGTCGTCCGGCCTATGTTGAAAAGAAAAATCCGGATAAGATCGAGACAAGATCAGTTCTGTATAAATTTGTTGGATATCCTGAACATTCGCGAGGGTATATCTTCTACCACACTGAGGAGCAAAAGGTGTTTTGTTTCTCAGCATGCCACCTTTTTAGAAAAGGAATTTCTTAAGGAAGAAATTAGTGGTCATAAGGTAGAAATGGAAGGAGTTCCGACTAGACAAACTAACAGCTGATGATTTGGTAAACCGGAGGATTCAATAGTTCCCAACGAACCTCCGTCTCTCCGCAGATCTAGTAGGGTTCCTCATCCGCCTGAGAGACACTACGGTTTTCTCAATGACAGTAGGAGCGATGATTGCATCATGGATAATGATGACCTAACTAGTTTCGAGCAGGCCATCACAAATGGGGACTCTGTGAAATGGATGGATGCTATGCGATCTGAGATGGAATCCATATGCACCAACAAAGTAGTGACTTTGGTAGTTGCACCTGAAGGGGTAAAACCCATCGGGAGCAAGTGGATCTTAAGAAGATTCTTGGTGTAGATGGAAAAGTTGAGACTTTCAAAGCTAGACTTGTTGCAAAAGGTTGTCGTCAATAACCAGGAGTGGATTTTGATGAAACATTTTCTCCAGTGGCTATGCTTAAGACCATCCGGATCCTACTTGCTATCACTGCATACCATCAGTACGAAATCTGGCAGTTGGACGTCGTGACCGCTTTTCTAAATGGTGATTTAGAAGGGAGAGCGTACATGACAGCCAGAGAGCTTCGTGGACAGTAGGAGCAGCGGAATGGTGAGCAAGCCGCATCGCGGAGTTGGAACATCTGTTTTGAAATTGCAGTCAAAGAGTTTGACTTCATAAAAAATACAGATGAACCTTGTATATACGAGAAGGTTGTAGAGAGTAAGATTGTCTTCCTCGTATTGTACGTAGATGACATACTCTTGATAGGAAATGGTGTTCCTATGCTACACTCGGTCAAGCTCCTCTTATCACGAGGATTCTCCATGATAGATCTGGGTGATACCTACTACATCTTGAGGATTTAGATCTATTGAGATAGATCTAAGCGGATGTTGGGAGTGTCCCAAATCTAGGTACACTAACACCATACTAGAGGGGTTTAGTATGGAAGATTCTGAACATAGTGGTTCGTCCACTACTTAGGAATCGCTCTCTCAAAAAAGATGTCTCCCAAGACTGATTTGGAGAGAGCTCGCATACAAGGGATATCCTATGCTTCGGCAGTAGGCTCTATCATGTATGTGATGTTATGTACCAGACAAGATGTAGCTAACTCACTAGGTGTAGTGATCAGGAATCTATCGGATCTTGGGAGAATCACTGGACAGCTGTGAAGGACATTCTTGAGTACTTGAGAAGAATTGAAGAAATGTTCTTGGTGTTTGGTAACAGTGAACTCCAGTAGGAGTCCTTTACCGATTCGAGCTTCCATAGTGATAAGGTCGACTCAAAGTCAGTCTCAGGCTTTTTCTTTACCCTCAGTAGAGGGACGTTATGTTGGAAGGGTTCCAAGCTAAATACCGTGGCAAACTAGACGATAAAGGCTGAATGCATCACTACCAACGATGCTGCCAAAGTGGATGTTTGGATATTTCTTGTTCATGAGATGAACATGGTTCCTACCATTGAGCGTCCAATAACTGTTATGGTGAAAACGATGGAGTTATGGTTTTGGCCTAAGAACTCCGGTCCCATCAGCGATCCAGACATATTCTGAGGCAGTATCACCTGATCAGGGAGATGGTTGATCTCTAAGGGATCAAGGTAACGAGAGTTGACACGAAGGATAACACGACGGATCTACAGAGGCCTTTCCCTAGAGAGACTTTTAAGGTATGTTGGGTATGAGATACCACAACAACTGGCCCTAGTGCAAGTGGGAGATTGTTAGTTGTATGTATGCCCTAGAGGCTATTATTTTACATATAATGTATATTATAGTGGATGCTTGGACATATATAGGGAGGACTTTCTTACTCGACATGATAGTATGCTATCTGGTTGCTCTTTATCTTAACTTGTACACTTATTATCTCTCTGTTACATGTTGATAAAGCCCTTAGGATGAGTACTTGACTACCAGGATTATGATGCAAATCATACTAGTAGGGCTAGGGTAGTCCGTAAGTACATCCTTCAATTGTTCCTAGTCGTGGGAGTATCGAGACATGGCATCGATATTACAGAGTAAACTAGCGTATACGTTTCTTGACCCATATGATGGGCGATGGATGATCCCACATCCATTGGTGTTTCACATCAAAGATTGTCTACGGGTGCTTAGTGGAGACTGGGTACACTGAACAGGGTTCGCCGAGAACTCCTACATGGTATTATACCTTACGTTAGATAGCATTTCTCTGGTGAAACTGGTACAGGTTAGTCTGTAGACCTGAATCGTCATAGAGACTTGTGTGATTCCCACTGTGCTTTAATTTCCACCTTACCACGTTCAAGAGAATGTACAAAACGGTGGTTTTTGGGTACAGTACCGAGTCACATCGAGGCAATGAGCGATATGGGGGATTTTGACTCTTCCGGTATTGGGGGTTGATATAGCGCAATGCTCGATTGGCCATAACAGGAAATTCCTGGCCAGAGTTGCTGAGATTTACTGGTAAGTGTTATCAGTAGTTTCTCGAACCGTTATGGGCCTCATATCGGTATGACTTATCAAGCTATTAGGGTCTGACGTATGCCACCCCCAGGCTAGATATACGACATATCAGACGAAGAGACCGGACTGTACGGTAGTTGTTCAGTTGAAAATATTGCACTTTGGTATGATTATTTTCCTTACATTTCTTAAATATTTAAAGGTGTTAATTATAAATATAGAACATATTTGGATTTATATGCAAAATACTATTTACCATATGTTTATATATTATAATTAATATTATGAAGGAAAATATATGCATTTTATATTTATATAATATTTTGGTAATTGAAAATATGCATATCAAATCAAATATTCTAATCAAGATTCTTACAAGAAATAATATCATACAAATGGTTAGAATAATGTTTCAAAATATATGCATAATATTTTAGTAATTAAAAGATGCATAACATATTAAATATTCTTAAAGATTTATTACCATATATAGTGATTAAGATACTCTCTCTAATTTAATAAATAGTACTAATATTATTCATGGAGATATTGTGAAGATTTAGCTCAGGTCAAGAGATTAAGATGTTCAAGATTTCAGGATCAAAAATCTGCCAAAATCATAAAATCAATATTGACAGAGACTCAGAATCCAGGCATGGAAATTACCATATTAGGAGATCACTATATTATGTAACTTGGTTTTCTGATTTGAGAGCTATATAAAGGACCGAGGGCTAAAGTTAGAGGGCATCACCTTTACCACAAAGTAAATCACCGTCAAAGAACAAGTGATCCACGACAGGTCCACGTTTCGACGTGATAGGGCGACGTGAAAATCGACGGAGCATCTACTTCCTACGGGGCAGAGATCGAGAGCAATTTCTTCCTCTTGTAATCTAAATTCGTAGGATTTGTACTTGTGAAGTTGATTAATAAAAGTAGATCATTTTGTTTAATTATTTATTTTCTGTATTATTTCTGCATTATGATTTCTGTAACTATCCTTTCTTCTTCTATTCCCAACATGCGCGAGTAATTCTCCGCTTGTTAGGGTTCGTAGGATTAGAGTAGACCAATGGATGATTAAAATCTTTTAACTCTTTTTACGTCCTAGAATGTTTATAAACTTTATCAAAAGAATTGTTAACATCCTAATCGGGCGCGCTATCAATCCATTGGTACTCACGACCGCGATTTAAGATTAGATTAACAATTGTTTTGGTAAAGGCTAGACATGAACGGAGATCCATGTAATGATGGGGGTTAAGAGTGGGAACCCTATTCCCTCCGAAAACCCTAAATCTACATGCATCACCGTCGATCTAGTTTTAAATCTATTAAGGGATAAAAAGAGTAATCTTTAATTAATCATCCATGACTACTAAATCTTAACGAACCCTACAAGCCTTTTTCTTATATAATTTACATCCGTAATTAATTTTGATCTTAAATAAACTATTCTCCTTTCTTCTTTTGTTTTATTCAACTCATCTAAAGTAAGATTAAAAGTTCCACGCATCCTTGCGGACGACCCGTACTCATCTCGGCTAGCTACAAGCGACACCGTTATTGATTGCTGTTATTCTACAAACACTTTTTCAGATCAATCAAATGGCGCCGTTGCCGGGGATACGTGCGTAAATTTTTTTCTTGCTATTCGGGTTGAATTTTTATCCGATCCATAAAATATAAAACAAAACAGCAAATTGTGTATTTAACAATTATTGTGCGAATTTTGCAAGGGTGTCTGGAGTCGCTTGAGCGAGGAATTTGAAATTCAGAGACTTTCAGAGCGGGTTTGAGGGATCATACATCCAAACTCATATGGTATCTTCTACATATCTTTCTCTCTCCTCTGAAATCCAATAAAATATTTTTCTGCAGGATTCTTTGTAAATTTTGCCGCTGAAAAAAAATCTTTTTGCTTGTTTTGTTTTGCGGTTTGTTTTTGCAAATTTTTAATACGGACAATAAGGGGCAAGACCAAAAATCAGATTAGGTGGGGATTTCATCATCCTTCCTAGGCCCCACAAATCACAAAACGAGCATCCGCATCATCCTACATTAATAAAAAAATATCTAGACCAAGACTCTTAGGACCGTCGCGCTCAATTAGGACAGAGGAAGGTCGTGGGTAATCTATCGCTTATCCGCATTACTTGCATGGTGTCTATGGCAAGTGTGTCTAAGGCAAGTGGTTACTTAATTAGGCCCACTATTTTCGGTGATTCGTATAGCGAATACCTCCGAATTACCTGGCACTTACCTGGCCATAAGAGTGATAAAGTGGTGGTAGAGGATTGATCCCGCGGCTTGTCCTTTGGAAGTCTAGGAGCGCTCTAGTGATTTGACCTAAGTGACCTTAATTTTAGGGTTGATTGTACATTTTTTGTGTGATTTGTCTAAGTCCGTCACTCTTCAAAATAAACCAATTTTTAAATCACACATACGCTGCCACTTGCGCTAAACCTGCTTAGTGCATGCTCGGCTGGACACGGGATTCTAGTGCCCGTCTTGTCCGCTTTTCGGCTATCGACTATGAAGTCGGTGCTTCTTCATCTTCTTTTCCCCCACCACCCACCACATCGACCGAGATGGACGGTTCTCCATCAAATTTTAATAACACCACGCTGCCACCACCGGCAGGTGTGCAGAATCCACAGCGCATCTCTCTCCAAGAGAGATGCTATCCTATACGCGGTCCCCTCCCTACCTTTCTATCTATTCCACCAGCCAATTGGGACAATTTTGAAATCAAACCCCACTTTATCAACTTGTTACCCAAATTTCATGGGCTCGAGTCTGAAGACACGTACGTTTTTATCACCAAATTTGAAAACGTATGCGCAATGATGGGTATATTACAACTTTCTGTGGATACTATGCGCTTGCGTCTTCTCCCTTTCACCTTGTGCGACTTAGCAGAAAAATAGCTTTATAACACTGCCGCACACTCTATTACCAATTGGGATGAATTCGTGATAGCATTCCTTAAGAAATTTTACCCCAATAATAAGACCGCCCGTGTTCGGAGCGAAATCAACCAGTTTACCCAGCTTCCCAATGAACCATTTTGGAAATTCTTTGAATAGTTCAAGGATTTGCTTGTCCAATGTTCTCATCACGGAATAAATAGATGGGATCTGTGCCGAATTATATATGAAGGCATTAATCCAGCGACAAAGCAGATGCTTGAAACCACGTGTCAATGCAATTTCATGTCCAAAGATGATGGCGAAGCCTAAAAATATCTGGAAGATCTCGCTGGAAACACTTTGTAGTGGGAAAGCGTTAGACCACAACTATCTAAAGGAGGTGTCCATCAGCTCGATATTTCCATCGCAGTAAAAGCCGAAATGGCAGCGATACAAAAGAAACACGACGCTATAGAAAGAAAATTCTTATCAGCCTCCCTACACCAGGTTAAGCTTCCCAAAACCATATGTGATTGTTGTTCCGACCCATCACATTTGACGGAAGAATGTCCTATGAATGCACCATTTCAAGGTCAAGAACACACCAATGCTACTTTTCAGCAGCGACCTAGAAATGATCCTTATTCTTCCACATACGATCAGGGGTGGAACCTTGCTTGGAACCAAAACCAAAACCAAAATCAAAACTAATTCCAAAGCAATTACCAAAGACCTCCTCCACAGCAACAACAACTACCATAATAGAGTCAGCACCCCTTTCAGTCACAAAATTTTCAAAATCCAGTCAACCATTCTGTACCTTCTAATAATTCTTTCCAAACGACCGGTACCGATAACTCCTCTTCACTCGCACAAACTTTGGATTTGTTTATGAAACATTCCATCCAAATGTCGGCTGATATGATGTCTTCTATTGATACCATAATGAAAGACTCCGCCTCGCACGGTGAGAGTATTAAATCAATAGAAGCCCAAATTACACAGTTGAATGCCGTGATGAGTGCGAGAGAAAAAGGGAAACTCCCATCTCAACCCCTACCGAATCCTGGCCACTCACAAAATCATAATGTGAGTGCCATTACTACGTTAAGATCAGGAAGAGTGCTGGATAACTGAGTGGGTGAACAAGTTGATGATGTTAGTGATACCAATGATACCCCGGCTTCTACTTCTTCCTTTAATTTGTCTAGTCTCCCACCTACTTCTGAGCCTATTCTACGTTTCCCATTAGGTTCGAACCCTCCAAAATGATTCCCACTCCAATTTTGGGATCCATTCCATCCCCACAATCTTCTTCAATGATGGACCCAACCCTTATTGATAAAGCACCTTATCCAAATAGGTTAAGGGGCAACAAACCAAGTCCACAAATGGAGAAGATTGTGGAAATTTTTAAGCAAGTTAATATAAACATTCCTCTCCTAGATGCTATTCAATAAGTTCCGTCTTATGTGAATATCCTAAAGGACTTGTGCACTAAGAAGAGAAAAGTTCAAGTACCTAAATTTTTTTTTCTTGCGAGTAATATGAGCACTGCTTTTACACAAAAACTACCCAAGAAACGAAAGGACCCTGGAAGTCCTACAATTTCTATTTCTATCGGGGGTAAAAATATCAATTGTGCTTTACTCGATTTAGGTGCTAGCGTTAACTTGCTTCCGTATTCTGTTTATGAGCAATTAGGGATCGGAGAGTTAAAACCTGCGCATTGCACTCTTCAGATGGCCGATCGATCTATCACCCAATCTAGGGGTGAGCTAGAGGATGTGTTAATCAAAGTCGGGGAATTTAAATTTCCTGTGGACTTTATCGTTATAGATACCAAACCTGTAGCGAATCCACGCAACCAAATTCCGGTGATTTTAGGTCGACCTTTTCTTGCGACTTCCAACGCAATAGTCGAAACGGCTCTATGACCCTATCCTTCGGGAAGATGTCAATTGAGCTTAACATTTACAAATTGGGAAGTGAACCCTCCGAACCCTATTCTCATGTGTGTTCTGTTGAAACAATAGATTCCGACAGTAGCGAAATTGAAGAGCTTCACGATACTGATCTCGACTCCGCTATTACGTTGTTGTCCGGGTCAACATCTAACGCTAAATGTGAACCTTTTATGGAGTCCGAGTATCATCCCATTCTTTCCGATGAGATTATTATCCGGGATATCGATGAAAGCTTTGAAGAAATCTTCGCCGAAGAATTCGCATTCTTAGAAGACGTGGGCGTTGTGATGAATCAACCCCAACCCAAAGAAGTTGACCGCCACATCTTCTTCTTATCAAGAATGAGAATGCGAGTAATCCATCATCATTGTTTCGTCTCTACAAAACGAGACGTAAACTTTTTCCATTACACCTCTTATCTCCTCCCCACTTCTTCACGTCAATAGGCGACATGTTCTTCCACCAACCTTGGTGCTTCATCGATAAAATTTTTGAATGGTTGGTGTTGACTTTTGGTCTTTATAAGGCTTTATTTTGACCAATAATTTTAACCCCCCCTCATAATTTTAAATGCTTAATACGATTTTACTCAAGTTTGGGGAGGAATATTTTATCTCTTGGAAGAAAATTTTTACAAAATTACGAGCCAGAAATAAGTTTGGGAGAGAATTTCACTTTCATTATTTCTTATCCCCTTTGATAACTTTTCCTCCCAAGTCTACAAATTTTGATATTTAAAAGATGACAACAGTGAGGACACTGCTGCAAACAGGTTTGGGCAAGGTTTGTGCTTATTTACGCTTTACTTTGCATTATACTACATATAAGCACAAAAATTTTGTGATAATAAAAATTAGAAAGTGAAAATTTACATATGAAAGATATGAATGGTTTAAGAAAAGCAAGAAGGTTAGATGTTTTCTTAAACGAAACTAGTAATAAGTAGTCACGAGCCATTGTCCCAAGGGTTAGTAAGATAAAGGAAGTTACTAAATCTGAGGATAAAAATAAGTCTGAAAAATAGTCCTCTTGAGGACAAACATCTGAATATTGATACCCTACTATACGCACTTACACACATCTTGAAACTTGGGATAGTAGAGGATACCTTGAAATGCTCTTGTCTAAAAACCTTAGTATGAAGGAAAATTAAAAAAAAGTATAAGTGGTGAAGAAAGAAAAAAAATAAACACTGGTTTTGTAATTGCTTAAGGTAGTATAAAAAAAATATAGCGAGGGTGCTTTATCATCTAGTACCTTAGACCAACTGGTTTGGGAGCCACTGCTAAGCCTTAGGTGTTGCGAAATGAGGAATTACGCCTAAATGCGCGAGCACATTTTGTAATCGGTTGGTTAGTACCTCAAGAAGTATTAACGGTCGCATGAAAAATGTGTGAGCAATTTTATCGAAAATATTCACCAACTATAAAGTACTATGGAAGATGGACAAGAGTATGATAGCTTGAATTGAATTCTCTAAGTGTAGGGATGTCCTTTACACACACGTAGGGGTATAAGATCGATATTTGGATAAAAGATAGGGAGGAAGAATAAAGGCGATATTTTATTGAGGGATGATGTAATTTCTAACATCTTTTCACGACAATTAAGATAGGGCTCATGGCAACTGAAAAGCTAGTATAGTTGGAAACTTTCAAGTTCATTCTTTATTGATTCATATATTTGTATGTAACTTTCACCATCTTCCTTTTATTTTGGGATTTTGTGGGTGTAATCCGCTGAAAACGCTCAAGAGACAACACTCCTCCTACTAGGGACACCTAGAGGTTTAATGACTTGTTGCACGTGCTCAGTGCAATTGTGTTTGCCTACGAAAGTGGGCTACTTAGGTTTTTCTTTTTCTTTTTCTTCTTCTCTTGAATAACTAGTTTGCTCAGGATGATCAAAGTTAAGTTTGGGGTATTTTTTCAGTTGAAAATATTGTACTTTGGTATGATTATTTTCCTTACATTTCTTAAATATTTAAAGGTGTTTATTATAAATATAGAACATATTTGGATTTATCTGCAAAATACAATTTACCATATGTTTATATATTATAATTAACATTATGAAGGAAAATATATGCATTTTATATTTATATAATATTTTGGTAATTGAAAATATGCATATCATATCAAATATTTTAATCAAGATTCTTACAAGAAATAATATCATACAAATGGTTTGAATAATGTTTCAAAATATATGCATAATATTTTAATAATTAAAAGATGCATAGCATATTAAATATTCTTAAAGATTTATTACCATATATAGTGATTAAGATACTCTCTCTAATTTAATAAATAGTACTAATATTATTCATGGAGATATTGTGCAAGATTTAGCTCAGGTCAAAAGATCAAGATGTTCAAGATGTCAGGATCAAAAATCTGCCAAATCATAAAATCAATACTGACAGAGATTCAGAATCCAGGCATGGAAATCACCATATTAGGAAATCACCAAATTAGGCAATCACCATATTAGGTAACTTGGTTTTCTGATTTGAGAGCTATATAAAGGACCGATGGCTAAAGTTAGAGCGCATCACCTTTATGACAAAGCAAATCACCGTCAAAGAACAAGTGATCCACGACAGGTCCACGATTCGACGTGATAGGGCGACGTGAAAATCGACGGAGCATCTACTTCCTACGGGGAAGAGATCGAGAGCAACTTCTTCCTCTTGTAATCTAAATTCGTAGGATTTGTACTTGTAAAGTTGATTAATAAAGGTAGATCATTTTGTTTAATTATTTATTTTCTGCATTATAATTTCTTTAACTATCTTTTCTTCTTCTAGTCCTAACATGCGCGAGTAATTCTCCGCTTGTTAGGGTTCGTAGGATTAGGGTAGATCAATGGATGATTAAAAATTTTTAACTCTTTTTACGTGCTATAAAGTTTATAAAGTTTATCAAAAGAATTGTTAACATTCTAATCGGGCGCGTTATTAATTCATTGGTAGTCACGACTGTGATTTGAGATTAGATTAACAATTGTTTTGGTAAAGGCTAGACATGAACGGAGATCCATGTAAAGATAAGGGTTAAGAGTGGGAACCCTATTCCCTCCGAAAACCCTAAATCTACATGCATCACCATAGATCTAGTTTTAAGTCTATTAAAGGATAAAAGGAGTAATTTTTAATTAATCATTCATGACTACTAAATATTAACGAACCCCACAAGCCTTTTTCTTATATAATTTACATCCGTAATTAATTTAGATCTTAAATAAACTATTCTCCTTTCTTCTTTTATTTTATTCAACTCGTCTAAAGTAAGATTAAAAGTTCCACGCATCCCTGCGGATGACCCGTACTCATCTCGGCTAGCTACAAGCGACACCGTTATTGATTGCGATTATTCTACAAACACTTTTTCAGATCAATCAAATGGCGTCGTTACCAAGGATACGTGCATAAATTTTTTCCTTGCTATTTGGGTTGAATTTTTATCCGATCCATAAAATATAAAACAAAACAGCAAATTGTGTATTTAACAATTATTGTTAGAATTTTGCAAGGGAGTCTGGAGTCGCTTGAACGAGCAATTTGAGATTCAGAGACTTTCAGAGCGGGTTTCAAGGATCATCCAAACTCCTATGGTATCTTCTACATATCTTTCTCACTGCTCTGAAATCCAATAAAATATTTTTCTGCAGGATTCTTTGCAAATTTCGCCGCTCAAAAAAAAAATCTTTTTGCTTGTTTTGTTTTGCGGTTTGTTTTTGCATATTTTTAATACGGACATTAAGGGGCAAGATCAAAAATCAGATTAGGTGGGGATTTCATCACCCTTCCTAGGCCCCACAAATCACAAAACGAGCATCCGCATCATTCTACATTAATAAAAAAAATATCTAGATCATGACTTTTAGGACCGTCGCGCTCAATTAGGACAGAGGAAGGTCGTGGGTAATCTATCGCTTATCCGCATTACTTGCGTGGTGTCTAAGGCAAGTTTGTCTAAGGCAAGTGGTTACTTAATTAGGCCCGCTATTTTTGGTGATTCGTATAGCGGATACCTCCCACTTACCTGGCACATACCTGGCCACAAGAGTGATAAAGAGGTGGTAGAGGATTGATCCTGCGGCTTATTCTTTGGAAGTCTAGGAGCGGTCTAGTGACTTGACCTAGGTGACCTTAGTTTTAGGGTTGATTGTACATTTTTTGTGTGATTTGTCTAAGTCCGACACTCTTCAAAACAAACCAATTTTTAAACCTCACACACGCTGCCACTTGTGCTAAACTAGCTTAGTGCATGCTCGGCTGGACACGGGATTCTAGTGCCTGTCTTGTCCGCGTTTCGACTATCGACTACGAAGTTGGTGCTTCTTCATCTTCTTTTCCACCACCACCCACCATATCGACCGAGATAGATGGTTCTCCATCAAATTTTAATAACACCATGTTGCCACCACCCCCAGGTGTGCAGAATCCACAGCGCATCTCCCTCCAAGAGAGATGCTATCCTATACGTGGCCCCCTCCCTACCGGTCTATCTATTCCACCAGCCAATTGGGACAACTTTGAAATCAAACCCCACTTTATCAACTTGTTACCCAAATTTCATGAGATCGAGTCTGAAGACGCGTACATTTTTATCACCAAATTCGAAAACGTATGCGCAATGATGGGTATATCACAACTTTCTGTGGATGCTAAGCGCTTGCATCTTCTCCCTTTCAGCTTGTGCGACTTAGCAGAAAAATGGCTTTATAACTGTAACGTTTTAAAAATAAATAAATAAAATTACTTTAGGTGAATTTTCTGATAATCGGTAAAACAAACCGTATTTTCCGTAAAACTCAACTACAGTTATTTTTCAATATAAATTTAAATACACCTATTTTAACTATGTAATTACTAGTAAATAGTGTTTATTTAGTGACTTATAAATTATTAGTTTACTAAAATATTTTCCATAATTAATTAATTTTCAATATTTACATAAGCTTTTAATTATACATTTAATTAGTGATAAATACAAATTTGAATGGGTTAATTTTACAAATATAAACCATGACAATTTAAAACAAGTGTGTATCATGCGAAATTCTTTTTCAAAATCTCTCCATGTTTCTAGAAATTTCTAGGAAAATGGTTAAATTGAAAAAAAAGTTAGATAATAAAGGGTTTAAGTGAAAAAATGCATTATTTATGAACTTTCTACACAATATCACACATTTTTCTCTCTCTCCACTCCCCACCCTCTCCATGGAAGAAAATGGCAGCCCCCCCAATTCCCATTTTTCCATTTCATTTTCCCTTCAAAAATCTCCAAAAATTCATGAAAAATCCAAAATAAAACCTCAAATTCCAACTCCAATCTCTACCCATTATTCTTCGGTCTATCTAGCTTGGATCTTGGAGCAATGATAGCATCCTGGGAGGCTTGGGTGCATGTTTGATCTCATGTTTAGTGAGGTATAATCCTAACCCTAGTGTTAATTGTAGGTTAATTACTTAAATTGAATGGATTTCGGTATTTAATTAGGGTTCTAGTTGCTAAATTAAAAATTCAAGAAAGGGTTTGTGATCAAGCTAGGGTTTTTATAAATTTTTCATTGTTTTAATATGTAGCTTAACAAATAAAGACATGTAAAATCTAATCTAGATTGTTAAGTTACTAATTGTTACAACTAATTTGTCCAAATTGCTTAATTGTTGCAAACTAGGTTTTTGTAAAATATATATGTATGTGAGATAAAATTCTAGTGAGGGTTTTTATTATTAGATTATTATTTTGTGAGTAGATTAACATGTTAATGGAATGCAAAACCTAATCTAGTTACTAGTTTGGTAATTTTTACTTTAAAATTTTGATAATTATGCTATTTTGCAAACTAGGTTTTTGGAAATTGATAAAATAATTGAGATTAAAATCTAATTAGGGTTTTTATGACATTATTAACATTTTAAATTGTAGTTTAATACTTTAGTTCATGCAAAACCAAGCTTAGTTGTTGAATTGTGAATTTTGCTTTAAAAGTTTTAAATTTGGATATTTTTGCAAACTAGAATTTTAGATTTAATACAATGTGATGAGATTAAATTATAGAAATGGCTTATATGACCTAGTTATGATATTTAGTGAATATTATGGCCATTAGTTTTGTTAAAATGTCAAGTTTCGAATTAAAACGGTAATTAAGTGCTTTTTAGATTTTTGTGAAATAAATCGATTTAATTCATTTTAAGATTTTGATGATTTAAACCCTATTTCATATTATAATTAGTGAGTTTTGGAACTACGATTTGTACGTTTGTGTTTTATCTCGATCAATCGGCGTTTATACGCCGATATCGAGGGTTATTTGGTTATTTTGCATGAGCGGGTCATAGGTTTTAACCTATGCGCGTTTCGTGCGCCGTTTTGATTTTGTTCGCGATTTCAGTTTACGATATTATATATGTTTGCGTATAGGTACCCCTCACGTGGATTTCGGACGATGAAGAAGAGGATGGCGGCATCGACTTCGGTAGACAAGGACCAGGTGAGTAGATGAATATCTACTGGGGAAGTCGGGTGGATGGCGTATAGCGCTCCCGCAAACGTAGATTAAAGATATTACATATTATTATTAGGAAGTCGGACGTGACCTTAGATTCTTGGAGAGTAGGGTATTATTGAAGACTTTAGGTTGGATTAGACTGATTTAGAAGGACTTAACCAGAGGATGATTGCCTTGGAGGGAATTCGTAGGTTTCATATAGACACACACACACGCACACACATAAACATGACTTGGTGTGTGTGTGTGTGTGTGTGTGTGTGTGTAGGAATGTATGTAGGTATACACACACACACACAACATATACATGTGATATGGGGGTATTATATGATACTTGGGGATGAGTCGATATGATGGGCATGATGCCGTGAGATATTGGATATATGATCGAGATATGATATGAAATGTGTTACGATATTAGCGGATCAATGGGTAATGAAGAAATATATAAACGATGATATGTGTAGATGGCATTGAAATGAACGAGACTGTAGAATAAAACCCAAATCGTAATATGTGACTTAATCACGATATGATATATGACATGATATTTTAGTGGATCATTTGACGATATATATTTACACAGACGATGATATATGTTTGATGATATTGGAATGTATACGATTATAGTACAGTACCCTTGATCATGATATTGTTTGATGATGATACTATACGAACGATGATGTATATATATGTGATAGTTGACCTGTACCCCGATTTTGGGATGACGTACGATGGATTTACCGTACGAGGCATAGATGTGATGATTGATCCGCACTCTTGACTCGAGGAAGTCGTACGACGTACGTGACGCTATTGAGGCTGGATCGCCGACTACTAGAGATACCGACTCAGACTTTAGGAGGATTATTCTTACCTGTCGATTAATGTCTTTAGTTAGTTCCTTAGTTGGTTAGGTAGATTTTAGTTTAGGCTCGAGTCATATTTATTTTAAAAATTAACGAATCATGCGCATTTTTAAAGACAGCCTGAGGGATACTACGGATTTTTCAAAGGACATATCTTTTCTTAAAAACCCCGTAGCCCCTAATTTTCTAAAAACCACGATTCGTGCTTTTTCAAACAACAAACTTTATGACTCGTAATTAGTATGTATTCTCTAGTTGTGTGTTTACTACACATTCACCGTTATATTCATGTTGTATTCATCGCATTGCATATTCATACATATGTTTCTTTAGCTAATATGAAACTCTGCATGTTAGGACACTAGTACTATTACCGATAATGCGCATGATCCACGTACACTTATTTGCCGGCTCACACACATCATCATCGGTAATTGCCATATCACGTATACTTTAGAACATATTATCTTTTTATTGATATAATCAGCTAAATACTAGTCCAATATAATATTGTGTGATTACTCTTATGTGCTAGTTTAGACATTTCATTTATTATTTAGACACTTCATGCATTCACATATTCATATTATCATGCAGTATTGTGGGGCTTATGCCAATACTCATTATTTACTTACTCATGATTTTGGGATTTTGGATTTCTATGAGATTTCTGGATTTTGGGGGAAAACCGCAAGAATTTAATAAAAGATTATTAATATCATTTTTAAAATGTAAGTTACGGTTTTCTCATGATTTATGGGTCGTCCACCATGAGTTTTCATGTTTTCTATTGGATTTCGAGACCCGATTCGAGGAGTGGAGGAACCGTCTCGGGTGCATGGTGGGCCCGGTACGGTATCCCGGGGCGAGAGTGTTTTTGTGGGGATGACGATGAGCCTGGCTGGGAAAGACTACCTACCGGTGATGTCTGGCGCGGCGGATATCCGGAGGATACCGACCGTTGTCATGAGATTTGATGATATGGGCCGATCCGGACTGACGGAGCCCGAGATATCGAGACTTCGGGATATTGAGATTTTGAGATATTGAGACATTGATATGTATATGTTTTGTGTCGATAATTGACACGGATTTTCATGGATTTCATTGAAGATGTTCAGATTATTATACAAATTTTACTATGATAAAAGTTAAGATTTTCTTATACTGATATGTCCAGATTTCATGATTGATTGTTTTACATTCATGATGCATGCATACTTATACACATGACATGTTATTACTTGAGGCACTGACACGAGCACTGAGTATTGCACTTACGCATAGATTATTACCCTGCCACTACTAGATGACTAGCGTCATGTTAAGTATATTATTATGACCTAGGAGATCGTCGTGCATGCGATTTCTACTCGCAGATGTTTTCTACTCACGAGTTGGCAACTCACCGCCGTTGTGCCAAATTTTCTTACATGTTTTGATGTACAGGTTTCTTTAGCAGCTTGTTGGCACATCATTTCATTCAGGATGATTTGCTTGGTAGGTTGGTTCATTGTATCGGGACCGCCGTTGAACTTTTATTATTTCAGTTGTATCTAGTAAGCTCCATCAACCAGACTTGTATTACTTGATAGATTTAGAAGACCGGTTGTTTATTCTTTCAAACTTAGAGTCGCGCTTGTACTATTATGGTTTTCTGGTGGTTTTGATGGTTTTCGTTGAGTTTTGTTCCTCGCCTTTTGGCGTTGTATATTATATTGCTTGCGTGGTTGTGACCGCCAATTGGCGAAGAGTTAGCTCCTACTTGGGGATGCCTTTTTATTATTGCTTATGTATATATTCCTGTTTGTATTCGTTTGGGGCCAGTTTTTACAAAGGAGGCTCTTCCGAAATTTTTGAGAAAATTTGATATTTCTTTTAAACATATTTTTCTTTACTTCTTCTTTTAATGGTTTAGATTTCTGGGCTTCGGCTTGCTTAGATTACGTTACGCCTCTAGACGTTTCGTAATTTAAGTGCTTGTCACGTTCCATACTTTCGGGTCGTGACAAAATTGGTATCAGAGCGCTAGGTTTAACCTTTGTCCGAGTCTAGGTTGACCTTGATTGATGGAGTAGGTGACTTAGGTAGAGTGACGTACCGCGTGTATGATCCGCGTCATACTTACGATACGCTACTCTGCTTAAGAAGTCTTAGGATGTACATTTCTTTGCACCGTATTCTATTCGTTCCTTTTATCCATCTTCGTCAATATCTGATAGTGGTTTCTATTACCACGGTCGTACGGGCAGAGGGAGCTGCAGCTCGAATGCGATGACCGTTAGGGTATCGTCTATTCTTGAGGATTGAAGCATTGTTTAGCCTGCGGACGAAGGGTATTCACATGTCGTCCAAACGAAGTTAAAAGGGTTCGAACGAATGTCAGAAACCCATTTTCCCAAGTTTAAGGTATTCGGAAGAACATGCAGGTATTTCTATGGACCCTTTAGAAGAATGAAACCCTAACTCGACATAATGACCATGAGAACGCTAGTGAAGCTTAGGGTTTGCGGCAGTTCCGCGGTACCATTAGTGAGGTTTGGGTTTGCCCTTCTACGGCTGGTTCGCAGATGCTGGGGCATGTGCTGGATATTTTTAAACTATAATCAAGTGTTGAGCTCTCGGAAGATTTTGGGACTTTGATAAATCGATCGAAAAGCTTAACGTAGTCCGGATATCATGTGATGGGATACATTACTCGGGAGACTCGAGATATGAGTATTTCCGTTTGTAGCACAGTTCATACAGCTACGACGAGACGTGTTCGAATCAGTCGACACCAGAGGGAAGAAGAGCACATCAACGTCAGTGTTACGATTTACGATTGGTGATTCGAATATCACATTTCCGTTGTTTGGATTCTGGTATTTTGATGATTTCGTTTTATGATTGGTATTTCCTATGTGTAGATTCATTACACTCTATTCGTGTTCCATATATCAGTTGTATTGATTCTATTTTGTGCATACCTAGTGCACTCGATTTAGTTTTATACATTTTGAGATATTGATTTGATTTCATGCATATGGGTTGCACATGATTTTGACGTATGCGTCGGTATAGTTTTCATGCACTTTTCGTACTGTGATTTCGATTTTGATATTCGGTATATGTTTTCATGCACCATGTGCACTTGATTGAGATTTTTGATGCGATTTTGTGCACACCAGATGCACTAAATCGGGATTTGTGCAGATTAGATGCACCTGATATTGTTGTCGTGCATGCCCGTTGCACTTGACAGATGTCTTTAGTGCACACCCGTTGCACTCAGTTTTGTTTCTGTGCATATTCGTGGCTTCTGTATTTGGTTTCGATTTCAGTGCGCACCGGACGCACATGATATTTTTATGCTGTAATTGGGATTGATTTCATTTTGAGCAGTATGTTTTTATAATAATTAGTATTTGGTTTAGTAACCAGGCGGGACATGTATGTTAAATAAAAGATATATATATATATATATATATATATATGTATAGCTATTTTTTTTTAAAAATGAACGTCCGCTACTTGTGCCGTGATTCGCGCATCGCACGGTGATTTGGGAAAAGGTTTTGCATGTATTTTTTTCCAGATGTTTGGACGGTTTTATAAAGATGTGTATCATATATATGTTTAAGTTTTGAGTATATCATGTTGAGTTCATATTGGACTTTGGCACTGTATTTTCACTATAACACCGATGATTTTGTTATGCTTGACGGAGTTTTGATTTTGAGTTATGTACCTGTTTTTCATGCGCATGCATTTCACTAAAATGCGTTTTAAATATTGATGATTTCGGAGCCCAGCGCTCTGAGTGTTTTGCTAAATGTCTTAGTATTTAGGGGAGTTTTTATTTAAATTCGGGGACCGAATTTCTTTAAGGGGGAAGATTGTAACGTTTTAAAAATAAATAAATAAATAAATAAAAATTCTTTAGGTGAATTTTCTGATAATCGGTAAAATAAACCGTATTTTCCGTAAAAATCAACTACAGTTATTTTTCAATATAGATTTAAATACGCCTATTTTAACTATATAATTACTAGTAAATGGTGTTTATTTAGTGACTTATAAATTATTAGTTTACTAAAATATTTTCCGTAATTAATTAATTTTCAATATTTACATAAGTTTTTAATTATACATTTAATTAGTGATAAATACAAATTTGAATAGGTTAATTTTACAAATGTGAACCATGACAATTTAAAACAAGTTTGTATCATGCAAAATTCTTTTTCAAATTCTCTTCATGGTTCTAGAAATTTTTAGGAAAAGGGTTAAATTGAAAAAAAAAGTTAGATAATAAAGGGTTTAAGTGAAAAAATGCATTATTTATGAAGTTTCTACACAATACCACACATTTTTCTCTCTCTCCACTCCCCTCCCTCTCCATGGCCGAAAATGGCAGCCCCCCTCCCAATTCCCATTTCTCCATTTCATTTTCCCTTCAAAAATCTCCAAAAATTCATGAAAAATCCAAAATAAAACCTCAAATTCCAACTCCAATCTCTACCCATTATTCTTCGGTCTATTTAGCTTGGATCTTGGAGCAAAGATAGCATCTTGGGAAGCTTGGGTGCATGTTTGATCTCATGTTTAGTGAGGTATAATCTTAACCCTAGTGTTAATTGTAGGTTAGTTACTTAAATTGAATGGATTTCAGTATTTAATTAGGGTTCTAGTTGTTAAATTAAAAATTCAAGAAAGGGTTTGTGATCAAGCTAGGTTTTTATAAATTGTTCATGATTTTAATATGTAGCTTAACACATAAAGACATGTAAAATCTAATCTAGATTGTTAAGTTACTAATTGTTACAACTAATTTGTCCAAATTGCTTAATTGTTGCAAACTAGGTTTTTGTTAAATATATATGTATGTGAGATAAAATTGTAGTGAGGGTTTTTATCATTAGATTATGGTTTTAGTGAGTAGATTAATATGTTAATGGAATGCAAAACCTAATCTAGTTACTAGTTTGCTAATTTTTACCTTAAAATTTTGATAATTATGCTATTTTGCAAACTAGGGTTTTGGAAATTGATAAAATAATTGAGATTAAAATCTAATTAGGGTTTTTATGACATTATTAATATTTTAAATTGTAGTTTAATATTTTAGTTCATGCAAAACCAAGTTTAGTTGTTGAATTGTGAATTTTGCTTTAAAAGTTTTAAAATTGGATATTTTTGCAAACTAGAATTTTAGATTTAATACAAATTGATGAGATTAAATTATAGAAATGGTTTATATGACCTACTTATGATATTTAGTTAATATTATGGTCATTAGTTTTGTTAAAACGTCAAGTTTCGAATTAAAACGGTAATTAAGTGCTTTCTAGGTTTTTGTGAAATAAATCGATTTGATTCATTTTAAGATTTTGATGATTTAAACCCTATTTTATATTATAATTAGTGAGTTTTGGAACTACGATTTGTACGTTTGTGTTTTGTCTCGATCAATCGGCGTTTGTACGCCGATATCGAGGGTTATTTGGTTATTTTGCATGAGCGGGTCAAAAGTTTTAACCTAGCGCGTTTCGTGCGCCGGTTTTGTTTTTTCCGCGATTTTGGTTTATGATATTATATATGTGTAACATTTCAGAAAAATAAAATATTATTTTTGGGAATTTTTATAATTAAATAATGAATATATCGAATATTTTTATTAGGCGGTATAACTAAATACCGATAAATGGGGAAAATTTGAAAATTTTTGAAATTACTAAAAAGAGGGTGCTTTATGTGATTCATGCAAATTATGAAAGTTTATGATTTATTTGACCCTATTTTAGTGCTAATCGCGATTAAATATCGCTAATCGGGCACTAAACGTGTTTTGTGCACATGACATGCACAAGTCTTTTTTTTACACTTGTTACATTATTATCAAGGCTTTTCTTCATGTTTTATATCATGGTTGTTGTTTTATTTGAGAGGGGAAAAGAAAAGAAAAGAAAAGAAAAAGGAAAACAATATTATATGAGGCATGGACAAGAGAGAGAGAGGAGAGGGGTCAAACCTAGGTCATGGCAATTGATTCATTCATTTTTCTCAACATTTCTCTCCTTCATCTCTCCTATGGCTGCTGCCCTCCTTCTTCCCCCTCCTTTAAACCCTCAAAATACCCTCAAAATATCATCAAAACTCCATCCCCACTTCACAAAAAATGTGCATGATCTCACTAGCTACATTTTGGACCAAGAAAGCTTGCATTTTGGACACTTGGGACAACTCAAGAAAATTCTTGAGTTTCCAAATGAGATATTCTCTTAACCATTAGCCTAGTATTTCCGTTGCTTTTACATCCATGTTTGTTTAGAACCGATTTGGTCTCGTTTAGTGAGATTTGGAAATTGCTAGTTAGGGTTTATGGAATTCTTGAGTTGTGATGTGTAATTGAGCTTAATAGAGACCACACAAACCCCCTAGTACCAGAGACTAGAACCCCGGGATACGAACTTAGAAACCCGATATTGGAGGAATTGTGGATTCTGCTAGTGTAAAATGAAATCTGCTATCACCCGGGGCCTCTGAAAATTATTTAGCAAACACAGATAGATGTGCAGGTGATTTATAGCATACCCTAAAGACCCCAACCCCTGACTCCACCCTTTGACCGCAGAAATATTCTTTCTGGCCGCAATTTGCGGCCAGACCTGGGCCAATGTGTGTCCTGTTTGTTCTGTGGTTCCTTCATCAGTAAACTAGACCCTTGGCATATGCCAAATTGGCTGATTTGACCTAGGGTAAAATTTAGGACCGTTTTCAAGAGTTGCTATTTTGATTCGGGGTTTCGTTTTGCGTATTTTGAATTCTGGATTTTTGTTATTTGTGTAGTATTCGATCACTTGACGTTTGTACGTCGAAATCGAGTGTTATTTGGTGGTTTTGAAAGCGTAGTCCATAGGTTCTAACCTATAGGCTTTTAGCGTGTCGTTTTGGTTTTGAATTGGGTTTTAATGCGACATGATACGTTATGATGTGTAGGTACCCCACGAAGACTTCGAGACGACAAGCAAGCGCGTGGCGACGTCAGCAACGGAAAGTGAAAAGCAATGTGAGTAGATTATATCTATAGGGGAAGTCGGGTGGTGGCGTATAGCACCCCCGCAGTTCGATGTATAGTATACTATATATATACTATATATATGATATCTTTTAAGTGTGACATGGATATTCAAGATATGTTTAGGTGTTCAATGGTTAGATTAGGGTTTTAGAAGTAAACTAGTATAGCTTCTTAGTTGCGAACCCTAGAATAGGTTTATACCCACACGCACACCCATGCTTACTTTTTATACTTGTGCGTATATGGGGATTCGTATATATATATATATACACACACACACACATAGGTATGGGACGATGTATATATATACACGTATACCTACACTTGGATGATGAGGATAGTGGATGATATTTGGAGATGAGTCGGTGAGATTGGGCATGGTGCCATGAGATCGGTGATATGATGTGATTCGTATTATGAGATACGACATGAGATTTTAGCTGGCCTTTTGGGCGTGTGTTTTCATACACGCATATATATATCGATGGTATCAGTTTGTACTAGACTTAGATCAGTACCCCAGTTCATGAGATATGATGATAAGGATACCGGATAATTGATAAGATAAATGTGAGATTCGACCCGTACCCAGATTTGGGATGTCGTACAACGGATTTACGTACGAGCTATATATTAATGATAGATCTGCACTCTTGACTCGAGAATGTCATATTGTATATTGTATCGTATGTGATACTATTGAGGCGGGATCACCGACGATTATATGTATATATTTATCGACTCAAATTTAGGCGGTTTCCATACCCTTTCGATTAGCTTGTTAGTTAGATCTGTAGTTTACTTAGTAGATGTTAGACTAGACCCGAGTCATACCTATTTCAAAACTAACGAATCGTGAGTATTTTTAAGACAGGTTAAGGGATTCTACGGATATTTTCAAAAGACGCATCTTTTGTTAAAAACACCGTAGCCCTTATTTTTCTAAACCCCACGATTCGTGTTATTTCAAATGGCAAAACTGTATGATATATATATATATATATATAAATATATATATATTGATGTAGATTCTTCACTGTTGTGTTTATTATTCATTTTTCGCATATTCTTGCTATTCGCATCGCATTGCATGTTTAAATGTGTTTATTGTTATATTAAACCCATGCTGTCAGGACACCAGCACCATTATCGATGATGCGTATGTTCCACGTACACCTGCTTGCCGGCTCACATACTTCATCATCGATAATTGCCATGTCACTACACAGTAGGATTGTTGCATCAAGATATGACCCCTTGCATGACATACTTGTGTATACTCATACTTGCGTACATATATATTGTACACTCATACTTGCGTACACACATATTGTATACCCATACTTGCATACATACGTATTTGCACATACATAGATGATTCTGGCTTGATTTTGAAGATTTGGGAACCGCAAGATATATTTTAAAACTGGATTCATTTTAAAAGAACGGTTTTCCCTCGATATATGCATATTACTGTTCCATGTTGCATGATATACAGATATGCTTACATTTCTGTTATATGTCGCATACATCATGCTTTAGATTATACGCATTGAGATATTTGTTTTCATGAGATTTCTGGATTTGGGAAACGTGGTTATTTCAAAAGAGAGTATGTATTGTTTTAAAAACCCGTTTTCCCTTGATATGATATTTCAGTGTTTCAACCATGTGTTTTCTCGGTTCTAAGACGTATGACATGTGAAACCCGATTCGAGGAGTTGGATGAGACCGATTGCGGGTACATGGTGGACCCGGTATGGTACCCCGGGATGAGAACGGATTGCTGTGCTGCAGACGGTGAGCCTGGCAGTTGGACTACTACCTACCGGTGATTGTATTTGAGCTCGGCGGATATCCGAAGGATACCGACCGGAGTTGAGAGATGATACGGGCCGATCCGGACTGACGGGGCCCTATATATATATGAGGATTTACGTGCCAATGCTGGGCACAGGTTTCATGATGTTTCGAGTGTCGATGCTGGACACTCAGGTTCCATGATGCTGATGTGTCGCGAGGGACACGCGTTGATTTATATCCTCATACTTCCATGCATATGCTTTATGATATTTACATGTATGATGTTTTTGTGTCATTGATTGACACGTGGATGAGATCCACATGCATACAGGCATTGATTATATAGTTGGATGATACCCACATACTTATAGACTTCATGATATAGTTAACATTGATTCCTGTTGATTACATTGACCTTACCTCATATTTATGATATGTCGCTACAAGAGGCACTGACACGAGCACTTAGTACTACACTTATGTATAGATGTTTACCCTTGCCACCTTATCATGTTTCAGACTTATTCATATTGAGGATATATTATTACTGATCGTTTGACCTAGGATTGAGTCATACATACGATTTCTTCTCTGTGATGTTTTCTACTCACGAGTTGGCAACTCACCCCCGTTGTGCCACAGTTCTTCCAGGTTTTGTCGTACAAGTTTCATTGCGGCTTTCTGGCACATTGCTTCCTTTCTGGGTGATTGCTTTGGTAGGTGGGTCACTCGCATCGTGACTACCCTTGTATTTATTTTAATCAGTTGTATCTAGTAATTCTATCAACCAGACTTGTATATTTGTTCCAGACTTAGAAAACCAATTGTGTATTATTTCGACCTTAGAGTCACGCGTTGTAGTATTATGGTTCTCTTGATGATTTTGAGTTTCCTTTTGAGTTTTTATCCTTGCCCTTCGGCGTTGCATATTATATTGCTTGCGTGGTTGTGACCGTCGATTGACGAAGAGCTAGCTCCCGCTTGGGGATGCCTTTTATCATTGATGTATATATTATTCATGTTGTACCCCGTTTGGGGCCAGTATTTACAAAAGGAAACTCTGTCGAAATTTTTAGAAAAGACTTGAGATTTTTAAAATGCATATTCGGCTTATGTTATTTAAAAACACTTGTTTTAAAACTAGTTTTCTTTACTTCTTCCTTAAAATGGTTTAGATTTCTGGAATTTGTTGGCTTACTTGAATTAGATGGGGTCCTATAGACTTCATATGATTCAAGTGCCAGTCGCGTACCATTTCTGGTCGTGACAAAGTTGGTATCAGAGCACTAGGTTAACCTTGGTTCGAGTCTATGTTTGACTTTGCGGAGCCTAGAGCGTTTGTATATATTCGGAACTTAGGCTTGACTTTACGGAACTTAGACTTAGCCGAGGGGGTATTATACCCGAACTTTCGTCGCATAGGTTGACCTTGGTTGATGGAGTAGGTGACTTCAGTAGAGTGACGTACCGTGTGTATGTTCCACGGCATACTTACGGTACACTACTCCGCTTAAGGAGCCCTTAGGATGTACATTTCCTTGCACAGTATTATATTCATTCCTATGATCTATCCTCATCGATATTGGTTATGATTTTGCTGCCACGATTGCACAGGCAGAGAGAGCTACGGCTAGAGCTGCGTCAGCATGAGCTCTTCACAGACGAGGACTGACCAGGGCGTGATTCCAGGGACATACGATTGCATAGAGGCATCATTTTATTGTGTTTTCGCGCCATGAGCTTTGACGGATCGCTTTTACGAGATTTCTCGGGCGTGCAGATAAGCACCAGAGGATTGAGCCACTGATAGAGGCCAGCCAGAATGTGATGACCATTGATGTATCGCTTATTCATGATGATTGAGGCACTGTTCAGCGTGCAGACGAATGAGCCAGTTGCTGCTGCGAACGGTGAGATATCGCCCCAGATGTTGGAGCTATTGCAGTACGAGTTGTACTTGAGATATGATAGAAGGTCTCTAGTCGTCCGAGGATGAATGACTATGACATGTGGTTCGTTCTCTTACCCCGATGCGAGGTCATCAGATAGATTGATTCCAGCTAGAGACGACTTCACGCAGATACGTTGAGAGTCGATGGAGACGATCGAATATCAAAAGCCCATTTTCCAAGTTTAAAGTATTTATAGACAAATGCAAGTAATGCTATGGACCCTCTAGAAGAATGAAACCCTAACTCGACGTAATGACCATGGAACGCCTTTGAACCTTAGGGTTTGCGGCAGTTTAGTGGTGCCATTTGTGAGGCTTGGGTTTGCCCTTCTACGGTTGGTCCACAGGTGCTCTGGCATGTATTGGAATACTATTAAACTGTACTCAAGATATTGAGCTCTTAGGGGATTATGAGGTTTTGACGAATCGATCGAAAGGCTTGACATTTTTCAGATATCATGTGATAGGGTGCATTTCTTGGGAGACTCCAGATACGAGTATGGCCGTTGGAGCACAGTCCATGCAGCCACAAAGAAAGGAGTCCAAAGCAGTCGACATTAGAGAAAAAGTGGAGTAAGGAGTTCGCGCGAGATTTCGACGAGATGACGTTCCACTCCGCCGACATCAGAGATGTGATACGCATGCAGAGGCGTTGATTATTAATATATCTTCCAGAAGGAGTCGCGATGAGAATGCAGCCGTTCCGGAACAAGAAACATATATAGTAAAGGGTGGTAACTTCCGGGAAATTCGGCAGAAACGAGATTTAAGAGAGAGCTCGACAGGACCTTTCTTGAATACTATACGAGAAGACTTGGACCCAGGAGCGGTCATATTACGCACACCCAGCAAGCCAAAGTTCGGCATCGTCGACGAGATAATTGTCCAAAGATCTGTAGAGGATGTGCCAGAGCGGGACTATTTCCGTCGCCATTCCATATCGAACCGTTGAGCCGAGGAGCTATATATCTAGCAATGCACGGTGAGAGACAAGAGCCTAAAAGCACCAGGCGCCAGACCATGAACAGGAGGCAAGTAGATATCTTGCTTTGCTAGCATTGGATGCACCGACACCTTCTCGACTTTGAAGGAGGAAATATCGACGGCGGTATTTATGATTTGTGACTTGGTGATTCGATTATCACGTATCCGTCACCGTGGATTTCGGTATTTTGGGCGATCTATTCACATGATTTAGTCTTGATGACTGAGTTTCATGATATTTATTTCGTGCACCATGGTTGCACCTACCGGGTATTTATATTTTGTGCATAGTTATTACACTTGAAATATTCTTTATACACCATTGTGTTGATTTATGATTTGTGCACAGTTATTGCACTTTATATCGTTTTGTGCCTTGGTCGCACATGTTTATGATTTCATGGATTTCATACAGTTGGGTTGATTTTGTGCACATGGTATGCAAACGATTTGGTTTTTGCACTCGGTGTAGCTTATATGTACTTGTAGTGCGTTGATATGTGTTTTGTGTACGCAGTTGCACACGTTTATGATTTTTACACCTTGGTACACTCGGTGTTGCTATTTACGCATTTGAGTTATTGTTTGGTATTTTGTGCACAGGATGCACTGTATTTGAATTTCTTGCACAGGATGCACCGAATTTGTGTTCCGTGTAGTTGTTGCACTAGATTTTCGTTTCGTGCGTCTGTCGCACCAGATTTATATTTCGTGCGTTTTTCGCACCGGATTTATATTTCGTGCGTTTGTTGCACTGGGTTTACATTTTGTACACCACGGTTGCACCTGACTTCTGTTTGATATCATTCGATATGTTGATTTTGATTTCATGCCTATGTTATGCATGTGATTTGACTTATGATTTCGGCATAGTTTTCATGCACTTTTAGTGTTTTGATTTGATTTGTGAACGCTGATGCAAATGGTTGTGAGATTATATACTGCGGTATACCTGTTTTGGATTGAGGTTTATTGTATATCGTTGATTATGATTATGATATTGATGTTGATTTCGTGCACTCCGTGCATTTGATTTGGATTCTTGCGCATATTTGGCTCGCTTGGATTGGATTTTGCGTATGTTCGGTGCTTGATATTGAATTTCATGATTTCGTGCATGTTGGATGCACATGATTTAGATTTTATTGGTGCATGATGGATGCACCTGATTTGGATTTTCGCGCATGTTGGGCGCATGTTATGAGATGCGATTTTGGTGCACACCAAATGTACTAAATCGAGTGTCTTCGTGCATATCAGATGCACCTGAGTTTGCTGTCAGGCACACACATTGTCTCTGACAGTTGTTTCATGCACACCCGTTATACTTAGATGTTGTTTTTATGCACATGTATAGCACATATATGGATTTTGATTTCCGTGCGCACCAGACGCACGTAGCATTCATATGCACATTTTGGGATTTATTTCTTATGGAGCAGTACGTTTTTATGATATTTGCTATTTGTTTTCGTACTGAGCAGGACTAGTCAGAGGACAGTACCTGGATATATTTTGCATGCATTGATAGTTATCGAAGGGATTTCCAAAAAGGGAGCTATAGTCTCAATGACACAAAACGTTTAAAACAAGGAAACCTTTCTAAATTGTTTTCAAAACAGCGGAACGTATATATTAAACAAAAGATATATACATATATGTTATTTTCTTACAATAGACGTCTGCCACTGTGAAGTATTATGCGCATCGCACAGCGACTTAAAAAGGTTTCGCATGCAGTTCCTTCAGGTATTATATGTATAGTGTTGATGTATATAATATTGGTTTTCGTATTGGATTTAGACATTGGTGTCTTCCCCATGACTCCGATGATTGCGGGATGCTTGACGGAGTTTTGATTTTGAATTATCTGCTCATTGTTCATGCGCATGCATTGCGCTATGATGCGTTTTATTTATTTATGATTTCGGAGCCCTGACGACTGGATCTTTTACTGAAATGTTTTAGTATTGAGGGCGAAGCGATCGACCATTTTAGGGCCCGGGCTTTAAATTTAAATTCGGGGACCGAATTTCTTTAAGGGGGGAAGACTGTAACATTTCAGAAAAATAAAATATTATTTTTGGGAATTTTTATAATTAAATAATGAATATATTGAATATTTTAATTAGGCGGTATAATTAAATACCGATAAATGGGGGGAAATTTTAAAAATTTTGGAAATTACTAAAAAGAGGGTGCTTTATGTGATTCATGCAAATTATGAAAGTTTATGATTTATTTGACACCATTTTAGTGCTAATCGCGATTAAATATCGATAATGGGGCACTAAACGTGTTTTGTGCACATGACATGCACAAGTCTTTTTTTTACACTTGTTACATTTTTATCAAGGCTTTTCTTCAAGTTTTATATCATGGTTGTTGTTTTATTTGAGAAGGGAAAAGAAAAGAAAAGAAAAGAAAAAGGAAAACAATATTATATGAGGCATAGGCAAAAGAGAGAGAGAGGAGAGGGGTCAAACCTTGGTCATGGCAATTGATTCATTCATTTTTCTCACCATTTCTCTCCTTCATCTCTCCTATGGATGCTGCCCTCCTTCTTCCCCCTCCTTTAAACCCTCAAAACACCCCCCAAAACATCATCAAAACTCCAACCCCACTTCACAAAAAATGTGCATGAGCTCACTAGCTACACTTTGGACCAAGAAAGCTTGCATTTTGGACACTTGGGGCAACTCAAGAAAATTCTTGAGTTGCCAAATGAGGTATTCTCTTAACCATTAGCCTAGTATTTCCATTGCTTTTACATCCATGTTTGTTTAGAACCGATTTGGTGTCGTTTAGCGAGATTTGGAAATTGCTAGTTAGGGTTTATGGAATTCTTGAGTTGTGATGTGTAATTGAGCTTAGTAGAAGCCACATAAACCCCCTAGTGCTAGAATTCAAACCCAAACCAGAGACTAGAACCCCGGAATACGAACTTAGAAACCCGATATCGGAGGAATTGTGGATTCTGTGAGTGTAAAATGAAATCTTCTATCACCCGAAGCCTCTGAAAATTATTTAGCAAACACAGAGAGATGTGCAGGTGATTTAGAGCATACCCTAAAGACCCCAGCCCCTGACTCCACCCTTTGGCCGCAGAAATATTCTTTCTGGCCGCAATTTGCGGCCAGACTGGGCCAATGTGTGTCGTGTTTGTTCTGTGGTTCCTTCATCAGTAAACTAAACCCTTTGCATATGTAAAATTGGCTGATTTGACCTAGGGTAAAATCTTGGACCATTTTCAAGAGTTGCTGTTTTGATTCGGGGTTTCGTTTTGCGTATTTTGAATTCTGGATTTTTGTGATTTGTGTGGTATTCGATCACCTGACGTTTGTACGTTGAAATCGAGTGTTATTTGGTGGTTTTGAAAGCGTAGTCCATAGGTTCTAACCTATAGGCTTTTAGCGTGTCGTTTTGGTTTTGAATTGGGTTTTAATGCGACACGATACATTATGATGTGTAGGTACCCCACGAAGACTTCGAGACGACAAGCAAGCGCATGGCGACGTCAGCAACGGAAAGTGAAAAGCAATGTGAGTAGATTATATCTACGGGGGAAGTCGGGTGGATGGCGTATAGTACCCCCGCAGTTCGATGTATAGTACGCTATATATATACTATATATATGATATCTTTTAAGTGTGACATGGATATTCATGATATGTTTAGGTGTTCAATGGTTAGATTAGGGTTTTCAGAAGTAAACTAGTATAGCTTCTTAGTTGCGAACCCTAGAATAGGTTTACACCCCCCCACACACACATGCTTACTTTTTATACTTGTGCGTATATGGGGATACGTACACACACACACACACACAGGTATGAGGCGATGTGTATATATATACACGTATACCTACACTTGGATGTTGAGGATAGTGGATGATATTTGGAGATGAGTCGGTGAGATTGGGCATGGTGCCATGAGATCGGTGATATGATGTGATTCGTATTATGAGATACGACATGAGATTTTAGCGGGCCTTTGGGCGTGTGTTTTCATACATGCATATATATATCGATGGTATCAGTTTGTACTAGACTTAGATCAGTACCCCAGTTCATGAGATATGATGATAAGGATACCAGATAATTGATAAGATAAATGTGAGATTCGACCGTACCCAGATTTGGGATGTCGTACGACGGATTTACGTACGAGCTTTATATTGATGATAGATCCGCACTTTTGACTCGAAGATGTCATATTGTATATTGTATCGTATGTGATACTATTGAGGCGGGATCACCGACTATTATATGTATATATTTATCGACTCGAATTTAGGCGGTTTCCATATCCTTTCGATTAGCTTGTTAGTTAGATCTGTAGTTTACTTAGTAGATGTTAGACTAGACCCGAGTCATAACTATTTCAAAACTAACGAATCGTGAGTATTTTTAAGACAGGTCAAGGGATTCTACGGATATTTTCGAAAGATACATCTTTTCTTAAAAACATAGTAGCCCTTATTTTTCTAAACCCCACGATTCGTGTTATTTCAAATGGCAAAACTGTATGATATATATATATATTTATATATATTGATGTAGATTCTTCACTGTTGTGTTTATTATTCATTTTCCGCATATTCTTGCTATTCGCATCGCATTGCATGTTTAAATGTGTTTATTGTTATATTAAACCCATGCTGTCAGGACACCAGCACCATTATCGATGATGCGTATGTTCCACGTACACCTTCTTACCGGCTCACACATTTCATCATTGATAATTGCCATGTCACTACACAGTAAGATTGTTGCATCAGGATATGACCCCTTGCATGACATACTTGTGTACATACATATTGTACCCTCATACTTACATACATACATATTGTACACTCATACTTGCGTACACACATATTGTACACCCATACTTGCATACATACGTATTTGCACATACATAGATAATTCTGGCTTGATTTTGGAGATTTGGGAACCGCAAGATATATTTTAAAACTGGATTCATTTTAAAAGAGCTTTTCCCTCGATATGTGCATATTACTGTTCCATATTGCATGATATAAAGATATGCTTACATTTCTGTTATATGTCGCATACATCATGCTTTAGATTATACGCATTGAGATATTTGTTTTCATGAGATTTTTGGATTTGGGAACCGTGGATATTTCAAAAGAGAGTATGTTTTGTTTTAAAAACCCGGTTTCCCTTGATATGATATTTCAGTGTGTCCACCATGTGTTTTCTCGGTTCTGAGACGTATGACATGTGAAACCCGATTCGAGGAGTTGGATGAGGCTGATTGCGGGTATATGGTGGACCCGGTATGGTATCCTGGGGCGAGAACGGATTGCTGTACTGTAGACGGTGAGCCTGGCAGTGGGACTACTACCTACCGGTGATTGTATTTGAGCTCGGCGTATTTCCGGAGGATACCGACCGGAGTTGAGAGATGATACGGGCCGATCCGGACTGACGGTGCCCTATTTATATATGAGGATTTACGTGCCGATGCTGGGTACAGGTTTCATGATGTTTCGAGTGTCGATACTGGACACTCAGGTTCCATGATTTTGATTGTGTCGCGAGGGACACGCGTTGATTTATATCCTCATACTTCCATGCATATGCTTTATGATATTTACATGCATGATGTTTTTGTGTCATTGATTGACAAGTGGACGAGATCCACATGCAAACAGGCATTGATTATATAGTTGGATGATACCCACATACTTATAGACTTCATGATATAGTTGACATTGATTTCTGTTGATTACATTGACCTTACCTCATATTTATGATATGTCGCTACCTAAGGCACTGGCACGAGCACTTGGTACTACACTTATATATAGATGTTTACCCTTACCACCTTATCATGCTTCAGACTTATTCATATTGAGGATATATTATTACTGATCGTTTGACCTAGGATTGAGTCATACATACGATTTCTCCTCTGTGATGTTTTCTACTCATGAGTTGGAAACTCACCCCCGTTGTGCCACAGTTCTTACAGGTTTTGCCGTACAGGTTTCATTGCGGCTTTCTGGCACACAGCTTTCTTTCTGGGTGATTGCTTTGGTAGGTGGGTTCACTCGCATCGTGACCACCCTTGTATTTATTTTAATCAGTTGTATCTAGTAATTCCATCAACCATACTTGTATATTTGTTTCAGACTTAGAAAACCAGTTGTGTATTATTTCGACTTTAGAGTCGCGCGTTGTAGTATTATGGTTTTCTTGATAATTTTGAGTTTCCTTTTGAGTTTTGATCCTTGCCCTTCGGCGTTGTATATTATATTGCTTGCATGGTTGTGACCGTCGATTGACGAAGAGCTAGCTCCCGCTTGGGGATGCCTTTTATCATTGATGTATATATTATTCATGTTGTACCCCATTTGGGGCCAGTATTTACAAAAGGAAACTCTGCCGAAATTTTTAGAAAAGACTTGAGATTTTTAAAATGCATATTTGGCTTATGTTATTTAAAAACACTTGTTTTAAAACTAGTTTTCTTTACTGCTTCCTTAAAATGGTTTAGATTTCTGGGATCTCTTGGCTTACTTGAATTAGATGGGGTCCTATAAACTTCATATGATTCATGTGCCAGTCGCATACCATTTCGGGTCGTGACAATATGTTTGCGTATAAGTACCCCTCACGTGGACTTCGGACGATGAAGAAGTGGATGGCGGCATCGACTTCGGCAGACAAGGACCAGGTGAGTAGATGTATATCTACGGGGGAACTCGGGTGGATGGCGTATAGCACCCCCGCAAACGTAGAATAAAGATATTACATATTATTATTAGGAAGTCGGACATGACCTTAGATTCTTGGTGAGTAGGGTACTATTGAAGACTTTAGTTTGGATTAGACTGATTTAGAAGAACTTAACCAGAGGATGATTGCCTTGGAGGGAATTCGTAGGTTTCATGTAGACACACACACGCACACACACATAAACTTGACTTGGTGTATATGTCTCTGTGTGTGTGTGTATAGGAATGTGTGTAGGTATACACACACACACACACACACAACATATACATTTAATTTGAGGGTATTATATGATACTTAGGGATGAGTCGATATGATCGGGCATGATGCCGTGAGATATTGGATATATGATCGAGATATGATATGAAATGTGTTATGATATTAGCGGATCGATGGGTAATGAAGAAATATATAAACGATGATATGTGTAGATGGCATTGAAATGAACGAAACTCTAGAATAAAACCCAGATCGTAATATGTGACTTAATCACGATATGATATATGACATGATATTTTAGTGGATCATTTGACGATATATATTTACACAGACGATGATGTATGTTTGATGATATTGGAAAGTATGCGATTATAGTACAGTACTCTTGATCATGATATTGTTTGATGATGATACTATACGAACGATGATGTATATATATGTGATAGTTGACCTGTACCGCGATTTTGGGATGTCGTACGATGGATTTTACCGTACGAGGCATAGATATGATGATTGATCCGCACTCTTGACTCAAGAAAATTGTACTACGTACGTGACGCTATTGAGGCTGGATCGCCGACTACTAGAGATACCGACTAAGACTTTAGGAGGATTATTCTTACCTTTCGACTTATGTCTTTAGTTAGTTCCTTAGTTGGTTAGGTAGATTTTAGTTTAGGCTCGAGTTATATTTATTTTAAAAACTAATGAATCGTGCGCATTTTTAAAGACAGCCTGTGGGATACTACGGATTTTTCAAAGGAAATATCTTTTCTTAAAAACCCCGTAGCCCCTAATTTTCTAAAAACCACAATTCGTGTTTTTTCAAACAACAAACTTTATGACTCGTAATTAGTATGTAATCTCTAGTTGTGCGTTTACTACACATTCACCGTTATATTCATGCTGTATTCATCGCATTGCATATTCATATATATGTTTCTTTAGCTAATATAAAACTCTGCCTGTTAGGACACCAGCACCATTACCGATAATGCGCATGATCCACGTACACTTATTTGCCAGCTCACACATATCATTATCGGTAATTTCCATGTCACGTACACTTTAGAACATATTATCTTTTTATTGATATAATCAACTAAATGCTAGTCCAATATAATATTGTGTGATTACTCTCATGTGCTAGTTTAGACATTGCATTTATTACTTAGACACTTCATGCATTCACATATTCATATTATCATGCAGTATTATGGGGCTTTTGCCAATACTCATTATTTACTTACTCATGATTTTGGGATTTTGGATTTATATGAGATTTCTGGATTTTGGGGGAAAACCACAAGAATTTAATAAAAGCTTATTAATATCATTTTTAAAATGTAAATTGCGGTTTTCTCGTGATGTATGGGTCGTCCACCATGAGTTTTCATGTTTTATGTTGGATTTCGAGACCAGATTCGAGGAGTGGAGGAACCGTCTCGGGTACATGGTGGGCCCGGTACGGTACCCCGGGGCGAGAGTGTTTTTGTAGGGATGACGATGAGCCTGGCTGGAGAAGACTACCTACCGGTGATGTCTGGTGCTGCAGATATCTGGAGGATACCAACCGTTGTCATGAGATTTGTTGATATGGGCCGATCCAGACTGACGGAGCTCGAGATATTAAGACTTCGAGATATTGAGACTTTGAGATATTGAGACATTGAGATGTATATGTTTTGTGTCGATACTTGACAAGAATTTCTATGAATTTCATTGATGATGTCCAGATTATCATACAAATTTTACTATGATAAATGTTAAGATTTTCTTATACAGATATGTCCAGATTTCATGATTGATTGTTTTACATTCATGATGCATGCATGCTTATACACATGGCATGTTATTACTTGAGGCACTGACACAAGCACTGAGTATTGCACTTACGCATAGATTATTACCCTGCCACTACTAGATGACTAGCGTCATGTTAAGTATATTATTATGACCTAGGAGATCGTCATGCATACAATTTCTACTCGAAGATGTCTTCTACTCATGAGTTGGCAACTCAACCCGGTTGTGCCAAATTTTCTTACATGTTTCGATGTACAGGTTTCCTTGGCAGCTTGCTGGCACATCATTTCATTCAGGGTGATTTGCTTGGTAGGTTGGTTCATTGTATCGGGACCGCCGCTGTACTTTTATTATTTCAGTTGTATCTAGTAAGTTCCATCAACCAGACTTGTATTACTTGATAGATTTAGAAGACCGGTTGTTTATTCTTTCAAACTTAGAGTCGCGCTTGTACTATTATGGTTTTCTGGTGGTTTTGATGGTTTTCTTTGAGTTTTGTTCCTCGCCCTTCGGCGTTGTATATTATATTGCTTGCGTGGTTGTGACCGCCAATTGGCGAAGAGCTAGCTTCCGCTTGGGGATGCCTTTTTATTATTGCTTATGTATATATTCTTGTTTGTACCCGTTTGGGGCCAGTTTTTACAAAGGAGGCTCTGCCAAAATTTTTGAGAATATTTGATGTTGCTTTTAAACATGTTTTTCTTTACTTCTTCTTTTAATGGTTTAAATTTTTGGGCTTCGGCTTGCTTAGATTACGTTATGCCTCTAGACGTTTCGTAATTTAAGTGTCGGTTACGTTCCGTACTTTCGGGTCATGACAATAACATTGCCGCACACTCTATTACCAATTGGGACGAATTTGTGATAGCATTCCTTACGAAATTTTACCCCAATCATAAGACCGCCCGTGTTCGGAGCGAAATCAACCAGTTTACCCAGCTTCCCAATGAACCATTTTGGAAATGCTTTGAACGGTTCAAGGATCTGCTTGTCCAATGTCCTCATCATGGAATAAATAGATGTGGTCAGTTTATATATGAAGGCATTAATCCAGCGACAAAGCACATGCTTGAAACCATGTGTCAATGCAATTTCATGTCCAAAGACGATGGTGAAACCTGGAAATATCTGGAAGATCTCACTGAAAACACTTTGCAGTGGGAAAGCGCTAGACCACAACCATCTAAAGGAGGTGTCCATCATCTCGATGTTTCCATCGCAGTAAAAGCCGAAATGGCAGCAATACAAAAGAAACTCGACGCTATAGAAAGCAAATTCTCATCAGTCTCCCTAAACAAGGTTACGCTTCCCAAAACCATATGTGGTTGCTGTTCCGACCCATCACATTTGACGGAAGAATGTCCTATGAATGTACTGTTAGTTATATGTATGCCTTAGAGGCCATTACTGTATATAGGATGTATATTGTAGTGGATGCTGGAACATATATAGGGAGGAATTTCTTGCTCGACATGATAGTATGCTATCTGGTTGATCTTTACCTTAACGTGTACACTGATTGTCTCTCTGTTACATGTTGGTAAAGCCCTTAGGATGTGTACTTGACTACCTGGACTATGATGCGGATCATACTAGTGGGGACATGGTAGTCCATAAGTACATCCTTCAAAGTCCCTAGTCGTGGGTATATCGAGACGGGGCATCGATATACCAGAGTAGACTAGCGTATACCTTCTCGACCCATACAGATGGGCGATGGATGATCCCATATCCATTGGTGTTTGACATCGGAGATGATATACGGGTGCTCAGTGGAGACTGGGTACACTGGATGGACTCGCTGAGAACTCCCAGATGGTATTATACCTTACGTCAGATGGCAGTTCTCTGGTGACACTGGTACAGAGTAGTCTGTTGACCCGAGATCGTCATAGAGTCTTGTGTGGTTCCCACTGTGCTTTGATTTCCATCTTACCACGTCCAAGAGGGCGTGCAAAACGGTGGTTTTTGGGTACAGTCCCGAGTCACATGGAGGCAATGAGTGATAGGAGGGGATTCGTCTCTCCCGGTATAGGGAGTTGATGTTGCGCTGTGTTCGATTGGCTATAACCGGAAATCCCTGACCAGGGTTGCTGAGATTTACTGGTAAGTGTTACCAGTAGTTTCTCGAATTGTTATAGACCTCATATCGACACGACTTATCAAGCTAATGGGGTCTGACGTTTACCACCCCTAGGCGAGATATGCGACATATCAGACGATCAGACCGGACTGTACGGTAAGTGTTACTGGTTGGATTCACAGGAGTGTGAGCGGGCTTGCTCTTCGATCTTCTGATCGCTCAATACCCGGGTGGCCGTTACGTTTAGCAGACCGCTTGCGGCTTATGGGTGTTTGATATGATCATCATCTACTGCCGGCGTATTGACGAGTCTTTAGAGTCCTACACAGAGGTTTCTTGGCTCAAGCGAAACGAAATAGGAGCGCATATGAGATATGTGCGGGACCGAGAATAATACGTGTATGTGATACCGTATTCTATTCTCGCGATGAATGTGTCGAATGGTTGTATGCGATATAACCTAGTTATCGAATCAAGGATTGATTCGATAAATCGATACATTGGATATTAGTCGGTTATATGCGATATGACCGGATCGTTAAATAAGTGTTGATTTAATGATTTAATGCATAATTATATATTTGATATATTACTTTGCATTAACTAGTATCGGTTCACTTAAGATGGATTTTCTCACTCGGATGTGCACATTGTATATGTGATATATTTTGTGCACTTGATTGTATCATGTTTGATGATACATGCTTACTTGAGTTTGTGTAAAGATTAAACCATGGTTATTTAAATGGTTAGGGTTTTGTTTTTCATTTTCTTTTTCTTCTTATTTATTTGTTTATTCATTTTGGAAAATGATAAGCATAAAGAGAAAATGGTGGCTAACTTTGGATGCATGTTGAAGCTTCATGAAGCTTTGACTAAGTCACCATTTTGTCTCATGCTTAACCCTAACCATTCCACTTAACCCTAGTCTATTCTCTACACTTGACCATGGTTGGATTATGATAAGTATTCATTTTATTTTCTTTTTGAAAAAAAAAACTTATCATAACATTTTCATCTTCTTCTTCTTCTTCTTCACATGAAGAAAGCTTGCCTCATCAATGGCAAGTGAAGAAATTGAGTGAGAAATCCAATTCTAAAGTGAACCCACTTCCTATTTCTTCATCCTCTACCTCTTGCCAAGTAGTAGAGTGTGTTTTCTTCACAAGTTTCGTGACTTGGTGAAGTTGGAGCTTGATCTAGCGATGCCTCGACGTAGATCATCTTCGGCATCGTCGTCGATGACCTAGCCCGCTTTTTCTCCGATGAAGCCGACGCTAGAGCCCAAGATCCGATTTGTACAGCGAGGAGACATCATCGCGGAGCCATGGAGGTGGAGAACCGGATCTACAAAGGTTGTATTTCCGTTTACCTTTTAGTTAAGTTGTTAACTAGTTTCTTTTTCGCCTAAACTTCTAGCCAACGATCCGTATTAGGGTTTCTCGGCACCGTAATTTTTGAAATTGGCATGGTTGATGCCTTGTGAGACCTCTTGAGAGTGCCTAGGAATCCTACAGTGGTATCAGAGCCTAGCTAGAGCCTTAGGCGAAGTCTAAACGGAATTTGAAACCCGAACGAACCCGAAACCCAACTCAAAAATTGCTCTCTGTCCTTTTTTCAAAAACTGGGATTTTTCCAGATTAAAAATTCTTAAAAAATTCAGCAGGGAATTCTAAGAATTACGGTGCAATTTTTTTTCAATGAACAGTATTGTGTGCGGCGGAACCGCGGCATAAGCATGGCTTATGCGGCGGTTCCACGGCCTATTGATGACGTCAGCACTCCTACTCTGCACAGTAATTCATGATTTCTGGTGCTGGATTTTCTGGGAATTTTTAATATTTATTCAAGAGTTGAATTTTTCTGGGTTGTTTTGGGGATTCGAATGTTCGATCGGATTATCAAATTTTGTCTGTGTGGCTTTCCGGATAAATTTTAGAATATGTTAAAAAGTTCGACCGGATATAAATACCCAATTTTTCCCCTGTCGGGTAATTTCCAAGTGTTGGATTTTTCCGCAGTTTGACGACGTTCTAAGTAGTGCAAGTAACGCGATGGTCCCTCTAAAAGACAACAAACCTTAACTCGATTATGTGACCGTCTTGAACTGCCCTTTGAACCTTCGGGTTTTGGGCAGTACGGCGTGCCACATGTGAGGCGTTGGCTTGACCCTTCTACGGCTGGACCGTTGGTACTGAGGCACGAAGTGAATGTTTTAAAACTTATTTCAAGTGTTGATCTGTTTCGGGAAAACTTGGGTGTTCGATTGTCCGATCGGAAAGTTTAACATTTTCTATTTATCCGGAATGGGATACAATAATTGGAATTCACAAGTAGTTATGAGATAACTGAATGAATGTTATAAACATAGCAGTTTAGTCTCACTTGATCGGTTGCCACGGAATTTTGATGTGATCAAAAGTCCGTCGCAATCACATAGCGTACGCGGATACTCGCCGGGTAAACTTAATAGACAGCCTCACTCCATAGCCCCGACCAAGTGACTGTAGGAGAACCCCGTCGCCGAAAGCATCCGTTCGGGTGCTCGCGGTAGCGGTGTTCCGCCTTGGTGCACTTCGTCGACGGTATCGGGGGGGGCGGCCGTCTACTGAAGTTTGCGACGAGTATTCGATCAGGATGTCGGGAATCTTGCTGAATTACCCGACTTGATATTGAAAAGTGTTTTCGATAATGAGACTAAAATGCGGGGTTTATAATTGTTAGGCATGCGATGTCTATGGAATTCATTTGGTCAGGCATGCGATGTTTGAGGAGGTTGCGGATTCCAACTGTTGTAGTTTTACACTTTCTTTTCTGTGACCGTAAGTGTAATATGTGATATCGCCGGTTTCGTTGCTATATGTCAACGACAATTGGGATGCGCATATTTACTTACGTTGATGACATGTGATGTTATGTGTTGCTGGATATGTTATATTGGATCGTCGTGTTTGAATAGCCGGGGGGTTTTTATGTGAGATGAGTGTTTTTCATTTTCATTCATGTAAAAACTTGTATGTAATATTCTTTTATTGGGGCACTTCCAGGTTGCGGAAGATGTCACCGTTTGTATATTATTTACTTTTCCGCACTAGGATAGACCCAAAGAGGGGAGCACAAGTAACCGGGTTCTGGAGTCCAGTGGGAGACCAACTAGAGGAGTCGAGTCCGGGTCTCCTAATTCTAGAATTGGTAGGGTTGCTTGCTGCTCTCGTAGGGGTCTAGGGGTGTGGGTTTGGCTATTCATCACGACCGTGGAATCCGTGTTTTATACTGGCTCGTATTGAAAACACGGACGTCCTAGTATATCCAATATTTCATATGATTCTTCTGCTGCGATATCTGTGATGTGATCATGTGATGTTCTGTGATAGATACTTTATATAGTATATATGATATATTATATAGACGTTACTTATGTTTTACACCCGTGCTAGCCCTGCCCCGCGCTGCCGTTAGTTACCTAACCTAACGGTGCACAAGGGGACATCGAGGCGAATGCGGATGGCATAAGTGTACGTCGTATTTATCTGTGATGTTTAGGTATTTTAAATGATGGGACATCATTAATGTGATTAATGAAAATAAAAGAAACCTAAGATGTTGTAGAATCGAATTTCAAAATAAAACAAGTAGCTACAGTTCTTGCTTTGCACAGTGGTATATATGATATATCCTGCACCTTATTCGATGAGGAAAGGACCGAGATCCCTTCACCGGGAGTGACTCTTTTAGCAATAACTGGCGGATGCTACACACTCGGTTTGTCTTTTGATTGCTTTTAAGAGTTCTGCTTTGCACAGTGATATATATGATATATCCCGCACCTCATTCGACGAGGAAAGGACCGACGATCCCTTCACCGGGAATGACTCCTTTAGCAAAACTAGAAAAGCCTCAAAAGCACTCCATTTTAAAATCATTTGATTCTGCAACGATATCAAGTTCATTACGCAATAGGTTTTCAGAAAAACCTGTCGTAGCCCTCCGTCATTTCAGATAAATCCTGTTTAGTATTCGTGCTACGTTTGTTGACCTCCGTCAAGGCGTAGTGTGCGGTAGCTAACTGGTATTTATCTGCTTATGCATATGATGCAGATTGGATTAGGGTAGTTGTGCGGCCTTGTTGACCTCCGTCAAGGGTCGTGCGGGTGGGTTTAATTCGATCAAGAAATGACGGGTTGAACTTGACTAGTGGCCTATGGTTTGTTGACCTCCGTCAAGGTCATAGGACGCTAGGGGCAAAATTATCAGGAATTTCAAGTGTTGAAATTTGCAATGAGATTGCATAACTTCTATGAGATAGTTGGATCCCGATACCCGCTGCGAGTAAGAGTTGCTCCTGGGAGAGTTTTATACATTACAATTAGCCGATCAAGTAGGTGTCTAGAAAGGTGTTAACGAGGTTACGCCTCTGGGAAAACGAGGTTTACATTAATTAGGTTCGTGCGAAAGCACGGGGGACCTCCCTCAAAGTACCGACACTGGCCTGGCTGAAAGATTGGCGAACTTGTAGTGTGTAATTAACCCCGGCTAGTCTTTCCTTTTAGGGTTTGAAGGAAGATTTGATAAAAACAGTGGGAGCCATCCTGATTAGATAAAATAATAACCAATCTATTCTTGGAAGAGCGCACGCTGAGTGTTTTCTTCTCTCTCTCTCCAGGTAGCGACCATATCACGCCTTAATCAAGATAATAATACGGATATTTGACCGAACCCGCTTGTTATACTGAGCTGGGGAACGTTGGTCCCGCTCCAACTTATAATTGTTATAAGACAGAGCAGGAAATTGGGGAATACCAGATTTCCCGTGCCGCCCAAACGAAGAGAGTGCATGCTGATGCATCATCTTCGGGTGTGTTCGTTACAAAGAACTGTTTCTCTGTATCCTCTACGTCCTGGGTATATAATACCAGATCAGGATCCCAGATATGTAATCTGTTACATAGGGCTACAGAAAGGTAGAGGACTGAGAACGGGTGATAAGTTTCATGAGGCAGAAAACGGGGCAAGAGTTGCAGCCAAGTCTGTTGGTCACTGTCACCCTGTATTACAATACATTGATTCTGAACAAATGTTATTAGATACCGAACCTGATATGCAAAATCATATCTGTCTCTTTATTAGTAAAGAAACGATAAAATTTTGTATTATCGGATAATGTTTTGAACATTTCCTATATCAAAAGTTGATCGGATCAGGCACGTTATCTAAAAGCGTTGATGTTCTAAATCAAACTACAATTCTTAGTATATAGAACACACACAAGAGGAAGAGTCCAGAAATGAACGAATCCTTCTTGAGGCATTGTAGACTAGGTCATATCAATGCAATCCGACTGGCTGAAGTTACATTTTAGATGCATATTTAAATCAGTTTGAATTTACATCTTGTGATACTTGCCAGTCATGTCACAGAGATAAGATGACCATAGCTCCGTTTATTGTTAACAGAGAAAGAGTTAGTGAACTCTTGGGATGATACATGTTGATGTATGTAAGGTCCCCTGTCTACACATGCCAAGACTGGTTCTTTATACTTCATTACATTCTCTGATGATCTTTCGAGATTCAGACCTATGTTCCTGTTGAAACACAAGTCCGAACCTTTTGAGATATTCACAGAATATAAGTTAGAAGTAGAGAACCAAAATACGGGTATAAGTATTATGTCCTTTGATGTGATCAAGGAGGAGAATACTTGAGCACGGAAATACTGGACTATTCTAAAGGAGAATGAGATTCTCTCTCAGCATTACTCCTCCGTATACACCATAGCATGATGGTGTATCGGGGCGGAGCAATCACACCCTATATGATATGGTGTGCTCTATGATGAGTACTACTGAGTTACCTGTTTCCTTTTAGGGGGTTATGCACTTGAGAAGCTGCATACCTATTGAATAGGTTCGAATCAAATCAGTTACCTACAACTTCATATGTGATATGGAAAGGGAAGAGCCCATGTCTTAAGCTAGTTAAGATTTGGGGTTGTCTGGCCTATGTCTAAAAGCAAAATCCGGACAAGCTCGAGGTAAGGTAAGTTATGTAGAACTGGAAGTGTTTCAGCTATACAAACTACGGCTGATGATTTGAAACAACCAAAGAATTCAATAGTTACCAACGAACCTCAGCCTCTCCGCCAATCTAGTAAGGTTCCTCACCCACCTGAGAGATACTTCGGTTTCTCGATGACAGTGGGAGCGAGGATTGCATCATGAGATGATGACCCAACTAGTTTCGAGCTGGCCATCAGGAGTGGGACTCTGTAAGAATGGCTGGATGCTTAGCGATCTGAGATGGAATCCATGTACACCAACAAAGTATGGACTTTGGTTGCTATATCTGAAGGGTTAAATCCCCATCAGGAGCAAGTATATCTTGAGAAGATTACTTGGTGTAGATGGAAAAGTTGAGACTTTCAAAGCTAGACTTGTTAAAGCGTTTTCGTCATCGACCAGGCGTGGATAATGATGAAACCTTTTCAAGTGGCTATGCTTAAGTCCATCTATATCCTACTTGCCACGGCTACATACCATGACTACGATATCTGGCGGTTGGGTGTCATGACTGCTTTTCTAAATAATGTTTTGAAAGAGAGCGTCTATAAGTACACAGCCAGAGGGCTTCGTAGACAGTGGGAGCAGCGGAAACGTGTGCAAGATGCTTTATAGGATAAAGCAGGCATCGCGGAGTTGGAACATCTGTTTTGATGATTTAGTCAAAGTGTTTGACATCATCAAAATGGTAGATGAACCTTGTATAAACAAAAGGGTAGTAGGGAGTATGGTGGCGATCCTCGTAGAGTACGTGGATGACATACTCTTGATAAGAAAGGAGTTTCCTATGCTACGCTCGATCAATCTCCGCTTATCACAAGGATTCTCCAATAGGATCAAAGTGATACCTACTAAATCCTGGGTTTTGGATCTATGAGATAGATCTAATTGGATGTTAGGATTCTCACTAGTTGTAGTGAGATGGTATCAACCGATCCTGGGGAGAATCACTGGAAGTGTTCCAGGGTGATGAGAACGACTGAATGTCAGTCACAGGCATTGTCTTTACCCTATGTACAGGGACGGTATGTTGGAAGAGTTACAAGCTAGATACCGTGGCATACTAGAAGATAAAGGCTGGATACATCGCTACTTAAGATGCTACCAAAGAGGCTGTTTGGGTGTATATTGGTTCATGAGATGAACTAGGTTCCTACCATTGTGTGACAATGGAAGTGTGGTTTTTGCCTAGGAACGCCCGTCCCATCCGTGATCCAGACATATTCTGAGGCAGCATCACCTGATCATGGAGATAGTTGATCTCCAGGGTGATCGAGGTTAGGAGAGTAGACTCAGAGGACAACACGGCGGATCCACTCACGAAAGGCCTTTTTCCAGAGAGAGACTTTTATGGGATGGTTGTGTATGAGATACTACAACCACTGCTATCAGATGGCCCTAGTGCAAGTGGGAGATTGTTAGTTATATGTATGCCCTAGAGGCCATTACTGTACATAGGATGTATATTGTAGTGGATGCTGGGACATATATAGGGAGGACTTTCTTGCTCGACATGATAGTATGCTATCTGGTTGATCTTTACCTTAACGTGTACACTGATTGTCTCTCTGTTACATGTTGGTAAAGCCCTTAGGATGTGTACTTGACTACCTGGACTATGATGCGGAACATACTAGTGGGGACATGGTAGTCCATAAGTACATCCTTCAAAGTCCCTAGTCGTGGGTATATCGAGATGGGGCATCGATATACCAGAGTAGACTAGCGTATACCTTCTCGACCCATACAGATGGGCGATGGATGATCCCATATCCATTGGTGTTTGACATCGGAGATGATATACGGGTGCTCAGTGGAGACTGGGTACACTGGACGGACTCGCCGAGAACTCCCAGATGGTATTATACCTTACGTTAGATGGCAGTTCTCTGGTGACACTGGTACAGAGTAGTCTGTTGACCCGAGATCGTTATAGAGTCTTGTGTGGTTCCCACTGTGCTTTGATTTCCATCATACCACGTCCAAGAGGGCGTGCAAAACGGTGGATTTTGGGTACAGTCCCAAGTCACATGGAGGCAATGAGCGATAGGAGGGAATTCGTCTCTCCCGGTATAGGGAGTTGATGTTGCACTGTGTTCGATTGGCTATAACCGAAAATCCCTGGCCAGGGTTGCTGAGATTTACTGGTAAGTGTTACCAGTAGTTTCTCGAATTGTTATAGACCTCATATCGACACGACTTATCAAGCTAATGGGGTCTGACGTTTACCACCCCTAGGCGAGATATGCGACATATCAGACGATCAGACCGGACTGTACGGTAAGTGTTACTGGTTGGATTCACAGGAGTGTGAGCGGGCTTGCTCGTCGATCTTCTGATCGCTCAATACCCGGGTGGCCGTTACGTTTAGCAGACTGCTTGCGGCTTGTGGGTGTTTGATATGATCATCATCTGCTGCCGGCGTATTGACGAGTCTTTAGAGTCCTACACAGAGGTTTCCTGGCTCAAGCGAAACGAAATAAGAGCGCATATGAGATATGTGCGGGACCGAGAATAATACGTGTATGTGATACCGTATTCTATTCTTGCGATGAATGTGTCGAATGGTTGTATGTGATATAACCTAGTTATCGAATCAAGGATTGATTCGATAAATCGATACATTGGATATTAGTCGGTTATATGCGATATGACCGGATCGTTAAATCAAGTGTTGATTTAATGATTTAATGCATAATTATATATTTGATATATTACTTTGCATTAACTAGTATCGGTTCACTTAAGATGGATTTTCTCACTCGGATGTGCACATTGTATATGTGATATATTTTGTGCACTTGATTGTATCATGTTTGATGATACATGCTTACTTGAGTTTGTGTAAAGATTAAACCATGGTTATTTAAATGGTTAGGGTTTTGTTTTTCATTTTCTTTTTCTTCTTATTTATTTGTTTATTCATTTTGGAAAATGATAAGCATAAAGAGAAAATGGTGGCTAACTTTGGATGCATGTTGAAGCTTCATGAAGCTTTGACTAAGTCACCATTTTGTCTCATGCTTAATCCTAACCATTCCACTTAACCCTAGTCTATTCTCTACACTTGACCATGGTTGGATTATGATAAGTATTCATTTTATTTTCTTTTTGAAAAAAAAAACTTATCATAACATTTTCATCTTCTTCTTCTTCTTCACATGAAGAAAGCTTGCCTCATCAATGGCAAGTGAAGAAATTGAGTGAGAAATCCAATTCTAAAGTGAACCCACTTCCTATTTCTTCATCCTCTACCTCTTGCCAAGTAGTAGAGTGTGTTTTCTTCACAAGTTTCGTGACTTGGTGAAGTTGGAGCTTGATCTAGCGATGCCTCGACGTAGATCATCTTCGGCATCGTCGTCGATGACCTAGCCCGCTTTTTCTCCGATGAAGCCGACGCTAGAGCCCAAGATCCGATTTGTACAGCGAGGAGACATCATCGCGGAGACATGGAGGTGGAGAACCGGATCTACAAAGATTGTATTTCCGTTTACCTTTTAGTTAAGTTGTTAACTAGTTTCTTTTTCGCCTAAACTTCTAGCCAACGATCCGTATTAGGGTTTCTCGGCACCGTAATTTTTGAAATTGGCATGGTTGATGCCTTGTGAGACCTCTTGAGAGTGCCTAGGAACCCTACATGTACCGTTTCAAGGTCAAGAACACACCAATACTACTTTTCAGCAGCGACCTAGAAACGATCCTTATTCCTCCACATACGATCAGGGGTGTGTTCATCACAAAATACTGCATTTTATACCGCCCATTCTTACGCTCGGTTGTTTATAGGTAGGTGCTTTTAATCCGTGTTTGTTACATATTTACAGAATACAGGTTTCCGGTACAAATATTGCAAATCAAGATAAAATCTCCACAGTTACGCCAAATACAGAACATCTGTCACAGCAGATAAAAGCCAGGTTCCGGTCATCCATATCCGTCCAGTGCCGAGTACCGGTTCCCGATACAAGACATGTGACAGTGGTCATTCGTGTCTGGGACAAGCACAGAGCACGAGGGGGGCTGCACAAGAATCAATGGGTGCGCGGAGCTCGAGAGAGATAAAGTCAAAAGTGAAAAAGATAATGCAATCTTGGACTTGGAAATCTGCAGTTATTCTGGAAGACTTTGTACATTATAGAGTTGACAAACACAAGGAAACATCCAACCAGGGACCCAGACCAAAACCCACGACCCAACTCACCAAGGGAGCCGCGTTTCCGCGGCCAATAGGGGGTATTGGCCGCGGAAACGCGGCCGTACTGTGGCCTCATTTTGTCGTCTTTTGGGGGTATTTTTGGTACTTCATTTATGGGCTGATGGTTGCCCTAGATCTTCAACTCCCTGCCTATAAATACAGCAGAACTGAGCTCAACCAAGGGTCATTCTTTTGTTCCTCTTTTCTAGTGTTTTGTATAGTTCTTCTTCTTCTTCTTCATTCTTTTTCCATGAAAATTGTAGTGAGAGCTTTTTGAGTGGGAGATCAATGAAGATGAGGGCTTTTTGTATCATTCTCTTGTGTTTCTTCTTCCCCTTGAGATTCTTGCTTTCTCTTGATCATTCAACCTCTTCATTGAGCTTGAATGGTTAAGGGTTAGTTATTGATCTCAAGGGTCGTATTTTCTCACGGGACTAGTTCTTCACTTCACATGCGTTCTCTACCCTTCCCTTGATCTTGCAACCTCTTGATTGAGCTTGCAAGTTTAAGGGTTGGCTATTGATCACATGCTTGGCTTGAGTTCTAGTTCCTTGTTCTTTTTATCGCTTTTTATTACTTGCTTTTTATTATCTTGTCTTTAATTACTTGCAATTTATTTCATGCACTTAATACTTGTAATCTTTTCTTTTCTTTATTCTTTTCTTTTGTTCTCTCTTTTTGGTTCTTTCTTGTGAATGAATGTAATTATCTTTGTTAAGAGAAAAATACTGTATTCTAAGTTAATATTTCTTTGCCCATTTCCTTTTCCCGTATTTTTCATTGAACTCCGCCCAAACCATACGCAAGCGCTCCGTTAGGCACCGTACCCTGACAAGGTAACGGTGACTCCTAACCGCGACCGGTTGCGTTCGGTTTGGCCGGAGGCAAAAGCAAGAGACAAGAACGGAAGGACATGGGTAAATAAGCCGGATTCCATGAATACCGCGCTTAAATCCCCTAATCCACGTTGTTGCCGATTGCTCGAGCTTCAATTGGTCAAGACTCGGCTCAAAGGTTTTGAGTACGGATTTCTTTAGCTTATAATCTCGTATCTTTTTCTTAACAACTTTATACTTGCAAATATTACACATAGGATAGTCTCGAACATACACAAATTCTTTATTGACTCGTCTAAGACAAGAAGGTAAGATACCACCATCTCCCTGTGGACCGACCCGTGCTCAACCGGCTAGCTGCATAGCGACACCGTCCTGATCGCGGTTACACTTTAATTCTTTGAACTTCCGACACGCCAAAAGCGTGCGATCAAATGGCGCCGTTGCCGGGGAGACGGTAGCGTATTTTCTTTCTTGTTATTCGGGTTAATATTCTTTTTGTATATATATATATAAAATAAAAAAAATATTCTTTTTGTCTTTTTTGATAATTTTTGTGGGCAAGTGTGCAGACTTTTGCGTATTTGCAAACTGCGATTGTGGGGAGCAAAGTGTGCATTCAAGGCAAAGGTGATTACGAAGTACAGTGCCAAAGATCCGGGTAGTTTGACCCGCGCAAGCGAACTTTTCAAGCTTACCGGATTTGATTCAACGGGGGTTTCCTAACCCAAAACTTAACGGTACGTACTTTACTAACACCTTCTTCTCAAATCCGACGCTTCCAATATACTATTCTTTGCAGGATTCTTTGCAAGTTCGCTAGCAAACGCTAAAAAAATTGACTAACCCGTATTTGTTGCAGCGCCGCGCTTAAACTAAAAAACGATTGTTTGATTCTTTATAGAATTTTTGAATTGCGCATTGCATACATTAATACGGACTTAAGGGCAAGCGAACCCCACAACATACGGTAAAGGATTTCATCACCTTTTCCGTGGCCCACAAATCACGAACTTGAGCATAACGTTTACCCGCACAAAATTTAAAAGAAACTAGACTTTAAGCCTTAAGGACTTCGCGCTCACTAGGAGAAGTTAACTGTGTTTAGAACCTTGCTTAACGGTATATTGTTTACGGGGTGTCAAGGAAAGTGTTAACGGCGAAACCGCCAAAAGAGAAAGGGTTATTTAATTAAGGAACTTCGCGAAAGCGTTGGAAAACCTCCCCTTATCTCTGCACTTACCTGGCCTCGTGATTAGTGTATCTTGAGCCTGTTTCTCGACACAGTTTTACTTCGACAATCAAGTTCTGAAGCAGGTCTAGTTGACCTAGGTGAACCCTAGAACGATTAGGGGTGTGGTATTTTTGCGTCGTGATTGTTTTTGTCCATATTGTTTTTTATTCTTTTGTTAATATATAAACTAAAAAATATATAAAAAAAAATAAAAAAAATCACATTCTTTTCCCCCTCCTTTTCTCTGCCTTTCTTTCTTTCTCTCTTCATATCATGGGTACCCCAACTCGCAAAACTCTTGCCGAACTTTGGTACCCACAACCAGACATTACTTCTTACGGTTCTTGCTTTGGCCGAACGTCGAACGATCCCTCTATGCCCAAAATCTCTTTGAAAGATCGGATAGCAGCGTCTAGGACAAACACTTGCCCTCCGCAATCCACTTTGTATCAACCTTTTCAATCTCCCCCACCCTCTTATGTTGATACCCCTTTTGCAAGTCGTCCTTTGTCCATCGCTGAACGTATTGAACAATCTCGTAACCGATCTTTCACTCCTTTCACCACTTCAAATTCTTGGGATCAACAATTTCATTCACCTTCTTATCCAAATGTTGATCCTACCCCTATCCAACCATTCAATTCCTACCAATCCTACCCTACCGTTGCACCTTCCCTAGACATTGCTTCAGAACCGCCATTTGGGAGTTTTCAGTATCCAAACAACTTTGAATCTTTTACTGAAACCCCATCACAACCCATGTCTACTCTGGAACAGTCGTTGGAAGACTTTAGGGTAGCATCAAGCCAACAGATGATGGATTTGAATGCGTCCATGGCCGCCCTCATACAACCTAGTGACCCGGTAGCTAGTTTTCAACTAGTTCCAAATTTTCCAGTGTATGAAGAGGCGGTCGGACAGGCTGTGAATTTGAGTGGAGAGAGTGAGCTGTACCCCCTTCCAAATCAAACCTACTCATCCCAAATTGAATCCCACACCTCCTGTTTTGAAAGTCTATCTAGTATCCCACATGATTTATCAGTTGAAGAAAGAATGTTTAATGAGTTGTGCGACTTCGTAGTGTTTGATTTGCCCGATTGTGAAGGGTCCCTTCCAAGTGAAACCATACCTAATCCTTTTGACCTCTACACCTATATCTTAGAACCGGAATCGATTGATATCCATGCTTTTGATGAGGTGTCAGAGAATTTTGATTTTCACTGGATTGAGGATATTCACGCTGGGGATATTTTGGATGATGAACCCGTAGATTTGGCTGAGTTTGTCTCTTCAAATCATCATCCCGAGTCTTTAACTGTTTTTCCCGAACCCCATATGCGTCTCGACTTTGAAGAGAAGAGCATGGATGTGCTAAATTTTGAGGAGAATTTTGAGGATATTTTTGAGGATGAAACAGTTCTAGATGATGAGTCGGATTTTCCAATTCATCCTGTTCCTTTCACTGACTGTGTACACCCTCCAGAACCCTTAACCGATACCCTTCCTCAACCCCTTCCCTCCATCCTTTCCATCGTTCCGTCCTTGCAAGAACCCGTCTCACTTACATTTCATATGTCTGGTTTACCAAGTTCGGCGTACCCATGGCTTCTTACGAATCTTGAGGGATTTGACCCAATCTCTCGACGGGTTAATAGATTAGCACAATCGCTGTTTACACATCACTCATCACAAATTGTGCTAATCTATTCACTCCATTTACACCCTCAAGTTCGTACTCCGCTTCCTTTTCCCTTCCGCCATTCTTCTTCTCATCTACCGAGACCGCATTCCACTTCTCTCTACAAACGGTCTCGCGTATTCTCCATTTCTTACCTCTTCACCTTCTTTCACCAACCACTGCTCTATCACGATAAGATCTTTGAATGGTTGGTGCTCACATTTGGCCTGTGTAAGGCATTGTATAGCTTGATACTGTTCTTTCCCCCCTAATCCTGAACTTCAACGCTTAACAGTGGAAACACTGTTTTACTTAAGTTTGGGGGGGACACCTTTTTTGTATATATATATTTTTTTTGGTTTTCCTTTTTGTATATAATTTGTTTTTAGGGAGCCCCGGCAATTTTAACCCTCTTGGTGTAGCCTGACAGTGAGGGCACTGTCAAGTTTAAGTTTGGGGGTGTGCTCGGTAAGCTTTCTTCCTTCGCATTCATTTGTATATTTTGCATTTGCATACCTTATTAAAAACCCACAAAAATAAAAAAAAATTCTAAAAACATAAAAACTTTTCTGTCAAGTTAGCTAGTGGGAGGACTCTGATTCAACATTTCGACGGTTTTGTTTGATAAAATAAGAATAACTAAATCTTATGTTTAGATTTTGAAAACCTGAAAAATAACTCTCCTTTGAAGTTAACTATAGCTGATATACGTCTTTACATCACACTACACGTGTCGTGAGTTTTTGGGAATTAGATGACAAGTCTTTTATGTTTAAAAAAAACTTTTAAACAGATAAATGATTTTCTGAGGATCAAATAGGTTTGTTCTGAAATAAGTAATGTCAAGAATAGTTTATGAAGTAAAGCGAATATGAAGGAATGTTATTGATGCCGTAATTGGAGCTAATTCTGAAAAATAACCCATCGGAAACTTGATTGGAATGATTACACACCAAACCCACTAAACACGTCTTTTATCCAAAAAAATAATTGAACTGCCGGTTATATCTCCGTTCGTATTAAATCATATGATTTTCACGCCAAACTGTCTTTTGATTTTGGACCTAGGTAACTTGAGTAATTAAGTCCGCTGGGGTGTTTCTACACCTAATGCCCTAAAACCAACTGGTTTGGGTGCATTGGCCCAAAGCTCGCTAAGAAGCCTAGAAAGTCCAGATTAAAACAAAATCAAGCAAGTGTTCTCTCCGAGTTAAAATTCCTAACGGTTCTTTGTGTGAGAATAATCTTGATAAAAGACAGGCTTTCATAAAAAATTTAGCGGAGATATGAAGGTTTTACTCCATGATAAAGACTATTGCACGTTCACAGAGGTGTGTATGAAATGAAAACAAGAAAAAGGTGGAGTGAAGAATAAGACCTAGTTTCCTGTTAGGGAAGATAGAAATTCTGAAGTTGAAACTTTACTGGAAAACGAAACTTGAAAAATGCTTAACTCTTTATAAAACTTATGTGATCCTTTTAAAATTGTTATCTGGGCTTTATTGTGCGACGTGATGACTTTATTCGACCTTTCGGGAACTTAACGACACTATTTGCACTGCACGTAAAGACATATAAAATCTGTAGTTAAATAAGAAGCGAGGTGTGAAAAATAAAGGTTCGATGGTCTAGACTTAGGATTATAGAATTGTTATTTTCTAAAAACAAAACTTTAGGGTTTGAATCTTAGTTATTTTACGAAACCAACTTGACCGGGTTTTGTGGGTAGTATCCGCTGAAAACCCTCAGGAGACAACACTCCTCCTACTAGGGACACCTAGAGGTTTAACGGCTTGTTGCACGCGCTCAGTGCAATCGCGTTCCCTGCGAGAGTGCGGTTATCATTTTATTTTTTGTGAATAATTGGTTTTGCTCGGGACGACCAAAAGTTAAGTTTGGGGGTATTTGTTCATCACAAAATACTGCATTTTATACCGCCCATTCTTACGCTCGGTTGTTTATAGGTAGGTGCTTTTAATCCGTGTTTGTTACATATTTACAGAATACAGGTTTCCGGTACAAATATTGCAAATCAAGATAAAATCTCCACAGTTACGCCAAATACAGAACATCTGTCACAGCAGATAAAAGCCGGGTTCCGGTCATCCATATCCGTCCAGTGCCGAGTACCGGTTCCCGATACAAGACATGTGACAGTGGTCATTCGTGTCTGGGACAAGCACAGAGCACGAGGGGGGCTGCACAAGAATCAATGGGTGCGCGGAGCTCGAGAGAGATAAAGTCAAAAGTGAAAAAGATAATGCAATCTTGGACTTGGAAATCTGCAGTTATTCTGGAAGACTTTGTACATTATAGAGTTGACAAACACAAGGAAACATCCAACCAGGGACCCAGACCAAAACCCACGACCCAACTCACCAAGGGAGCCGCGTTTCCTTGGCCAATAGGGGGTATTGGCCGCGGAAACGCGGCCGTACTGTGGCCTCATTTTGTCGTCTTTTGGGGGTATTTTTGGTACTTCATTTATGGGCTGATGGTTGCCCTAGATCTTCAACTCCCTGCCTATAAATACAGCAGAACCGAGCTCAACCAAGGGTCATTCTTTTGTTCCTCTTTTGTAGTGTTTTGTATAGTTCTTCTTCTTCTTCTTCATTCTTTTTCCATGAAAATTGTAGTGAGAGCTTTTTGAGTGGGAGATCAATGAAGATGAGGGCTTTTTGTATCATTCTCTTGTGTTTCTTCTTCCCCTTGAGATTCTTGCTTTCTCTTGATCATTCAACCTCTTCATTGAGCTTGAATGGTTAAGGGTTAGTTATTGATCTCAAGGGTCGTATTTTCTCACGGGACTAGTTCTTCACTTCACATGCGTTCTCTACCATTCCCTTGATCTTGCAACCTCTTGATTGAGCTTGCAAGTTTAAGGGTTGGCTATTGATCACATGCTTGGCTTGAGTTCTAGTTCCTTGTTCTTTTTATCGCTTTTTATTACTTGCTTTTTATTACCTTGTCTTTAATTACTTGCAATTTATTTCATGCACTTAATACTTGTAATCTTTTCTTTTCTTTGTTCTTTTCTTTTGTTCTCTCTTTTTGGTTCTTTCTTGTGAATGAATGTAATTATCTTTGTTAAGAGAAAAATACTGTATTCTAAGTTAATGTTTCTTTGCCCATTTCTTTTTCATTGAACTCCGTCCAAACCATACGCAAGCGCTCCGTTAGGCACCGTACCTTGACAAGGTAACGGTGACTCCTAACCGCGACCGGTTGCGTTCGGTTTGGCCGGAGGCAAAAGCAAGAGACAAGAACGGAAGGACAAGGGTAAATAAGCCAGATTCCACGAATACCGCGCTTAAATCCCCTAATCCACGTTGTTGCCGATTGCTCGAGCTTCAATTGGTCAAGACTCGGCTCAAAGGTTTTGAGTACGGATTTCTTTAGCTTATAATCTCGTATCTTTTTCTTAACAACTTTATACTTGCAAATATTACACATAGGATAGTCTCGAACATACACAAATTCTTTATTGACTCGTCTAAGACAAGAAGATAAGATACCACCATCTCCCTGTGGACCGACCCGTGCTCAACCGGCTAGCTGCATAGCGACACCGTCCTGATCGCGGTTACACTTTAATTCTTTGAACTTCCGACACGCCAAAAGCGTGCGATCAGGGTGGAGGAATCATCCTAACCTTGCTTGGAACCAAAACCAAAACCAAAATCAAAACCAGTTCCAAAGCAATTACCAAAGACCTCCTCCACAGCAACAGCAACCACCATAACAGAGTCAGCACCCTTTCAGTCACAAAATTCTCAAAATCCAGTCAACAATTCTGTACCTTCTAATAATTCTTTCCAAACGATCGGTACCGATAACTCCTCTTCACTCGCACAAACTTTGGATTTGTTTATGAAACATTTCATCCAAATGTCTGTTGATATGAGGTCTTCTATTGATACCATAAAGAAAGACTCCGCCTCCCACGGTGAGAGTATTAAATCAATAGAAGCCCAAATTGCACAGTTGAATGCCGTGATGAGTGCGAGAGAAAAAAAGAAACTCCCATCTCAACCCCTACCTAATCCAGGCTACTCACAAAATCATAATGTGAGTGGCATTACTACGTTGAGATCAGGAAGAGTGCTGGCTAACCGAGTGGGTGAACAAGTTGATGACGTTAGTGATACCAATGATACCCCGGCTTCTACTTCTTCCCTTAATTCTTCTAGTCTCCCACCTACTTCCGAGCCTATTCTACGTTTCCTACTAGGTTCGAACCCTCCGCCGAGTCTCCCTAAAACGAACTCCAATTTTGGGATCCATTCCATCCCCACAATCTTCTCCAATGATGGATCCAACCCTTATTGATAAAGCACCTTATCCAAACAAGTTAAGGGGCAACAAACCAAGTCCACAAATGGAGAAGATTGTGGAAATTTTTAAGTAAGTTAATATAAACATTCCTCTCCTACATGCTATTCAACAAGTTCCGTCTTATGCGAAAATCCTAAAGGACTTATGCACGAAGAATGTTCATGAAGTGTTTCACGTATCTCAACTCTATAAGTATGTTCGAGATGAAACACACGTGCTGGATCATTCAGAGTTGACTGTAAGAGAGGATTTAACCTTTGACAAAGACCGATGTCGATTGTTGATCGAAAAGAAAAGGTCCTTAAGAACAAGGTTATCCCTCTCATACTTGTTTCTTAGGGAAATCGCTGGCATGGAGAATCGACATGGGAACGAGAAGACGAAATTCGACAGAAGTTTCTACACCTATTCTTGTAGATTCATGTTGTTTACCTTTTCTTGTCTTGGGAATTTCGAGGACGAAATTCTTTTTGTAGTTGGGTATAACGTAACACCCTAGTTCATTTATACCAATTCTAGTTCATGTATTTCTTTATTTATGTTATTTTCCTGATTTACTGTGTTTTGGGTGCGAATAGTGTAGTTGGTATCTGTATTTTCATCCGACCCGACCCGCTTGCTTTAAACCTGTCATGATTCATGTTTATGATTTATCCTGACTTGATACGTGAACTCGTGCACTTCCATATTTACATACTGCATATTGGCATTTATCTGGCATCTGCATTTTTTAATATAACATTTAAGTCACATAAAATATTTTAAAAATACATTGCATGGGCTGCATGATACCCCTAACCCTGTGGTAGCATCCGTGCATCTTGTTCTCGTCCCGTTCAATGAAACAGACTTGTTTGGATGACTACATGCACGTGCGTGCATCCGTTCTTGAGGGTATGCATTTTTCGTTACCCGGATATCCAACTTTAATTTTGGTCGACATGTATATTTTTCGTATTTTAAAACTAAATTTTAGACCCGATCCGGGTATGTTTTGGACTATATTTGTATTTACCAGAATATCAAATTTTATTTATATAATATAAATTTTATAAACTGATACAAATTAAAATTTAGTTAACTAATAAAAGATTTTTTAAAATTTAAATCTAAAATAATTTCCTAACAAACTAACAACCCATTTCTCTCTCTCTCCTCTGAATATATATATTTATATATATTTTATTTTTTTTCTTCCTCATTTAATACACAGCCACTTCTTCTTCTTTCTTCTTTCTTTTTCTTGATCTTGTTTCTTGATTCCGGTGATTACCGTCGGAGTCGTGCTCGACGCTGATGATCCGAGTGATCCAGTGAACGTACCTTGCTTGTGTGATCACCCTCTTGCCTTATCTGGACCCATCCCGCATGCCGTGTGTGCGTTGCGACGATTTACCGACGTCGGACGTGCCGTGCGTATCCGTCGCGTGATTCGATCGAGGCAAGTTTATCTTGCTACATGCTATGATATATACTACATCCATATTAATAAAAATATTTAATGTTTAGTGTATTGTACATCCCTGTTATCATTTTACTATTTTACGACGTCCGTTTGCATCCGTATAGTTTATTTCGTATCTAGTGCATGCAAATTTATCTTGTTACATGCTAGACTACAGTATATTGCACCCATTTGAATAATAACATCACATAATGTTTAGTTATGCATCCCACATTACCATTTTACAGTTTTACTGTCTTCAGACATTCATATGCATCCATATCAATATTTACATATCTAGTCGCATGCTAATTCATCTTGCTACATGCTATGTATCTTATTTTGCATCCATATGAATAAAAATATCACATGTTGATTGCACTGTACATCCATATTAAAGTTTTACCGTTTTCGGATAGCCGTTTGCATCCATATCATTTAAAATATATATCGTCGTAATATTTCTTATTATTATCTTTAATTAGTTTATAATCTGCATTTTCTAATGTTATACAAGATATAGTTTGAAAATATTATAATTTACACATGAAACGTCGTTGCAAAGCGGATACGACAAATCTGAAATTTACTGTACACCTTGCCTTATAAAATTCATTATAAATCATAGAATAATCATTAGTATGCGTTCTTTAGTTTCTTACGAAGCTGACTCAGAATACTATAACTCTATGAAATATTTACTTGCAAAATAAATTGTTTAAATAACGTAAAATGCAAATGAAAATATCTCTAAACTGCTGTCCAGGGAAATTCCAGCAGAAAACTTTCAAGTTCGAATGTCCATAGCTTTTTGTAGGAACAACCTGAGATACTTCTACTTATAAAAATGAAAACCTTATTGAATTATATTTGTTTTGGTATAAGACAAGTCTCTTTTGGAGAACGTTTATTATTTTTAAGCTATTTTACAAATCATGGTGACGCTGAATTTCTGAACGGAACTTTCTTGTGCATGGTTAATCGATACCACTTTTATAGTTATTAATCGGTTTGAATATGTTATCTATGTTAATATTATTATATCAATATCTATTTAATAAATAATAGTTCTTGTGTTTTAATATTCAGCAAATTTTACCGATTTACAGTTTTATAGTATCCGTCTGTATCCGTACGATTTATTACATATCTAGTTGCACGCCGAGACCATATTATTTCATGTTACTGTTGTATTAGTGCACCATGCTTGATAATTGTGTATCCTACTTAGTCATGATGTGACCCCTGATCGATATTTATGCATCCATGCTTTTATTGTACATCCGTACGCCCTCTTGCTACCCATATGCAAGGCGCCGTCTTAGCCTTCCCTGACCAGGATCGCTCCCACACCTGTAGCGTTCGTGATCGGCCACCTTGATTCAATACTTGCTACAGTTTGATTATGAGCACCCGTTTGACACCTGTGCACTACTTGACATGACCTGATACACCACTACTTGACATGACTTGATACATGTACACTACCTGACATGACCTGATATATCACTACTTGACATGTTACCTGATCCTGTTTCTAATGCCGACAATCCTGACATGTTGTCCCGATGGACATATCCTGTTGTCTGTATAGACAAACCTGTTCCTGCTTGATCCTGTGTTGGCATTAGCTTCAGATTTATCAATACCTGATTTGAATACATAACTTGGGGGTATGAGGAAATCAATGATGAAACCTGACTTGTAACTCGACAGTTCGATGCTTATACTGATCAGTTTTATGGGCTAGGCCAGCTCCGGGATGCTGCTGCTGACATCATTTGTCTGTACATGTTACCTGTTTACTGCCTAGCGGTATGTCTCGGATTCATCCCGAGAGTCTTGACCGTGGTCCCGGGCATGCACGGGATACTATTGAGTTACATCGACGATTCATCAAATTGATTTCAAAGACTTGAGAGTAGTTAACCCAGTAGTTAGTTCAGATTACTCACCACACATCACATGTGCTTATACCCTTCACTGTTCCTAATTCGTGTTACTGTTATACTCTTATTACTGTTCATACTCATGCCTGCATGTCTTGTTATCTCCTGATTATATTGTTGTTGATATTATGACGCACTGACGTCTGGGTTTTGCATAGCACAGATCCTCTACCTTTGTCGCAGGCTGATCGGGAGTATTTCCGCCGTTTGGACGAGCAGTGATGATCCAGTTAGTATCCAGTTTAGTTATATTTTACTTTCCAGATGTTTTTGCTCTTTGGATTTATTGCTTCCGTATATTATTTCTTGACTCGTTTATTCTGGCTCATGGACATGTACTAGATAGTTTATTTTATTTTCCTGTTCTTGATATCTCTAGACAGCCGTAATGTGACTCTGGAATGATGTTTCCTATCCATAGGTAGCATGGTTGGCTCTGTCACGTGCCTATCTTAGCGCACTCTGGGAAGCGCGGCGTGACAGGGTTTGTTTGGTATCAAAGCCATAAGATTTAGGTTAATCGGGTTTGATTCTTTTGTAGTTGGGTATTGGACCCAATACACGAATCGGAAAATCCGTGATTAGGAACATGTCCTGCCACATTGTTATCATGATTCTTGAATCATATCTTTCTTTTTATCCTTTGCCTTGACGATATGCAAACCACTTTGCATCTCGACTTGAAATCTTTTGGTTCTTTCTCCCTGTTCCTTGATTCTGATACTAGGATTTGGGCGACTTGAGTGGAGTTATGTGATTGTAACTATGAACTGCAGCATGGTTACAATGCGGTACTCTATTTAAGTAACTTGGAGTCCTGGTCTTGTTTCATCTCCTTGTTTCATGGTCGTTTTATTACCTTGGTTCTCTCAGTTTCATTGCTTACCCGTTCATGTTTTGCAGATTTGTTGGTGACCGATACCGGCAGTTATGAAGTTTGTCTTGGGAATGGATTTTCTCGGCACTTTCCACGCTCACATTGATTGTAGGGCAAAGAAAGTGATTTTCCAGATTCCCGAACATCTGGAGTTTGTTTTTGCTGGAGGAAGCAGTTCTGTTGGGCCAGTCGAGTTTAGAGCTAGGCCGACAAACAGTGTTCTTTCGTCGATGGAAGTTGATAAGGAGGAAGCGCCAGCTGTAGTTCGAGAGTTCATGAACGTGTTCGAGGACATCTCAGGTTTACCAGCAAATGAAATGTGGAGTTCGCGATCGATCTTGTTCTTGGTGCAGCGCCAATCTCAAAGGCGTACTATTTAATGGCACCAGTAGAGTTGGAAAAAGTCAAGAAGCAGGTTACCGAATTACTTGAGAAGGTTTGGATTCGCAGCAGCAATTCACCTTGGGGAGCTCAAGTTCTTCTAGTAAAGAAGAAAGATGGCACAAGGAGGATGTGCATCGATTATCGAGAATTAAACCGGGTGACTATTAAGAACAAGTACCCGATCCCTCGTATTGGAGAATTGTTCGAGCAGCTTAGTAGCGCAAGAGTATTTTCGAAGTTGGATTTGCGATCCGGATATCATCAGGTCCGAGTTAAATCAGAGGATATTTGCAAGACTGTGTTCCGAACTCAGTATGGACATTACGAGTATTTAGTGATGCCATTCGGAGTCACGAATGCACCGGCGATATTTATGGACTTGATGAATCGAATCTTTTCACCGTTCTTGGACCAGTTTATTATGGTGTTTATGGATGATATTCTGGTGTATTCGAGGAGCAATGAAGAGCATGCGGAACACTTGAAGATCGCACTGCAGACATTGAGGAAAGAAAGATTGTATGCAAAGATGAGCAAGTGCGAGTTTTGGCTTGAAGAAGTGAAGTTTTTGGGGACACGTTGTATCCGGAGATGGAATCGCCGTTGACTTTGAGAAGATTGCAGCAGTTCGAGATTGGCCAATTCCGAAGAACGTAGCAGAGATCAGAAGTTTTCTTGGACTTGCCGGCTATTACAGAAGGTTCGTGGAGAATTTTGCTTGTTTGGCTGAGTCATTGACCAAGCTTACGCGCAAGGAAGTACCGTTTGTATGGACGGATAAATGTGTGTCATCTTTTGAGGCGTTGAAGCAAAGGTTGATAACCGCTCCTATTTTGACCGTATCAGACAGTTCCGGAGGATTGGTGATTCACAGCGACACATCTGGGAAAGGTTTGGGATGTGTTTTGATGCAGCATGGGAAGGTTATAGCTTACGCATCGAGACAGTTGAAGATCCATAAGAAGAATTACCCAACTCATGATTTGGAGCTAGCAGCTGTGATTTTCGCTTTGAAGATTTGGAGACACTACTTATTGGGCGAAAGGATTGAAGTATTCACCGATCACAAAAGCCCGAAGTACGTGTTCACACAGAAAGAGCTTAACATGAAGCAGCGTAGATGGTTGGAGCTGATGGCTGACTATGATCTTGATCTTAAGTACCATCCGGGAAAGTTAATGCTATGCCGGATGCGCTTATCAGTTGCCAGCAATTCGGATGTTGACTGTACAGAAGGAGCTTATCGAAGACTTTCGGAGATTCGAGTTAGAGATCGTGCTACCGCATTCTTCAGGACAGTTGATGCAGCTGCAAGTACATTCGTCGTTGATCAATAATATTAAAGCAGCGCAGTCACAGGACCCAAGATTGCAGAAGTTTCGAGAACAGGGTGAAGCTGGACTTCGAATGGACTTGTTAATCTATGAAGATGGTTCGTTGAGATATGGTAGCTGTTTGTGTGTGCCGAAAGGAGACATTCGCGAAGAAGTTATGAAGGAGGCGCACAGTTCCGCATATTCCGTACATCCAGGAGGCACGAAATTGTACCGCGATCTAAGACAACATTTCTGATGGGAAGGCATGAAAAGGGAGATTGCTCGCTTTGTAGCGAAGTGCTTGGTGTGTCAGCAAGCTAAGGCTGAACATCAAAGGGTTGCTGGTTTATTGCAACCACTACCGATTCCTCAATGGAAGTGGGAACATATAACCATGGATTTCGTGACAGCTTTACCGCGGAGTCCAAAGGGCAACAATGCAGTTTGGGTGATTGTTGATCGATTGACCAAAGCAACTCATTTCATACAATTTCGAGTTGGTCAGTCAACGGAAGCGTTAGCAGAACGATACATGCAGGAGATTATGAGATTGCATGGAGTACCTGTGAGCATCGTGTCCGACCATGATACCCGATTCTTATCGCACTTCTGGAGGAGTTTACAGGAAAGTTTGGGGACGCGATTGAAGTTTAGCACAGCTAATCATCCTCAGACAGATGGCCAGTCGGAGAGAACGATCCAAACTCTTGAAGACATGTTGAGAGCTTGCATGTTAGACTTCAAGGGTTCATGGGAGGATCATCTACACTTGGTGGAGTTTTCTTACAACAATAGCTTTCAGGCGACTATTCAGATGGCTCCATTCGAAGCATTGTATGGTCGCAAGTGTCGCTCACCAGTTTGTTGGGACGATGTTGGAGAGCGAAGATTGTTGGGACCGGATTTGATCGTGCAAACTGTAGAGAAGGTTAATACTATCCGAAATCGCATGAGGGCAGCACAAGATCGGCAGAAGAGTTAGGCCGACACATCGAGATGACCTCTAGAGTTCGTTGTTGGTGATCTGGTATTCTTGAAGATATCACCAACTAGAGGAGTGATTCGTTATGGGATTCAAGGTAAGCTTAGTTCTCGATTCGTGGGGCCTTTCGAGATTATGGAGAGTGTTAGAGAAGTGGCTTATCGGTTGGCTTTACCACAATCTTTGGTGAATGTTCATGACGTGTTTCATGTATCTCAACTCCGTAAGTATGTTCGAGATGAAACACACGTGTTGGATCATTCGGAGTTGACTGTAAGAGAGGATTTAACCTTTGACAACGACCGATGTCGATTGTTGATCGAAGAGAAAAGGTCCTTAAGAACAAGGTTATCCCTCTCGTACTTGTTTCTTGGGGAAATCGCTGGCATGGAGAATCGACTTGGGAACGAGAAGACGAAATTCGACAGAAGTTTCTACACCTATTCTTGTAGATTCATGTTGTTTACCTTTTCTTGTCTTGGGAATTTCGAGGACGAAAATCTTTTTGTAGTTGGGTATAATGTAACACCCTAGTTCATTTATACCAGTTCTAGTTCATGTATTTCTTTATTTATGGTATTTTCCTGATTTACTGTGTTTTGGGTGCGAATAGTGTAGTTGGTATCTGTATTTGCATTCGACCCGACCCACTTGCTTTAAACCTGTCTTGATTCATGTTTATGATTTGTCCTGACTTGATACGTGAACTCGTGCACTTCCATATTTACATACTGCATATTGGCATTTATCTGGCATCTGCATTTTTTAATATAACATTTAAGTCATATAAAATATTTTAAAAATACATTGCATGGCCTGCAAGATACCCCTAACCCTGTAGTAGTATCCGCGCATCTTGTTCTCGTCCCGTTCAGTGAAACGGACTTGTTTGGATGACTACGTGCATGTGCGTGCATCCATTCTTGGGGGTATGCATTTTTCGTTACCCGGATATCCAACTTTAATTTTGGTCGACATGTATATTTTTCGTATTTTAAAACTGAATTTTAGACCCGACCAGGGTATGTTTTGGACTATATTTGTATTTACCAAAATATTAAATTTTATTTATACAATATTAATTTTATAAACTGATACAAATTAAAATTTAGTTAACTAATAAAAGATTTTTTTAAATTTAAATCTAAACTAATTTCCTAACAAACTAACAACCCCTTTCTCTCTCTCTCTCCTCTGCATATATATATTTATATATTTATTTATTTTCTTCCTCATTTAATACACAGTCTCTTCTTCTTCTTCTTCTTTCTTCTTTCTTTTTCTTGATCTTGTTTCTTGATTCCGGTGATTACCGCCGGAGCCGTGCTCGTCGCTGACGATTCGAGTGATCCAGTGAACGTACCTTGCCTGTGTGATCACCCTCTTGCCTTGCCTGGACCCGTCTCGCGTGCCGCGTGTGCGTTACGACGATTTACGGACGTCGGACTTGCCGTGCGTATCCGTCGCGTGATTCGATCGAGGCAAGTTTATCTTGCTACATGCTATGATATATACTACATCCATATTAATAATAATATTTCATGTTTAGTGTATTGTACATCCCCTGTTATCATTTTACTGCTTTACGACGTCCGTTTGCATCCGTATAATTTATTTCGTATCTAGTGCATGCAAATTTATCTTGTTACATGCTAGACTACAATATATTGCACCCATTTGAATAATAATATCACATAATGTTTAGTTATGCATCCCACATTATCATTTTACAGTTTTACTGTCTTCGGACATCCGTATGCATCCATATCAATATTTACATATCTAGTCGCATGCTAATTCAACTTGCTACATGCTATGTATCTTATTTTGTATCCATATGAATAAAAATATCACATGTTGATTGCACTATACATCCAAATTAAAGTTTTACCATTTTCGGATACCCGTTTGCATCCATATCATTTAAAATATATATCGTCGTAATATTTCTTATTATTATGTTTTATTAGTTTATAATCTGCATTTTATAATGTTATACAAAATATAGTTTGAAAATATTATAATTTACACATGAAACGTCGTTGCAAAACGGATACGACAAATCTGAAATTTAGTGTACACCTTTCCTTTTAAAATTCATTATAAATCATATAAAAATCATTAGTATACGTTCTTTAGTTTGTTACGAATATAACTCAGAATAATATAACTCTATGAAATATTTACTTGCAAAATAAATTATTTAAATAACGTAAAATGCAAATGAAAATATCTCTAAACTGCTGTCCAGAAAAATTCCAGCAGCAAACTTTCAATTTCAAATGTTCATAGCTTTTTGTAGGAACAACCTGAGATACTTCTACTTATAAAAATGAAAACCTTATTGAATTATCTTTGTTTTGGTATAAGACACATCCCTTTTGGAGAACGTTTGTTATTTTTAAGCTATTTTACAAATCAGGGTGACGCTGAATTTCTGAACGGAACTTTCTTGTGCATGGTTAATCAATACCACTTTTATAGTTATTAATCGGTTTGAATATGTTATCCATGTTAATATTATTATATCAATATCTATTTAATAAATAACAGTTCTTGTGTTTTAATATTCAGCAAATTTTACCGATTTACAGTTTTATAGTATCCGTCTGTATCCGTACGATTTATTACATATCTAGTTGCACACCGAGACCATATTATTTCATGTTACTGTTGTATTAGTGCACCATACTTGATAATTGTGCATCCTACTTAGTCATGATGTGACCCCTGATCGATTTTTGTGCATCCATGCTTTTATTGTGCATCCATGCTTTTATTGTACATCCGTACTTTCACCTTGATTCAATACTTGCTACAGTTTGATTATGAGCACCCGTTCGACACCTGTGCACTACTTGATATGACCTGATACACCACTACTTGACATGACTTGATACATGTACACTACCTGACATGACCTGATATATCACTACTTGACATGATACCTGATCCTGTTTCTAATGCCGACAATCCTAACATGTTGTCCCGATGGACATATCGTGTTGTCTGTATAGACAAACCTGTTCCTGCTTGACCCTGTGTTGGCATTAGCTTCAAATTTATCAATACTTGACTTGAATACATAACTTGGGGGTATGGGGAAATCAATGATGAAATCTGACTTGTAACTCGACAGTTCGATGCTTATACTGATCAGTTTTACGGGCTAGGCCAGCCCCGGGATGATGCTGCTGACATCATTCGTCTGTACATGTTACATGTTTACTGCCTACCGGCACGTCTCGGATTCAGCCCGAGAGTCTTGACCGTGGTCCCGGGCATGCACGGGATACTATTGAGTTACATCGAAAATTCATCAAATTGATTTCAAAGACTTGAGAGTAGTTAACCCAGTAGTTAGTTCAGATTACTCACCACACGTCACATGTGCTTATACCCTTCACTGTTCCTTATTCGTGTTACTGTTATACACTTATTACTGTTGATACTCATGCCTGCATGTCTTGTTATCTCCTGATTATATTGTTGTTGATATTATGACGCACTGACTTCTGTGTTTTGCATGGCCCAGATCCTCTACCTTTGTTGCAGGCTGATCAGGAGTATTTCCGCCGTTAGGCCGAGCAGTGATGATCCAGTTAGTATCCAGTTTAGTTATGTTTTACTTTCCAGATGTTTTTTCTCTTTTGATTTATTGCTTCCGCATATTATTTCTTGACTCGTTTATTCTGGCTCATGGATATGTACTAGATAGTTTATTTTATTTTCCTGTTCTTGATATCTCTAGACAGCCGTAATGTGACTGTGGAGGGATGTTTCCTATCCACAGGTAGCATGGTTGGCTCTGTCACGTGCCTATCTTAGCGTACTCTGGGAAGCGGGGCGTGACACTTTTGTGATCGGTGAACACTTCAACCCTTTCGCCCATTAAGTAGTGTCTCCAAATCTTCAAGGCGAAAATTACTGCTGCCAGCTCCAAATCATGAGTTGGGTAATTCTTCTCATGGGTCTTCAATTGTCTCGATGCATAAGCTATAACCTTCCCACACTGCATAAGGACACATCCTAAACCTTTTCCAGATGCGTCGTTGTGAATAACCAATCCTCCGGAACCGTCTGGCACGGTCGGAATAGGAGCTGTTGTCAATATTTACTTCAACGCCTCAAAAGCTGACGCACATCTATCCGTCCAAACGAAACGTACTTCCTTCTGTGTAACTTGGTCAAAGGCTCAACCAATCGAGCAAAATTCTCTTCGAATCTTCTGTAATATCCAGCAAGTCCAAGAAAACTTCTGATCTCCACTACATTCCTCGGAATCGGCCAATCTTGAACTGCTGCAATCTTCTTAGGGTCAACAACAATTCTGTCTCCGGATACGACGTGCCCCAAAAACTTCACTTCTTCAAGCCTAAACTCGCACTTGCTCATCTTCGCATATAATCTTTCTTGCCGCAACGTTTACAGTGCGATCTTCAAGTGTTCTGCATGCTCTTCTTGGCTCATCGAATACACCAGAATATCATAAATAAACACCACTATAAACTGGTCCAAGAACGGTGACAACATTCGGTTCATCAAGTCCATAAATATCACTGGTGCGCTCGTGACTCCGAATGGCATCACTATATACTCGAAATTCCCATATCGAGTTCGGAATGCTATCTTTCAGGTATCTTCTGGTTTAACTCGAACTTGATGATATCCGGATCACAAATCCAGCTTCGAGAATACTCTCGCGCCACTGAGTTGCTCGAATAATTCGCTAATGCGAGTGATCGGGTACTTGTTCTTATTAGTTATATGTATGCCCTAGAGGCCATTATTGTATATATGATGCATATTATAGTAGATGCTTGGACATACATAGAGAGGACTTTCTTGCTCGACATGATAGTATGCTATCTGGTTACTCTTTATCTTAACATGTACACTGATTGTCTCTCTGTTACATGTTGGTAAAGCCCTTAGGATGTGTACTTGACTACCTGGATTATGATGCGGATCATACTAGTGGGACAAAGGTAGTCCGTGAGTACATCCTTTAATGTCTCTAGTCGTGGGTGTATCGAAACAGAGAATCGATATACCAGAGTAGACTAGCGTATACCTTCTCGACCCATGTAGATGGGCGATGGATGATCCCATATCTATTGGTGTTTGACATCAGAGATGATATACGGGTGCTCAGTGGAGACTGGGTACACTGGACGAACTCGCAGAGAACTCCTAGATGGTATTATACCTCACGTCAGATGGCAGTTCTCTGGTGACACTGGTACAGGTTAGTCTATCGACCCGAGATCGTCTTAGAGTCTTGTGTGATTCCCACTGTGCTTTGATTTACACCTTACCACGTTCAAGAGAACATGCAAAACGGTGGTTTTTGGGTACAGTCCCGAGTCACATAGAGGCAATGAGCAATAGGAGGGAATTTCGTCTCTCCCGGTATTGGGGGTTGATGTTGCGCTGTGCTCGATTGTGTTAGTTATGTTTATGCCATAGAGGCCATTATTGTACATATGATGTATATTATAGTGGATACTTGGATATATAGAGAGAGGACTTTCTTGCTCGATATGATAGTATGCTATCTGGTTGCACTTTGTCTTAACATGTTGACTTGTATTGGTTTACTGTCTTGCTCTCACACGTTGATAAAGCCCTTAGGATATATACTTGACTACTAGGACTATGATGAGATCATACTAGTGGGGCCAGGGTAGTCAACGTGTACATCCTATAACTGTTCCTAGTCGAAGGAGTATCGAGACAGGGTATCGATACTCCACAGTAGACTAGCGTATACGCATCTTGACCCATATGATGGGCGATGGATGATCCCATATCCATCGGTGTTTGACATCAATGATGGTGTACGGGTGCTCAGTGGAGATTGAGTACACTGAACGGACTCGCTGAGAACTCCTAGATGGTATTATACCCATCGTTAGATAACAGTTCTCCGGTGACACTGGTACAATTTAGTCTGTAGACCCGATATCGTCATAGAGTCTTGTGTGATTCCCACTGGGTTTTGATTTCCACCTTACCACGTCCAAGAGGGCATGTAAAACGGTGGCTTTTGGGTACGGTCCCGAATCACATGGAGGCAATGAGCGATAAGAGGGGTTTCATCTCTCCCGGTATAGGGAGTTGATGTTGTGCTGTGTTCAATTGGCTATAACTAGAAGTCCCTGGCCAGAGCGGATATGGAGTGCTACTGGTAAGAATTATCAGTAGTTTCTCGACCTGTTATGAGCCTCACATCGACACGACTTATCGGTTACTGGGGTCTGACGTTTACCACCCCTAAACTTGATATGCGACATATGAGATGAAGAGACCAGACTATACGGTAGTGTTACTGATTGGATTCACAGGAGAAGGTACATGCTTGCTTGTTGATCTTCTAATCGCTCAATACCTAGGTGGCTGTTACGTTTAGCTGGCCGCTTGCAGCTTGTGGATATTTGATATGATCATCATCTACTGCCGGCGTATTGACGATTCTTTAGAGTACGACACAGAGGTTTCCTGGCTCAGGAAAAATGGAGTAGGAGCACGTATATGATATGTGCAGGACCGAGAATAATACGATATGAGATACCGTATTCTATTCTCGCGATATGAGATATCGTCCGGGTATATGTGATATAGCCGGGTCATCGGATCAAGTGTTGATTCTATGAAATGGTACATGTTATATTAGTCGGTTATATGTAATATAGCCGGATTATCGGATCAAGTGTTGATTCGATAATTTAATGTATAATTATATATGTGATATATTATATTACGTTAACTAATATAAGCTCGCTTTATTGATTCATTTTCTCACTGGATAATACATTGATGTATATGCGATATATGTTAATTGTATTATTTTCTTTTGTTACAAAATATATTGTATATGTGATATATAATTTTGTAACATGTTAGGGTTACAAATGCAACATGGTTTTTGAGTTTAAACCAAGTTAGGGTTTGGATTAGGGTTAGCTTTTGGGTTAGCTTTTGGATGAGCTTTCATGAAGCTTCATGAAGGTTTGACTTTTGTCTTCATCCTTTGATATTTTGTGTAGATATTCTTTAACCCAACCTAAACCCTTAACCTATGGTTTATTCTTTACAAGAGTTAACACTCTCATTCTTAACTCATGGTTGCAATTGTAACCACAACAATAATTCATTATTCATCAAAAAAAGGATTTCTTCTTCTTCCTCCTCTTGAAAAAGCTTTCTAGCTTTTTGAGTTGTGGTGATTATTAGTGAGAAATTGAAAATAAAATAGAGCAATATTCCTACTTCATCATCCTCATATATTCTAGCCACTTAGATTAGGGTGTTCACTTCTCTAATTGCTTCATTAGTGAAGTGTAAGCTTGGGTTAGAGATTCTTCAAGGTAGATCATCTTAGATAAAAAAGACTTCAAGAAAGATGCATCATTCACCTGATGGAGCCTCCCGAGAGTCGGACTTCTTGATGATCGCAGCGAAGGGAGCTCAACACGAAACTTATGAAGCAAAGGAACGGACTACAAAGGTTGTAATCCTACTCTCTTTACTTTTTTGTATGTGATACAAACCTGTTACCCTAGGTTTTCTAGTAAAGATTCATGGTTTACTTGCTTTGCACCTCTCTAATTTTTAAAGTGGCATGAGTGATGCTACCAAACCCTAGAGTTGGTGCAAGGGAAGCCCAACAGTGGTATCAGAGCCAAACTAGAATTCTAGATATGGTGTTAAAACAATTACGAAAATGAAATCGACTCTGAAATACGGTATTATGAAAACCTCATTTTGCTCTCTGGAAATTTTGCAAAAAGTCCATTAAAATTTTTTCAAACGGGTGCAGAATGATATTTGGAACATTCTAAGAACATGGGAGAAACACGGAGGGAGGGGCTCGGATTTTGGCCGATCCCCTGGCCTGAAAATCCGGCTAGGCCGGCCCCATGGGCTCCTCTACCCCCTGTATTCCCCCTGTGCTCTCATGTCTCCATTTTGGGTTTCCTAGTATTGTTTATTTAGCCCAATTTTCATGTGATGATTAGTTTGATCTGGGGCTAATTCGTAGTGCTTCGTAGTCATATATTTTAACACTGTATTAGTAACCTTGACTATTTTTAGCAGTTCGATCGAACTTCGCACACCATATTTTGTACCCCGCTGAAATTTCTAAGTGTTGTAATTTTCCGAAGTTGAATATATTCGTAAAATCATGCACCCCTATGGACCCCCTAGAAGACCATAATAACCTTAACTCGATTCTATGTCCACAGAACCGCGTTCGAACCTTCGGGTTTGCCATAGTTCCGTGGTGTCATAGGTGAGGCGTTGGTTAACTCTTTCTACGGCTGGTCCATAGACACTGTGGCGCGGTTTTTGAATGTTTTGATTTTGCTCGAGCGTTGAGCTCACGGGGGTAATTTGTGCGTGTATGTTGATTCGATCGAAATGTTAAACATCGTCATGATATTCTGTGATTGTGATACAATATGTGGAATTCATATAGTTAGGTATGAAATCCGTAATATATGATATTTCGGGCTTACGATGTCTAAGGCGATTGTGGATTCCAAATATTGTAGTTTTTTCACTTTTCTTTTTTGCGACCGTAAGTGTAGTATGTGGGGTATTGCCGGCTTCATTGCTATACATCAACGACAATCGGGATACACATACTTGCTTACGTTGATGATATGCGATATTATGTGTTGATGTGATATGTGATATTGGATCGTCGTGTTCTGAATAGCCGGGGGGTTTATGTGAGATGAGGATTTTTATTTTCATTCATGTAAAATTCAATTGTATGTAATGTTCTTTTATTGGGTTACTTCCGGGTTGAGGATGATGTCTCCATTGTATATTATTTACTTTTCCGCATTAGGATAGACCCAAAGAGGATAGCACAAGTAGCCGGGTTCTAGGGTCCAGTGGGAGGCCATCTCGAGGAGTCGAGACCGGGTCTCCTAATCCTAGAATTGGCAGTGTTACTTGCCGCTCTCGTAGGAGTCTAGGGATATGGGTTTGGCTATTCATCGGGACCGTGGAATCCGTGTTTTATACAGGCTCGATATAAAATACGGACATCCTAGTATATCCAATATTTCATATGTTTCTTCTACTGCTGATATACTGTGACGTGATCATATTATATGTGTGAGACGAATGCTTTATTATTTTATATATGATATATAATAAACGTTGCTTATGTTTTACACCCGCGCTAGTCCCGTCCCGATATGCTGTTAGTTAAGTAACCTAACGGTGCATAACGGAACATTGTGGCGAATGCGGATGGCATAAGCGTACGTTGTATTTTCGTTTCTTCTGTGATGCTTAGGAAGCATAAATGATGGGATTTATTAATGAGATTAATAAAAGAAAAGAAACATAAAAGATGTTGTAGAATCAAATTTTCAAAAAGGGTAGCTACAGTTTTTGCTTTGCATAGTGGTATATGTGATATACCCTGCACTTTATTCGATGAGGAAAGAGCTGAGATCCATTCACCGGGAGTGACCTCTTTAGCAAAACTGGAAGATGATACAAACTCATGGTTTAGTTTTTGATTGCTTCTATAGTTCTTGCTTTGCATAGCGGTATTTGTGAAATATCCTGCACCTTATTCGATAAGGAAAGAGCCGAGATCCCTTCACCAGGAGTGACCTCTTTAGCGAAACTAGAAAAGCCTCAAAAACACTCCTTTTTCAAAATCACTTGTTTCTACAACGATATCGAGTTCATTACTCTAATGGTTTTCTGAAAAACCTACGTAGCCCTCCGTCATTTCAGATAAAGACTATTTAGTATTCGTGCTGCGTTTGTTGGCCTTTGTCAAGGCGTAGTGTGCGGTAGCTGACTAGTACTTATCTGCTTAAGCATGTGATGCACGATTGGATTAGGGTAGTTGTACAACCTTGTTGGCCTTTGTCAAGGGTCGTGCGGGTGGGTTTATTTCAATCAAGAAATGACGGGTTGAACTTGACTAGCTTCCTATGGTTTGTTGGCCTTTGTCAAGGTCATAGGGGGTTAGGGGTAAAAGCATTATCGGGGATTTCAAGTGTTGAAATTTGCAAAGAGATTGCATACCTCCTATGAGATAGTTGGATCCCGATACCCATTGCGAGTAAGAGTTACTCCTGGGAGAATTTTACACAAGACAATTAGCCGATCAAGTAGGTGTCTAGAAAGGTGTTAACGGGGTTATGCCTCTGGAAAAATGAGGTTTATTCTAATTAGGTCCGTGCGAAAGCACGAGGAACCTCCCTCAAAGTACCAACACTGGCCTGGCCTAAAGATTGGCGAACTTGTAAAGTGTAATTAATCCCGGTTAGTCTTACCGTTTAGGGTTTGAAGGAAGATTTGATTAAAAGCAGTGGGAGCCATCCTGATTAGATAAGATAATAACCAATCTAATCTTGCAAGAGCATACGCTAAAGTGTTTTCTTCTCTCTCTCTCCAGGTAGCGACCATGTCAGGCCTTAATCAAGATAATAATATGGATGTATTGGCCGAACCCGCTTATTATACTGAGCAGGGAAACTTTGGTCCCGCTCCAACTTATAATTGTTATAAGTCCGAGCAGGGAATAGGAGCATATCCGGATTCTCACGCAGCTGATTGTTATGCTGTTATGTACGTGTGCGTTTTTAAAATCAAGATCAAGAATATACCGCAATCAATAACGGTGTCGCTTCGTAGCTAGCCGGTTGAGTACGGGTCGATCCATAGGGAGAAGGAGTTCTTTTCCTTATGTTCTAACGAGTTAAATCCTATTTTTGGTTGGTTTTGTTTTTAAATCTAAGAATGAGATTAAATTGATTTAAAGTCTTGCTAGGGTTTGGATTAGGTTAGTTTGGAAAAGGAATTCTACTCAATGCTTTTAATGCCCCAGTTAAGAATATAGGTGTTAGAGTAATAGTCAACAAAGGGGATTAGCACGACTAGGAAGAAACGTAGTTTCTTCCTTTTGGTCCTTATGCGTCCTTTCTTGGTTCTTAGCCCTAACCTCCAGTTAATTCAACCACAACCGGTCTAACTAGGAAATCATCGCTATCATTTAGGATAGGGTGCCGTAGTGAGTGGTGGTTGGATTAAATAGAGTCCGTATTATAAAAATTATATGGGCAAAGAAAGGAGTGAGAGAGATTTCCATCTCTCAAACCTTCCCAATCCTAACCCTAACAAGTGAGAAATTACTCACTCATTAGGGAAGTTACTATAAAATTCATTTTTATAATTCATTTTTAAAAGGCTATCTAACTCGCAGATAATAAAAGACAGATAAAAAAAATAATTCAGAAATTAAATTCAGATAAAAGAAAATGCAAGATAGAAATAAAAAAAACTTACTTTATTGATAACCTCTTTAACGATTAGAAGGAAATTAAAATTTATGAAACTAAGAATTAAAAAGAGGCACACGAAAAAGAGGCACTTGAGCCCTCCTATTTATAGATAGGAAAATCCCTAGGTTTACATTCTGATCCATATATGAAATTGCAAAACAACCCCAAAGGCCAAGTCAAAGAACTGTTCATACCATAATATTGCATTATTATATTCCCCAGTCCTAGTTATTTTACAAATAAACAGGTGCTTTTGACCCATGTCTGCTACTTAGTTACAGGTTACAGGTTCTCGGAACAAAAGTAGTGAAAAAGATAAAAGACGATACAAAAGTGAGACTGCGACTGATAAATGGTACAATCTTGATCGTGCCCACATCTTGAGGAACATTGAAGATCATTTAACAAGTTCACAAAGAATAAAGCCAACGCAAGATTCAAAACTTCGTCACAAAGCAACGGTAAAAGTCCACTACAATTATTCACTGTGGAGATCTGGAAGAAACCTAGAAGCCAATCTGAGAAAAAGACTGAAGAAACTTGAAGGAAACATGCACCAGAAGCAAACAGGAGAATTTGAGCCCACAAGCCCCACATACGGCCGCGGAACCACGGCCAAACGTGGGCTTTAGCCGCGGATCCGCGGCTATGTAGGACCCGTGTCGGTGGATTTTTTCTGTGGCGACTGCGTGCGTTGACTAGGTCTTTTTCTTAGGGGGTATTTTTGTAATAGCAGACATGCGGCGATTATAAACCTAGGGTTTTCTATGTCCTATAAATAGAAACCCAAATACATCTTTTGAGGTATGCTTCCTTTCATTAATAAAATTCAGATTTCTTTTGGAGAGCATCGATGCCTCTTTTCATATCATCTATTCAGATCTGACAACCCTGTGTAAATGTTTGGAGAGAGCCATCTGTAAAGTAAGTAGTTTTATTTAATTGCCCTAGTTTAGATCTTTAATTCCTTGCCGTAGATAGATAGATAGCATGTTCTTCAATTCCCTAATGAGCGAGTAGTCTCCTCGCTTGTTAGGGTTAGCTTTGGGGAAGGCTTTTGAGAGATGAGATCTCTCATCCCTTTCTTGCTCATCACATATAATCAATAGGACTCCATGCATACATGCACACACCGCTCCCTACGGCACCCTATCCCTCGAGGTAGCGGTGATACCGTAGTATAAAGGCCCGGTTGAGCGTGTTTTCCATAAAGGTTAGGGTAAGGATTGATAAAGGAAGGACAAGAACCTAGAGGATGAAACATCTTCCCGAATGGTTCTAATCCCCTTTATTAATAATTACCATAACACCTCATAGATCTTAATTTGGGTATAGAAAGCGGTGAGATTTATTTACATTTCCAAACCTACCCTAAACCTAACCCTAGCAAGATTTAGATCAAGATAGATTTAGTTTTTAGATTTAATCAATCCGACCCCAATCGGAATTAACTCGTTAGAACAATTAGGAAATTCACAAAATCTCTGTAGACCGACCCGTACTCATCGGCTAGCTACCAAGCGATGCCGTTCTTGATTGCGGTTTAGAAATATCTTTGCCACATGAATCAAATGGCGCCGTTGCCGGGGATGGCGTGTTATTTTCTTTTTGCAATTTCGGGTTAATCTAAAATTGAAAAATCAGAAAAAACTGAAAAATTAAATAAAAAAATAATAATTTATCATCTTTTATTTTTGTGAAGGGTATTTTTGTGTGAATTTTGCAGGATCTACAATCAAGTTCGGATCTGGAAAAATCCAGAGATTAAAACAACAAACGGCAGATCTGAACAAGCAGAGGATAATCAGAATAGAAAACTGATTTTTTTTGGGGAACAGAGCCGTAGCATTCACCGCGGAACCGCCGCTATAGTGCCCCTCCGACCGCTAAACCGCGGCGGCCTGGTCGAGTCAGAACGTGAGAAATTTTCTCGAGAACCGTGCCGCTGATACGACCGCGGATCCGCCGCCCGAAGTGCTTGTTAGCCGCGGAACCGCGGTCTTATAGTAACTTCATCACGTGAATTTTCACTTTAATCTTCCTTCCCCTCTCCTCTTCAAATCTCAATATATCATCGGTAAAATCTCCTGCAGGATTCTTTGCGCTTAAAAAATCTTTCCCCTTCCAATAATAAATCTTGTGCAGGATTCTTTGCGCCGCGGTTAAAATAAAAAAAAGTTGATTGCAAGTGGTTGTTACTATTTTGCATATATTTAATCTGACTTTAAGGGGCTTGAGACCAATCCAGATTGGGTGGGGATTTCATCACCCTTCCCAGGACCCCAGAAATCACATAAGGCATTTTGCACTGACCATATTTAATTAAAAAATACTAGACTCAGCCCTAAGGACGTCGCGCTCAATAGGACAGAGGACTAGTTGTAGGCATCGGCCATTGATCCTAACCTGACTTTACGGTGTCTAGGCAAGTGTGTCTAAGGCGAGTGGTTACTTAATTAGGACCACTACTTGTAGTGGGGAGCCTCCCACTCACCTGGCACTCACCTGGCCGCAATTGGCGGTGAAGAGGCGGTTTGAGGTCCTATTTCTAGCCCTTTGGAACAGTTAGGATCTGTCTAACTGACCTAGGTGACCCTAGATCTCGGCCTGATTGTGCATTTGTGGTTGATTGAAAGTGTGTCTAAGCCCTTTATCGAAAATATTTTTTGCAAAAAGTTCCAAATAAAGAGAAAAAGGAAAAAAGGAAATTTTTTTATAAAAACTTGCAAAATTTTGTCGCTAAGAAATCCTTGCACCCCACTTACATCCACCTTCTTCCTCTTATCTTTCTTACATCATGGATACCCCACCTCACAAATCTCTTACCGAACTTTGGTACCCTGAACCAAACTTTGCCTGTTACGCGAATTGTTTCGGTCGATTTAAGGACGACCCCTCCATGCCCAAAATTTCTTTGAAAGATCGAATAGAAGCGTCTAGGAGAAATAGTTCGACTTTGCAATCCACTTTGTATCAACCGTGTCAACCTTCACCACCTTCTTATGTTGATACCACTTTTTCGAGTCCTGTTGTAACTCCTAAACCCATGTCTATAGCTGAACATATTGAACAATCTCGTAGCCGATCTTTCACTCCTCTCCACACATCCAGTTCTAGGGATCAACAAGTCCATTCACCTTTTTATCCAAATGTTGATCCTACTCCTGTCCAACCATCCAATTCCTACCAGTCCTACCCGACTTTTCCACCTTCACTAGACAGTGCTTCTACACAGCCATTTGGGAGTTTCACGTATCCAAACAATTTCGAATCTTTTACCGAAACCCCTTCACAACCCATGTCTGGTTTGGAACAGTCGTTGGAAGCTTATATTTTAGCAACAAACAAAATGGTGAGGAATGTGGATGCATCCATTGCCACCCTTATGCAACCTAATGAATCGGTAGCTAGTTTCCAATTAGCTCCAAATTTTCCAATGTATGAGGAGACGGTTGGACAGAGTGACAATTTGAGAAGAGAGAGTAAGTTATACACCTTTCCAAATCAAACCTACCCATACCCAATTGAATCCAACAACTCCAGTTTTCAAACATGTGTCCAAAATGATGAGTTGTGCGACTTTGTAGTGCTTGATTTGCCAGATTGTGAAGAGTCTCTTTCGAGTGAAACCACACCTAATTCTTTCGATCTTTACACCTCCAATCTAGAACCTGAATTGATAAACATCCATGCTTTTGATGAGGTGTCTGAAAAAATTGATTTTCACTTGATTGGGGATATAGACGCCGGGAATATTTTGGATGATGAACCCGTAAATTTGACTGAAATTTTATCTCCAATTCATCATCCCGAGTCATTAAATGTTTCTCCCGAACTTCATATGCGTCTTGATTTTGATGATAATGGCATGGATAAGCTAAATTTTGAGGAGAATTATGAGGATAGTATTGAGGATAATATTGAGGTTGAACCATTTTTGTTTGATGTGTCAGATTTTCCAATTCATCCTCTTACTGTTACACTTCCTAAATCAAACACCCTCCTTTCCATCGTTCTGACCATGCAAAAGATCACGCTTGAAGACTGTGAGCTTGAAAAAATTCTCTTTGAATCTGACACAGTTCTCACAGACGATAATGATTACGAGTGTTTCACTTTTCCGGACGATGTTGAAAACACTCCCGAGTTTGAGTCCTTTACATTTTCAGATGAGTTGGTTGAACCATCAGACTCGGTTGCTTACAGTCAATTCGAACCATTAATGGAATCCACTGAGTTCGAGACAGATTACTTAGGTGAGATTAAGACTATCCCTAAATCACTCCCTTTCGTCCTTCCTATCGTTTCGACCACGGAAGACTCCATCGCGTTTCCATCTTCAATGGAGGGTTTACCAAGTTCGACGTACCCATGCTTTCTTGCGAATCTTGAGGGATTTGACCCCATTTCTCGACGGATTGATAGATTAGCAAAATCTCTTTTAACACATCGGTCATCACAAATTATGCTAATTTATTCACTCAATTTACACCCTCAAGTTCGTGCTACACTACTTTCTCTCTTTCGCCATTCTTCTCCCCCACCGAGACCATATTCTACCTTTCTTCCCACACGGTCTCGTGTGCTTCACATTTCTTTTCTTTCCACTCCATTCTTTCATCAACTCTACCATTATCACGATAAGATTTTTGAATGGTTGGTGCTAACCTTTGGCTTGTGTAAGGCCTTGTTTAGTTTGGGAAGGACCTTGTTGTATATATGTATATATATTTTTTGTTTTCTTTTTCTATTAAAAATAAAAAAATAAAAAAATATATAAATAAATAAACAGGGGACTGCCGACATTCTCAACCCTCTTGGTATAGCATGACAGTGAAGACAATGTCAAGTTTAAGTTTGGGGGTGTGCTCGGTAAGTTTTCTTCCTTCGCATTCATTTATATATTCTTGCATTTGCATACTTATTTTTAAAACCCATAAAAATTGAAAAATTTCAAAAATTATAAAAATTAAAGTATTCAATTTTGGCCATAATTGACTTGAGTTTCACAATTAGGTTAACTAGTTAGGAACAACTAGATCTAGACTTAGTAAATTAAAAACCCTAAAAATAACTTTTTTTAAACTTTAACGGTAGAAAGTATATGTCTTTGTAGTTTATTTAGAAATAGGCAAATCTTGAGTTCAGTTCTTGGGCTAAGTTAAAACAAGGGAAAAGTATTGATATCTTTATTAAAATATAAGTTTGAAAAATAATTCCTAGCTTAACTCTAAATTCTGAAAATGTATACCCTACAATTTGCACAAACACGAACCTTGAAACTTGGAATAGTAGAAGAGACCTTGAAATGCTCTTGTCTAAAATCCTTAGTACGAAGAAAATAAAATAAAAAATTCAAGTGTGAATAAAGAAAAAAAATGAACACTGGTTTTTGTGATTACTTAAGGCTGCAAAAATAGAAAAAATATTTAGCGAGAGTGCTTCATCACCCAGTGCCTTAGACCAACTGGTTTGGGAGTCACTGCTAAAGCCTTAGGCGTTACAAAACTAGGAATTACGTTTTAATGTGCAAACACATCTTGTAATCGGTTGTTGGTACCTCTAGAAGTATTAACAGTCGCATGAAGGATGTGTGAGCGAAATTCATCTAAAAATTCACCAATTAAAGAAGTGCTTTGGACGACGGACAAGAGTATGATTGCTTGATTTGAATTTCCAAGTGTAGGGATTATATATACACACACGTAGGGGTATGTGATTGGGGTTTAGATAAGAGATAGGAATGAAGAATAGGACTTGTATCTTTAGTAGAGATGATAAAAATTTCTAAGTTAAGATAGAACCCTAGAAAGAAAACTTAAGAGATGCCAAAAGCTAAGTAAGTCTACAGAACATATATAATCTTAAGTTGAATGATATGGAAGCGTAAAGAATACGGGTGGATGATTTATGAGTCGAAGATAATAGAATTCCTTGTTAGAAAACCTAATTGGAGAATAAAACTTAATGGGCCTAATTGATAGGATTTTGTGGGTAGTATCCGCTGAAAACCTTCAGGAGACAACACTCCTCCTACTAGAGACACCTAGAGGTTTAACGGCTTGTTGCACGAGCTCAGTGCAATCTCGTTTCCCTGCGAAAGTGAGGTTAGGATTTTGTTGAGAATAAAACTAGGTTTCCTCGAGGACGAGCAAAAAATAAGTTTGGGGGTATTTGTTCATACCATAATATTGCATTATTATATTCCCCAGTGCTAGTTATTTTACAAATAAACAGGTGTTTTTGACCCATGTATGCTACTTAGTTACAGGTTACAGGTTCTCGGAACAAAAGTAGTGAAAAAGATAAAAGACGATACAGAAGTGAGACTGCAACTGATAAATGGTAGAATCTTGATCGTGCCCACATCTTGAGGAACATTGAAGATCATTTAACAAGTTCACAAAGAACAAAGGCAGCGCAAGATTCAAAACTTCGTCACGAAGCAACGGTAAAAGTCCACTACAATTATTCACTGTGGAGATCTGGAAGAAACCTGGAAGCCAATCTGAGAAAAAGACTGAAGAAACTTGAAGGAAACATGCACCAGAAGCAAACAGGAGAATTTGAGCCCACAAGTCCCACATACGGCCGCGGATCCGCAGCCATATAGGACCCGTGTCGGTGGATTTTTTCTGTGGCGGCTGCGTGCGTTGACTAGGTCTTTTTCTTAGGGGGTATTTTTGTAATAGCAGACATGCGGCGATTGTAAACCTAGGGTTTTCTATGTCCTATAAATAGAAACTCAAATACCTCTTTTGAGGTATGCCTCCTTTCATTAATAAAATTCAGATTTCTTTTGGAGAGCATCGATGGCTCTTTTCATATCATCTATTCAGATCTGACAACCCTGTATAAATGTTTGGAGAGAGCCATCTGTAAAGTAAGTAATTTAATTGCTCTAGTTTAGATCTTTAATTCCTTGCCCTAGATAGATAGATAGCATGTTCTTCAATTCCCTAATGAGCGAGTAGTCTCCTCGCTTGTTAGGGTTAGCTTTGGGGAAGGCTTTTAAGAGATGAGATCTCTCATCCCTTTCTTGCCCATCACATATAATCAATAGGACTCCATGCATACATCCACACACCGCTCCCTACGGCACCCTATCCCTCGAGGTAGCGGTGATACCGTAGTATAAAGTCCCGGTTGAGCGTGTTTTCCATGGAGGTTAGGGTAAGGATTGATAAAGGAAGGACAAGAACCTAGAGGAAGAAACATCTTCCCGAATGGTTCTAATCCCCTTTATTAATAATTATCATAAAACCTCATAGATCTTAATTTGGGTATAGAAAGCGGTGAGATTTATTTACATTTCCAAACCTACCCTAAACCTAACCCTAGCAAGATTTAGATCAAGATAGATTTAGTTTTTAGATTTAATCAATCTGACCCCAATCGGAATTAACTCGTTAGAACAATTAGGAAATTCACAAAATCTCAGTGGACCGACCCGTACTCACCGGCTAGCTACCAAGTGGCACCGTTCTTGATTGTGGTTTAGAAATATCTTTGACACACGAATCAAGCACCGACACCCCACCGACACGTGCATATTATGGCCGCGGAACCGCGGTAGAAAGACCTGTTTGGCCGCGGTTCCGCGGCCATTTGGTGGGTTCTTGGGCCCATCTCTTTAGGGTTTCTCGGTGTTGCTTTTATCTTCTGTTTTCTTTACTTGGTTTCTCAGAATTTCTTCTATTTTCTTCTAGATTTCCAACAGTGCAGAATGGTGTGGACTTTTGCCTTGAGCTTCGCGTTGAAGTCTTGAATCTTGTGCTTCTTTTATGTTTTGTGCATTGAACTATCTAATGATTTTCATTTGTTCCTTGAACTGGTAGGCGGAATCATACGGATTCATCTATTGTTGGTCGTAGCCTCACATTTGTAGCGATTTTTCATGAATTTCACTATAACGATCTGTGAACCTGTAACCTGCAACTATTTAGCAGACATGGATCAAAAGCATATATTTATGTATAATGTGATTAAGAATGGGCGATATACGAATGCAAAATTCTGATATGAACAAATACCCTCAAACTTATCTTTTGCTCATCCCGAGCAAAGCCAATTTATTCTCGAAAAAACCTAACCTCACTTTCGCAGGGAATCATGATTGCACTGAGCTCGTGCAACAAGTCGTTAAACCCCTAGGTGTCCCTAGTAGGAGGAGTGTTGTCTCATGAGGGTTTTCAACGGATACTACCCATAAAATCCGATCAATTTAGCCTGTTGAATTTCATTCTTCAATTCGGTATTCTAGCAAGAAATTCTATTATCTTCAACTTAGAAATTATCAACCCGTATTTTTCACGCTTCCTTTTCATTTAACTTAAGATCGTATATGTTCTGCAAATTTATTAAGCTTTCAGCATCTTTTGAATTTTCCTTCTAAGGTTCCATCTCAATTTAGGAATTTTTATCTTCTCTACTGAAGGTATAAGCCCTATCTTTCATTCCTATCTCTCATCCAAACCCTAATCATATACCCCTACATGTGTGTGATTATCACCCCTACACTTGGAAATTCAATTCAAGCTATCATACTCTTGTCCATCGTCCAAAGTACTTTTAGTTTGTGAATTTTAGATGAAATTGCTCATCCATTCTTCATGCGACCGTTAATACTTCTTGAGGTACTAACGACCGATTACAAAATGTGTTCTCACATTTAGACGTAATTCCTTGTCTTGCAATACCTAAGGCTTAGCAGTGACTCCCAAAACAGTTGGTCTAAGGCACTAGGTGATAAAGCACCCTTACTATATTTTTTTTAATGTTGCCTTAAGTAATTACAAAATCAGTGTTCATTTTTTTTATCTCTTTATTCACCACTTATACTTTGATTTTATTTTCCTTCATACTGAGGATTTTAGACAAGAGCATTTCAAGGTATCCTCTACTATCCCAAGTTTCAAAGTGCATGTAAGTGCGTATAATAGGGTATATATTTTCAGAATTTGGACTTAAGGTTCAGAATTATTTTTCAGACTTATACTTCAAATAGAGTTTTCAATACTCTTCCCTTATTTCGATTTAGCCCAAGAACTGAACCCAAAATTTTCCTATTTTTAAATAAACTACAAGGACATATATTTTCTACAGTTAAACATTAAGAAAGATTATTTTTAGGGTTTTTAATTTACTAAGTTTAGGATCTAGTTTTTCCTAACTAGTCAACCGTCATGTTAAACTTAAGTCAAATATGACCAAAATTGAACTTTTCAATTTTTATAATTTTTTAAAATTTTTCAATTTTATGGGTTTTAAAATATGTATGCAAATGCAAAAATATACATATGAATGTGAAGGAAGAAAGCTTACCGAGCACACCCCCAAACTTGAAATTAACAGTGCCCTCACTGTCAGGCTACACCAAAAGGGTCAAAATTGTCGGCACTCCCCTTTTTTTTATATTTTTATTTTTATTATTAATAGAAAAAGAAAACAAAATATATATACACAAAAAAGTTCCCCCCAAACTTAAGTGAAACATTGTTTCTACTGTTGCCATTTTTTAAATCTCGTAAACTTGTAAACTTGGGAGGAAAAATTTATTAACGGGGACATGAAATATGATCGTGAAAATCTCCCCCAAAATTATTTTTGGCTCACCACTTTGAGTTAGAAAAAATTATTTTCAAGAGCCAAATTATAAACCCCCCCCCCCCAAACTTGAGTTAAACAATGTTAAGCTTTTAAAGAGGGGGTTCAAAGTTATTGGTCAATACCAAGCTTTGCAAAGACCAAAAGTCAACACCAACCATTTGAAGAATTTATCAATGTAACGTATAGGTCGGTGGAAGAACATGTTATATAGAGCCAAGAAGAAGTGGTGAAGAGATAAGTGGTGGTATGGAAATGGTTTGCGTGAACGTGAATGTGAGGAGATCAGAGGTGATGATAAATAAAAACGAGAATGTGAATGATCAGAAATGAGTGGAATATTGGCAATCTCGTATTTTATAAGAAGAAAGGGTGGTGGTTCAAGTTCTATAGGTGGATGTTGATTAATCACAAAATCCTTGTTGTTTAGGAATGCAAGTTCGTCAGCGAAAAGTTCTTCAAAACTCTCGTCGATGTAATTGAACATTTTACTGTCAGTAAGTTTTGTGCCAGAATTTATCATACTTGATTTGTCAAAAATTATGGAGGTAGGAGACTCGAAAAACTCATCTACCTCATTTTCAAAAGTATCCAAATCAAGTTGGCTTTCTGGAATGATCAAACTTGAATTATCGGATTGTGATTCATCAACACTCACTGAAATTATAGGAAGAATAGAAGAAGAACCTGAGAAAGTGGGAGAAAGAAGTTGAATACGAACTTGAGGGTGGAAATGGAGTGTATAAATTAGCACAATTTGTAATGACCGATATGTAAAAAGCGATTGTGCTAATCTATCAACCCACTGAGATATGAGATCAAATCCCTCAAGATTCGTGAGAAAACATGGGTACGTCGAACTTGGTAAACCAGACATAAAAATGAAAGTGTAACAGTTTCTTGCAAGGTCGGAATGAGGATGGAGGGAAGTGATTGAGGAAGGGTATCGGTTAAAGATTCAGGAAGGTGTGCGCAGTCTATGAAAGGGATAGAATGAACTGGAAAATCCGACATCCTCAATAATTTCCTCAATACTCTCCTCAAAATTTAGCTTATCCATGCAATTCTCATCAAAATCAAAACGCATATGAAGTTCGGGAAAACAGTTAATGACTCCGGATGATGAATTGGAGAGAGAAACTCGTCCAAATCTGTGGGTTCATCATCCAAAATATTCCCGGTGTCAATATCCTCAATCAAGTGAAAATCAATTTTCTTAGACACCTCATCAAAAGCATGGATATTAATCAATTCAGGTTCTAGAGTGGAGGTGTAGAGGTCAAAGGGATTGGTAATGGTTTCACTCGAAAGGGACCTTTCACAATCAGGTAAATCAATACAAAGTCGCACAACTCATTAAACGTTTTATTTTCAGCTGGTGAATCATTTGGAACACTTGATAGACATTCAAAACCGGAATTGTGGGATTCAATTGGGGATGGGTAGGTTTGATTTGGAAGGGTGCACAGCTCACTCTCTCCACTCAAATTATCAATCTTTTCAACCGCCTCATCTTACATTAGAAAATTTGGAGCTAGTTAGAAACTAGCTACCGGGTCACTAGGTTGTATAAGGGCGGCCATGGACGCATTCAAATCCCTCATCTGTTGGCATGACGCTACCATAAAGTCTTCCAACGACTGTTCCAGACTAGACATTGATTGTAACGGGGTTTCAGTAAAAGATTCAAAGTTGTTTGGATACGTGAAACTCCCAAATGGCTGTATAGAAGCAATGTTTAGGGAAGGTGCAAAAGTCGGGTAGGACTGGTAGGAATTGAATGGTTAGACAGGAGTAGAATCAATATTTGGATAAGAAGGTGAATGGAATTGTTGATCCAAAGATTCGCAGTGGTGAAAGGAGTGAAAGATTGGTTACGAGATTGTTCAATATGTTCAGCAATAGACATGGGTGTCGGAGTTACAACAGGACTCAAAAAGGATTATCAACGTAAGAAGGTGGTGAAGGTTCAAATGGTTGATACAAGGTGGATTGCTGGAGTCTAATTGGTTGTCCTAGACGCGTCTATTCGATCTTTCAAAGAAATTTTGGGTATGGAGGGGTCGTTCGAAATTTGACCAAAACAAGAAGCGTACGAAATAATGTCTGGTTGAAGGTACCAAAGTTCGGCAAGAGTTTTGCGAGGTGGGGTACCCATGATGTGATGGGAGAAAGGAGAAGAAAAAGAATGTGATTTTTTTATTTTATTTTATTTTATTATTTTATATATATATATATATTTTTAAAAAATTATTTGTTTTTGGAGTTTTGAAATTTTTGAAAATGTTTTTTTTAGAAAGAGTTTTTGCAAAATTTGTACGGAACTACGACACAATTTCAAACAACCACAGTTTAAACATGCACAATCAAATCTAGAGCTCCTAAGTCAACTAGACTGCTCCTAACTGTTCCAAAGCGACAAGTTGTGAGATATTCCTCAGATCGCCTCTTCACCGCCAATTGTGGCCAGGTAAGCACAAATGAAGAAAGGAGGGATCCGCTCACGAATCACCGTGAGACGGGCCTTTTAAAGTTACATTTCTCACTTGTCTAGCCTAGACACCACAAAGTTAGGTTTAGATAAACGATTGAATGCCCTCAACCTTCTTTTGTCCTAATGAGCGCGACAGTCCTTAATTGGCTGAGTCTAGATATTTTTTAATTAGCTCAAGGTTGATGCATATACTTTTAGTGATTTTTGGGGTCTTAGGAAGGGTAATGAAATCCCCACCCAATCTGAATTGGTGTTATAGCCCCTTAAAAGTCCGTATTAATTATGCAAAGCAGTTAACACACCAAAAAATCTAAAACACTTGCAAAATATATTTTTTTTATTTGGCAGCGCAAAGAATCCTGCATAAAAACAATTTATTGGAGAGGGAGAAGTTGCAGTGCAAAGAATACCTGCAGGAAAAAAATTTCAGTGGAGTTCAGGGGGATAGGAGGAGAAAAAATATACTCACAGAGAGTTTTCAAACAGCTGACGTCATCTGTTTGACTGCGGTTATGCGGTCAAACCCCTGGTTATACCGCGGTTCCGCGGTTCAATAGCTGGTTTGGATCTTCAAAATTTTTCTCTGTGCTGATTTGGTTCTCCTCTGTCTGTTCAGATCCTCTGTTTCTGTATTTGCTCACTGGGCTTGCTCCAGATCTGAATCAGTGTTTGCTCCAAGCCTGCACACTTGCACAAAAACCTTTCAAAAATAACAAGATGATTTTTATTTTATTTTATTTAAAAATTTTCAATTGTTATAATTTTTTAAATTTTTTTTTATTAATCCGAAATTACACAAAGAAAGAGACTGTCGTCTCCCCGGCAATGGCGCCATTTGATTGTTATGATGTTATGTACGTGTGCGTTTTTAAAATCAAGATCAAGAATATACCGCAATCAATAATGGTGTCGCTTGGTAACTAGCCGGTTGAGTACGGGTCGATCCACAGGGAGAAGGAGTTCTTTTCTTTATATTCTAACGAGTTAAATCCAATTTTTGGTAGGTTTTGTTTTTAAATCTAAGAATAAGATTAAATTGATTTAAAGTCTTGCTAGGGTTAGGATTAGGTTAGTTTGGAAAAGGAATTCTACTCACTGCTTTTAATGCCCTAGTTAAGAATATAGGTGTTAGGGTAATAGTCAATAAAGGGGATTAGTATGACTAGGAAGAAGCGTAGTTTCTTCCTTTTGGTCATTGTCCGTCCTTTCTTGGCTCTTAGCCCTAACCTCCAGTTAATTCAACCGCAACCGGTCAAACTAGGGAATCACCGCTATCATTTAGGATAGGGTGCCGTAGTGAGCGGTGTGTGGTTGGATTAAATAGAGTCCGTATTATGAAAATTATATGGGAAAAGAAAAGAGTGAGAGAGATTTTTATCTCTCAAACCTTCCCAATCCTAACCCTAACAAATGAGGAATTACTCACTCATTAAGGAAGTTACAATAAAGTTCATTTTTATAATTTATTTTTAAAAGGCTATCTAAGTTGCAGATAATAAAATACAGATAAAAAAATAATGCAGAAATTAAATTCAGATAAAAGAAAATGCAAGATAGAAATTAAAAAAAACTTACTTTATTGATAACCTCTTTAACGATTACAAGGAAATTAAAATTTATGAAACTAAGAATTAAAAAGAGGCATCCTCCAAAGAGGCACACCAAAAAGAGGCACTTGAGCCCTCCTATTTATAGATAGGAAAACCCCTAAATTTACATTCTGATCCATACATGAAATTACAAAACAACCCCAAAGACCGAGTCAAAACACTGACACCCCACCAACACATGCATATTATGGCCGCGGAACCGCAGCAGAAAGGCATGTTTGGCCGCGGTTTCGCGGCCATTTGGTGGGTTCTTGGTCCCATCTCTTCAGGGTTTCTCGGTGTTTCTTTTATCTTCTGTTTTCTTTACTTGGTTTCTCAGAATTTCTTCTATTTCCTTCTAGATTTCCAACAGTGCAGAATGATGTGGACTTTTGCCTTGAGCTTCGCGTTGAAGTCTTGAATCTTGTGCTGCCCTTGTGCTTTGTGCATTGAACTATCAAATGATTTTCATTTGTTCCTTGAACTGGTATGCGGCATCATACGGATTCATCTATTGTTGGTCGTAGTCTCACATTTGTAGCGATTTTTCATGAATTTCACTGTAACGATCTGAGAACCTGTAACCTGCAACTATTTAGCAGACATGGATCAAAAGCACCTATTTATGTGTAATGTGATTAAGAATGGGCGATATACGAATGCAAAATTCTGATATGAACAGCAGCCCAAACGAAGAATAAGCATGCCGATGCATCTTCTTCGGGTGTGTTAGTTATCGAGAACTGTTTCTCAGTTCACTCTACGTCCTGGGTATTAGATACCGGATCAGGATCCCACATATGTAATATGTTACATGGGCTACAGAAAGGCAGGGAATGTAGGGTTGGATTAGCACCTTAGCAAGATTTTGGCAAGCATCAAACATGCTACTCTAAAATTTTTGGGGTGCTAAACAAACCCTAACCAAGATCTTAACTAGAGAAATAAGCAAACAAGTATGTTAAACACTTTAACATCTAAGAGTTTGAGATTACAACCTTTGTAGTCCGTTCCTTCACTTCATAAGCTCCGTGTTGAGGTCCCTTCGCCGCGATCATCATGTACCCGGACTCTAGAGAGGCTCCATGAAGAGAAAGATGCAAGCTTGCTTCCGATCTTCAATAACTAAGATGATCTACCTTGAAGAAACTCAAGCCCAAGCTTTTGCTTCACTAATCAAGTATTAGCAAAGCAAACACCCTAATCTAAGTGTCTAGAATAGATAAGGATGATGAAGTAGGAATTTAGCTCTCATTTGTTTTCTTTATCTCACTTAAAATCATCACGTATGAAAAAGCTAGTGAAGCTTTTCATCAAAACAGAAAGAAGAAGAAGATGATCAAATCCTTTTGTGATGAATAATGAAATTAAGTGTGTGGTTAGAATTACAACCATGGGTTAAGAATATAAACTTAACCCTTATAGAGAAATAACTATGGTAAAGGGTTGGGTTGGGTTAAAGAAATATCTATGCAAAATATCACAAGTCAAAGTCAAAGCTTCATGCAAGCTTAACCCTAATCCAAACCCTAACCATATTTAAACTCCACAAAACATGTTGCAATTATAACCCTAACTTGTTACAATATTATATATCACATATACAATATTTATTGTAACAAAATAAAATAATACAATTAACATATATCACATATATATCAATGTATTACCCGAGTGAGAAAAAGAATCTTTAAGTGAGCTTATATTAGTTAATGTAATTTAATATATCAAATATATAATTATACATTAAATTATCGAATCAACACTTGATCCGATAATCCGGTTATTTCACAAATAACCGACTAATATAATCTATATCAGTTCATCGAATCAACACTTGATCCGATGACCCGGCTATATCACATATACCCGGCCGATATCTCATATCGAGAGAATCTAATACAGCATCGCATACATGTATCATTCCCGGTCCCGCACATATCATATATGTGCTCCTACTCCGTTTTGCCTGAACTAGGAAACCTCTGTGTAGGACTTTAAAGAATCGTCAATACGCCGGCAGTAGGTGATGATCATATCAAACACCCACAAGCTGCAACCGGTCAGCTAAACGTAACAGCCACCTAGGTATTGAGCAATCAGAAGATCAACAAGCAAGCCTGTACTTTCTCCCGTGAATCCAACCAGTAACACTTCCGTACAGTCCGGTCTCTTCGTCTGATATGTCGCATATCTCGTCTAAGGGTGGTAAACGTCAGACCCCAGTAGCTTGATAAGTCGTGTCGATATGAGGTCTATAACAGTTCGAGAAACAACTGATAACTTTTACCAGTAAATCTCAGCAATCCTGGCCAGGGATTTCCAGTTATAACCAATCGAACACAGCGCAACATCAACTCCCAATGCCGGGAGAGACGAAACCCTTCCTATCGCTCATTGCCTCCATGTGATTCAGGACTGTACCCAAAAGCCACCATTTTGCACGCCCTCTTGGACGTGGTATGATGGAAATCAAAGCACAGTAAGAATCACACAAGCCTCTATAATGATCTCGGGTCTACAGACTAACCTGTACCAGTGTCACCAGAGAACTGCCATCTGACGTGAGGTATAATACCATCTGGGAGTTCTCGGGGAGTTCGTCCAGTGTACCCAGTCTCTACTGAGCACTCGTATACCTTCTCTGATGTCAAACACCAATGGATATGAGATCATCCATCGCCCATCATATGGGTTAAGAAGCGCATACGCTAGTCTACTCTGGAGTACCGATGACCTGTCTCGGTACTCCCACGACTAGGAACATTTGAAGGATGTACTTGGCGACTACACTGTCCCCACTAGTATGATCTGCATCATAGTCCTGGTAGTCAAGTACTCATCCTAAGGGCTTTATCAACATGTAACATAGAGACAATCAGAGTACATGTTAAGATAAAGAGTAACCAGATAGCATACTATCATGTCGAGCAAGAAAGTTCTCCCTATATATGTCCAAGCATCCACTACAATATACATCGTATGTACAGTAATGGCCTCTAGGGCATACATATAACTAACAATCTCCCACTTGCACTAGGGCCATCTGTTGTGGTATCCCATACCCAACAATCAGCTGTGGTTGAAGTATCTCATACTCAACCATCCCATAAAAGTCTCTACTGGGAAATAGGCCTTTGTGAGTGGATCCGCGTTGTTGTCCTCTGAGTCTACTCTCCTAATCTCGATCTACCTGGAGATCAAAACATCTCCATGATCAGGTGATACTGCCTAAGAATATGACTGGATCATAGATGGGACGGGTGTTCCTAGGCCTAAGCCACAACTCCATTGTCACACAATGGCAGGAACGAAGTTCATCTCATGAACTTATATATATATATCCAGGCTGTCTCTTTGGTAGCATCCTTGGTAACGACGTATCCTGCCTTTAATCATCTAGTAAGTCACGGTATCTAGCTTGAAACTCTTCCAACATACCGTCCATCCACTGAGGGTAAAGACAATGCCTGCGACTGACATTCAGTCGTCCTTATCACCCTGTAACCTTTCCAGTGAATCTCCCCAGGATTGATTGATACCATCTCACTACAACTAGTGAGAATCCTAACATCCAATTAGATCTATCTGATAGATCCATAATCCAAGATTTAGGAGGTATCACCTTGATCCTATATGGAGAATCTTTGTGATAAGAGGAGATTGACCGAGTGTAGTATAGGAAACTCCTTCCCTATCAAGAGTATGTCATCCACGTATAATACGAGGATCATCACCATACTCCTTACTACCTTTTTGTATATACAAGGTTCATCTACCATTTTGATGAAGTCAAACTCTTTAACAACTACATCAAAACAAACGTTCCAACTCCACGATACCTGATTTATCCCATAAAACATCTTGCACACGTTTCCGCTGCTCCCACTGTCTACGAAACCCTCTGGCTGTGTACTTATAGACGCTCTCTTCCAAATCACTATTTAGAAAAGCAGTCATGACACCCAACCGCCAGATATCGTAGTCATGGTATGTAGCAGTGGCAAGCAGGATCTGGATGGACTTAAGCATAGCTTTAAAAGTCTCAACTTTTCCATGTACACCAAGTAATCTTCTCAAGATATACTTGCTCCTGATGGGGATTTAACCCTTCAGATAAAGCAACCAAAGTCCATACTTTGTTGGTGTATAAGGATTCCATCTCAGATCGCTAAGCATCCAGCCATTCTCGCAGAGTCCCCACTCCTGATGGCCTGCTCGAAACTAGTTGGGTCATTATCTCATGATGCAATCCTCACTCCACTATCATAAAGAAACCGAAGTATCTCTCATGTGGATGAGGAACCCTACCAGATCGGCGGAGAGGCTGTGGTTCGTTCGATATTGAATCCTCCGGGTTTACCAAATCATCGGCTGCAGTTTGTATAGCTAGAACTCCTTCCAGTTCTACCTCATGACCACTAATTTCTTCACAAGAAATTCCCTTTCTCAAAGGTGGCATGCTGAGAAACAAAACATCTTTTGCTCCTCAATTAGGTAAAAGCTATTCCCTTGCGAATGCTTGGGATATCTAACAAACTTTCACAGAACTGACCTTGCCTCGAGCTTGTCCGGATTTTTCTTTTGACATAGGCCGGACAATCCCCAAATCTTAACTTCCTTAGGAGATGGGCTCTTCCCATACCATATCATATATGGAGTGGTAGGCATCTGATTTGGTTGGAACCCTATTCAATATGTATGCAACTTCTCAAGTGCATAACCCCAATAGAAAATAGGCAACTCAGTAGTACTCATCATAGAGCACACCATATCACATAGGGTGCGATTGCTCCGCCCCGATACACCGACGTGCTGTGGTGTATACGGAGGATAATGCTGAGAGAGAATCTCATTTTCCTTTAGAATAGTCCAGGAATTCCGTGCTCAAGTATTCTCCTTCTTGATCACATCAAAGGACATAATACTTATACCCGTTTTTGGTTCTCTACTTCTAACTTATATTGTGTGATTATCTCAAAAGTTTCGGACTTGTGTTTCAAAAGGAACATATGTCTGAATCTTGAGAGATGATAAGTGAATGTAATGAAGTACAAAGAACCGGTCCTGGCATATGTAGACAGGGGACTTTCATACATCAGCATGTATCAATCCCAAGAGTTTACTAACTCTTTCTCTGTTTCTAATAAACGGAGCTATGGTCATCTTATCTTTGTGACATGACTGGCAAGTTTTACAAGATGTAAATCCAAACTAATTTAAATATGCATCTTTATGTAACTTCAGCTAGTCGGGTCACATTGATATGACCTAGTCTACAATGCCTCAAGAAGGATTTGTTCATTTCTGAACTCTTCCTCTTATGTGTGTTCTGTACGTTAAGAACTGTGGTTTGATTTAGAACGTCTATGCTTTTAGATAACGTTCCTGAACCGATCAACTCTTGATATAGGAAATGTTCAAAACATTATCCAACAATACAAAATTATATCCTTCTTTACTAATGAAGAGACTGATATGATATTGTATATTAGGTTCGGTATCTAATAACATTCATTCAGAATCAATGTATTCTGGTAATACAGGGTGATAACTACCAACAGACTTTGCTGCAACACTTGCATCATTTCAAACTCTTGAAACTTATCACCCGTTCTCAGTTCTCTACCTTTCTGTAGCCCATGTAACAAATTACATTTGCAGGATCCTGATCCGATATCTCATACCCAGGACGTAAAGGATACTGAGAAACAGTTCTCGGTAATCAACATACCCGAAGATGATGCATCAGCATGCATTTTCTTCGTTTGGGCGGCACGGGAATTCTTGTAATCCCCTATTTCTTGCTCTGTCTTATAACAATTATAAGTTGGAGCGGGACCAACGTTCCTTAGCGCAGTATAACAAGCGGATTCGGTCAATACATCCGTATTATTATCTTGATTAAGGCATGACATGGTTGCTACCTGGAGAGAGAGAAGAAAACACTCAGCGTAAGCTCTTGCAAGATTAGCTTGGTTATAAATATATCTAATCAGGATGTCTCCCACTGTTTTAGTCAAATATTCTTTCAAACCCTAAAAGGAAAGACTAGCCGGGATTAATTACACTCTACAAGTTCTCCAATCTTTCAGTCAGGCCAGTGTCGGTACTTTGAGGGAGGTTCCCAGTGCTTTCGCATGGACCTAATTAAAATAAACCTCGTTTTCCCAGAGGCATAACCCCGTTGACACCTTTGTAGACACCTACTTGATCGGCTAATTGTAATGTGTAAAACTCTCTTAGGAGTAACTCTTACTCGCAGCGGGTATCGGGATCCAACTATCTCATAGGTGGTATGCAATCTCATTGCAAATTTCAACACTTGAAATTCCCAATAATATTTTACCCCTAGCGTCCTATGACCTTGACGGAGGTCAACAAACCATAGGCTGCTAGTTAAGTTCTACCCGTCATTTCCTGATTGAATTAAACCCACTCGTACGACCCTTGACGGAGGTCAACAAGGTCGCATGACTACCCTAAAACAATCACATCATATGCAGCAGATAAATACTAGTCAGCTACCGCACACAACGCCTTGACGAAGGTCAACAAACGTAGCACGAATACTAAGTAGGACTTATCTGAAATGACGGAGGGCTACGACATGTTTTTAAGAAAACTCTTTGCGTAATGAACTTGATATCGTTGTAGAATCGAGTGATTTTAAATGGAATGTTTTTCAGCCTTTTCTAGTTTTGCTAAAGTGGTCACTCCCGGTGAAGGGATCGTCGGCTCTTTCCTTATCGAATAAGGTGCAAGATATTTCATAAATACCACTATGCAAAGCAAAAAATTATAGAAGCAATCAAAAGACAAACCGAGTGTGTAGCATCTGCTAGTTTCGCTAAAGAGGTCACTCCCGGCGAAGGGATCTCGGTTCTTTCCTTATCGAATAAGGTGCTGAATATTCTACAAGGAATACCGCTATGCAAAGCAAGAACCAGAGCTACCAGTTTTTAAACAAGTTTCTACAACATCTTTAGGTTTCTTTTATTTCATTAATCTCATTAATGAAGTCCCATTTTAATTATGCTTCACAAGCATCACATTTGAAGTGAAATCAATAATATAATATATATGTCATATATATAATATAAACATTCGTCTCAGGCAGTAATATGATCTCATCACAGAACATTGCAGCAGAAGAACGTATATGAAATATTGGATATACTAGGAGGTCCGTGTTTTAATGCGAGCCTGTATAAAACACGGATTCCACGGTCGCGATGAATAGCCAATCCCACAACCCTAGACCCCTACGAGAGCGGTAAGCAACCCTACCAATTTTAGAGTTAGGACACCCAGTCTTGACTCCTCGAGATGGTTTCCCACTAGACCCTACAACCCGGTTACTTATGCTCCCCGCCTTAGGTCTATCCTAATGCGAAAAAGTAAATAATATACAATGGTGACATCATCCTCATCCCAGAAGTGCCCCAATAAAAGAATATCACATACAATGAATTTTACATGAATGAAAATAAAAACCCTCATCTCACATAAAACCCCTGGCTATTCAAAACACGACGATCCAATATATCATATCACAGCAACACATAATATCTCATATCATCAACGTAAGCAAGTATGCGTATCCCGATTGTCGTTGATGTATAGCAACGAAACCGGCGATACACCACATACTACGCTTACGGTCGCAGAAAAGAAAGTGTAAAACTACAACAATTAGAATCCGCAACCTCCTCAGACATCTCATGCCTAACAAAATGAATTCCTTAGACATCACATGCCTAACAATTATAAATCCCGCATTTTAGTCTCAATATCGAAAACTCTTTTCAATATCAAGTCGGGCAATTCAACAAGATTCCCGACATCCTGATGGAATGCTCGTCGGAAACTTTAGTAGACGGCCGCACCCCCGATGTCGTCGACGAAGTGCACTAAGGCGGAACACCGCTGCCGCGAGCACCCGAACAGATGCTTTTGGCGACGGGGTTCTCCTACATTCACTTTGTCGGGGCTATGGGGCATGGCTATCTATTAAGTTTACTCGGCGAGTATCCGCGTACGCTACGTGATTGCGACGGACTTTTTATCACATCAAAATCCCGTCGCAACCGATCAAATGAGACTAAAAACTGCTAGATTTATAACATTCAAATTAGTTATTTCATAATTACTTGTGGATTCCAAATATTGTATCACATTCCAGATAAATATACAAAGTTAAACTTTCCGATCGAATAAACAAACACCCAAGATTTCCCAAATAGTTCTCAACACTTGAAATTAGTTTTAAAACATCCATCACATGCCACGGTACCAATGGTCCAGCCGTAGAAGGGTCAAACCAACACCTCACATGTGGCAACGCCATACTGCCCCAAACCCTAAGCTTTAGAGGCGGTTCAGACGGTCACATAATCGAGTTAAGGTTTGTGTTCTTCTAGAGGGTCCACCGCGTTACTTGCACGACTTTGAACGTTCTTTAACTAAGGAAAAAATCCAACACTTGGAAATTTTCCGACAGGGGAAAAAGTGAGTTATTGATATCCGTTCGAACTATTTAACACGTTCTAAATTACCCGGAAAACTTAAACGAAGTTAAATTATCAGATCGAATCAACGAGTTCCCAATATATCCCAGAAAACTCAACACTTGAGTAGAATTAAAAATTCCCAGAAACATGCAAAAATACCGAAGAATCATACCCTGATGTATTATCCCCTGACACCCTAAGTTGGCCGCGGAATCGCCGCCAAACGCATGGTTTGGCTGCGGTTTCGTGGTCTCTTGAAGGGGTCATGGGTCCGTACTTCACAGTAATTCTTATAATTTCCTGCTTAATTTTCTGAGTATTTTTAATATGAAAAATTTCAACTTTTGAATTTTTTTCCAGAAACTAGGTTTTTACGGGGTTTCGTAGTTCGATCGGACTTCAAATTTTGTCCAGACAACGCCTAAAACTCTAGCTTGGCTCTGATACCACTATAAGGTTGGCTTAGCACCTTAGCAAGGTTTTGGCAAGCATCAAACATGCTACTTTAAAATTTTTGGGGTGCTAATCAAACCCTAACCAAGATCTTAACTAGAGAAATAAGCAAACAAGCATGTTAAACACTTTAACATCTAAGAGTTTGGGATTACAACCTTTGTAGTCCGTTCCTTCACTTCATAAGCTCCGTGTTGAGGTCCCTTCGCCGCGATCATCATGTACCCGGACTCTAGAGAGGCTCCATGAAGAGAAAGATGCAAGCTTGCTTCCGATCTTCAATAACTAAGATGATCTACCTTGAAGAAACTCAAGCCCAAGCTTTTGCTTCACTAATCAAGTATTAGCAAAGCAAACAACCTAATCTAAGTAGCTAGAATAGATAAGGATGATGAAGTAGGAATTTAGCTCTCATTTTTTTCTTTATCTCACTCAAAATCATCACATATGAAAAAGCTAGTGAAGCTTTTCATCAAGCAAGAAAGAAGAAGAAGATGATCAAATCCTTTTGTGATGAATAATGAAATCAAGTGTGTGGTTAGAATTGCAACCATGGGTTAAGAATATAAACTTAACCCTTGTAGAGAAATAACTATGGTAAAGGGGTTGGGTTGGGTTAAAGAAATATCGATGCAAAATATCACAAGTCAAAGTCAAAGCTTCAAGAAGCTTCTTGAAAGCTTCATGCAAGCTTAACCCTAATCCAAACCCTAACCATATTTAAACTCCACAAAACATGTTGCAATTATAACCCTAACTTGTTACAATATTATATATCACATATACAATATTTATTGTAACAAAATAAAATAATACAATTAACATATATCACATATATATCAATGTATTACCCGAGTGAGAAAAAGAATCCTTAAGTGAGCTTATATTAGTTAATGTAATTTAATATATAAAATATATAATTATACATTAAATTATCGAATCAACACTTGATCCGGTAATCCGGCTATTTCACAAATAACCGACTAATATAATCTGTATTAGTTGATCGAATCAACACTTGATCCGATGACCCGGCTATATCACATATACCCGGCCGATATCTCATATCGCGAGAATCTAATACGATATCCCGTACACGTATCATTCCCGGTCCCGCACATATCACATATGTGCTCCTACTCCGTTTTACCTGAGCCAGGAAACCTCTGTGTAGGACTCTAAAGAATCGTCAATACACCGGCAGTAGGTGATGATCATATCAAACACCCACAAGCTGCAAGCGGTCAGCTAAACATAACAGCCACCCAGGTATTGAGCAATCAGAAGATCAACAAGCAAGCCTGTACTTTCTCCCGTGAATCCAACCGGTAACACTCATGTACAGTCTGGTCTCTTCGTCTGATATGTCGCATATCTCGCCTCGGGGTGGTAAACGTCAGACTCCAGTAGCTTGATAAGTTGTGTCGATATGAGGTCTATAACAGTTCAAGAAACTACTGATAACACTTACCAGTAAATCTCAGCAACCCTGGCCATGGATTTCCAGTTATAGCCAATCGAACACAGCACAACATCAACTCCCTATACCGGGAGAGAAGAAACCCCTCCTATCGCTCATTGCCTCCATATGATTCGGGACTATACCCAAAAGCCACCGTTTTGCACGCCCTCTTGGACGTGGTATGATGGAAATCAAAGCACAGTGGGAATCACACAAGACTCTATGACGATCTCGGGTCTACAGACTAACCTATATCAGTGTCACCAGAGACGGCCATCTGACGTGAGGTATAATACCATCTGGGAGTTCTCGGCGGGTCCGTCCAGTGTACCCAGTCTCTACTGAGCACCCGTATACCTTCTCTGATGTCAAACACCAATGGATATGGGATCATCCATCGCCCATCATATGGGTCAAGAAGCGCATACGCTAGTCTACTCTGGAGTATCGATGCCCTGTCTCGGTACTCCCACGACTAGGAACATTTGAAGGATGTACTTGGCGACTACACTATCCCCACTAGTATGATCTGCATCATAGTCCTGGTAGTTAAGTACTCATCCTGAGTGCTTTATCAACATGTAACATAGAGACAATCAGAGTACATGTTAAAATAAAGAGTAACCAAATAGCATACTATCATGTCGAGCAAGAAAGTCCTCTCTATATATGTCCAAGCATCCACTACAATATACATCGTATGTACAGTAATGGACTCTAGGGCATACATATAACTAACAGGGAACTGGGAGAGGGTGATCATTCCGTAAGAGTAGGGAATGGTGCAAATGTTGCAGCCAAAGCAGTTGGCGAATATCCCCTTGTATTACTAAATGGTAATACCTTGGTTCTGAACGAATGTTATTACATTCCGACCCTGGTATGAAATCTTATATCAGTTTCTTTATTGAGCAAAGAAGTATATAATTTTGTAGTACAGGATAATATTATGAACATATTCCTGAATCAAAAGTTGATTGGATCAGGATCGTTAAAAACTGACATATACGTTCTCAACCAAACTACAGTACTTAATATACAAAACACACACAAGAGGAAGAGTTCAGAAATGAACGAATCCTTCTTGTGGCATTGTAGACTAGGTCATATCAATGCGACACGACTAGCTAACTTACATAAGGATTGATATTTGAATCCATTCGAATTTTCATCTTATGATACTTTCCAGTCATGTCTCAAAGGCAAGATGACCAAAACTCCGTTTAGTGGACACGGAGAAAGAGTTATGGAACTCTTAGGGCTGATACATAGTGATGTATCTGGTCCCATGTCTACACATGCCAGGAACGGTTCCTCATACTTCATTACATTCACTGACGATCTCTCAAGATACGGACATGTGTTCCTGTTGAAACACAAGTCTGAAGCTTTTGAGAAATTCAGGGAATATAAGCACGAAGTAGAGAACCAAATGGGCCAAAGTATTAAGATCCTTCGATCTGATTGAGGAGGAGAATACTTGAGCAATGAGTTCCTGGATTATCTAAAAGGGAATGGGATTCTCTCTCAGCTTACTCCTCCCTATACACCACAGCACAACGGTGTATCGGAGCAGAGGAATCACACCCTATTAGATATTGTGCGATCTATGATGAGTACTGCTGAGTTACCTATTTCCTTTTGGGGTCATGCACTTAAGACAGTAGCATACCTATTGAATCAAGTTCCATCTAAATCTGTACCTTCTACACCATATCAGATATGGAGTGGGAAGAGACCATGCCTTAAACGTGTTAAGATATGGGGTTGTCCGGCCTATGTCAAAACACAAAATCCGGACAAACTCGAGGCACGGTCAGTTCTTTGTAAGTTTGTGTGATATCCTAAACATTCACATGGATATCTTTTCTACCACGGTGAGGAACAAAAGGTGTTTATTTCTCGACGTGCCATCTTTTTAGAAAAGGAATTTCTTGTAAAAGAAATTAGTGGCGAAGCGGTAGAGCTGGAAGAAGTTTCAGCACCACAAACTACAACTGAAGATTTAGTAGAACCAGATGATTCAGTAGTTCCCAACGAACCCCAGCCTCTCCGCCGATCTAGTAGGGTTCCTCATCCACCTGAGAGATACTACGGTTATCTCATAGACGGTGGGAGTGAGGATTGCATCATGGAAGATGATGAGCCGACTAGCTTCGAGCAGGCCATCACGAGTGGGAACTCTGTGAAGTGGCTGGATGCAATACGATCTGAGATGGAATCTGTCACGCCCCGCTTCCCAGAGTATGCTAGATTGGGCACGTGACATAGCCAACCATGCTACCTGTGGGTAGGAAGTGTGCATCCACAGTCACATTACGGCTGTAGAGATATCAAGAACAAGATAAAACTATATAAAACATGTCCATAATCCAGAATAACATGAGTCGAGAATAATAAAAGTGCGGAAGCAAAAGATCCAATATACAATAACTGGAATGCATGTCCCATAATGCGGGCTCACATCAGGAATAAAATGCAGGAAATAAAGAACTAACTAATACTGACACCTCACAGCTCAGCCTGCTGGCTGAAGTACTCCTGCTCGGACTGCAACAGCGGTACAGAATCTGGGCCATGCAAAACCCAGACGTCAGCGCGTCAAGTCATCAAGTAATAACATATAAACAGGGTAACAGGCAATGCGAGTATAAACATGAATAAAGCAAGGGTAACAATAATATAAATCAGAGCAGTGCAGGGTAGGGTGCAGTGGGTAAACTAAACTGTTCTATCAGGTTTTCTGTTCTAAAGTCTTTGAAACCAAATTGATGAATCATCGATGTAACTCAATAGTATCCCGTACATACCCGGGACCACGGCCCAGATTCTCGGGCTGAAACCGAGACATGCCGCTAGGCACTAAACAGGAATGTGTACAGATGAATGATGTCAGCATCATCATTCCAAGGCTGGCCTAGCCTCTAAAACTGATCAGAACAAGTAGCGAACTGTTGAGTTACAAGTCAGGTTTCACCTTTGATTCCTAATACCCCCAAGTTATATGTGTAAGTCAAGTCAGGTATCCCATAATCAAGAACTAATACCAACACAGGATCAGGTAAACAGGATTGTCTGGATAGACAACGGAAATGGTCCATGAGGACTACATGTCAGGTTTGTTGGCATTAGATACAAGATCAGGTAACGAGTCAAATCATGGTACATCAGGTCAAGTCAAGCAGTACACAGTACAATGTCGGGCCAATTAATATGTATGTAGCAAGTCAGGTCAAGATGTAAACGATATCATGGGTGTGCTCATACTCAGTTACATAATCAAGCATGGATATCAACACATAAATCTAAGCAATGTATTAAACAATAAAGAAGCATCGATTAATTAGCAGCACAGTTATCAATTGTGTGTCCGAGGTGTTATCAACATTATAAGAATACAATATGACAGTTAGGGCCGTTAAATTATGTTAACCAGTTTAAGAATTTTATGGATGCAATGATATATATGTATATAGGTTCCATGGATGAAATCACAGTTTTTGCAGGTTAAAAGTACTCGAGTGTCCGAATGAAGTAAAACGATAGAGAAAGTGCCATAGGCTATGTCATTAGTGAAAGTGTAATTAAAACATGTAAATGTGGTTATTAGGTTCAATACAGTAATTGCAAACGGTAGGTTCCAAGTTTGAAAGATAAAATGATATAACACGACATTGAACATGAAAATGGGGAATTATAGTACTAAAGTTAAACTGCAGGTTTAGGGTGTTATCAATGTGTATGTAAATAATATTTAGCATGTAGCAAGGTGTACTTGCCTCGACGGGTCACGAATCGGGCAAACGGAATGTAAAACGTCGGCGGGAAAACTCGCGACGGACGCACGGTTCACGGAATGAACCCAGACGACGGACAATGAAGCCACACGGGTCGGGGTACCACGCTGGAATGTCGGGACACGTCGCCGGCACGGCCGGATTCCGGCGAGATACAAAAACAGTGAATAGGGTTTCTAAAAGGTGTAGATCTAGAGAAAGAAAGAAAGGAACAGAAAAAGGAGAAGAAGAAAGAGGATGAGGTATACTTACTGGGTCTCAGAGGGCACTAGCAACAACGGTGAGAACGACGTTCTCTGATGATCTGCAGAACCCATCCAGCAAAGGTTTTTCAGTTGCAGGAAAAGAAGAGAGGAAGGATGAGATGGAGAAAGCACTTACAGGGGTGTTCTGGGGTGGTCGGGTGATCGTCGGCGTCGACCATAGGCGTTGGTGACGACCGGAGGCTTCGGGTTCACGGTGGGAATCAATCGCAGGGTGCAGCCCACGTGCAGGGTACTCGGGAAGGAGGGGAAAGGAGGAAGGAGATGCGGTGGAGAGGACGAGGGCGAGGAGGCCGGCGATGAGGGCGTCGGCGTTGGGGCGACGACGAGGGAGAACGAGGCGGCTAGGTTTTCTTGAGGGTGGGTTCGCGTTACGTGAAAGAAAGAAAAAGAGAAGGAAGAGAGAATTATATAGGGGAGAGAGAGAGAGACGGGGGGAGAGAGAGAGAGAGAGAGAAAGTTAGCGAGAGGAGAGAAAGAGGAGAGAGATAGAGACGAGAGAGAGATCGAGAGGAGAGAGGAAATTTAGAGGAGAGAGAAGTTTGGATTTAGCGAGAGAGAAAAGAGAGAGAGAGAGAGACGTAGGAAAAATGGTGGCGCCCGGGGTTAAAGGAAGGAGGTGATTTGCTGGGAGAAAGGATTCGTGGGGTTTAGTTAGGAAAAGAAATCTTTTTAAAGATTTAAGAAAATAGGAAAAGAATTATATGGGTTAAATTAAATATATTCGACGGTTAAGAAAATTTAGAAATTGGGATTTGGCGCAAATGTAAAATATTTCCAAATTGCGCCCGGGTCGGGTCCAAAAATTTGAAATTGAAATAAGAAAACTTTAGGCGGGATCCAAAATTAAAAATGAAGTATTTTACAATTAAAAAGCATACCCCCAAAACGGACACACGTACGTGCGCGTAGCCGTCAAAACTCACCCGTTTCACTGAACGGGACGAGAACACGATGCACGGACGCTACAACAGGGTTAGGGTGTCAAGCATGCCATGACGAATATTTTTAGTTTTATTTTAGATGCCTTAAATTGTTATATGCAGAAATGAATTGTCGGGTAAAATTTATAACTAACAACAGTCAAGAAGGATCAATGAAATAAATACTATACACCATTCATACAGTAACAGAAACTAGTAGCATTGGGCTCGGTTGTTACATTATACTCAACTACAAAAAGAATTTCGTCCTCGAAATTCCAAGAATACAAGGATAGACGACAAATAACTACAAGAAAAGGTGAGGAAACTTCTGCCGGATTTCATCTTCCCATTCCCAAGTGGACTCTCCACACGAGCGATTACCCCAAGAAACAAGCACAAGAGGGATCACCTTGTTCTTAAGAACCTTTTCCCTTCGATCCACAATTTCAACCGGTCGCTCCTCGAAGGTCAAGTCTTCTCGTACCGTCAGCTCCGAATGATCCAATATATGCGTTTCATCGCGAACATACTTACGGAGTTGAGATACGCGAAACACATCGTGCACATTCGCCAAGGACTGCGGTAACGCCAAACGATATGCTACCTCACCAATACGCTCCAAGATCTCAAAGGGTCCAACAAATCGAGGACTGAGCTTCCCCCGACTTCCAAAGCGAATCACCCCTCTAGTCGGTGATATCTTCAAGAATACCAAATCACCCACGGCGAACTCTAGAGGTCTTCTCGACGTATCTGCGCAACTCTTCTGTCGGTCTTGAGCTGCTTTCATATGATTCCTGATAGTATTAACTTTCTTTACTGTCTGCACAACCAAATCTGGTCCCAACAATTTTCGTTCACCGACATCGTCCCAACAAACAGGTGAACGGCATTTACGACCATACAAAGCTTCAAAGGGAGCCATCTGGATAGTTGCCTGAAAACTGTTGTTGTAAGAAAACTCCACCAAATGTAGATGATCCTCCCATGAACCCTTAAAGTCCAACATGCATGCTCTCAACATATCTTCAAGAGTTTGGATCGTTCTCTCCGACTGACCATCAGTTTGAGGATGATAAGCTGTGCTAAACTTCAATCGAGTCCCTAAACTTTCCTGTAAACTCCTCCAGAAGTGTGATAAGAACCGAGTGTCCCGATCGGACACGATGCTCACCGGTACTCCATGCAATCTTACAATCTCCTGTATGTACTGCTCCGCCAAAGTCTCAGTTGTTTGACCAACCCGAAAAGGGATAAAGTGAGCTGCCTTGGTCAATCGATCAACAATCACCCATACAGCATTGTTGCCTTTTGGACTCCGCGGTAAAGCCGTCACGAAATCCATGGTTATATGTTCCCACTTTCACTGAGGAATCGGAAGTGGTTGCAATAAACCAGCAACCCTTTGATGTTCAGCCTTAACTTGCTAACACACCAAGCACTTTGCCACAAAGCGAGCAATCTCCCGTTTCATGCCTTCCCACCAGAAATGCTGTCGAATATCTTGGTACATCTTTGTGCCTCCTGGATGTACAGAATAAGCTGAACTGTGTGCCTCTTTCATAAGCTCTTCACGAATATCTCCCTTTGGCACGCACAAACGGCTACCAAACCCCAACGAACCATCTTCGTGGATCAATAAATCTGTTCGTAGTCCAGCTTCAACCTGTTATCGAAACTTTTGCAGTCTAGGATCCTGCGATTGTGCTGCTTTAATATTCTTGATCAACGATGAATGTACTTGCAGCTGCATCAACTATCCCGTAGAATGCGATAGCACAACCTCCAAGTCAAATCTTCGAAAATATTCAACGAGCTCCTTTTGCGTAGCTAACAACTGAATTGCTGGTAACCGACTAAGCGCATCCGGCATGACATTAACCTTCCCCGGATGGTACTTAAGATCAAGATCATAGTCAGCCATCAACTCCAACCATCTACGTTGTCTCATATTAAGCTCCTTCTGCGTGAACACATACTTCAAGCTCTTATGATCCGTGAAAACTTCGACCCTTTCGCCTAAAAGGTAATGTCTCCAAATCTTCAGAGCGAAAATCACAGCCGCAGGCTCTAAGTCATGAGTTGGGTAATTCTTCTCATGGGTCTTCAACTGTCTCGATGCGTACGCTACAACCTTCCCATGTTGGATCAAAACACATCCCAATCCTTTCCCAGATGCGTCACTGTGAATCACCAATCCTCCGGAGTTGTCTGGCACGGTCAGAATAGGGGCGGTTATCAACTTCTGCTTCAACGTCTCAAAAGCTAACGCACATTTATCCGTCCATACAAAAGGTACCTCCTTGCGCGTAAGCTTGGTCAACGGCTCTGCCAGACGAGCAAAGTTCTCCACAAATCTCCTGTAATACCCGGCGAGTCCAAGAAAACTTCTTATCTCCGCAACATTCTTTGGAATTGGCCAATCACGAACTGCTGCAATCTTTTCGGGATCGACGGCGATTCCATCGCCAGACACAACATGCCCCAAAAACTTTACTTCCTCCAGCCAAAACTCGCACTTACTCATCTTCGCATATAGCTTCTCCTGTCTCAACGTCTGCAGTGCGATCTTCAAATGTTCTGCATGCTCTTCAAAACTCTTCGAGTAAACCAGAATATCGTCAATGAATACCACAATAAACTGGTCCAAGAATGGTGAAAAGATTCGGTTCATCAAGTCCATGAATACTGCCGGCGCATTCGTTACTCCGAAGGGCATCACCAAGTATTCGTAATGTCCATACCGAGTTCGGAACGCCGTCTTACAAATATCTTCTGCTTTCACTCGGACCTGGTGATATCCGGATCGCAAATCCAGCTTCGAGAATACCCTCGCGCCACTAAGCTGCTCGAAAAGTTCGCCAATGCGAGAGATCAGGTACTTGTTCTTAATAGTCACCCGGTTTAATTCTCGATAGTCGATGCACATCCTTCTCGTGCCATCTTTCTTCTTAACTAGAAGAACTGGAGTGGCTGGATGCAATGCGATCTGAGATGGAATCCATGTACACTAACAAAGTATGGACTTTGGAAGTTGCTCCTGAAGGGGTAAAACCCATTGGGAGCAAGTGGATCATTAAGAAGAAACTTGCTGTAAATGGAAAAGTGGAGACTTTCAAAGCTAGACTTGTTGCAAAGGGTTTTCGTCAACGACCAGGTGTGGATTATGACGAAACATTTTCTCCAATGGCTATGCTTAAGTCCATCCGGATCTTACTTGCCATTGCTGCATACCATGACTACGAAATATGGCAAATGGATGTTAAGACCGCATTTCTAAATGGTAATTTAGAGAAGTGTGTGTACATGACTCAGCCAGAAGGCTTCGTAGATAGTGAGAGCAGCGGAAAAGTGTGCAAGCTGCTTAAATCCATCTACGGGTTAAAGCAGGCATCGCGGAGTTGGAAATCTATTTTGATATCGTAGTCAAAGAGTTTGACTTCATCAAAAACATAGATGAACCTTATACATACAAGAAGGTTGCAGAGAGTAAGGTTGTCTTCCTCGTATTGTACGTGGATGACATACTCTTGATAGGAAATGATGTTCCTATGCTGCACTCGGTCCAGCTCTTCTTATCACATCGATTCTCAATGAAAGATCTAGGTGATGCCTCCTGTATTTTGGGAATTAAGATCTACAGAGATAGATCTAAACGGATACTGGGATTGTCCCAATCCAGGTACATTGACACCATACTAAAGAGGTTAAGTATGGAAGAATCCAAGCGTGGGAACCAACCCACGATCTCTGGACTCACTCTCTCCAAAGAGATGTCTCCTAAAACCGATTTGGAGAGAGCTCGCATGCAAGGGATACTCTATTCCTCGGCAGTAGGCTCTATCATGTACGTGATGCTATGTACCAGACCCGATGTAGCATACTCACTAAGTGTAGTGAGTAGGTATCAAGCAGATCCTGGAGAGAGTCACTGGACAGCAGTGAAGAACATTCTCAAGTACTTGCGAAGGACTAAGCAGATGTTCTTAGTGTATGGTAACGGAGAACTCCAAGTTGAGTCCTTTACCGATTCAAGCTTCTAAAGTGATAAGGACGACTCTAAGTCGCACTCGGGTTTTGTCTTTACCCTAAATGGAGGGGCAGTTTGTTGGAAGATTTCCAAGCAAGAAACCGTGGTAAACTCGACGATGGAGCCTGAATACATCGCTGCCAACGATGCTGCCAAAGAGGCTGTCCGGATGAAGAAGTTCATCACTGAACTTGGTGTGGTTCCGTCCATTGAGCATCCAATACCTTTGTATTGTGATAACAATGGAGCTGTGGCTTTGGCCAAGGAACCCAGGTCCCATCAGAAGTCTAGACATATTCTGAGGCGGTATCACCTGATCCGGGAGATAGTTGATCGTCGGGAGATCGAGGTCAGCAGAGTTGATATGAAGGACAACACTGCGGATCCACTCACGAAGGTCATACCCCAGATACAATTTGAGAGACTCTTCGGGATGTTCGGTATGAGATACTACAACAGCTGGCCTTAGTGCAAGTGGGAGATTGTTAGTTATGTATATGCCCTAGAAACCATTATTGTACATATGATGTATATTATAGTGGATGCTTGGATATATAGAGAGAGGACTTTCTTGCTCGATATGATAGTATGCTATCTGGTTGCACTTTGTCTTAATATGTTGACTTGTATTGGTTTACTGTCTTGCTCTCACATGTTGATAAAGCCCTTAGGATATGTACTTGACTACTAGGACTATGATGAGATCATATTAGTGGGGCCAGGGTAGTCAACGAGTACATCCTATAACTGTTCCTAGTCGAGGGAGTATCGAGACAGGGCATCGATACTCCAGAGTAGACTAGCGTATACGCATCTTGACCCATATGATGGGCGATGGATGATCCCATATCCATCGGTGTTTGACATCAAAGATGGTGTACTGGTGCTCAGTGGAGACAAGGTACACTGAACGGACTCGCCGAGAACTCCTAGATGGTATTATACCTATCGTCAGATAGCAGTTCTCCGGTGGCACTGGTACAGGTTAGTCTGTAGACCCGAGATTGCTATAGAGTCTTGTGTGATTCTCACTGTGTTTTGATTTCCACCTTACCACGTCCAAGAGGGCGTGGAAAACGGTGGCTTTTGGGTACAGTCCCGAATCACATGGAGGAAATGAGCGATAGGAGGGGTTTCGTCTCTCCCGGTATAGGGAGTTGATATTGTGCTATGTTCGATTGGCTATAACTGGAAGTCCCTGGCCAGGGCGGATATGGAGTGCTACTGGTAAGAGTTATCAGTAGTTTCTCGACCTGTTATGAGCCTCACATCGACACGACTTATCGGTTACTGGGGTCTGACGTTTACCACCCCTAAACTTGATATGCGACATATGAGACGAAGAGACCGGACTGTACGGTAGTGTTACTGATTGGATTCACAGGAAAAGGAACAGGCTTGCTTGTTGATCTTCTGATCGCTCAATACCTAGGTGGTTGTTACGTTTAGCTGACCGCTTGCAGCTTGTGGGTGTTTGATATGATCATCACCTACTGCCAGTGTATTGACGATTCTTTAGAGTTCTACACAGAGGTTTCCTGGCTCAGGCAAAAAGGAGTAAGAGCACATATGTGATATGTGTGGGACCGAGAATAATACGATATGAGATACCGTATTCTATTCTCGCGATATGAGATATCGACCGGGTATATGTGATATAGCCGGGTCATCGGATCAAGTGTTGATTTGATTAAATGGTACATGTTATATTAGTCGGTTATATGTAATATAGCCGGATTATCGGATCAAGTGTTGATTCGATAATTTAATGTATAATTATATATGTGATATATTACATTACGTTAACTAATATAAGCTCGCTTTATTGATTCATTTTCTCACTGGATAATACATTGATGTATATGCTATATATGTTAATTGTATTATTTTCTTTTGTTACAAAATTTATTGTATATGTGATATATAATATTGTAATATGTTAGGGTTACAAATGCAACATGGATGTTGAGTTTAAACCAAGTTAGGGTTTGGATTATGGTTAGCTTTTGGGTTAGCTTTTGGATGAGCTGTCATGAAGCTTCATGAAGGTTTGACTTTTGTCTTCATCCTTTGATATTTTGTGTAGATATTCTTTAGCCCAACCCAAACCCTTAACCTATGGTTTATTCTCTACAAGAGTTAAGACTCTTATTCTTAACTCATGGTTGCAATTGTAACCACAACAATAATTCATTATTCATCAAAAAGGATTTCTTCTTCTTCTTCTTCTTGAAAAAACTTTCTAGCTTTTTGAGTTGTGGTTATTATTAGTGAGAAATTGAAAACAAAAGAGAGCAATATTCCTACTTCATCATCCCCATCTATTCTATCCACTTAGATTAGGGTGTTCACTTCTCTAATTGCTTCATTAGTGAAGTGTAAGCTTGGGTTAGAGATTCTTCAAGGTAGATCGTCTTAGATCAAAAAGACTTCAAGCAAGATGCATCATTCACCTCATGGAGCCTTCCGAGAGTCGGACTTCTTGATGATCGCAGTGAAGAGACCTCAACACGGATCCTTCTCTCTTTACTTCTTTGTATGTGATACAAACTTGTTACCCTAGATTTTCTAGTAAAGATTCATGGTTTACTTCCTTTGCACCTCTCTACTTTTTAAAGTGGCATGAGTGATACTACCAAACCCTAGACTCGGTGCAAGGGAAGCCCAACAGATTGGCCATAACAGGAAGTCCCTGGCTAGGGCTATTTCTGAGATTTATTAGTAAGTGTTATCAGTAGTTTCTCGACCCGTTATGAACCTCACATCAGCATGACTTATCATTCTATTGGGGTCTGACGTTTACCACCCCCAAGCGAGATATGCGACATATCCGACGAAGAGACCGGACTGTACGGTAAAGTTACTGATTGGATTCGCAGCAGTATGAGCAGGCTTGCTTGTTGATCTTCTGATCGCTCAATACCCGGGTGGCCGTTATGTTTAGCAGACCGCTTATGCCTTATGGGTGTTTGATATGATCATCACCTGCTGCCGGCGTATTGACGATTCTTTAGAGTCCTACACAGAGGTTTCCTGGTTCATGCGAAACGGAGTAGGAGCACATATGTGATATGTGTATGACCGAGATTAATGCGCGTATGTGATACCGCATTCTATTCTCGCGATATGTGATATCGGTCGGTTATATGTGATATAGCCGGGTTATCGGATAAAGTGTTGATTCGATGATTGTAACATTTGATATTAGTCGGTTGTATGTGATATAGCCGGATTATTAGATCATAATTATATATGTGATATATTAATTTACATTAACTAATATTAGCTCACTTAAACAATTCTTTTTCTCACTTATGTACACTTAGTATATATGTGATATATATTAATGTACAACTTTTGTGTCATGCTAGATGCCACATGTGACATGGGTGTATGAGACTTACACCATGCTTATAATAATGGAATGGTTTTATTTATTTAAAGTTAATAAAAATTAATGGTAATTAGTCACATGCTTGGAAGCTTGGAGAAGCTTGTAGCATCTTTGACTTAGTCCACTAGTTTTGTTTTACTTGTAGATATTTATTAATCTAACCATTATTGTAACCCATGGTTTATTCTCTACATGAGTTAGTGCATGACACTAACTCACCCATGGTTGCTATTCTCACCTCATGAGTTCATTCTCTCATTCTTCATTCTTCATCTTCTTCTTCATTGAGAAAGCTTATTAGCTTTTCTCAAGATGAGAAAATATTGTGAGAAAAAGAAAACTAAAATGAGCCCATTTCCTACTTCATCATCCTCTACTATTAGCCATTTAGTTTAGGGTGTTTACTTCACTAATTTCACCATTAGCGAAGAGGTAGCATGAGCTTGAGTCTCCTCGACGTAGATCATCTTCGGCTTCGAAGATATTGAGCAAGCTTGTTCATTTCTTCATGTGAACCCTCTCAAGAGTCCAGGAGTTCACTACTTGGAGCGAAAGGACTACTACACGGCGCTTTAGAAGTAAAAGGACCAGTCTACAATGGTTGTATTCCTCATTCACTTAAATGTAAAGTTGTTTATGTTGTTTTCATCAGATTTTCTAGTAAAGATTCTAGGGTTAGGGTTAACTAGAACGGCAAATTTTTTAAATTGGCATGGATGATGCCTCCTGAAACCTTGCTGCCGCCCTAGACAACCCTGCAGTGGTATCAGAGACATGCTAGAAAATTAGATGATGTTTCTTAGATTACGAAACCGAAACGACTCCGAAACTTGAAACACGAAAACTTGGTTTCTGTCGATTTTAAAATGTCTTCAAAAATTTTTTAAAACGAGTACAGAATGGTGTATGAGATACAACATGAACACTACCAAAATTTGGCCCAATTTCACCTCAAAGTGGCCGGCCATATCATGGTTAAAACCGGCAAGCTCGACCCAATTTTGGAGTTTGGGCTTCAAATTTTCATGGTGTTCCAGTCTCTGGGTTTTGATGTTTCAGGTGTTGTTTGTTTTTGCTAAATTTGCATGTGATGTTAACTTTCTGCAAAGGTAATTTGGAGTGTTTCGCAGTCGTAATTCTAACGTGTATTCGGGTTATTTATACGATATTAAAAAGTTTGAACGGATATCAATAACCCATATTTTCCCTCACTGAAATTTTCCAAGAGTTGGATTTTTTCGAGTTTAAAATTTTCAGAAAATCATGCAAGCGATTCTGTGGACCCTCTAGAAGAACGATACACAAACTCGACTTTTTGGATCACGGAACCGCGGTCATACCCTAAGGTTTGCCGCAGTTCCGTAGCGACATGAGTGAGGCATGGGTCGGCCCTTCTACGGATGGTTCGTAGGAGCTGTGGCAGTTTCTGGAAACTTTTTGAACTCCGCTCAAGTGTTAAGCTTGTTGGGAAATTTTGTGTGCTTACTTATTCGATCGAAAAGTTTAACTTCGTCTAGCTATATGTGATTGTGATACAATAATTAGAATCTATTTAGTTGCGTGTAAGTTTAACATTTCGGTCTCAGGTGAAATCGGGAATCTTGTTGAATTACCCGATTTCTTTTGAAAAGTGTTTTCATAGTTCAGACCTAAATGTAAGATTGGCATTGTTAGGCATGAAATCCAGAATATATGATATTCCGGGTTTATGATGTCTAAGAGCAGTGACGATTCCAATTGTTGTAGTTTTTCATTTTCTTTTCTGCGACCATAAGTGTAATATGTGGTGTATCGCCGGTTTCGTTGCTATATATCAACAACAATTGGGATACGTATATTTACTTATGTTGATGACAAGTGATGTTATGTGTTGTTGTGATATGTTATATTGGATCGTCGTGTTTGAATAGCCGGGGTTTTTTATGTGAGATGAGAGTTTTTCATTTTCATCCATGTAAAAATTTGTATGTAATATTCTTTTATTGAGGCACTTCCGGGTTGAGGAAGATGTCACCGTTGATGTATATTATTTACTTTTCCGCATTAGAATAGACCCAAGGAGGGGAGCATAAGTAACCGGGTTCTAGAGTCCAGTAGAAGACCATCTCGAGGAGTCGAGTCCGGGTCTCCTAACTCTAGAATTGGTAGGGTTGCTTGCCGCTCTCATAGGGGTCTAGGGATGTGGGTTTGGCTATGCATCACGACTGTGGAATCCATATTTTATACAGGCTTAATTTAAAACCCGGAAATCCTAGTATATCCAATATTTCATATGTTGATTTCTGCTGCGATATTCTGTGATGTGATCACTTGATATGATGAGATAGATACTGTATATAGTATATGTGATATATTATATAGACGTTGCTTATGTTTTACACCCGCGCTAGCCCTACCCCGCTCTGCCTTTAGTTACCTAACCTAATGGTGCATAATGGGATATCGAGGCGAATGTGGATGGCATAAGCGTACGTTGTATTTATCTGTGATGCTTAGTTAACTTAAATGATGGGACATTCATTAATGAGATTAATGAAAGAAAATAAACCTAAATATGTTGGGAAATCGAATTTTCAAAAACAGGTGGCTCTAGTTGTTGCTTTGCATAGTGGTATTCCTTGTAGAATATCCAGCACCTTATTCGATAAGAAAAGAGCCGAGATCTCTTCACCGGGAGTGACCACTTTAACAATAACTGGCAGATGCTACAACCGTCGGTTTGTCTTTTGATTGCTTTTATAGTTTTTGCTTTGCATAGTGGTATTTATGAAATATCCTGCACCTCATTCGATGAGGAAAGAGCCGAGATCCCTTCACCGGGAGTGACCTCTTTAGAAAAACTAGTAAAAGCCTCAAAAACACTTCTTTTCAAAATCACTAGATTCTACAACGATATCAAGTTCATTACGCAAAGGGTTTTCTTAAAAACCTTTCATAGCCCTCCGTCATTTCAGATAAGTACTACTTAGTATTCGTGCTACGGTAGTTTGGCCTCCGTCAAGGCGTAGTGTGCGGTAGCTAACTAGTGCTTATCTGCAGCATGAGATGCGATTGGATTAGGATATTCGTATGGCGTAGTTTGGCCTCCGTTAACGGTCATGCGGGTGGGTCTAATTCAATCAAGAAATGAACGGGTTGAACTTGACTAGCGCCCTATGGGTAGTTTCGTCTCCGTCAAGGTCATAGGACGCTAGGGGCAAAATATTATCGGGAATTTCAAGTGTTGAAATTTGCAATGAGATTGCATACCTTCTATGAGATAGTTGGATCCCGATACCTACTGCGAGTAATAGTTACTCCTGGGAGAGTTTTGCACTTTACAATTAGCCGATCAAGTAGGTGTCTAGAAAAGTGTCAACGAGGTTACGTCCCTGGGAAAATGAGATTTATTTTAATTAGGTCCGTGCGAATGCACGGGGAACCTCCTTCAAAGTACCGGCACTGGCTTGGCTGAAAGATTAGCGAACTTGTAGTGTGTAATTAATCCTGGCTAGTCTTTCCTTTTAGGGGTTGAAGGAAGATTTGATAAAAACAGTGGGAGCCATCCTGATTAGATAAAATAATAACCAATCTAATCTTGCAAGAGCATACGCTGAGTGTTTTCTTCTCTCTCTCTCCAGATAGCAACCATGTCACGCCTTAATCAAGATAATAATACGGATGTATTGACCGAACCCACTTGTTATACTGAGCTGGTGAACGTTAGTCCCGCTCTAACATATAATTGTTATAAGACTGAGCAGGAAATAGAGGATTACAAGGATTCCCGTGCCGCCCAAACGAAGAAAGTGCATGATGATGCATCTTCTTCGGGTGTGTTCGTTACAGATAACTATTTCTCAATATCCTCTACGTCCTGGGTATGAGATACCGGATCAGGATCCTACATATGTAATCTGTTACATAGGCTACAGATAGGTAGAGAACTGGGAATGGGTGATAATTTTCAAGGGTTGGAAACGGTGCAATTGTTGCATCCAAAGTAGTTGGCGGTTATCACCCTGTATTACCAAATACATTGATTCTGAACGAATGTTATTAGATACCGAACCGGATATACAACATTATATCGGTCTCTTTATTTACTAAAGAAGGATATAATTTTGTTTTGTTGGATAATGTTTTGAATATTTCCTATATCAAGAGTTGATCGGATCAGGCACGTTATCTAAAAGCATATACGTTCTAAATCAAACCACGGTTCTTAACGTATAGAACACACACAAGAGGAACAGTTCAGAAATGAACGAACTCTTCTTGAGGCATTGTAGACTAGGTCATATCAATGCGACCCGACTAGCTAAGTTACATCTTGTGAAACTTGCCAGTCATGTCGCAAAGATAAAATGACCATAGCTCCGTTTACTGAAAACAGAGAAAGAGTTAGTGAACTCTTGGGATTGATACATGATGATGTATGTAGGTCCCCTGTCTACACATGCCAGGACTGGTTCTTTTTACTTCATTACATTCACTGATGATCTCTCAAGATTCGCACATGTGTTCCTGTTGAAACACATGTCTGGGGCTTTTGAGAAATTCAATGAATATAAGTGTGAAGTAGAGAACCAAAACGGGTATCAGTATTATGTCCTTTGATATGATCAGGGAGGATAATACTTGAGCATAAGAGTTCCAGGAATATTCAAAAGGAGAATGAGATTCTCTCTCAGCATTACTCCTCCGTATACACCACAGCACGTCGGTGTATCGGGGTGGAGCAATCGCACCCTATTAGATATGGTGCGTTCTATTATGAGTTTCTACTGAGCAACCTATTTCCTTTTTGGAGTTATGCACTTGAGAAATTGCATACCTATTGAATAGGGTTCCATCCAAATCAGGGCCTACCACTACATATGAGATATGGAATAGGAAGAGACCATGTCTTAAACAAGTTAAGATATGGGGTTGTCCGGCCTATGTTGAAAGGAAGAATCCGGACAAGCTCGAGGCAAGGTCAGTTCTGTATAAGTTTGTTAGGACATCCCAAACATTTGCGAGGGAATATTTTCTACCTAACTGAGGAACAAAAGGTGTTTTGTTTCTCAGCATGCCACCTTTTTAGAAAAGAAATTTCTTATGAAGAAATTAGTGGTCATGAGGTAGAACTAGAATAAGTTCTAGCTATACAAACTACAGCTGATGATTTGGTAGAACCGGAGGATTCAATAGCTCCCGACGAACTCAGCCACTCCGCCGATCTGGTAGGGTTCCTCATCCGCCTGAGAGATACTTCAGTTTTCTCAATGACAGTGGAAGTGCTCGGTACGTCTTCTTCCTTCGCATTCATTTGTACATATTTTTGCATTTGCATATTTATTCGAAAACCTATAAAAATTGAAAAATTTCAAAAATTATAAAAATTAATGTATTCAATTTGGTTAATTGACTTGAGTTTGGTAAATAGATCAACTGGCTAGGAAAAACTAGATCTTAGACTTAGTGAATTAAAAACCCTAAAAATAACATTCCTTAAATTTTAACAGTAGAAAGTATATGCCTTGTAGTTTATTTAGAAATAGGCAAATTTTGGGTTCACTTCTTGTGCTAAGTCGAAACAAGGGAAGAGTATTGATGTTCTTATTAGAGTATAAGTTTAAAAAATAGTTCCTAACTTAAGTCTAGATTCTGAAAATATATACCCTACAATTTGCACAATCACGCACCTTGAAACTTGGAATAGTAGAAGAGACCTTGAAATGCTCTTGTCTAAAGTCCTTAGTACAATAAAAGAAAAAAAAAGTGAATAAAGAAAAAAAAATGGACACTGGTTTTTGTGATTACTTAAGGCTGTAAAAATAGAAAAATCTTTAGCGAGGTTGCTTCATCACCTAGTGCCTTAGACCAACTGGTTTGGGAGTCACTGCTAAAGCCTTGGGTGTTGAAAAACTAAGAAGTACGCTTTAAAGTGCTAACGCATCTTGTAATCGGTTGTTGGTACCTCAAGAAGTATTAACGGTCGCATGAAGGATGTGTAAGCGAAATTCAATTAAAAGTTCACTAATTAATAAGTGCTTTGGACAATGGACGAGAGTACGATTGCTTGATTTGAATTTCCAAGTGTAGGGGTGATATTTACACATACGTAGGGATATGTGATTGGAGTTTAGATAAGAGAGAGAAATGAAGAATAGAACTTGTATCTCTAGTAGAGTTGATAGAAATTCCTAAGTGGAGATGGAACCTTAGAAGGAAAACTTAAGAAATGCCGAAATCTAAGTAAGTCTATAGGATATATATAATCTTAAGTTAAATGATAAGGATGTGTGAAGAATGTGGGTGGATAATTTGCGAGTCAAAAGATAATAGAATTCCTTGTTAGAAAACCTAATTGGAGAACAAAAGTTAATGGGCCGAATTGATAGGATTTTGTGGGTGTAATCCGCTGAAAACCCTCAGGAGACAACACTCCTCCTACTAGGGACACCTAGAGGTTTAACGGCTTGTTGCACGTGCTCAGTGCAATCGCGTTTCCCTGCGAAAGTGCGGTTAGGATTTTAGTGAATAAATAATAAGTTTGCTCGAGGACGAGCAAAAAGGTAAGTTTGGGGGTATTTGTTCAGACCATAATATTGCATTTTTCATTCCCCTATTCTTATCCGTTTTATAAATAAACAGGTACTCTTGACGCACGTTTGTTGCATATTACAGGATACAGGTTTCTGGAGCAAATACAGTGAAAAAGACACAAAACAACAGAAAAAGGGACTTTTGACCAACAATTAGACGGATCCTAGTCAGGCTTAAACGAAGAACAGTGCAAGATCCAAAATGTCAAAGTGAACGGTCAAAAGATACGAACAAGTTTTCACTGAAGATCTGGAGAGACCCAAAAGCCAAACAGAGAAAAGTTATGAAGAACTAAGAAGCCCTAACAACCAAGATGCGGCCCAGAAAAGATGGCGGCCCAAGACCACCAAAGGGCCGCGGATCCGCGGCCCAAGCCAACATTTGCCGCAGATCCGCGGCCATTCAGAGCCCGTGTCGGTGGATTTTCCTCGTGTCGGTGCGTCGGTGCGGGGGTTTGGATTTTCAGTGGGCAAATCTGTATTTTCACATGTGCGAGAGTCTGTAACCCTAGGTTTTCTGTTTTCCTATATATTGTACTCCCAGATCTGTAAAAAGCATGCCTCTTTTCAATCAATAAAATTCAGACTTTCTGGGAGTTTATTCAGATCTGTTCTTCTTGCTTGGAGGGAGCCATCGAATTAGTAAGTAACTTTATTTCTGTTCCTTTAATTAAAATGTTTTCTCATCCCCTAATGAGCGAGTAATCTCCTCGCTTGTTAGGGTTAGCCTTAGGGAAAGGGTTGAGAGATGAGATCTCTCACCCCTTTCAATGCCACATTCACCTAATGAATTAGAACTCCATGCATGCACGCACAACCGCTCCCTACGGCATCCTACCCCTCGAGGTAACGATGAACCGTAGTATAAAGGGCCGGTTGCGCGTGTTTTCCATGGGGGTTAGGGTCATTATCAACAAAGAAAGGATGCGAATCTAGAGGAAGAAACATCTTCCCAAAAGATTCGGATCCACTTTATTGATAATAACCGTAACATCTAACAGATCTAAAAAAGAAGGCATTGAAAGCGGTGAGGAAAACGTTAATCTCCAAAACTTCCCCTAAGCCTAACCCTAGCAAGACTTTTAATTAGATTAATTAGATCCAGTTTTCATAGATTTTTATAAACCAACCAAAACGACACTTTGAATCAACTCGTTAAAACACATAAAAGGAATTTACCCATCTCTGTGGATCGACCCGTACTCACCGGCTAGCTGCGAAGCGACGCCGTTTCTGATTGCGGTTTAGAAATAGTTTTTGACATACAAATCAAATGGCGCCGTTGCCGGGGATGGCGTAATTTTTCTTTTTGTGAATTTTCGGGTTGATATAAGTCTTAAAAATTATAAAAATCTGAAAATATATTTAAAAAATACAAAAATTATCAACTTTGATCTGTTTGAAGGGTGTATCTTTTGAATCTTGCAGGAACAGCAACGAATCGCGGATCTGGAATTTTACAGAAGGAAAAACAGAAAAGTACATATAAGAACAGAGAGGAACTGAAGGTACAGAACACCAGAATTTTTTCCAGCGCCCGATCCCTCTGCTCCACCGCGTTTCCGCCGCAGAAGGGGGTCCCTGACCGCGGTTCCGCCGCGTCCTGGCCACGTCAGCACCTGAAAATTTGCTGGTTTGTTTCCTCCTTCTCCCCTCTGCAACCTCCATATCTCCACTGTAAAAATTTGTCTGCAGGAGTTCTTTGCGTAAAGAGTCTTTCTCCCCCTTCTAAATAACAGATTTGCTGCAGGTTTCTTTGCGCCGCGCTAAAATTGAATGCAAGTGAATTTTTGTTTTGCATAATTTAATTGGACTTAAGGGGCTAATTGACCAATCTCAGATTGGGTGGGGATTTCATCACCCTTCCCAGGACCCCAGAAAACACTTAAAGCATTTTGCATCGACCACAATAAATTAAAAAAGACTAGACTCAGACCTAAGGATATCGAGCTCAATAGGAAAAGGACTAGTATAGGCATCGGCCGTTTATCCTAACCGACATTGCGGTGTCTAGGCTAGTGGTTATTAATTAGGCCCACTGTAGTGGTGGTTCCTTCCCACTTACCTAGCCGTACTTGTCCGTGAAGAGGCGGTTTGAGATCCTATTTCTAGCCCTAGTTAGGAGCTGTCTAGCAGACCTAGGTGACCCTAGATCTAGGCCTGATTGTGCATGTGTGGTTGATACATTTGTGTCACGAGTCCCATTTCAAAAACCTATTTGCAAAACTCACACAAAAATAAAAAAAAATATAATTCTTTTTAAAAACTTGCAACTTGCCGCTAAAAGACTTGCAACTCACTTTCACTCACTTCTTCTCATTGACGTTATCTTATCCCCACATTCTGTTTTTCTATTTTTTCTGACTACACTACTCCTTTAGTGTATGTCACTTTGGACTAGGGATACTAACGCCCAATTAGTTCGTGTTTCGTTGGTACCGACCGACGAACCCTTCATCGACTTTCCGTCCATTTCCTTACCTCCACCTTCAAATTCTTCTTTCAAAGGTATGTCGGGATTCAACCCCAACGATACCTTACCGACAGGAATGATTCCACCTCCGCTAGGTGCGAATAACCCGAATCTACCGCCTGTTGTAGCGCCCGCACGAGTTGCGCTCCAGGATCTCTTTTACCCCGTCCGCACTTCTTTACCCACATGTCTTTCCCCCCCACCGGCAAATGGGGATAATTTTGAAATAAAACCACATTTCATCAATATGCTGCCAAAATTTCATGGTTTGGAATCTGAAGATGCATATATTTTTATTAATAAATTCCAAAACGTTTGTGCCATGATGAAAACTATCCAATTAAGTGATGACGCTATAAGGCTAAGGGTCATTCCTTTTACCTTATGTGACCTAGCCGAGAAGTGGCTATACAGCACCGCATCACATTCCATTAGAAATTGGGACGAGTTTGTGAGAGCTTTTCTGAAAAAGTTCTATCCTCATCACAAAACTGCTAGAATCCGTAACGAGATAATATAATTTTCACAGCTTCCTTCTGAACCATTTTGGAAGTGTTTCGAGAGATTTAAAGACCTACTTGTTCAATGCCCTCATCATGGGATCGAAAGTTGGCAACTTTGCCAAACATTATACGAGGGATTGAACGCAGCAACGAAGCAGTTGCTAGAAACAATATGTCAAGGTCATTTTCTCTCCAAGTCTAGTGACGAAGCATGGCAGTTTCTTGAGGATCTTAGTGAGCAAACAATTCAGTGGGAGAGTTCCAAGACCACAGCATCTTCTTCTGTTGGTCAATCTAGGGCAGGCATACATCAAATAGATATGTCGATTGCTATGAAGGCCGAGATGGCCTCACTTATGAAAAAGCTAGAAGCCATTGAGACCAAAATTTCATCGTCTTCTCCTGCCCCTACTCTACCCACACGAACTGTTTGTGCTTGTTGTGCGAATCCATCGCATCTAACCGAAGAGTGTCCTTACAATGCATCTATTCAAGGACAGGATCAAGTCAATGCTGCATTTCAGCAACGACAAAGAAATGAACCGTACTCTTCGACGTACAATCCGGGGTGGAAGAGTCACCCGAATTTCGCTTGGAACCAAAATCAACAAGTCCAATGAAATAATAATTTTCAAAGACCTCCTCCTCCACAACAACAACAAGCACCTTTACAAACTCAAAACCAGCAACCTTTCCAACAACAACCTTATCAAACGAACAATTTGGTTCAACCTAATGATGATAAGGTTATCTCGCTCGAGAAGAGTCTAGAAGCATTTCTCAAGCAATCTACAGAATCCGCAGCAAGATTTGAAAGTTATGTTCAATCTTTAATGAATAACAATGCCTCACACGATCAAAGTATCAAATCTATTGAGGCACAAATTGCACAATTAACTGCTGCGTTGAGCGAGAGAGAAAAGGGAAAGCTTCCATCTCAACCATTGCCAAATCCCGGTCACACACAAAACGCATATCACAATCACAATGTAAATGTGGTGACCACGTTGAGATCTGGAAGAGAGTTGCAAAATAATGTGGGAACTCATGATGACATCCCCGCCGGTGGTCCTTCTTCTTCTTTTTCTTCATTTTCTCCATTGTCTTCTTCCCCTTCTTCATTTTCTTCACTTCCTTCTTCACCTCTTTATTTAGAGCCTATTCTCCACCCTTCACACGGCTCTACTTCTTCTGACTCGAACGGACCCATTTCTCACAACACGAACACATCCACACTGGGATCCGTTCCTACTTCACATTCTACTCCACAGACTTTTGACTCAACAAATTTTCAGAATGCTCTATTCCCAAACAGGTTGAGTCTTAATAAACTAAATGCACAAGTGGAGAAGATTGTGGAGATATTTAAGCAGGTTAGCATAAATATACCTCTCTTGGATGCTATCCAACAAGTCCCTTCATACGCGAAAATCTTAAAGGGCTTGTGCACCTCGAAGAGAAAGGCATCTCAAGTACCCAAGAAAGTGCTAGTGGCTAGTGCAGTGAGCAATGCTATTAACCACCATCAAACCTTACCCCAAAAATGAAAGGACCCCGGCTGTCCTACTATTTCAATCACAATTGGGGATAAGAAAATTAATCGAGCACTTTTAGATCTTGGGTCTAGTGTTAACCTGATTCCCTACTCCGTGTACGAACAATTAGGGGTTGGAGAGTTGAAACCCACTCGTTGTACTCTCCAAATGGCTGATCGATCAATCACCCATCCAAGGGGTCAGCTAGAGGATGTGTTGATCAAAGTTGGGGAGTTTATATTCCCCGTTGATTTTATCGTTATGGATACACAACCTGTCGCTAACCCAAGAAACCAAATTCCGGTGATTCTTGGTCGACCATTTTTGGCCACTTCCAATGCCGTAATAAATTGTCGCAATGGCTCCATGACTCTATCCTTCGGAAAGATGTCTAGTGAGTTCAATATTTATAAGATGGGAAGTCTGCCCCCCGTACCAAAAACTAGTACACGAGAAGTTTGCTCTATTCACGAAATCACGCAGGAGGACTGCGAGCTTGAAAGATTCTTGTTTAATGAAAACAGTTTTGACGCCACTAGTGTGTCCCTCCTTAAGCCTACCACCGTTGACACAACCGATGTTGATTATGAATGTTTCACTTTTTTGGATGATGACGACTCACAGCCCGAATATGAGTCGTTTGAATTTTTGGATGAGTCAGTCGAGCCATCCGAATCGGTTGTTTGCAGTGATTTCGAACCTGTGTTGGAGTCCTTTGAGTTCGAGTTAGATTCCGCAATGATTCTTTCGCCTCCGAAACTCGAACTCACGCCCTTGCCGTCTCACCTTAGATATGCTTACATAGGTGAGAATGAGACCTTTCCCATTATCATATCGGCCTCTCTAGCCCTCGAGCAAGAGAACGCCCTCTTAATGGTCTTACAAGATAGGCGGCAAGTTTTTGGTTGGACTATGGCGGACATCGAGGAGATAAGTTCCCTCATAATTGAATATCATACACAATTGATGGATGATGCCAAGTCAATAGAGGACCCACAGGAACATTTTGGGGGTATTGTGGTGAGTCAACCTCCTCCTTTAGAAGTTGAAATGCCCCCATTTCTTTTAATAAGCTACGAGAATGCCAACACTCCACTGATTGCTGATCATTTCCATTCTCGTTTTGATGCATCACCACCTCATGTATATTCGCTTCCACACCTTCCATACCACCACTTCTATCTTCCGCAATTCTTTTTGGACCGCCACAACTTATTCTTCCACCAACCAATACTCTTTACTGATAAATTTTTCAAATGGTTGGTGTTGACGTTTGGTCTACGCAAAGTTTGGCAGTAATGTCTAACATAGTTTAAATGAAGTTTGGGGGAGGGCCTTTTTGTATATATTTTTGTTTTTCTCAATAAAAAAATTATAAATAAATAAACAGGGAAGTGCCGATATTTTGACCCTCTTGGTTTAGCATGACAGTGAGGACACTGTCAAGTTCAAGTTTGGGGGTATGCTCGGTACGTCTTCTTCCTTCGCATTCATTTGTATATATTTTTGCATTTGCATATTTATTCGAAAACCCATAAAAATTGAAAAATTTCAAAAATTATAAAAATTAATGTATTCAATTTGGTTAATTGACTTGAGTTTGGTAAATAGATCAACTGGCTAGGAAAACTAGATCTTAGACTTAGTGAATTAAAAACCCTAAAAATAACATTCCTTAAATTTTAACAGTAGAAAGTATATGCCTTGTAGTTTATTTAGAAATAGGCAAATTTTGGGTTCACTTCTTGTGCTAAGTCGAAACAAGGGAAGAGTATTGATATTCTTATTAGAGTATAAGTTTGAAAAATAGTTCCTAGCTTAAGTCTAGATTCTGAAAATATATACCCTACAATTTGCACAATCACGCACCTTGAAACTTGGAATAGTAGAATAGACCTTGAAATGCTCTTGTCTAAAGTCCTTAGTACAATAAAAGAAAAAAAAAGTGAATAAAGAAAAAAAAATGGACACTGGTTTTTGTGATTACTTAAGGCTGTAAAATTAGAAAAATCTTTAGCGAGGGTGCTTCATCACCTAGTGCCTTAGACCAACTGGTTTGGGAGTCACTGCTAAAGCCTTGGGTGTTGCAAAACTAGGAAGTACGCTTTAAAGTGCTAACGCATCTTGTAATCGGTTGTTGGTACCTCAAGAAGTATTAACGGTCGCATGAAGGATGTGTAAGCGAAATTCAATTAAAAGTTCACTAATTAATAAGTGCTTTGGACAATGGACGAGAGTACGATTGCTTGATTTGAATTTCCAAGTGTAGGGGTGATATTTACACACACGTGGGGATATGTGATTGGAGTTTAGATAAGAGAGAGAAATGAAGAATAGAACTTGTATCTCTAGTAGAGTTGATAGAAATTCCTAAGTGGAGATGGAACCTTAGAAGGAAAACTTAAGAAATGCCGAAATCTAAGTAAGTCTATAGGATATATATAATCTTAAGTTAAATGATAAGGATGTGTGAAGAATGTGGGTGGATAATTTGCGAGTCAAAAGATAATAGAATTCCTTGTTAGAAAACCTAATTGGAGAACAAAAGTTAATGGGCCGAATTGATAGGATTTTGTGGGTGTAATCCGCTGAAAACCCTCAGGAGACAACACTCCTCCTACTAGGGACACCTAGAGGTTTAACGGCTTGTTGCACGTGCTCAGTGCAATCGCGTTTCCCTGCGAAAGTGCGTTTAGGATTTTAGTGAATAAATAATAAGTTTGCTCGAGGATGAGCAAAAAGGTAAGTTTGGGGGTATTTGTTCAGACCATAATATTGCATTTTTCATTCCCCTATTCTTATCCGTTTTATAAATAAACAGGTACTCTTGACGCACGTTTGTTGCATATTACAGGATATAGGTTTCTGGAGCAAATACAGTGAAAAAGACACAAAACAACAGAAAAAGAGACTTTTGACCAACAATTAGACGGATCCTAGTCAGGCTTAGACGAAGAACAGTGCAAGATCCAAAATGTCAAAGTGAACGGTCAAAAGATACGAACAAGTTTTCACTGAAGATCTGGAGAAGACCCATAAGCCAAACAGAGAAAAGTTATGAAGAACTAAGAAGCCCTAACAACCAAGATGCGGCCCAGAAAAGATGGCGGCCCAAGACCACCAAAGGGCCGCGGATCCGCGGCCCAAGCCAACATTTGCCGCGGATCCGCGGCCATTCAGAGCCCGTGTCGGTGGATTTTCCTCGTGTCGGTGCGTCAGTGCGGGGGTTTGGATTTTCAGTGGGCAAATCTGTATTTTCACATGTGCGAGAGTCTGTAACCCTAGGTTTTCTGTTTTCCTATATATTGTACTCCCAGATCTGTAAAAAGCATGCCTCTTTTCAATCAATAAAATTCAGACTTTCTGGAAGTTTATTCAGATCTGTTCTTCTTGCTTGGAGGGAGCCATCGAATTAGTAAGTAACTTTATTTCTGTTCCTTTAATTAAAATGTTTTCTCATCCCCTAATGAGCGAGTAATCTCCTCGCTTGTTAGGGTTAGCCATAGGGAAAGGGTTGAGAGATGAGATCTCTCACCCCTTTCAATGCCACATTCACCTATTGAATTAGAACTCCATGCATGCACGCACAACCGCTCCCTACGGCATCCTACCCTTCGAGGTAACGATGAACCATAGTATAAAGGGCCGGTTGCGCGTGTTTTCCATGGGGGTTAGGATAATTATCAACAAAGGAAGGATGCGAATCTAGAGGAAGAAACATCTTCCCAAAAGATTCGGATCCACTTTATTGATAATAACCGTAACATCTAACAGATCTAAAAAAGAAGGCATTGAAAGCGGTGAGGAAAACGTTAATCTCCAAAACTTCCCCTAAGCCTAACCCTAGCAAGACTTTTAATTAGATTAATTAGATCCAGTTTTCATAGATTTTTATAAACCAACCAAAACGACACTTTGAATCAACTCGTTAAAACACATAAAAGGAATTTACCCATCTCTGTGGATCGACCCGTACTCACCGGCTAGCTGCGAAGCGACGCAGTTTCTGATTGCGGTTTAGAAATAGTTTTTGACATACAAATCAAATGAAAAAAAATGTCCCAACTAGTTTCTACCAGGCCATCAAGAGTGGGGACTCTATAAGAATGTCTGGATGCTAAGCGATCTGAGATGGAATCTATATACACGAACAAAATATGGACTTTGGTTGCTATATCTGAAGGGTCAAACCCCCATCAGGAACAAGTATATCTTGAGAAGATTACTTGGTGTAGATGGAAAAGTTGAGACTTTCAAAGCTAGATTTGTTGTAAAAGGTTTTCGTCTTAGACCAGGTGTGGATTATGATGAAACCTTTTCTCCAATGGCTATATTTAAGTCCATCCGGATCCTACTTGTCATTGCTACATACCATGACTACGATATCTGACGGTTGGTGTAGGGTTCCTAGGCACTTTCAAGAGGTCTCACAAGGCATCAACCATGCCAATTTCAAATTTTACGGGTGCCGAGAAACCCTAATACGGATCGTTAACTAGAAATTTAGGCGAAAGATGCAACTAGTTTACAACTAAACTAAAAGAACTGAAATACAACCTTTGTAGATCCGTTTCTCCACCTCCATAGCTCCATGATGAAGTCCTCTCCGCTGTACAAATCGAACCATGACTCTTGCATCGGCTTCATCGGAGAAAAAGCGGGCTAGGTCATCGACGACGATGCCGAAGATGATCTACGTCGAGGCATCACTAGATCAAGCTCCACCTTCACCAAGCCATGAAAACTTGTGAAGGAAACACCCTATACTACTTGGCAAGAGGTAGAGGATGAAGAAATAGGAAGTGGGTTCACTTTAGAATTGGATTTCTCACTCATTTCATCAATTCACCATTGATGAAGTCAAGCTTTCTTCATTGAAGAAGATGAAGAAGAAGAAGAAAAAAATCATAAGTCTCTTCAAAATAGAAAATAATATGAATACTTATCATATCCTAACCCTAGTTAAGTGTAGAGAATAGACCATGGTTGGTTTAAATGGTTAGGGTTAAGCATGAAGACAAAATGGTTACAAAGTCAAACCTTCATGAAGATTCAACTACAAACAAAGAAAGCCACCATTTTCTCTTTATTCTTTCCAAAATAAAAAAATAAATAAATAAGAAAGAAAAGCAAAACCCTAATCATTAACTTAACCATGGTTTAATCTTTACACTTAACCAAGTTAACATGTATCATCAAACATGATACAATCAAGTGCACAAAAGTATATCACATATACAACTTGTGAACTTCTAGTGAGAAAATCCATTTAAGTGAACCTATATTAGTTAATGTAAAGTGATATATCAAATATATAATTATACATTAAATCATTAAATCAACACTTGATTTAACGACCCGGTCATATCGCATATAACCGACTAATATCAATAGTAACAACTTATCGAATCAACACTTGATCCGATAACCCGGCTATAACGCATATAACCGATCAATGTTACATATCGCGAGAATCGAATACAGTATCACATACTGGTATCATTCTCGGTCCCGCACATATCTCATATGCGCTCCTATTTCGTTTCGCTTGAGCCAGGAAACCTCTGTGTAGGACTCTAAAGACTCGTCAATACGCCGGCAGCAGGTGATGATCATATCAAGCACCCACAAGCCGCAAGCGGTCTGCTAAACGTAACGGCCACCCAGGTATTGAGCGATCAGAAGATCGACGAGCAAGCCCGCTCACACTCCAGTGAATCCAACCAGTAACACTTACCGTACAGTCCGGTCTGATCATCTGATATGTCGCATATCTCGCCTAGGGGTGGTAAACATCAGACCCCAATAGCTTGATAAGTCGTGTCGATACGAGGTCTATAACAGTTCGAGAAACTACAGGTAACACTTACCAGTAAATCTCAGCAACCCTGGCCAGGGATTTCCGGTTATAGCCAATCGAACACAGCGCAACATCAACTCCCTATACCGGGAGAGACGAATCCCCTCCTATCGCTCATTGTCTCCATGTGATTCGGGACTGTACCCAAAAACCACCGTTTTGCACGCCCTCTTGGACGTGGTAAGATGGAAATCAAAGCACAGTGGGAACTACACAAGACTCTATGACGATCTCGGGTCAACAGACTACTCTGTACCAGTGTCACCAGAGAACTGCCATCTGACGTAAGGTATAATACCATCTGGGAGTTCTCGGCGAGTCCGTCCAGTGTACCCAGTCTCCACTGAGCACCCGTATATCATCTCTGATGTCAAACACCAATGGATATGGGATCATCCATCGCCCATCTGTATGGGTCGAGAAAGTACACGCTAGTCTACTCTGGTATATCGATGCCCCGTCTCGATACACCCACGACTAGGGACTTTGAAGGATGTACTTATGGACTACCATGTCCCCACTAGTATGATCCGCATCATAGTCCAGGTAGTCAAGTACACATCCTAAAGGCTTTACCAACATGTAACAGAGAGACAATCAGTATACACGTTAAGGTAAAGATCAACCAGATAGCATACTATCATGTCGAGCAAGAAAGTCCTCCCTATATATGTCCAAGCATCCACTACAATATACATCCTATGTATAGTAATGGCCTCTAGGGCATACATATAACTAACAATCTCCCACTTGCACTAGGGCCATCTGATAGCAGTGGTTGTAGTATCTCATACTCAACCATCCCATAAAAGTCTCTCTGGGAAAATGCCTTTGTGAGTGGATCCGCCGTGTTGTCCTCTGAGTCTACTCTCCTATCTTCGATCACCCTGGAGATCAACCATATCCATGATCAGGTGACACTTCCTTAGAATATGTCTGGATCACTGATGGGACCGGCGTTCCTTGGCATAAGCCACAACTCCATTGTCTCACAATGGTTGGAACAAAGTTCATCTCATGAACCAATATACACCCAAACATCCTCTTTGGTAGCATCTTGAATAGCGATGTATCAAGCCTTTATCGTCTAGTATGCCACGGTATCTTTCTTGGAACTCTTCCAACATACCGTCCCTATACTGAGGATATAGACAATGCCTGTGACTGACATTCAGTCGTCTTTATCACCCTGGAACCCTTCCAGTGATTCTCCCCAGGATCGATTGATACCATCTCACTACAACTAGTGAGAATCCTAACATCCAATTAGATCTATCTCATAGATCCAAACCCAGGATTTAGGAGGTATCACTTTGATCCTTTATGGAGAATCCTAGTGATAAGCGGAGATTGATCGATTGTAGCATAGGAAACTCCTTCCCTATCAAGAGTATGTTATCCACGTACTCTACGAGGATCGTCACAATACTCCCTACTACCTTTTTGTTTATACAAGGTTCATCTACCATTTTGATGATATCAAACTCTTTGACTAATCCATCAAAACAGATGTTCCAACTCCGCGATGCCTGCCTTATCACATAAATCATCTTGCAAACGTTTCCGCTGCTCCCACTGTCTACGAAGCCCTCTGGCTGTGTTCTTATAGATGTTCTCTTCTAAATCATTATTTACAAAAGTAGTCATGGCACCCTACCGCCAGATATCGTAGTCATGGTATGTAGCCGTGGCAAGTAGGATCTGGATGGACTTAAGCATAGCCACTTGAAAAGGTTTCATCATAATCCACGCCTGGTCGATGACGAAAAGCTTTAACAAGTCTAGCTTTGAAAGTCTCAACTTTTCATCTACACCAAGTAATCTTCTCAAGATATACTTGCTCCTGATGGGGATTTAACCCTTCAGATAGAGCAACCAAAGTCCATACTTTGTTGGTGTACATGGATTCCATCTCAGATCGCTAAGCATCCAGCCATTCTTACAGAGTCCCACTCCTGATGGCCAGCTCGAAACTAGTTGGGTAATCATCTCATGATGCAATCCTCGCTCCCACTGTCATAGAGAAACCGAAGTATCTCTCAGGTGGGTGAGGAACCCTTACTAGATCGGCGGAGAGGCTGAGGTTCGTTGGTATCTACTGAATCCTTTGGTTCTATCAAATCATCATTCGCAGTTTGTATAGCTGGAAGCTTTCCAGTTCTACATAACAGATCTTGCCTTTAGCTTGTCCGGATTTTTCTTTTAGACATAGGCCGGACAACCCCAAATCTTAACTAACTTAAGAGATGGGCTCTTCCCTTTCCATATCACATATGAAGTGGTAGGCAACTGATTTGATTTAAACCCATTCAATAGGTATGCAGCTTCTCAAGTGCATAACCCCTTAAAAGGAAACAGGAAACACAGTAGTACTCATCATAGAGCACACCTTATCATATAGGGCGTGTGTGCTCCACCCCGATATACCATCGTGCTATGGTGTATACGGAGGAGTAATGCTGAGAGAGAATCTCATTCTCCTTTAGAATAGTCCAGGAATTCCATGCACAAGTATTCTCCTCCCTGATCTCATCATAGGACATAATACTTATACCCGTATTTTGGTTCTCTACTTCTCGCTTATATTCTGTGAATATCTCAAAAGGTTCGGACTCATGTTTCAACAGGAACATATGACTGAATTTTGAGAGATTATCGGAGAATATAATGAAGTATAAAGAACCAGTCCTGGCATGTGTAGACAGGGGACCTTACATACATCAACATGTATCATCCCAAGAGTTTACTAACTCTTTCTCTGTTTCCAATAAACGGGGCTATGGTCATTTTATCTCTGTGACATGACTGGCAAGTTTCATAAGATGTAAATTCAAACTTTATTAAATATGCATCTAAATGTAACTTCAGCCAGTCGGGTCGCATTGATATGACCTAGTCTACAATGCCTCAAGAAGGATCCATTCATTTCTGAACTCTTTCTCTTGTGTGTGTTTCGTATACTAAAGAACTGTAGTTTGATTTAGAACATCAATGCTTTTAGATAACGTGCCTGAACCGATCAATTTTTGATATAGGAAATGTTCAAAACATTATCCAACAATACAAAATTTTATCATTTCTTTACTAATAAAGAGACTGATATGATTTTGTATATCAGATTCGGTATCTAATAACATTCGTTCAGAATCAATGTATTGATAATACAGGGTGACAGTGACCAACAGACTTGGCTGCAACACTTGCCCCGTTTTCTGTCTCATGAAACTAATCACCCGATCTCAGTTCTCTACCTGTCTGTAGCCCTATGTAACAGATTACATATCTGGGATCCTGATCTGGTATCACATACCCAGGATGTAAAGGATACTGAGAAACAGTTCTTTGTAATGAACACACCCAAAGATGATGCATCATCATGCACTCTCCTCGTTTGGGCGGCACGGGAATTTTGGTATTCCCCAATTTCCTGCTCTGTCTTATAACAATTACAAGTTGGAGCGGGACCAACGTTCCCCAGCTCAGTATAACAAGCGGGTTCGGTCAATAATCCGTATTATTATCTTGATTAAGGCGTGGTATGGTCGCTACCAGGAGAGAGAGAGAAGAAAACACTCAGCGTGCGCTCTTGCAAGAATAGATTGGTTATTATTTTATCTAATCAGGATGGCTCCCACTGCTATTTATCAAATCTTCCTTCAAACCCTAAAAGGAAAGACTAGCCGGGATTAATTACACACTACAAGTTCGCCAATCTTTCAGCCAGGCCAGTATCGGTACTTTGAGGGAGGTCCCCCGTGCTTTCGCACGAACCTAGTTAATGTAAACCTCGTTTTCCCAGAGGCGTAACCCCATTGACACCTTTCTAGACACCTACTTGATCGGCTAATTGTAATGTATAAAACTCTCCCAGGAGTAACTCTTACTCGCAGCGGGTATCGGGATCCAACTATCTCATAGAAGGTATGCAATCTCATTGCAAATTTCAACACTTGAAATTCCCGATAATAGTTTGCCCCTAGCGTCCTATGACCTTGACGGAGGTCAACAAACCATAGGCTACTAGTCAAGTTCAACCTGTCATTTCTTGATCGAATTAAACCCACCCGCACGACCCTTGACGGAGGTCAACAAGGCCGCACGACTACCCTAATCCAATCTGCATCATATGCATAAACAGATAAATACTAGTTAGCTACCGCACACTACGCCTTGACGGAGGTCAACAAACGTAGCACGAATACTAAGTAGGACTTATCTGAAATGACGGAGGGCTACGACAGGTTTCTCTGAAAACCTATTGCGTAATGAACTTGATATCGTTGTAGAATCAAATGATTTTAAAATGGAGTGCTTTTGAGGCTTTTCTAGTTTTGCTAAAGGAGTCACTCCCGGTGAAGGGATCGTCGGTCCTTTCCTCGTCGAATGAGGTGCAGGATATATCATATATATCACTGTGCAAAGCAAAAACACTTAAAAGCTATCAAAAGTCAAACCGAGTGTGTAGCATCTGCCAGTTATTGCTAAAGGAGTCACTCCCGGTGAAGGGATCTCGGTCCTTTCCTTATCGAATAAGGTGCAGGATATATCATATATACCGCTGTGCAAAGCAAGAACTGTAGCTACCTATTTTATTTTGAAATTCGATTCCACAACATCTTAGGTTTCTTTTATTTTCATTAATCACATTAATGAAGTCCCATCATTTAAGTACCTAAACATCACAGATAAATACGACGTACACTTATGTCATCCGCATTCGCCTCGATGTCCCCTCATGCACCGTTAGGTTAGGTGACTAACGGCAGAGTGGGGCAGGGCTAGCGCGGGTGTAAAACATAAGTAACGCCTATATAATATATCATATATACTATATACAATATCCATCACAGAACATATCACATGATCACATCACAGATATCGCAGCAGAAGAATCATATGAAATATTGGATATACTAGGACGGCCGTGTTTTCAATACGAGCCAGTATAAAACACGGATTCCACAGTCGCGATGAATAGCCAAACCCACACCCCAAGACCCCTACGAGAGCGGCAAGCAACCCTACCAATTCTAGAGTTAGGAGACCCGGACTCGACTCCTCGAGTTGGTCTCCCACTGGACTCCAGAACCCGGTTACTTGTGCTCCCCTCCTTGGGTTTATCCTAGTGCGGAAAAGTAAATAATATACAAAAGGTGACATCTTCCGCAACCTAGAAGTGCCCCAATAAAAGAATATTACATACAAGTTTTTACATGAATGAAAATGAAAAACACTCATCTCACATAAAAACCCCCGGCTATTCAAACACGACGATCCAATATAACATATCCAGCAACACATAACATCACATGTCATCAACGTAAGTAAATATGCGCATCCCAATTGTCGTTGACATATAGCAACGAAACCGGCGATATCACATATTACACTTACGGTCATAGAAAAGAAAGTGTAAAACTACAACAGTTGGAATTCGCAACCTGCATAGACATCGCATGCCTAATCAAATGAATACCTTAGACATCACATGCCTAACAATTATAAACCCCGCATTTTAGTCTCAAAATCGAAAACACTTTTCAATATCAAGTCGGGCAATTCAACAAGATTCCCGACATCCTGATCGAATGCTCATCGCAAACTTTAGTAGACGGCCGCACCCCTGACGCCGTCGACGAAGTGCACCAAGGCGAAACACCGCTGCCGCGAGCACCCGAACGGATGCTTTCGGCGACGGGGTTCTCCTACAGTCACTTGGTCGGGGCTATGGAGCGAGGCTGTCTATTAAGTTTACCCGGCGAGTATCCGCGTACGCTACGTGATTGCGACGGACTTTTGATCACATCAAAATTCCGTGGCAACCGATCAAGTGAGATTAAACTGCTATGTTTATAACATTCATTCAGTTATCTCATAACTTCTTGTGAATTCCAATTATTGTATCACATTCCGGATAAGATAGAAAATGTTAAACTTTCCGATCGAACAATCGAACACCCAAGTTTTCCCGATACAGCTCAACACATGAAATTAGTTCAAAAACATTCACTTCGTGCCTCAGTACCAACGGTCCAGCCGTAGAAGGGTCAAGCCAACGCCTCACATGTGGCACGCCTTACTGCCCCAAACCCGAAGGTTCAAAGGGCAGTTCAAGATGGTCACATAATCGAGTTAAGCTTTGTTGTCTTCTAGAGGGTCCATCGCGTTACTTGCACTACTTAGAACGTCTTTAAACCTCGGAAAAATCCAACACTTGGAAATTTCCCGACAGGGGAAAAGTTGGGTATTTATATCCGGTCGAACTTTTTAACATATTCTAAAGTTATCCGGAAAGCCAAATAGACAAAGTTAAATAATCCGATCGATTCATCGAATCCCCAAAACAACCCCAGAAAATTCAACTCTTGAATAAATATTAAAAATTCCCAGAAAACTCAACACCCGAAAACATGAATTACTGTGCAAAAATTAAACAGTGATAACATATATTGGCCGCGGAACCGCCGCAGAAGCCAAGCTTCTGTCGCGGTTCCGCCGCACTGTAGCAGCTTCACTCAAAAAATTTTGCATCATAATTCATAGTTTTTCCTGCTGAATTTTTAAAGAATTTTTAATCTGGAAAAAACCCAGTTTTTAGAAAAAGTCCAGAGAGCACTTTGATGTTAGGGTTTCGGGTCGACCGGGTTTCAAACTTCGTCTACGCGTCACCTAAGGCTCTAGCTAGGCTCTGATACCACTGTAGGGTTCCTAGGCACTTTCAAGAGGTCTCACAAGGTATCAACCATGCCAATTTCAAATTTTACGGGTGCCGAGAAACCCTAATACGGATCGTTAACTAGAAATTTAGGCGAAAGATGCAACTAGTTTACAACTAAACTAAAAGAACGGAAATACAACCTTTGTAGATCCGTTTCTCCACCTCCATAGCTCCATGATGAAGTCCTCTCCGCTGTCCAAATCGAACCATGACTCTTGCATCGGCTTCAACGGAGAAAAAGCGGGCTAGGTCATCGACGACGATGCCGAAGATGATCTACGTCGAGGCATCACAAGATCAAGCTCCACCTTCACCAAGCCATGAAAACTTGTGAAGGAAACACCCTATACTACTTGGCAAGAGGTAGAGGATGAAGAAATAGGAAGTGGGTTCAATTTAGAATTGGATTTCTCACTCATTTCATCAATTCACCATTGATGAAGTCAAGCTTTCTTCATTGAAGAAGATGAAGAAGAAGAAGAAAAAAAATCATAAGTCTCTTCAAAATAGAAAATAATATGAATACTTATCATATCCTAACCCTAGTTAAGTGTAGAGAATAGACCATGGTTTGTTTAAATGGTTAGGGTTAAGCATGAAGACAAAATGGTTACAAAGTCAAACCTTCATGAAGATTCAACTACAAACAAAGAAAGCCACCATTTTCTCTTTATTCTTTCCAAAATAAATAAATAAATAAATAAGAAAGAAAAGAAAAACCCTAATCATTAACTTAACCATGGTTTAATCTTTACACTTAACCAAGTTAACATGTATCATCAAACATGATACAATCAAGTGCACAAAAGTATATCACATATACAACTTGTGAACTTCTAGTGAGAAAATCCATTTAAGTGAACCTATATTAGTTAATGTAAAGTGATATATCAAATATATAATTATACATTAAATCATTAAATCAACACTTGATTTAACGACCCGGTCATATCGCATATAACCGACTAATATCAATAGTAACAACTTATCGAATCAACACTTGATCCGATAACCCGGCTATAACGCATATAACCGATCAATGTTACATATCGTGAGAATCGAATACAGTATCACATACTGGTATCATTCTCGGTCCCGCACATATCTCATATGCGCTCCTATTTCGTTTCGCTTGAGCCAGGACACCTCTGTGTAGGACTCTAAAGACTCGTCAATACGCCGGCAGCAGGTGATGATCATATCAAGCACCCACAAGCCGCAAGCGGTCTGCTAAACGTAACGGCCACCCGGGTATTGAGCGATCAGAAGATCGACGAGCAAGCCCGCTCACACTCCAGTGAATCCAACCAGTAACACTTACCGTACAGTCCGGTCTGATCGTCTGATATGTCGCATATCTCGCCTAGGGGTGGTAAACGTCAGACCCCAATAGCTTGATAAGTCGTGTCGATACGAGGTCTATAACAGTTCGAGAAACTACTGGTAACACTTACCAGTAAATCTCAGCAACCCTGGCCAGGGATTTCCGGTTATAGCCAATCGAACACAGCGCAACATCAACTCCCTATACCGGGAGAGACGAATCCCCTCCTATCGCTCATTGCCTCCATGTGATTCGGGACTGTACCCAAAAACCATCGTTTTGAACGCCCTCTTGGACGTGGTAAGATGGAAATCAAAGCATAGTGGGAACCACACAAGACTCTATGACGATCTCGGGTCAACAGACTACTCTGTACCAGTGTCACCAGAGAACTGCCATCTGACGTAAGGTATAATACCAATTGGGAGTTCTCGGCGAGTCCGTCCAGTGTACCCAGTCTCCACTGAGCACCCGTATATCATCTCTGATGTCAAACACCAATGGATATGGGATCATCCATTGCCCATCTATATGGGTCGAGAAGGTACACGCTAGTCTACTCTGGTATATCGATGCCCCGTCTCGATACACCCACGACGAGGGACTTTGAAGGATGTACTTATGGACTACCATGTCCCCACTAGTATGATCCACATCATAGTCCAGGTAGTCAAGTACACATCCTAAGGGCTTTACCAACATGTAACAGAGAGACAATCAGTATACACGTTAAGGTAAAGATCAACCAGATAGCATACTATCATGTCGAGCAAGAAAGTCCTCCCTATATATGTCCAAGCATCCACTACAATATACATCCTATGTATAGTAATGGCCTCTAGGGCATACATATAACTAACAGTTGGGTGTCATGACTGCTTTTCTAAATAGTGATTTAGAAGAGAGCGTTTATAAGTACACAGCCAGAGGGCTTCAAAGACAGTGGGAGCAGCGGAAACGTGTGCAAGTTGCTTTACGGGTTAAAGCGGGCATCGTGGAGTTGGAATATCTGTTTTGATGTGGTAGTCAAAGCGTTTGACTTCATCAAAATGGTAGATGAACCTTATATATTAAAAAAGTGTTAGTAATATGTATGCCCTAAAGGCCATTATTGTACATATGATGTATATTATAGTGGATGCTTGGACATACATAGGTAGGACTTTCTTGCTCGACATGACAGTACGCTATCTAGTTGCTCTTTATCTTAACATGTACACTCGATGTCTCTATGTTACATGTTGATAAAGCCCTTAGGATATGTACTTGACTACAAGGATTATGATAGAGATTATACTAGTGGGGTATGGGTAGTCTTGAGTACATCCTTTAATTGTTCCTAGTCGAGGGAATATCGAGACAGGGCATCGATACTCCAGAGTATACTAGCGTATAGCTTCTCGACCTATGTGATGGGCGATGCATTATCCCATATCCATTGGTGTTTGACATCAGAGATGGTATACCAGTGCTCAGTGGAGACTGGGTACACTGAACGGACTCGCCGAGAACTCCTAGATGGTATTATACCTCACGTCAGGTAGCAGTTCTCTGGTGACACCAGTATAGGTTACTCTGTCGACCCGAGATCGTCATAGAGTCTTATGTGTCTCCCACTGTGCTTTGATTTCCACCCTACCATGGCTCTACTGAGTCATGCAAACAGGTGGTTTTTGGATACAGTCTTGAGTCACATGGAGGTAATGAGCAATAGGAGGGGATTCATCTCTCCCGGTATTGGGGGTTGATGTTGTGCTATGCTCGATTGGCCATAACTGAAATCCCAGGCCAGGGTAGATGTGATTTACTGGTAAGTGTTATCAGTAGTTTCACACCCGTTATGGACCTTACATCAGCATGACTTATCATGTTACCGGGGTCTGACGTTTACCACCCCTAGACTAGATATGCGATATATCAGACGAAGAGACCGGACTGTACGGTAGTGTTACTGATTGGATTTGCAGGAGTGTGAGCAGGCTTGCTTGTTGATCTTCTGATCACTCAATACCCGGATGGCCGTTACGTTTAGCATACCGCTTGCGGCTTATGGGTGACTGATATGATCACCACCTACTGCCGGCGTATTGACGAGTCTTTAGAGTCTTACACAGAAGTTTCCTGGCTCAAAAGAAATGGAGTAGGAGCACATATGTGATATGTGAGGGACCGAGATTAATACGATATGAGATACCATATTCTATTCTCGCGATATGTGACATCGGTCAGTTATATGTGATATAGCCGGGTTATCGAATCAAGTGTTGATTTGATAAGTTGTTGCATTTGATATTAGTCGGTTATATGTGATATAGACAGATCATTAAATCAAGTGTTGATTTAATGATTTAATGTATAATTACATATTTGATATATGAATTTACATTAACTAATATTTAGCTCACTTGACCATTTCTTTTCCCACTTGTGCATGAATGATATATATGTGATATATATTATATCATGCTTGGTTATACATCAAACATGGGTGTGTGAGACTTACACCATGCTTCATATAATTAGGGTTAACATGTATTTAATGTAATTCATAAATTAGAGGAAAATGTGTCATGCTAGAAGCTTGGAGAAGCTTATTATGTTCATTAACTAAGTCCACCAAATTTGTTTTACATAAGATATTTGTTAACCCACGTATTATTTAAAACCATGGTTAAGTCTCTATAAGGGTTTTGGGATGACAAATACTCACCCATGGTTGATTTTCTAACCTCATTTTATTCTCTTATTCATTCTCTTGATCATCTTCTTCTTCATCTCTTCAAGCTTTCTAGGGTTTCAAGAAATGTTGATTCCAAGTGAGAAAACCAAATCCAAAGTGGGCAAAATTCCTACTTCATCATCCTCTACTACTTACCATTCAATTTAAGGTGTTTGCTTCACAAAGTTCATCACTTTGTGAAGAGGTAGTGTAGCGTCTTGAAAAGTCGTTTTGGTGTTTTCCTGAAAATCGGTGAAAATTCGGTATTTTTCCGAAAACCGTCTTTCTCGTTATTTTGCAGTTTAGGACTAATTATACCTAAAATGGATAGGTAATTGCTTGTTTTTAGTAGCTAATGAGTTACTTATGAAATTTTGGCCATTTAAAATTTTTTCCCTATTTTTCAATTTTTTAATATTATTTTAAGCAGGTAAGAAAATACATTAAATTAGCGATAAATACAAATTTAAATGGGCTAAAATTAAGCTTTAAAATCATGTTAATTAAAATCTAGTTGTAACATAAATTTTTAGTAATTTATTGTAAGTTTTAACTAATTTTTATTATGAAAAACGAAATTTATTGAATTTAAGCTTAAACTTGCAATTTTGGACTTGTAGGGGGTCTTTTTGCAAAAAAAAATTTGTGCACTCTCACACACACATCCTCACATCTCCTTGGCTGTCCCAAACTGCAGAAAATTCCCCCTCTCTCTTTTGTTTTAAAATTCTTTTGTTATGGATGAATTGAGTTGAATGTGTATGTTTAAAATATTGTATGTTGAAGGTATGGTGCTTTGACTTTGAGGGGGGTTGACCATGACTTTTTCCATACACCCACACCACTCCCCTCTCCCTCCTCTGGCAGAAATCTCCAGCCCCTCCCCTCTTCATCATTTTTCTTTTCATCTTGTTCAAAAATTCATCAAGTTGCTCCAAAATTCAAGCTAAAACTCACAAATTAAAACCCCATTCTTCATCCCTTTTTCCTTTACCACTCTTGCTTGGAATCATGGTGCTAGGAGGCCATCATTGAGGCAAATTTCTTCTTGCTAGATCCATAGGTTTGAGGTATAATTTCTACTCTTTTAATTTCTTATGGTTAGAATACTTTAATCTAGTTGCTTAGTGTTAATTTTAGTGTTAATCCTAATCTAGTTTTTTTTAGTTAATGATTGAAAATTAAACTAGGGTTTCTTGAAACCATGTTTTAGTCAATTAAGTCTTTTTAATTAACCTAGTTGTTTACTTAACCAATTTATATGGTTACTTTGCTTAAGTGGCTTCATATTAGGCTAATCTATGTTAAAGTTGTGTGAAATTTTCATTAAGGTTGCTAATTATCAAAATCAAGAAAAGGTTTGTGTATGGAATGTCGGTTTTGATGCATGGTAAAGGGGTTAATTTAATTGTAGTGGTTTTCTAATGGTTTAATTTGGATATTTGTGTGATAATGTGTGCACTTTGTCGCAAATTGTCGATGTTTGCACCAAATTTGCAAACTTCTAGCTTACTAGGTTTTTATTATATTATTGTGGCGATTTAATTGCGATATCTAGATTATATTGTTGGCATATCCTATGACTTTTAGGATGTGTGAGTGCGGATTTTTGAGTAATCGGGTTTTAGTTTTGCCGGGCGACCAAATCGGCGATTTTTGCAGTTTTTGCGATTTTCGCGTGTGTTCCGCGCACCTTGTGCACGTTGTACCTAGCTTGTGAACGTTAGTGTTTTTGTTTGGGTTTTGCGTCGTTCTTGATATGTAACCTTATGTTTGGTATTGATATAAATTCCAGGTTCGGTCCCGGAGACGTCAGACACGGCACGAAAGGGGAAAGCGGTGATTGGACGTGACTAGCTAGGGATTCCAGTGAGTAGATGTAACATCTACGGGGGACTATCGTTGGATGGCGCAAGCCGTCCGATAGTTTTAGTAACTTAAAAGATTCTTAGTGATGTTAGTAATTAGGGGTGTAATACTTATATGATTATTTGCTGCATCCATGCCTTATATTGACATACATATGCGAACCCTTTTTATAGGACACCTGCACCATTGCCAGGGTTTTTATATGCAGCACGAGCACTATTCATGCTTACACACACACCCTGGTAATTGCCATGCCACCACACTAGATAACCTTTAAATTGAAACCTTTTACTATAATTGATACTTAAACTCGCGCTATTGCTTTAATTCCTTAAAATGAAATCGTAGGATTGCTATTCATGTGCATGTGCTTCATCATATTATTTGTTCATGCCTAGTCTATTAATCATACATCGCAACTTGATTATTGATACCATATGCATTCATTATCATTGACATATGCACTTGCGAGGACTTCTTGAGATTTTATGATATTTCTGGATTTTGGGGGAAAGCCGCAAAATTTCTAAACTTATTACTTTTTTTAAAAATATGTAAATTGCGGTTTTCTAGTGATGTAAGTGTCGTCCACCATGAGTTTGCTATGGTTTTCGAGATCCGTGTCGAGGAGTGGAGGAACCGTCACGGGTACATGGTGGGCCCGGTATGGTACCCCGGGGCAAGATGAATGTGGTGTTGACGTTGAGCCTGGCAGGGGACGGATTACCTACCGGTGACTGTTTGGCACGGAGGATATCCAGAGGATACCGACCGTGGCCGCGAGATGATGAGATTTTGATATTGAGCTGGGTCAGCCGGATGGCTGAGGCCAGAGATACTATGACATGGATATATGAGATTTGAGATAGTTTTGAGGTGTCGTTGCTGGACACAGGTTCTTGTTGATTCTATTGGTATTGTGCTGGTATTTCAAAAGACATTCTTAAAGGGAAAAACATGATTTCTTATACTTACACATTCAGATCACGAGTTGATTCGCATTGCATTCATACCTGCTAGTATATCCATATTGCATACATACTTGCCATTATGTCCTGCCTTACCTGTATTTAGATGCTAGGATGCTTGTGTGCATGCATTCGATAGCCTGTGTAGATGTTATTTATTACTCACGAGTTGGCAACTCACCCCCGTTGTGCCATAGCCTTTTGCAGGTCCGCTCCGTCAGTACAGTAGCGGCGGGTGCGCTTGCTTCTTTTGCCTCTTTTGCCTGGACTCGAGGTTTTGCTCTTAGGTGGGTTATATGATTATTTTTGCACCACCTTGTATATTCTTTGTATCTAGTGTACTCCATCTACTGTATCTACCAGTATTATTGTATATTGACCTAGAGATGAGACTGTGAGGTTTGTGGACTTTTATGCTGTATTTTGGGGTCGAGCTCACTTGAGTCGACATGCTGTTTTTCTTATGCTTCATTATGATTATTTCGCATGTTGTTGCTTTACATTGCGTGGGATTTATGACCGCCTTATGGCGAAGAGCTAGCTCCCGCTTGGGGATGCCATATTTGTTGGATTCATTTATATTCTTGTTGTACCCATTTTGGGGGCCAGTATTTAAAAAGGAGACTCTGCCGAAATTTTTGGAAAAATTGATATTGTTTTTAAAAAGGGTTTTATATGACTTATTTGATAAACTCGCTTTCAATTGATTGGGTTTTCTTCACTCTTCTGCTTTGTGGTTTTGGTTTTCTGGGCTTTGGCTTACTTATTTTGCGGACGTCTTGAGACGTTTCGTAAACTTAAGTGCCAGTCACGTTCCGTACCCTGCGGGTCGTGACAAAGTTGGTATCAGAGCGATAGGTTTTACCTTTTTGAGTGTAGGATGACCCTTGGTAGATGGAGTAAGTGACTTAAGCAGGGTAACGTAGCGTGCGTATGTCCGCGGCATACTTGCGATACGGTACTCCGCTTAAGTGACTTTAGGATATACTTGCTTGAAATTCCTTCTTCATTTCCGTGTATCCTATGATCCTATTGCACTGTCCTGTTTCCTGTACCAGTCACTATGCCGCCGAAGGCTACGAGGGCACAGAGGGCTGCCGCCCGAGACGAGATTCGAGCTGGCTCGTCCGAGACTAGGACTGAGCAGGGTGGTATGCCTACGCCGCAGGGACAGACCGATCCACCTTCCCCAGGCCGTATGGATAGGCTCGAGACTGGTATGGAGGAGTTGCGACAGATGATGGGGGGTATGCAGGAGCTACGTCAGATGGTAGGATCCCTAGTTGCAGCCAGTCGAACACCGAGGCCGATGACGTACCTACTACATCACAGACGACCATGATACCTGCTCCTACTACTACCACCGTGGCCATTCCGGTTTCACTACAGGATTTCATGAGGCTGAGACCTTCAGTATTCACCGGCACCGAGGCAGCGGAGGATCCCCAGACGTTCCTTGACAGTTTAGCCAGGATCTGCCGTTCGCTGAGATGTTCGGATGATCGATGGGTAGAGCTTGCGAGTTTCCGACTAGAAGGTCTCGCGCAGACATGGTGGGAGTCAGTCTTGAGAGGTCGAGCTGCAGGTCTACCGCCTATGACTTGGGTCGAGTTTACAGCGGTCTTTCTAGCTCGTTTCCTTCCAGAGAGCGTTCGTGACGCCAGAGCTCGTAGCTTCGAGGCCTTAGTCAAGACACCTGGGATGACGGTGTCTGAGTATGGCATCCAGTTTACACAGTTATCCCGATATGCTCAGTATTTGGTGGATACCGAAAAGAAGATGGTGAAGAGGTTCGTACAGGGACTTGATGCCCAGCTATATCTTGCCATTGGCGCCCAGCACTACGACACTTATTCAGCTGCTATAGATACGGCATTGCGGATGGAGGCACGCATATCACAGACTTCGGCCATTTCTGGGCCGAAGAGGATTCGCACCGATGTACCGTCTCAGAGGCAGCGCGCCAGATTCTTTCCAAGAGATAGGCCTGGCAGAGGATTTGGACGGGGACAGTTATATGGTTCTTATCCCCAGGGACAACGGCCGTCGCCAGGGTGTTTTGGGTGCAGGAGTCTGCACCATCTTGTCAGAGACTGTCCGGCGAGACGACAGGGAGCAGCGGCAGTTCCGCATGTGACCCTACCACCATCACCACCCCCTCCTCAGAGAGCCCTACTTCCTACCACCGGCGATGCTCCACGCCAGTTAGGTGCACCCAGAGGCCGTGGACGCGGTGGTCCTGTTCAGAGAGGACGAGGAGGCAGAGGCCGAGGTCGAGGTCAGCCCGCTATCGGTAGAGGACAGGCCCGAGTATTTGCTTTGACACCGCAGGATGCGCAGGCATCCAATGCCGTTGTGACAGGTACCTTGCCAGTTTGTTCTTTCGACGCACGGGTATTATTTGACCCAGGTTCCACACATTCGTACGTCTCTACACACTTTGCACCGATGTTGGGCCGTGAGTCGTCGTCGTTAGATCATCCGCTTGTTGTTGTTACTCCGGTAGGCGAGTCGTTTGTCGCTCGTTTTGTATTTCGTTTGTGTTCCGTTCGTATCGGGGAGAGGGATTCATCAGTTGATTTGATTCTCCTCGATATGTTGGACTTTGATGTGCTTCTGGGCATGGATTGGCTAGCCACTTGTTATGCTTCGGTGGACTGCCGTGAGAAGGCAGTCATATTTAGCTTTCCGGGAGAGCCAGTCCTTGTTATTCAGGGAGACCGCAGCGTCACCCTTCCCAGCTTGATTTCATCTCTTCGCGCTGGTCAGCTCTTGCGGAAGGGATGTCAGGGATTCTTAGCGTTTATTTGTGATACTCGAGCTGCAGAGGTTCCGTTGGACCGGGTCCCGGTTGTTTGTGAGTTCCCTGATGTTTTCCCTGATGAGCTACCTGGGCTACCACCTGAGCGCGACGTTGAGTTCTGCATCGATTTGATTCCCGGCTCGGGGCCTATCTCTATACCGCCTTATCGGATGGCCCAGGAAGAGCTTCGAGAGCTGAAGGATCAGTTGCAGGATTTGTTAGATAAGGGGCTTATTCGACCTAGTGTTTCTCCGTGGGGTGCTCCGGTCCTGTTTGTCAAGAAGAAGGATGGAAGTTTGCGCTTATGTATCGATTACCGCCAGCTGAACAAAGTTACCGTTCGGAACAGATATCCGTTGCCACGCATTGATAATTTGTTCGACCAGCTTCAGGGTGCGGGATATTTTTCGAGGATCGACTTGCGATCGGGATACCATCAGCTGCGAGTTCGACAGGAGGATATACCGAGGACAGCTTTCCGCACGCGCTACGGCCACTACGAGTTTTTGGTGATGTCGTTCGGACTCACCAACGCCCCATCAGCATTCATGGATTTGATGAACCATACATTCAGGCCGTATCTTGACTTGTTCATCATCGTGTTTATCGACGATATCTTGGTGTACTCCCGAAGCAGAAAGGAGCACGAGCAGCACTTGCAGATTACGTTACAGACTCTGAGGGAGCACCAGCTGTTCGCAAAGTTCTCCAAGTGTGCATTCTGGCTGGACAGCGTCGGATTCTTGGGTCACGTGGTTACGAGAGACGGCATATGTGTGGACCCGAAGAAGATTGAGGCTGTTCAGCAGTGGCCCCGACCTACATCGGTTACTGAGATCCGTAGTTTTCTAGGCCTGGCGGGCTACTACAGGCGTTTTGTTCAGGACTTCTCCCGTATAGCTGCACCGTTGACCGGTTTGACCCGGAAGGGAGTTCCTTTCGTCTGGACGGAGGAGTGCGAGCGCAGTTTTCAGCAGCTACGGACTCGTTTGACTACGGCGCCGGTATTATCCTTGCCTTCGGGATCAGGCGGATTTGTGGTCTACTGTGATGCTTCGCGAGTGGGATTAGGATGCGTGTTGATGCAGCATGGCCGGGTGATCGCATATGCTTCTCGGCAGCTGAAGAAGCATGAACAGAACTACCCCACTCACGATTTGGAGATGGCTGCAGTGGTCTTTGCACTGAAGATTTGGCGACATTACCTATACGGCGAGTCGTGTCAGATATTCACCGATCACAAGAGCTTAAAGTACATATTTCAACAGTGAGACCTGAACCTCAGACAGCGTCGTTGGATGGAGTTGGTGAAAGACTACGACTGCGAGATCTTATATCACCCAGGCAAGGCGAATGTGGTGGCAGATGTGTTGAGTAGGAGGCCCGGGGGTAGTCTATCCTATTTGCGCACAGTGCAGAGGCAGTCGTCAGCAGATTGGCAGACTTTATGCGACAGCCGAGTTGAGTTCGAGTTCACTCAGACAGGGGGACAGCTCGCGCATGTTCGTGCACGCCCACAGTTGCTTGACCGTATATATGAGGCACAGCGCAGTGACGATCATAGCACAGGTGGGACAGGGCAGATTTTCCGAGTTCGTGATTGACGATCAGGGGATTTTACGCTATGGATCTAGACTGTGCGTACCAGATGCTGATGGATTGCGGCGCGACATTCTTGAGGAGGCACACCGATCAGTGTATAGTGTCCACCCCGGTTCCACCAAGATGTACCATGATATGAGAGAGACCTACTGGTGGGACGGGATGAAGAGGGACATTGCGGAGTTTGTATCGAGATGCCTGACTTGTCAGCAAGTCAAGGCCGAGCACCAGAGGCCCGCAGGAGAGCTACAGCCGTTACCCATTCCGGAGTGGAAATGGGAGCAGATTTCGATGGATTTCGTTGTGGGTCTACCCAGGACCAGTCGAGGGTATGACTCCATCTGGGTGATCGTAGATCGATTGACGAAAGCGGCTCACTTCCTGCCAGTGAAGACGACTTTCAGTTTCGCTCAGTATGCCCAGCTTTACATCGACGAGATCGTGCGGTTGCATGGCGTACCGACTTGTATCGTGTCAGATCGAGGCACCCAGTTCACCGGCCGACTTTGGCAGAGACTTCAGGAGGCTTTGGGCACTCGTTTGAGCTTCAGCACAGCGTTTCATCCGTAGACCGACGGACAGTCAGAGCGGACCATTCAGACTCTCGAGGACATGCTCAGAGCGTGCGTTTTAGACTTCGGCGGTAGCTGGGATCGTCATTTACCTCTAGTGGAGTTCTCCTACAACAACAGCTTCCAGGATACTATTCAGATGGCACCTTTCAAGGCATTGTATGGGAGGAGATGCAGATCGCCCGTCTGTTGGACAGAGCTCAGCAAGAGCAGCATTTTGGGGCCGCAGCTTGTTGAGCAGACGACAGCGAAGATACAGTTGATCCGAGACCGGATGAGAGCGGCTCAAAGCAGGCAGAAATCGTATGCAGACAGGCGCCGTCGCAGATTAGAGTTCGCAGTTGGCGACCATGTTTTTCTGAGAGTCTCTCCGATGAAGGGCGTGATGCGTTTTGGGCGAAAGGGGAAGCTTAGCCCTAGATTCGTAGGTCCTTTCGAGATCCTCGAGCGTGTCGGCGCTGTTGCATATCGTTTGGCTCTTCCACCCAGCTTTCCCGATGTTCACCCCGTCTTCCATGTTTCGATGCTCCGCAAGTACCTTCACGACCCTTCGCATGCGATTCAGCACCCGACAGTCCAGCTAGAGCGCGACCTTTCTTTTGCAGAGCAGCCGGTGGCCATCCTGGATCGGCAGGTGAAGAAGTTGAGATCGAAGATTATACCAACCGTCAAGGTCCTTTGGCGTAGCCCGAGCAGCGAGGAGGTTACCTGGGAGACCGAGGGCGAGATGAGGAAGAAATATCCCCATCTCTTTGAAGGTACGCGTAGTTATATTTTTAAATTCAGGGACTGAATTTCTTTAGGGGGGGAAGATTGTAGCGTCTTGAAAAGTCGTTTTGGTGTTTTCCTGAAAATCGGTGAAAATTCGGTATTTTTCCGAAAACCGTCTTTCTCGTTATTTTGCAGTTTAGGACTAATTATACCTAAAATGGATAGATAATTGCTTGTTTTTAGTAGCTAATGAGTTACTTATGAAATTTTGGCCATTTAAAAAATTTTCCCTATTTTTCAATTTTTTAATATTATTTGAAGCCGGTAAGAAAATACATTAAATTAGTGATAAATACAAATTTAAATGGGCTAAAATTAAGCTTTAAAATCATGTTAATTAAAATCTAGTTGTAACATAAATTTTTAGTAATTTATTGTAAGTTTTAACTAATTTTTATTATGGAAAACGAAATTTATTGAATTTAAGCTTAAACTTGCAATTTTGGACTTGTAGGGGGTCTTTTTGCAAAAACTTTTTTGTGCACTCTCACACACACATCCTCACATCTCCTTGGCTGTCCCAAACTGCAGAAAATTCCCCCTCTCTCTTTTGTTTTAAAATTCTTTTGTTATGGATGAATTGAGTTGAATATGTATGTTTAAAATATTGTATGTTGAAGGTATGGTGCTTTGACTTTGAGGGGGGTTGACCATGACTTTTTCCATACACCCACACCACTCCCCTCTCCCTCCTCTGGCCGAAATCTGCAGTCCCTCCCCTCTTCATCATTTTTCTTTTCATCTTGTTCAAAAATTCATCAAGTTGCTCCAAAATTCAAGCTAAAACTCACAAATTAAAACCCCATTCTTCATCCCTTTTTCCTTCACCTCTCTTGCTTGGAATCATGGTGCTAGGAGGCCATCATTGAGGCAAATTTCTTCTTGCTAGATCCATAGGTTTGAGGTATAATTTCTACTCTTTTAATTTCTTATGGTTAGAATACTTTAATCTAGTTGCTTAGTGTTAATTTTAGTGTTAATCCTAATCTAGTTTTTTTTAGTTAATGATTGAAAATTAAACTAGGGTTTCTTGAAACCATGTTTTAGTCAATTAAGTCTTTTTAATTAACCTAGTTGTTTACTTAACCAATTTATATGGTTACTTTGCTTAAGTGACTTCATATTAGGCTAATCTATGTTAAAGTTGTGTGAAATTTTCATTAAGGTTGCTAATTATCAAAATCAAGAAAAGATTTGTGTATGGAATGTGGGTTTTGATGCATGGTAAAGGGGTTAATTTAATTGTAGTGGCTTTCTAATGGTTTAATTTGGATATTTGTGTGATAATGTGTGCACTTTGTCGCAAATTGTCGATGTTTGCACCAAATTTGCAAACTTCTAGCTTACTAGGTTTTTATTATATTATTGTGGCGATTTAATTGCGATATCTAGATTATATTGTTGGCATATCCTATGACTTTTAGGATGTGTGAGTGCGGATTTTTGAGTAATCGGGTTTTAGTTTTGCCGGGCGACCAAATCGGCGATTTTTGCAGTTTTTGCGATTTTCGCGTGTGTTCCGCGCACCTTGTGCACGTTGTACCTAGCTTGTGAACGTTAGTGTTTTTGTTTGGGTTTTGCGTCGTTCTTGATATGTAACCTTATGTTTGGTATTGATATAAATTCCAGGTTCGGTCGCGGAGACGTCAGACACGGCACGAAAGGGGAAAGCGGTGATTGGACGTGACTAGCTAGGGATTCCAGTGAGTAGATGTAACATCTACGGGGGACTATCGTTGGATGGCGCAAGCCGCCCGATAGTTTTAGTAACTTAAAAGATTCTTAGTGATGTTAGTAATTAGGGGTGTAATACTTATATGATTATTTGCTGCATCCATGCCTTATATTGACATACATATGCGAACCCTTTTTATAGGACACCTGCACCATTGCCAGGGTTTTTATATGCAGCACGAGCACTATTCATGCTTACACACACACCCTGGTAATTGCCATGCCACCACACTAGATAACTTTTAAATTGAAACCTTTTACTATAATTGATACTTAAACTCGCGCTATTGCTTTAATTCCTTAAAATGAAATCGTAGGATTGCTATTCATGTGCATGTGCTTCATCATATTATTTGTTCATGCCTAGTCTATTAATCATACATCGCAACTTGATTATTGATACCATATGCATTCATTATCATTGACATATGCACTTGCGAGGACTTCTTGAGATTTTATGATATTTCTGGATTTTGGGGGAAAGCCGCAAAATTTCTAAACTTATTACTTTTTTAAAAAATATGTAAATTGCGGTTTTCTAGTGATGTAAGTGTCGTCCACCATGAGTTTGCTGTGGTTTTCGAGATCCGTGTCGAGGAGTGGAGGAACCGTCACGGGTACATGGTGGGCCCGGTATGGTACCCCGGGGCAAGATGAATGTGGTGTTGACGTTGAGCCTGGCAGGGGACTGATTACCTACCGGTGACTGTTTGGCACGGCGGATATCCAGAGGATACCGACCGTGGCCGCGAGATGATGAGATTTTGATATTGAGCTGGGTCAGCCGGATGGCTGAGGCCAGAGATACTATGACATGGATATATGAGATTTGAGATAGTTTTGAGGTGTCGTTGCTGGACACAGGTTCTTGTTGATTCTATTGGTATTGTGCTGGTATTTCAAAAGACATTCTTAAAGGGAAAAACATGATTTCTTATACTTACACATTCAGATCACGAGTTGATTCGCATTGCATTCATACCTGCTAGTATATCCATATTGTATACATACTTGCCATTATGTCCTGCCTTACCTGTATTTAGATGCTAGGATGCTTGTGTGCATGCATTCGATAGCCTGTGTAGATGTTATTTATTACTCACGAGTTGGCAACTCACCCCCGTTGTGCCATAGCCTTTTGCAGGTCCGCTCCGTCAATACAGTAGCGGCGGGTGCGCTTGCTTCTTTTGCCTTTTTTGCCTAGACTCGAGGTTTTGCTCTTAGGTGGGTTATATGATTATTTTTGCACCACCTTGTATATTCTTTGTATCTAGTGTACTCCATCTACTGTATCTACCAGTATTATTGTATATTGACCTAGAGATGAGACTGTGAGGTTTGTGGACTTTTATGCTGTATTTTGGGGTCGAGCTCACTTGAGTCGACATGCTGTTTTTCTTATGCTTCATTATGATTATTTCGCATGTTGTTGCTTTACATTGCGTGGGATTTGTGACCGCCTTGTGGCGAAGAGCTAGCTCCCGCTTGGGGATGCCATATTTGTTGGATTCATTTATATTCTTGTTGTACCCATTTTGGGGGCCAGTATTTAAAAAGGAGACTCTGCCGAAATTTTTGGAAAAATTGATATTGTTTTAAAAAAGGGTTTTATATGACTTATTTGATAAACTCGCTTTCAATTGATTGGGTTTTCTTCACTCTTCTGCTTTATGGTTTTGGTTTTCTGGGCTTTGGCTTACTTATGTTACATCCACCTTCACCAAGCCATGATAACTTGTGAAGGAAACACCCTATACTACTTGGCAAGAGGTAGAGGATGAAGAAATAGGAAGTGGGTTCACTTTAGAATTGGATTTCTCACTCTTTTTCATCAATCACCATTGATGAAGTCAAGCTTTCTTCATTGAAGAAGATGAAGAAGATGAAGCTAATGTTACGATAAGTTATTAGAATAGAATAGAAAATCAATACTAATCATAATTTTAACTATAGTTATGTGTAGAGAATTGACCAAGGTTAAAGGAATGGTTAGGGTTAAGCATGAAGACAAGAATGGTTACAAAGTCAAAGCTTCATGAAGCTTCAACTAGAAACAAAGAAAGCCACCATTCTCTTCAAAATCTTTTCCAAATAAATCAATAAATAAATAAAAGATTAAGAAAAACCCTAATCATCATCTTAACCATGGTTTAATTCTATACACTTAACCAAAGAAGCAAGTATCATCAAACATGATACAAACTTGTGCACAAAAATATATCACATATACAAATGTGCACAAACAAGTGAGAAAATCCATTTAAAATGAACCAATACTAGTTAATGCAAATTAATATATCAAATATATAATTATACATTAAATCATTAAATCAACACTTGATTTAACGATCCGATCATATCGCATATAACCGACTAGTATCCAATGTATCGGCTTATCGAATCAATCCTCGATTCGATAACTAGGTTATATCGCATACAACCATTCGACACATTCATCGCGAGAATAAAATACGGTATCACATACACGCATTATTCTCGGTCCCGCACATATCTCATATGCGCTCCTATTTCGTTTCGCTTGAGCCAGGAAACCTCTGTGTAGGACTCTAAAGACTCGTCAATACGCCGGCAGCAGGTGATGATCATATCAAACACCCACAAGCCGCAAGCGGTCTGCTAAACGTAACGGCCACCCGGGTATTGAGCGATCAGAAGATCGACGAGCAAGCCCGCTCACACTCCTGTGAATCCAACCAGTAACACTACCGTACAGTCCGGTCTGATCGTCTGATATGTCGCATATCTCGCCTAGGGGTGGTAAACGTCAGACCCCAATAGCTTGATAAGTCGTGTCGATATGAGGTCTATAACAGTTCGAGAAACTACTGGTAACACTTACCAGTAAATCTCAGCAACCTTGGCCAGGGATTTCCGGTTATAGCTAATCGAAAACAGCGCAACATCAACTCCCTATACCGGGAGAAACGAATCCCCTCCTATCGCTCATTGCCTCCATGTGATTCGGGACTGTACCCAAAAGCCACCGTTTTGCATGCCCTCTTGGACGTGGTAAGGTGGAAATCAAAGCACTGTGGAAACCACACAAGACTCTATGACGATCTCGGGTCAACAGACTACTCTGTACCAGTGTCACCAGAGAACTGCCATCTGACGTAAGGTATAATACCATCTGGGAGTTCTTGGCGAGTCTGTCCAATGTACCCAGTCTCCACTGAGCACCCGTATATCATCTCTGATGTCAAACACCAATGGATATGGGATCATCTATCGCCCATCTGTATGGGTCGAGAAGGTATACGCTAGTCTACTCTGGTATATCGATGCCCCGTCTCGATACACCAACGACTAGGGACTTTGAAGGATGTACTTATAGACTGTCTGTCCCCACTAGTATGATCTGCATCATAGTAGTCAAGTACGCATCCCAAGGGCTTTACCAACATGTAACAGAGAGACAATCAGTATACACGTTAAGGTAAAGAGCAACCAGATAGCATACTATCATGTCGAGCAAGAAAGTCCTCCCTATATATGTCCCAGCATCCACTACAATATACATCCTATGTACAGTAATGGCCTCTAGGGCATACATATAACTAACAATCTCCCACTTGCACTAGGGCCATCTGATAGCAGTGGTTGTAGTATCTCATACTCAACCATCCCATAAAAGTCTCTCTCTAGGAAAAGGCCTTTGTGAGTGGATCCGCCGTGTTGTCCTCTGAGTCTGCTCTCCTGACCTTGATCCCCTGGAGATCAACCATCTCCACGATCAGGTGACACTGCCTTAGAATATGTCTGGATCACTGATGGGACCGTCGTTTCTTGGCATAAGCAACAACTCCATTGTCTCACAATGGTGGGAACGTAGTTCATCTCATGAACCAATATACACCCAAACAGCCTCTTTGGTAGCATCTTAAGTAGCGATGTATCCTGCCTTTATCGTCTAGTTAGCCACGGTATCTAGCTTGGAACTCTTCCAACATACCGTCCCTTTACTGAGGGTAAAGACAATGCCTGTGACTGACATTCAGTCGTCTTTATCACCCTGGAACCATTCCAGTGATTCTCCCCAGGGTCGATTGATACCTTCTCACTACAACTAGTGAGAATCCTAACATCCATTTAGATCTATCTCATAGATCCAAAACCCAGGATTTAGGAGGTATCACTTTGATCCTATATGGAGAATCATTGTGATAAGCGGAGATTGACCGAGCGTAGCATAGGAAACTCCTTCCCTATCAAGAGCATGACATCCACGTACTCTACGAGGATCACCACCATACTCCCTACTACCTTTTTGTTTATACAAGGTTCATCTACCATTTTGATGATGTCAAACTCTTTGACTTATCCATCAAAACAGATGTTCCAACTCCGCGATGCCTGCTTTATCCTATAAAACATCTTGCACACGTTTCCGCTGCTCCCACTGTCTACGAAGCCCTCTGGCTGTGTACTTATAGACGCTCTCTTCTAAATCATCATTTAGAAAAGCAGTCAAGACACCCAACCACCAGAGATCGTAGTCATGGTATGTAGACATGGCAAGTAGGATCTGGATGGACTTAAGCATAGCTACTTGAAAAGGTTTCATCATCATCCATACCTGGTCAATGATGTAGACCTTTAACAAGTCTAGCTTTGAAAGTCTCAACTCTTCCATGTACACCAAGTAATCTTCTCAAGATATACTTGCTCCTGATGGGGATTTAACCCTTCAGATATAGCAACCAAAGTCCATACTTTGTTGGTGTATAAGGATTCCATCTCTGATCGCTAAGCATCCAGCCATTCTTACAGAGTCTAACTCCTGATGGCCAGCTCGAAACTGGTTGGGTCATCATCTCATGATGCAATCCTCGCTCCCACTATCATAGAGTAACCGAAGTATCTCTCAGGTGGGTGAGGAACCCTACTAGATCGGCGAAGAGGCTAAGGTTCGTTGGTAACTATTGAATCCTTTGGTTCTATCAAATCATCAGCTGTATTTTGTATAGCTGGAACCTTTCCAGTTCTACATAACAGATTTTGCCTCGAGCTTGTTCGGATTTTGCTTTTATACATAGGCCGGACAACCCCAAATCTTAACTAACTTAAGATATGGGCTCTTCCCTTTCCATATCACATATGAAGTGGTAGGCAACTGATTTGATTCGAACCCTATTCAATAGGTATGCAGCTTCTCAAGCGCATAACTCCCAAAAAGGAAATAGGTAACTCAGTAGTACTCATCATAGAGCACACCTTATCATATAGGGTGAGATTGCTCCGCCCCGATATACCATCGTGCTATGGTGTATACGGAGGAGTAATGCTGAGAAAGAATCTCATTCTCCTTTAAAATGGTCCAGGAACTCCGTGCTCAAGTATTCTCCTCCTTGATCTCATCAAAGGACATAATACTTATACCCGTATTGGTTCTCTACTTCTAACTTATATTCTGTGAATATCTCAAAAGGTTCGGACTTGTGTTTCAACAAGAACATATGTCTGAATCTTAAGAGATCATCAGAGAATGTAATAAAGTACAAAGAACCGGTCTTGGCATGTGCAGACAGGGGACCTTACATACATCAACATGTATCATCCCAAGAGTTCACTAACTCTTTCTCTGTTTCCAATAAACAGAGCTGTGGTCATCTTATCTCTGTGACATGACTGGCAAGTTTCACAAGATGTAGATTCAAACTGATTTAAATATGCATCTACATGTAACTTCAGCTAGTCGGGTCGCATTGATATGACCTAGTCTACAATGCCTCAAGAAGGATTCATTCATTTCTGAATTCTTCCTCTTTTGTGTGTTCCGTATACTAAGAACTGTAGTTTGATTTAGAACATCAATGCTTTTAGATAACGTGCCTGAACCGATCAACTTTTGATATAGGAAATGTTCAAAACATTATCCAACTATACAAAATTTTATCATTTCTTTACTAATAAAGAGATTGATATGATTTTGTATATCAGGTTCGGTATCTAATAACATTCGTTCAGAATCAATGTATTCTGGTAATACAGGGTGACAGTGACCAACAGACTTGGCTGCAACACTTGCCCCGTTTTTTGTCTCATGAAACTTATCACCCGTTCTCAGTTCTCTACCTATCTGTAGCCCTATGTAACAGATTACATATCTGGGATCCTGATCCGGTATCAAATACCCAGGACGTAGAGGACATTTGAGAAACAGTTCATTGTAACAAACACACCCAAAGATGATGCATCAGCATGCACTCTCTTCATTTGGGCGGCACGGGAATTCTGGTAATCCCCAATTTCCTGCTCTGTCTTATAACAATTATAAGTTGGAGCGGGACCAACGTTTTCCAGCTCAGTATAACAAGCGGGTTCGGTCAATAATCCGTATTATTATCTTGATTAAGGCGTGATATGGTTGCTACCTGGAGAGAGAGAGAAGAAAACACTCAGCGTGCGCTCTTGCAAGAATAGATTGGTTATTGTTTTATCTAATCAGGATGGCTCCCACTGCTTTTTATCAAATCTTCCTTCAAACCCTAAAAGGAAAGACTCGCCGGGATTAATTACACACTACAAGTTCGCCAATCTTTCAGCCAGGCCAGTGTCGGTACTTTGAGGGAGGTTCCCCGTGCTTTCGCACGAACCTAATTAATGTAAACCTCGTTTTCCCAGAGGCGTAACCTCGTTAACACCTTTCTAGACACCTACTTGATCGGCTAGTTGCAATGTGTAAAACTCTCCTAGGAGTAACTCTTACTCGCAACGGGTATCGGGATCCAACTATCTCATAGAAGGTATGCAATCTCATTGCAAATTTCAACACTTGAAATTCCCGATAATTTTGCCCCTAGCGTCCTATGACCTTGACGCAGGCCAACAAACCATAGTTCGCTAGTCAAGTTCAACCCGTCATTTCCTGATTGAATTAAACCCACCCACACGACCCTTGACGCAGGCCAACAAAGTCGCACGACTACCCTAATCCAATCTGCATCATATGTATAAGCAGATAAATACTAGTTAGCTACCGCACACTACGCCTTGACGCAGGCAAACAAACGTAGCACGAATACTAACTAGGACTTATCTGAAATGACGGAGGGCTACGACAGGTTTTTCTGAAAACCTATTACGTAATGAACTTGATATCGTTGTAGAATCAAATGATTTTTGAAATGGAGTGTTTTTTAGGCTTTTCTAGTTTTGCTAAAGGAGTCACTCCCGGTGAAGGGATCGTCGGTCCTTTCCTCGTCGAATGAGGTGCGGGATATATCATATATATCACTGTGCAAAGAAAAAACTCTTAAAAGCAATCAAAAGACAAACCGAGTGTGTAGCATCTGCCAGTTATTGCTAAAGGAGTCACTCCCGGTGAAGGGATCTCGGTCCTTTCCTCATCGAATAAGGTGCAGGATATATCACATATACCGCTGTGCAAAGCAAGAACTGTAGCTACCTGTTTTATTTTTGAAATTCGATTCTACAACATCTTAGGTTTCTTTTATTTCATTAATCACATTAATGAAGTCCCATCATTAAAGTACCTAAACATCACAGATAAATACGACGTACACTTATGCCATCCGCATTCGCCTCGATGTCCCCTCGTGCACCGTTAGGTTAGGTAACTAACGGCAGAGCGGGGCTGGGCTAGCGTGGGTGTAAAACATAAGCAACATCTATATAATATATCATATATACTATATAAAGTATCCATCACAGAACATATCACATGATCACATCACAGATATCGCAGCAGAAGAATCATATGAAATATTGGATATACTAGGACGTCCGTGTTTTCAATACGAGCCAGTATAAAACACGGATTCCACGGTCGCGATGAATAGCCAAACCCATACCCCTAGACCCCTACGAGAGCGGCAAGCAACCCTACCAATTCTGGAGTTAGGAGACCCGGACTCGACTTCTCGAGTTGGTCTCCCACTGGGCTCCAGAACCCGGTTACTTGTGCTCCCCTCCTTGGGTCTATCCTAGTGCGGAAAAGTAAATAATATACATACGGTGACATCTTCCGCAACCTGGAAGTGCCCCAATAAAAGAATATTACATACAAGTTTTTTACATGAATGAAAATGAAAACACTCATCTCACATAAAAAACCCCGGCTATTCAAACACGACGATCCAATATAACATATCCAGCAACACATAACATCACATGTCATCAACGTAAGTAAATATGCGCATCCCAATTGTCGTTGACATATAGCAACGAAACCGGCGATATCACATATTACACTTACGGTCACAGAAAAAAAAGTGTAAAACTACAACAGTTGGAATCCACAACCTCTTTAGACATCACATGCCAAATCAAATGAATTCCTTAGACATCGCATGCCTAACAATTATAAACCCCGCATTTTAGTCTCAAAATCGAAAACACTTTTCAATATCAAGTCGGGCAATTCAACAAGATTCCCGACACCCTGATCGAATGCTCGTCGCTAACTTCAGTAGGCGGCCGCACCCCCGGATACCGTCGACGAAGTGCACCAAGGCGGAACACCGCTACCGCGAGTACCCGGACGGATGCTTTCGGCGACGGGGTTCTCCTACAGTCACTTGGTCGGGGCTATGGAGCGAGGCTGTCTATTAAGTTTACCCGGCGAGTATCCGCGTACGCTACGTGATTGCGATGGACTTTTGATCACATCAAAATTCCGTGGCAACCGATCAAGTGAGACTAAACTGCTATGTTTATAACATTCATTCAGTTATCTCATAACTTCTTGTGAATTCCAATTATTGTATCCCATTCCGGATAAATAGAAAATGTTAAACTTTCCGATCGAACAATCGAACACCCAAGTTTTCCCAAAACAGATCAACACTTGAAATAAGTTTTAAAAACATTCAGTTCATGCCTCAGTACCAACGGTCCAGCCGTAGAAGGGTCAAGCCAACGCCTCACATGTGGCACGCCGTACTGCCCCAAACCCGAAGGTTCAAAGGGCAGTTCAAGACGGTCACATAATCGAGTTAAGGTTTGTTGTCTTCTAGAGGGACCATCGCGTTACTTGCACTACTTAGAACGTCTTTAAGCCTCGGAAAAATCCAACACTTGGAAATTTCCCGACAGGGGAAAAATTGGGTATTTATATCCGGTCGAACTTTTTAACATATTCTAAAATTTATCCGGAAAGCGACATAGACAAAATCTGATACTCCGATCGAAACACCGAATCCCTAAAACAACCCCAGAAAATTCAACTCTTGAATAAAAATTAAAAATACTCAGAGAACTCAGCACTTTGACACAAGAATTACTGTGCAAGACACGTGGCCTAAATCACCAACATGGCCGCGGAACCGCCGGGAAACCCAGGGTGGGGCCGCGGTTCCACGGCTCTTTAGTCGATTTAGAGTCACGTGATTCACAGTAACTCATAGAATTCCCTGCTGAATTTTTTGGCAATTTTTAATTCACAAAAATCCCTGTTTTTGAAAAAAGTCCAGAGAGCATGTTTCGAGTTCGGGTTTTGGTTCGATCGGACTTCAAATTGCGTCTACGCATCGCCTAAGGCTCTAGCCTGGCTCTGATACCACTGTAGGGTTCCTAGGCACTCTCAAGAGGTCTCACAAGGCATCAACCATGCCAATTTCAAAATTTACGGGTGCCGAGAAACCCTAATACGGATCGTTGGCTAGAAGTTTAGGCGAAAAAGAACCTAGTTAACAACTTAACTAAATGGTATACGGAAATACAACCTTTGTAGATCCGGTGCTCCACCTCCATAGCTCCGTGATGATGTCTCCTCGCTGTCCAAAACGGATCCCGGGCTCTAGCATCGGCTTCATCGGAGAAAGAGCGGGCTAGGTCATCGACGACGTTGCCGAAGATGATCTACGTCGAGGCATCACTAGATCAAGCTCCACCTTCACCAAGCCATGATAACTTGTGAAGGAAACACCCTATACTACTTGGCAAGAGGTAGAGGATGAAGAAATAGGAAGTGGGTTCACTCTAGAATTGGATTTCTCACTCTTTTTCATCAATCACAATTGATGAAGTCAAGCTTTCTTCATTGAAGAAGATGAAGAAGATGAAGCTAATGTTATGATAAGTTATTAGAATAGAATAGAAAATCAATACTAATCATAATTTTAACTATAGTTATGTGTAGAGAATTGACCAAGGTTAAAGGAATGGTTAGGGTTAAGCATGAAGACAAGAATGGTTACAAAGTCAAAGCTTCATGAAGCTTCAACTAGAAACAAAGAAAGCCACCATTCTCTTCAAAATCTTTTCCAAATAAATCAATAAATAAATAAAAGATTAAGCAAAACCCTGATCATCATCTTAACCATGGTTTAATTCTATACACTTAACCAAAGAAGCAAGTATCATCAAACATGATACAAACTTGTGCACAAAAATATATCACATATACAATGTGCACAAACAAGTGAGAAAATCCATTTAAAATGAACCAATACTAGTTAATGCAAAGTAATATATCAAATATATAATTATACATTAAATCATTAAATCAACACTTGATTTAACGATCCGGTCATATCGCATATAACCGACTAGTATCCTATGTATCGGCTTATCGAATCAATCCTCGATTCGATAACTAGGTTATATCGCATACAACCATTCGACACATTCATCGCGAGAATGAAATACGGTATCACATACACGCATTATTCTCGGTCCCGCACATATCTCATATGCTCTCCTATTTCGTTTCGCTTGAGCCAGGAAACCTCTGTGTAGGACTCTAAAGACTCGTCAATACGCCGGCAGCAGGTGATGATCATATCAAACACCCACAAGCCGCAAGCGGTCTGCTAAACGTAATGGCCACCCAGGTATTGAGCGATCAGAAGATCGACGAGCAAGCCCGCTCACACTCCTGTGAATCCAACCAGTAACACTACCGTACAGTCCGGTCTGATCGTCTGATATGTCGCATATCTCGCCTAGGGGTGGTAAACGTCCGACCCCAATAGCTTGATAAGTCGTGTCGATATGAGGTCTATAACAGTTCGAGAAACTACTGGTAACACTTACCAGTAAATCTCAGCAACCCTGGCCAGGGATTTCCGGTTATAGCCAATCGAACACAGCGCAACATCAACTCCCTATACCGGGAGAGACGAATCCCCTCCTATCGCTCATTGCCTCCATGTGATTCGGGACTGTACCCAAAAGCCACCGTTTTGCACGCCCTCTTGGACGTGGTAAGGTGGAAATCAAAGCACAGTGGGAACCACACAAGACTCTATGACGATCTCGGGTCAACAGACTACTCTGTACCAGTGTCACCAGAGAACTGCCATCTGACGTAAGGTATAATACCATCTGGGAGTTCTCGGCGAGTCCGTCCAGTGTACCCAGTCTCCATTGAGAACCCGTATATCATCTCTGATGTCAAACACCAATGGATATGGGATCATCCATCGCCCATCTGTATGGGTCGAGAAGGTATACGCTAGTCTACTCTGGTATATCGATGCCCCGTCTCGATACACCCACGACTAGGGACTTTGAAGGATGTACTTATAGACTGTCTGTCCCCACTAGTATGATCTGCATCATAGTCCAGGTAGTCAAGTACACATCCCAAGGGCTTTACCAACATGTAACAGAGAGACAATCAGTATACACGTTAAGGTAAAGAGCAACCAGATAGCATACTATCATGTCGAGCAAGAAAGTCCTCCCTATATATGTCCCAGCATCCACTACAATATACATCCTATGTACAGTAATGGCCTCTAGGGCATACATATAACTAACAGTATCATCATCAAATAATATCATGATCAAGGATACTGTACTATAATCGCATACATCCCAATATCATCAAACATATATCATCGTCTGTGTAAATATACATCGTCAAATGATCCACTAAAATATCATGTCATATATGATATCTTGATTGAGTGACATATTACAATCCGGGTTCTATTCTAGAGTCTCGTACTTTTCAATGTCATCATCACCTATTATCGTTTATGTATAAATATACAATTTCTCATTTCCCAACGATCCGCTAATATCATAATACATCTCATATCATAACTCAATCGTATATCCAATATCTCACGGCATCATACCCAGTCATGCCGACTCATCCCTAGATATCATAAAACATCCTCCATATCACGTGTATATGTTATACACACACACACACATATAGAAACCTACGCGCGTGCGCGCGCGCACACACACACCCCAAGTCAAGTGTATGTGTGTGTGCGTGTATCTACGAATTCCCTCCAGAGCAATCTTCCTCTGGTTATGTCTTTCTAAATCAGTCTAGTCCAACCTAAAGTCTTCAATAGGACCCTACTCACCAAGAATCTAAGGTCATGTCCGAATTCCTAATAACAGTATGTAATATCCTTATTCTACGTTTGTGGGGGTGCTATACGTCATCCACCCGTTTTCGCCCGTAGATATACATCTACTCACCTGGTCCTTGTCTGCCGAAGTCGATACCGCCATCCTCTTCTACATCGTTTGAAGTCCACGTGAGGGGTACCTATACGCAAACATATATAATATCGTAAACCAAAATCGCGGACAAAACCAAACGGCATACGAAACGCACATAGGTTAAAACCTATGACCCGCTCATGCAAAATAACCAAATAACTCTTGACATCGGCGTACAAACGCCGATTGATCGAGAAAAACCCAAACACACCAATCGTGGTTTCACAAATCACTAATTATAATATGAAATAGATTTCAACTCATCAAAAACTCAAAATAAATCAAATCGATTTATTTCCGAAAACCTAGAAACCACTAAATTTTCGTTTTAATTCGAAACTTGATGTTTTAATAAAACTAATGGCCATAATATTCACTAAATATCATAACTAAGTCATATAAACCATTTCTATAATTTAATCTCATTAATTTGTATTAAATCTAAAATTCTAGTTTGCAAAAATATCAAATTTTAACATTTTTAAAGCAAAAATTCACAATTCAACAACTAAGCTAGATTTTGCACATTTTAAATTGTTAAACCACTCATGAAAACCTTAATGATGTGCTAAAAACCCTAACTAGATTTTAATCTCACATTTTAAATTAATTTCTAAAACCTAGTTTGCAAAATTAGCATATTTATCACAATTTTAAAGTAAAAACTAGCAAACTAGTAACTAGATTTGGGTTTGCATTCCATTAACATGTTGATCTACTCACTAAAACCATAATCTAATGATAAAAACCCTCACTAGAATTTTATCTTACCAATTTATATTAATTTTAAAAACCTAGTATGCAAAATTATCTAATTTTAACAACTTTGAAGCAACAATTTGCAACTTAACAACTAAACTAAATTTTGCATGTCATTAAGTGTTAAACTACAAATTGTAATCATGATCAATTTATAAAAACCATAACTTAATTTTAAATCCCTCTCTTAAATTTTAAATCTTAACATTAAAACCATAATTAAACTCCTAATTAAGTTGATTCAAAGTATTTAACCAATAATTAAACACTAAGGTTAGGATTTACCTCAACAAAATTTGAATCAAGCTTGCAACTTAGCCTCTAAATTGCTTCCTTACTCCATGAATTCAAGCTAGAATTGTCCAAGGAATAATGGGTAAAGATTAATTGAAGAATTAGTGAAACTTGTATTGATTTTTGATAGTTTTTTAATGGAATTTTGATGTGGAAATGTAGTGGGAAAATTTGGGGCAGCAGCTAGGGAATTTCGGCTGCAAAAATTTGAGAGGAGAGAGAGAGTATGGTGTGTGTGGGTGAGTGTAGAAGCATCCCAAATTATTACACCCTTGTAAGTCTTTTCAAAAATTATTTTATTTCATTTATTTAATCCCTTTACTATTAATTTATTGAAGTGTAAAGAGTGGACAATTGGGGGGGATGTTTTCTGCAGTGCTCGGCCAAGAAAGAAGTGGGAGGGGTGTGTGTGTGTTTGTGTGTAGAAATTTCTAGGTTAGACAACCCTTCAAGTCTCAATTAATGCATCTTTCTTTAATTCTATTTTAAATTTCTTTTCAAATTAAACTAGAATTCTCTAGAACTTGGAGACAAATGGAGGAAAATAGAATATGTTACAAACTTGTTACTAAGTTGTCATAGTTCATCTTTGTATAATTAACCCAAACCAATTTGTAATTTTCACTAATTTAATGTATAATTAAAGCTTATATTAATATTTGATTTTAATTAATTAAGGAAAAATATTTAAGTAATCTAATAATTTATAAGAGGCTAAATAAATACCAAATACTAGCAATTACATAGTTAAAATAGGCGTATTTAAATCTATATCGAAAAATAATTATAGTTAGGTTTTACGGAAAATACGGTTTATTTTACCGATTATCAGAAAATTCACCTAAAGGATTTTATTTAACTAATTATTTTTTTTTTTTTAAATGTTACATTTCTTTTTCTTTTATAGCCAAATATCAACAAATACAAGTGAAATACACATGCAACAAAAATGCAACATGTCATGGTGCACTAACCATGGAAAAATGTAGAAACACGGATTTGGCCTAATCGCGATTAGTAGTGCACTAATCAAGTTTAATTTTAAACTTGCATATACTTAATTATAAAAATGCCCAAATCCGATAAATATATTTTTAAATGAATAAATCATTTTAATCTCCAATTATTTCACAATTATTGGTATATATTTATACTATTTTACGAAAACCCCAAATTCGCAAATCGAGTAGTTTTCGGGAAATATATTATTTTAATATTATATTCCAAAAAGGCGCCTCTGGCCTCACCCGGGAACCTGTTCCCGGGCTTGTTTCGGCCCGCCACTTCTGCTCTCCTCGGGGACAGGCGGAGTGGCAACGGTATCGACGGCCCCTGACGGGGCGCCACGTTCGGTGCAGGCTTGGACGATCCGGCACCGTCGCCCTTCTAACCCTGTGTCTTAGCAGCCAAGGCGGCCATAGTCTTCGATCGGTCCATAGGCTCTGCAAGGAGAAATAAAAAAGGATTAGCAACAGAAGCAGCAAAATATACCAAGTCTAAATTAATTGGCTAAGACCTAACTTACCTATGAGGCGCGCGGGATTTGTTGGATATAGTGCCCTCAGAGTCAATTATTGGATCACAGACACGTGATTGCAATGATTGAGAGAGGACCTATACCGGTAGGACAGTCTTACTCAAGATGATAGTATGCTATCTGGTTTATCTTTATCATCGTGTACTGTTTTAGGTGACCTTACAGGCCACTATTGCACGTTGATAGAGCCCATAGGATTCTTGCTTGACGGCCAGCAGTATGATGGCGCTCATATACGTGGGAGCTGGGGTCTATAAGAACATCCTTAAAGTGGTCCCTAGTCGTGGGAGTTTCATGACTGGGTATCGATACTCCATTAGTAGACTAGTGTATACAGTCGAGACCCCGACGAGGGGCGGTGGCCGGTCTCACAAGCCATCGATGTCAGTTGGATCACCTAAGATGTATACAGGTGCTCATTGGGTTATGAGTACACCGGACTGGACTCGCCGGGAACATGCTAGTTGGTATTATACCTGACTTCAGATGGCAGTTCCCTGGTGACATGTGTACAGGTTAGTTCATCGACCTGAGATCGTCATTTGTCTCGTGTGAGTTCCCACTGTGCTTTGATTACTACCCTACCACGGCTCAAAGGAGTCGTGCAAACAGGTTTTAGTTGGGTACAGTCTCGAGCACATGGAGGCAGTGAGCGGATCGGCAGAGGTTTCGTCTCTCCCGGTATTGGGGGTGAGATCACGCTGTGTCTAGGAGAGCCATTACACGAAGTCCTTGGCCAAGGCAGGAGATTTACTGGTAGGTATTCCAGTAGTATCTCACGGTGTTCTGGGCTACACTCCGACACGACTTGTACCGCTTTTGGGGGTCTGACTTTTACCAACCCCCTAGGCCCGCCATGCGATGCTCATAGACGAACGGACCGGACTGTACAGATATTGTCACTGACAGGCTCAGTAGGGTGTCAGGATGAGTTCGCTTATCTACCTCCCTTTTGGTCAATACCTTGTAGCCCGTTACGTACAGATAGTACCTCTGACGTGCTAGTGGTTAAATCCACAGCCAAAGTATTGATGACTCTTTAGAGTCCCCCACAGACAGTTTCTCAAGTTTCGGACGAAACGATATAGAGGCCGTATGATATATGGCAGGGTCCGATCATATACGTGCAGTAGTGCACGGATCATGATCGGGCGGATCATACTAGTGGGTTTTGGTTTAAGCCGGATCCTAGTATTAAATTTGTTGGATTACTTTAGTCTCATCGCATTCGCATTCAGTCGGAATGCGGATGCAGGTATGTATAGACAGGTGAAGGGTATCCTTGTGATCCATCACGAGTTTACTTTAGATATTGCCGTATCTTTTTATTGTTGCAAACATTTGGATTAATGTTTGTATATGGAAATAATGAGCTAGAATTCATCATGAGATGCATTAAATGTGACATGGACATTTTAGTGACCCATGGTCTCTTTTATTGTGCTAATGTCACATTAGTGTTTGATTTGTGAGTTGAAATGATAAGGGGAGAGAGAAAGGCAACCATATGGTTGTAGTTTGCTCTTGTATTATTCCTTCTTGATCTCTAACTCTCTCTCATATTATCATTGCAACAACAAAAGAAAAGAGAGAGGAAACTTCTTCTTCCTCCTCTTTCTTCTCTAGCTCACCATTTCCATTAATGGCAACACCTTCAACCTCCATCCATACAATGGATGCAAGAGAAAAAGTGATCACAAACATTCTCTACAACACCTTGGACACGTTGGCTAGCACACTTCGTGCCCGAGTTGCTTCGGATGAAGCGGGAGCCCGTAAAAAGACTCGTAGATGTGGTGCCCTTTCCGACGAGGAGATCGAGACCGGAGTTGCCGCGAGGAGCTTGGGATGGTGGCCAAAGACCGAAGGACACGGATCGATCGGTATAGCTTTCCAACCCTTTCTCTAGTTGCTAGTTGTAGGTTAATGGTTCGATCCGGGTTTTAAGCATACGATAACGCCGGTTTCTAGTTTGAAAAAGTTTTCGTTTCCGCATTTTGGCCTCGAAAAGACGGCCGGGGCGCTACCGTAGACTTACATGGTATCAGAGCCACGCCATTAACCTTTACTAGCTTGCTCTAACGTGTTTAGAACTTCGATCGAACAAAATTTCCAAAAACCGCAATTTCAAAGTCACAGTTTCTGTCGAATTTTTCCTGTGGTCAAAAAATTATTTAGTGTGCTGCAGAAAAACAGGCAGGGTTTTTTAAGAGAACTGAGAAAATTTGGTGAGCTGAACTCACTGTAGCGCGGCGGAACCGCGGCCGTACCCACGTTTTGGCCGCGGATCCGCCGCAGTACTGTAGCCACAGTGCACGAAATTTTCTGAGGTGGTCTCTGACTTGGAAATGTGGTTTCTGGTATTTTTTGTTTTGGCCCAGATTATTTTGAGTACTGGGTATTGTGCTTGGGGCCCACTTTGGGAAATTTTGTCGATCGAAAATTTTAAACATGTTAGTTCACAGTATTTACAGTACTTACATTATATCTGCGACCGTGAATGTCACTTGATCGGTAAATCCTGTCTAACTGCTATAGCTCTTTTAGACGGATTTGCGAACGTGACATTCACGTTGATGTTCTGTATTGTGCTGTGATGTTGCAGATTTTTCGTGGTGGATAGCCTGGATGCAATGGTAGTACAGTTTGGTTGTATATGTACATTTGATATTGCGGAGCGAGCGTCCGACATGTGGACTGCCGTTACTGCCTGTTTGTATATTATTCTTTTGGGGCACGACCGGGCTTAGGTCGATATACCCGTTGTATATATTTTACTTTCTGTACTAGGATTACCCCGCGGTGGGGTGCACGGATAGCCGGATTCTAGAGGGCAACAGGCCTGCATCTCATGGCTTTGAGACGGAGGGGGCTTTACTCTAGAATTGACGGGCTATTCGCCGCACTCGTAGGGGGTATAGGTTGACCCAAGAAGGGGTGCATAAGTTACCGGATTCCGTGATGTGCTGGGTGGTCCATTCACTTTGTTGAAGGGGGCTGCCACGCTTCAGGTTTTGGCGGGTAACTTGCCGCGCCCGTAGGGGTCTAGGATTTCATTTCACTGGCTATCCACACGATCAGGGGAACGTCGGGTTTCAGTAGCGGCTCTATGAAACCCGGGGCTTCCAGATTATCTGTATTGTTCTGTGATGCTTATTACATTTCTGTGATGTTGCATTTTATCACGCCTTGAGCGATTATTATATATTGATATATATACTAGTAGATGTTCTATATGTTTTACACCCGTGCTAGTCCAGTCCCCGCTCTGTCGTTAGTTAAGTAACCTAACGGGTGATGACGGGACCCAGTGGCGAATGCAGATGGCATATACGTACATCATATTTTCGTTCTTTTATGGTGTGATTAATTGATGGGACTGCATTGATTTGGATCAATGCAAGCTGAACAAACTTATTCTGATGTTGTTGGAACATTTTTCAAAAAAAAAGCTGCTATTGCAAGGACGTTTTCTTTTGTTTTGCACAGTGGTATTCGGTTATGAATATCCAGCACCTGAGTCGACGAAGCAAGGGCCGAGATCCCTTCACCGGGAGTGACCCCTTGGATAGAAGTTTGCGTCAGGGTAATAACTTAAATATAGCCGATTACTTTTTGCTTTGCATCGTGGTATTCAGTTGGAATATCCTGCACCTCATTCTACGGGGAAAGAGCCGAGATCCCTTCACCGGGAGTGACCTCTTTAGCAAAGGTTTTCGCCACTATATTTTTATAAAAAGCTATCTAGTTCCTTCAACGATATCAAGTTCATTACGTTAAAGGTTTTTCGCCAAAAACCATTCGTAGCCCTCCGTCATTTCAGAAAGGTAGCACTTAGTATTCATGCTATGTATGTTGGCCTTCGTCAAGGTATAGTGTATGGTAGCTATTTGTTACTTTTCTACAGTATAGATAGATGCGTTGGTTTGGGACAGTCGTACTACTATTTTGGCCTTCGTCAAGGGTATGTACGGGTAGATTCAAATTAACCTGGATAATGACGGGGAGAACTTGACATGTGACTTATGATATGTTGGCCTTCGTCAAGGTCATAAGAGCATGGGGTAAAAATCACATCGGGAGTTTCTAAAGAAACTGAAACTTGCCAGATATGCGCATAACTTCTGGAGTATGATAACGTGAGTAGATTCCATCATGTTATCATGCGATGATAGTTGGATCCCGATTCCCACTGATGAGTTGGTTTACTCCTCGGGTGATCCCGACTAATTCTTCTTTCAGGTTTGGAGGAGAATTTGAGGATACAGTGGGAGGTTTCCTAATTGGATAAATTGATAACCATTCTAATCTAGGTTAGAGTGCACGCTGAGTGTTTCTTTTTTCTCTCTCTTTGGCAACGACCATAGCCCGACCCTAGACTATGACTCAGTGACCATGTTAACCGAACTTTCTTAAAACACTGGCTTTTGGATTGTCAGAGTTGCATGCCTCATTGCCACTCCTACTTTTATCATTTTCTACAGAACACCCCGTATTACTATGAACATCCACTTCCATTGGATAAAACCATCGTATGGTTACATACGAACTCGAAGGAACTTATTCCAGATTCGAGGATGGTTTCTGGTTCTGAAGAAAAACGAATAGGACTATTCAGTTGTCTTTACCTTTTACCTTCTCTCAGGTTGCAAGTGCTCCTTGGATTAGGACGGTACACCTATTATGCTAATTGGATAGTCTTCTTCCAAACCATAGGCAGGTGCCGAAAGGTAGGGAATGAAGAAAACCAATTAGCCTAACGATAGTGTACAGAAGGTAATAAGTTAAGACAAATAAAGGGATTAGAAAGAGGGCAAAGTAAATTGTGACTGCTATTCACGACCAAACCAAGTATTTCCTCGCCAATCCTATACCACCTTTGTATTTCTCCGGAACACCCCGTATCACTACGAAGATCCACAGTTTATTGGATACTCCATCATATGGTTATATACGAACTCGAAGGGACTTGTTCCAGTTCGGGGATGGATTCTGATTCAGGAGAAATAGGAATAAGTTTTATTCAGTTGTCTTTTATCTTCACATTCTCTCAGGTTACGAGTACTCCTAGGATTAGGAGAGTACACCTATTATGCTTATTGGATAGTCTTCTTTCAAACCATAGGCTGGTGCCGAACGGTAGGGAAGGAAGAAAACCATTTGGCCTAAAGGGGTGTACAGAAGGTAATGACCAAAGACATATGAAGGGTTTTGGAGAGATGGCAAAGAAATATACGGTTACAGTTGTGAATCTGATAATGGAAGAGGCATTACTAGGAATACCCGGATACCCCTTCGAAACATTTACATGTTTCAGTTTCACTGTGTATTGTTAAAAGAAAACTGATTTCCCAATTAACCCTTACTCCAGGGTATGTATTTACCAGGTTTGATTCTTACATCTGTATGGTTTTACAGATGATGAGTGGGAGTAAGTTATTGGGAATTGGGTGATCATCCTCATTATATCGGGATTCGTTGTAATTGGTGATATTTGTGAAAGGTTCCTAGGCACCCTATAGTGGTCTCACAAGGCATCGAACATGCCAATTTAAAAATTTTGATGCCGAGAAACCCTAGACTACGGATCTTAAACTAGATGTTTAGGCGAAACGGAAAACTAGTTAACTATTTAACTAAAGTTGAGATGCTACAACCTTTGTAGATCCGGATTTCCGCCTCCTTAGCTCCACGTGGTCATGTCCTCGCTGTCCATCATGAATCCTCGACTCGATCATCGGCTTCATCGGGAAAACAAGCGGAATAGGTCGTCGGCTTTGTGTCAAAGACGATCTACGTCGAGGTTGCACAAACTCAAGCTCCGACTTCACAAACTTGTGAAACTTGTGAAGTAAACACCCAAAACAACTTGGCAAGAGGTAGAGGGTGAAGAAATAGTAGGTGGGTTCACTTTAGAATTGGATTTATCTCACTAGATCTCAAGTTGCCATTGTTGTAGCAAGCTTGAAGAAGAAGAAGAAGATGAGCTAGTTATGATAAGTTATGATAAAAAGAAAATAGAAAATCAAATACTTATCATAACTAAACTAGGGTTAAGTGTAGAGAATAAACCATGGTCACTTTAGAGGGTTAGGGTTAAGCATGAAGATAAGGATGGTTAGCAAAGTCAAAGCTTCATGAAGCTTCAACTTAAAACAAAAAGAGCCACCATTCTCATCATAATCCATTTCAAATAAATAAATAAACAAATAAATAAATAAATGAATATGCAAAACCCTAATTATCAAATTAACCATGGATTAATTCTATACACTTAACATAATGATCAAGTATCATCAAACATGATACAAAAAAGTGCACGAAAGCATATCACATATACAATGTGCATCAAGTGAGAAAAATCCGTTTAAAGTGAACCAATACTAGTTAATGCAATGCAATATATCAAATATATAATTATGCATTAAATCATTAAATCAACATTTGATTCAATGATCCGGTCATGTCGCACATGACCGACTAGAATGTAATGTATCGATTTATCGAATCAATGATTCGATAACTAGGTCATATCGAATATAACCAATCGAAACATATATCGAGAGAATGAAACGCGGTATCACATACACGCATTATTCTCGGTCCCGCACATATCTCATATGCGCTCCTATTTCGTTTCGCTTGAGCCAGGAAACCTCTGTGTAGGACTCTAAAGACTCGTCAATACGCCGGTAGCAGATGATGATCATATCAAGCACCCACAAGCCGCAAGCGGTCTGCTAAACGTAACGGCCACCCGGGTATTGAGCGATCAGAAGATCGACGAGCTAGCCCGCTCACACTCCTGCGAATCCGACCAGTAACACTTACCATACAGTCCAGTCTCTTCGTCTGATATGTCGCATATCAAGTCTAGGGATGGTATACGTCAGACCCCAATAACCCGATAAGTCGTGCTGATGTGAGGCTCATAACGGGTCGAGAAACTACTGGTAACACTTACCAGCAAATCTCTGATCAGCCCTGGCCAGGGACTTCCCTGTTACGGCCAATCGAGCACAGCGCAACATCAACCCCCAATACCGGGAGAGACGAAACCCCTCCTATCGCTCATTGCCTCCATGTGACTCGGGACTGTGCCCAAAGACCACCGTTTTGCACGCCCTCATGGACGTGGTAAGGTGGAGATCAAAGCACAGTGGGAATCACACAAGACTCTATGACGATCTCGGGTCTACAGACTAACCTGTACAAGTGTCACCTGAGAACTGCCATCTGACGTGAGGTATAATACCATCTGGGAGTTCTCGGCGAGTCCGTCCAGTGTACTCAGTCTCCACTGAGCACCCGTATACCATCTCTGATGTCAAACACCAATGGATATGGGATCATCCATCGCCCATCACATGGGTCGAGAAGCGTATACGCTAGTCTACTCTGGTATATCGATGCCCCGTCTCGATACACCCACGACTAGGGACCTTGAAGGATGTACTTATGGACTACCATGTCCCCACTAGTATGATCTGCATCATAGTCCAGGTAGTCAAGTACAAATCCTAAGGGCTTTACCAACATGTAACTATAAGACAGTATAAAGAGACTAGTGTACATGTTAAGATAAAGAGCAACCAGATAGCATACTATCATGTCGAGCAAGAAAGTCATCTCTATATATGTCCAAGCATCCAATATAATATACATAATCTATACAATACTGGCCTCTAGGGCATACATACAACTAACAATCTCCCACTTGCACTAGGGCCAGCTGCTGTAGTATCTCATACCGAGCATCCCGAAGAGTCTCTCAAACTGTATCTGGGGAATGGCCTTCGTGAGTGGATCCGCCGTGTTGTTCTTCGTGTCAACCCTCCTGACCTCGATCTCCCGGCGATCAACTATCTCCCGGATCAGGTGATACCGCCTCAGAATATGCCTGGACCGCTGATGGGACCTGGGTTCCTTGGCCAAAGCCACCGCTCCATTGTTATCGCAATACAAAGGTATTGGACGCTCAATGGATGGAACCACTCCAAGTTCAGTAATGAACTTCTTGATCCAGACAGCTTCTTTAGCAGCATCGTTGGCAGCGATGTATTCAGCCTCCATCGTCGAGTCTGCCACGGTTTCCTGCTTGGAACTCTTCCAGCTAACCGCCCCTCCGTAAAGGGTAAAGACAAAACCCGACTGCGACTTAGAGTCGTCCTTATCACTCTGGAAGCTCGAATCGGTAAAGGACTCCACTTGGAGTTCTCCGTTACCATACACCAAGAACATATCTCTAGTTCTTCGCAAGCACTTGAGAATGCTCTTCACAGCTGTCCAGTGACTCTCTCCAGGATCAGCTTGATACCTGCTCACTACACTTAGTGAGTATGCTACATCGGGTCTGGTACATAGCATCGCATACATGATAGAGCCTACTGCCGAAGCATAGGGTATCCCTTGCATGCGAGCTCTCTCCAAATCAGTCTTGGGAGACATCTCTTTGGAGAGAGTGACTCCAGAGATCGTGGGCATGTTCCCACGCTTGGACTCTTCCATACTAAACCTCTTTAGTATGGTGTCAATGTACCTGGATTGGGACAATCCCAAAATCCGTTTGGATCTATCTCTATAGATCCTGATTCCCAATATGCAGGAGGCATCACCAAGATCTTTCATTGAGAATCTTTGTGATAAGAAGAGCTTGACCGATTGCAGCATAGGAATATCATTTCCTATCAAGAGTATGTCGTCCACGTACAATACGAGGAAGACAACCTTACTCTCTGCCACCTTCTTGTAGATACAAGGTTCATCTGGATTTTTGACGAAATCAAACTCTTTGATAACGACGTCAAAGCAGATGTTCCAACTCCGCGATGCTTGCTTTAATCCATAAATGGATTTAAACAGCTTTCACACCTTCCCGCTGCTCCCACTGTCTACGAAGCCCTCTGGCTGAGTCATGTACACGCACTCTTCTAAATCACCATTTAGAAAGGCGGTCTTAACATCCATTTGCCAGATTTCGTAGTCATGAAAGGCAGCAATGGCAAGCATGATTCGGATGGATTTACGCATAGCCACTGGAGAAAAGGTCTCGTCATAGTCCACACCTGGTCTTTGACGAAAACCCTTTGCTACAAGTCTAGCTTTGAAAGTCTCCACTTTCCCATCTACACCAAGTTTCTTCTTGAAGATCCACTTGCTCCCAATGGGTTTTACCCCTTCAGGAGCAACTTCCAAAGTCCATACTTTGTTGGTGTACATGGATTCCATCTCGGACCGCATAGCATCCAGCCATTTCACTGAGTCCCTACTCGTGATGGCCTGCTCGAAGCTAGTTGGGTCATCATCCTCCATGATGCAATCCTCGCTCCCACCGTCCATGAGAAAACCGTAGTATCTCTCAGGTTGGCGAGGAACCCTACTAGATCGGCGGAGAGGCTGAGGTTCATTGGGAGCTACTGAATCTTCTGGTTCCACTAAATCTTCAGTTACTGTTTGTGTATCTGGAACCTCTTCCAGCTCTACCACTTTGCCACTAATTTCTTTTTCAAGAAATTCCTTTTCTAAAATGGTGGCATATTGAGAAACAAACACTTTTTGTTCTTCAGCATGGTAGAATAAATATCCTTGGGAATTCTTAGGATATCCCACAAACTTGCAAAGAACTGACCGTGCCTCGAGTTTGTCTGGATTTTGTCTTTTGACATAGGCCGGACAACCCCATATTTTAACTCGTTTAAAATATGGTCTCTTCCCACTCCATATCTCATATGGTGTGGTAGGTACAGATTTAGATGGAACTTGATTCAATAGGTATGCTGCTGTCTCCAGCGCATATCCCCAGAAGGAAATAGGTAACTCAGCTGTGCTCATCATAGAGCGCACCATATCTAATAGGGTGCGGTTCCTCCGTTCAGATACACCGTTGTGCTGTGGTGTATATAGAGGAGTCAGCTGAGAGAGAATCCCATTCTCTTTTAGGAAGTCCAGGAATTCATTGCTCAAGTATTCACCTCCTCGATCAGATCGAAGGATTTTAATACTTTTTCCGGTTTGGTTCTCGACTTCTTGTTTATATTCTCTAAATTTCTCAAAAGCTTCTGATTTGTGTTTCATTAGGAACACATATCCGAATCTAGAGAGATCGTCAGTGAATGTAATGAAGTACGAAGAACCATCCCTGGCATGTGTAGACATGGGACCACATACATCACTATGTATCAGTCCTAAGAGTTCGGTAACTCTTTCTCCGTGTCCCGTAAACGGAGTCTTGGTCATCTTTCCTTTGAGACATGACTGGCAAGTGTCATAAGATGAAAATTCGAAAGGTTTCAAATATCCATCTTTATGCAACTTAGCCAGTCGTGTCACATTGATGTGACCCAGTCTACAATGCCACAAGAAGGATTCGTTGAGTTCAGAACTCTTCCTCTTGTGTGTGTTTGTTATGTTTAGAACTGTTGATTGATTTAGAACATAAATGCCATTGCATAACGTGCCTGATCCAACCAACTTTTGGTTATGGAAAATGTTCATAACATTGTCCTGTAATACAAAATTATATCCTTCTTTACTTAGCAAAGAAACCGATATAATGTTGCATATCAGGTTCGGCATGTAATAGCATTCGTTCAGAACCAATGTATTACTAGTTGGTAATACAAGGTGATATTCCCCGATAGTCTTAGCTGCAACAATTGCACCATTTCCAACCCTAATGTCTTTATCACCTTCTCCAAGTTCTCTACCTCTCCTTAGCCCATGTAACTGATTACATATATGGGATCCCGACCCGGTATCCAATACCCAGGACGTAGAGCAAATGGAGAAACAGTTCTCTGTAACGAACACACCCGAAGAAAATGCATCATCATATACTTTCTTCATTCGGGTGGCATGGGAATCCTGGTATTCCCCTATATCCTGTTCATTCCTATAACTCTTATAAGAATGAACGGAACCAACGTTCCCCAGCACAGTATAACATGCGGGTTCGGTCAATACATCCATATTATTATCTTTATTAAGGCATGAAATGGTCGCTACCTGGAGAGAGAGAGAAGAAAACACTTTAGCGTATGCTCGTGCAAGATCAGATTGGTTATTATCTTATCTAATCAGGATGGCTCCCACTGCTTTTTATCAAATCTTCCTCCAAACCCTAAAAGGAAAGACTAGCCGGGATTAATTACCCACTACAAGTTCGCCAATCTTTCAGCCAGGCCAGTGTCGGTACTTTGAGGGAGGTCCCCCGTGCTTTCGCACGAACCTAATTACTGTAAACCTCGTTTTCCCAGAGGCGTAACCTCGTTAACACCTTTCTAGACACCTACTTGATCGGCTAATTGTAATGTATAAAACTCTCCCAGGAGTAACTCTTACTCGCAGTGGGTATCGGGATCCAACTATCTCATAGAAGGTATGCAATCTCATTGCAAATTTCAACACTTGAAATTCCCGATAATCTTTTGCCCCTAGCAGCTATATGACCTTAACATAGTCAACAAATCATAAGTGCTAGTCAAGTTCAACCCGTCATTTCCCGATTGAATTAAACCCACCCGCACGACCCTTAACATAGTCAACAAAGTCGCACGACTACCCTAATCCAATCGCATCATATGCTTATACAGATAAGCACTAATTAGCTACCGCACACTACGCCTTAACATAGTCAACAAACGTAGCACGAATACTAACTAGTACTTATCTGAAATGACGGAGGGCTACGACAGGTTTTTCTGAAAACCTATTGCGTAATGAACTTGATATCGTTGTAGAATCAAATGAAGTTTTAAAATGGAGTGATTTTGAGGCTTTTCTGGTTTTGCTAAAGGAGTCACTCCCGGTGAAGGGATCTCGGTCCTTTCCTCGTCGAATGAGGTGCGGGATATATCATATATATCGCTGTGCAAAGCAAAAACCCAAAAGCAGTCAAAAGCAAACCGAGTCTGTAGCATCTGCCAGTTATTGCTAAAGGAGTCACTCCCGGTGAAGGGATCTCGGTCCTTTCCTCATCGAATAAGGTGCAGGGTATATCATATATACCGCTATGCATAGCAAGAACTATAGCTACCTGTTATATTTTAAAATCTGATTCTACAACATCTTAGGTTTCTTATCTTTCATTAATCACATTAATGAAGTCCCATCATTTAAATACCTAAACATCACAGATAGATATGACGTACACTTATGCCATCCGCATTCGCCTCGATGTCCCCTCGTGCACCGTTAGGTTAGGTAACTAACGACAGAGCAGGGCAGGGCTAGCGCGGGTGTAAAACATAAGTAACGTCTATATAATATATCATATATACTATATACTATATCCATCACAGAGTCACAACACAGATATCGCAGCAGAATAAACATATGAAATATTGGATATACTAGGACGTCCGTGTTTTCAATACGAGCCAGTATAAAACACGGATTCCACGGTCGTGTTGAATAGCCAATCCCACACCCCTAGACCCCTACGAGAGCGGCAAGCAACCCTGCCAATTCTAGGGTTAGGAAACCCGGACTCGACTCCTCGAGTTGGTCTCCCACTGGACCCCAGAACCCGGTTACTTGTGCTCCCCTCCTTGGGTCTATCCTAATGCGGAAAAGTAAATAATATACAAAGGGTGACAGCTTCCGCTACCTGGAAGTGCCCCAAATAAAAGAATATTACATACAAGTTTTTACATGAATGAAAATGAAAAACACTCATCTCACATAAAAACCCCCGGCTATTCTAACACGACGATCCAATATAACATATCCAGCAACACATAACATCACATGTCATCAACGTAAGTAAGTATGCATACCCCAATTGTCGTTGACGTATAGCAACGAAACCGGCGATATGAACATACTACACTTACGGTCACAGAAAAGAAAGTGTAAAACTACAACAATTGGAATCCGCAACTTCTTTAGACATCGCATGCCTAACAGATATAAATCCCGCATTTTAGTCTCATTATCGAAAACACTTTTCAATATCATATGGGACTAAATTGCTAGATTTATAACATTCATTCAGTTATCACATAACTGTTTGTGAATTCCAATTATTGTATCACATTGCAGATAAACAGAAAATGTTAAACTTTCCGATCGAACAATCGAACACCCAAGTTTTCCCAATACAGATCAACACATGAAATAAGTCTAACAACATTCAGTTCGTACCTCAGTACCAACGGTCCAGCCGTAGAAGGGTCAAGCCAACGCCTCACATGTGGCACGCCGTACTGCCCCAAACCCGAAGGTTCAAAGGGCAGTTCAAGACGGTCACATAATCGAGTTAAGGTTTGTTGTCTTCTAGAGGGACCATCGAGTTACTTGCACTACTTAGAACGTCGTTAAACTACGGAAAAATCCAACACTTGGAAATTTCCCGACAGGGGAAAAATTGGGTATTTATATCCGGTCGAACTTTTTAACATATTCTAAAATTTATCCGGAAAGCCAAATAGACAAAATTTGATACCCCGACCGAAACACCGAATCCCCAAAACAATTGCAGAAAATTCAACTCTTGAATCAATATTAAAAATTCCCAGAAAACTCAGCATAATTTATCAGGAGTTACTGTGCAAACAAAGTGGACTGACGTCACCAATTGGCCGCTGATCAGCCGCAGAAGCCATGCTTCTGCCGCTGATCCGCCGCGAAAAACACTGTTCACCAGAAACTTTTTGCACCGTAATTCTTATTTTTTCCTGCTGAATTTTTTAGCAATTTTTAATTTGGAAAAATCCACTGTTTTCAAAAAAGTACAGAGAGCATATTTTGGGTTTCGGTTTTGGGTCGTTCGGACTTCAAATTCCGTCTACGCTTCGCCTAAGGCTCTAGCTAGGCTCTGATACCAGTGAAAGGTTCCTAGGCACCCTATAGTGGTCTCACAAGGCATCGAACATGCCAATTTAAAAATTTTGATGCCGAGAAACCCTAGACTACGGATCTTAAACTAGATGTTTAGGCGAAATGGAAAACTAGTTAACTATTTAACTAAAGTTGAGATGCTACAACCTTTGTAGATCCGGATTTCCGCCTCCTTAGCTCCACATGGTCATGTCCTCGCTGTCCATCATGAATCCTCGACTCGATCATCGGCTTCATCGGGAAAACAAGCGGAATAGGTCGTCGGCTTTGTGTCAAAGACGATCTACGTCGAGGTTGGACAAACTCAAGCTCCGACTTCACAAACTTGTGAAACTTGTGAAGTAAACACCCAAAACAACTTGGCAAGAGGTAGAGGGTGAAGAAATAGTAGGTGGGTTCACTTTAGAATTGGATTTATCTCACTAGATCTCAAGTTGCCATTGTTGTAGCAAGCTTGAAGAAGAAGAAGAAGATGAGCTAGTTATGATAAGTTATGATAAAAAGAAAATAGAAAATCAAATACTTATCATAACTAAACTAGGGTTAAGTGTAGAGAATAAACCATGGTCACTTTAGAGGGTTAGGGTTAAGCATGAAGATAAGGATGGTTAGCAAAGTCAAAGCTTCATGAAGCTTCAACTTAAAACAAAAAGAGCCACCATTCTCATCATAATCCATTTCAAATAAATAAATAAACAAATAAATAAATAAATGAATATGCAAAACCCTAATTATCAAATTAACCATGGATTAATTCTATACACTTAACATAATGATCAAGTATCATCAAACATGATACAAAAAAGTGCACGAAAGCATATCACATATACAATGTGCATCAAGTGAGAAAAATCCGTTTAAAGTGAACCAATACTAGTTAATGCAATGCAATATATCAAATATATAATTATGCATTAAATCATTAAATCAACATTTGATTCAATGATCCGGTCATGTCGCACATGACCGACTAGAATGTAATGTATCGATTTATCGAATCAATGATTCGATAACTAGGTCATATCGAATATAACCAATCGAAACATATATCGAGAGAATGAAACGCGGTATCACATACACGCATTATTCTCGGTCCCGCACATATCTCATATGCGCTTCTATTTCGTTTCGCTTGAGCCAGGAAACCTCTGTGTAGGACTCTAAAGACTCGTCAATACGCCGGTAGCAAATGATGATCATATCAAGCACCCACAAGCCGCAAGCGGTCTGCTAAACGTAACGGCCACCCGGGTATTGAGCGATCAGAAGATCGACGAGCTAGCCCGCTCACACTCCTGCGAATCCGACCAGTAACACTTACCATACAGTCCAGTCTCTTCGTCTGATATGTCGCATATCAAGTCTAGGGGTGGTATACGTCAGACCCCAATAACCCGATAAGTCGTGCTGATGTGAGGCTCGTAACGGGTCGAGAAACTACTGGTAACACTTACCAGCAAATCTCTGATCAGCCCTGGCCAGGGACTTCCCTGTTACGGCCAATCGAGCACAGCGCAACATCAACCCCCAATACCGGGAGAGACGAAACCCCTCCTATCGCTCATTGCCTCCATGTGACTCGGGACTGTGCCCAAAGACCACCGTTTTGCACGCCCTCATGGACGTGGTAAGGTGGAGATCAAAGCACAGTGGGAATCACACAAGACTCTATGACGATCTCGGGTCTACAGACTAACCTGTACAAGTGTCACCTGAGAACTGCCATCTGACGTGAGGTATAATACCATCTGGGGGTTCTCGGCGAGTCCGTCCAGTGTACTCAGTCTCTACTGAGCACCCGTATACCATCTCTGATGTCAAACACCAATGGATATGGGATCATCCATCGCCCATCACATGGGTCGAGAAGCGTATACGCTAGTCTACTCTGGTATATCGATGCCCCGTCTCGATACACCCACGACTAGGGACCTTGAAGGATGTACTTATGGACTACCATGTCCCCACTAGTATGATCTGCATCATAGTCCAGGTAGTCAAGTACAAATCCTAAGGGCTTTACCAACATGTAACTATAAGACAGTATAAAGAGACTAGTGTACATGTTAAGATAAAGAGCAACCAGATAGCATACTATCATGTCGAGCAAGAAAGTCATCTCTATATATGTCCAAGCATCCAATATAATATACATAATCTGTACAATACTGGCCTCTAGGGCATACATACAACTAACAATTGGAGGAAATCGCCTGGGTTGTTTGCCGGACGGCAAATATTTGGTTTTGAATATCCGTTGTAATGCACCAATTTCAAATTGATATATCTGGACGTTTATTTTTATAAAGTGAGATATAACTTTTTGAAATTATGTCTATGACATTTACCAATATCAGTGGATGGTTAGGTGAGGAGCATTAAACAGCGGTGTAATTCTTCTTAACCATAAGTACAGTTTTCAACCTACGACACACAGGGAATGAGTTATTAGACTCAGGGGACTTATACAGAGTATTGTATGTTGTCCAGTGTCCATGAGGACAGAAGGGTTGGTACTCGTACTATATTCTGTTTACTTGTGACTTCTCTAGTTCTTAGACATGTGTTTCGTAGAAATACAAGGTCTAAGTTTCGAGAAGTTATAGGTATAAGAGTAAAGTAGAGAACCAGGTGTTGCAAGTATCGGGATTCTTCAAAGTGATCGAAAATGTAGATACTTGTGTATGGTATTCAGTTAATAAGTAATGATTAAGAGAACTTGCTTCTCTTTCAGGTTACTCATAATTAGAAGCATTCCTAAGTTGAGTAATATTGATCGGCCTCTCTCCATTTAGTTGACATGCACTGGAGACAGCTGCATGATTTGAATCCGGTTCCAATTAAATCAGTGCCTCTTTTTCTATATTGGATATAGAATAGTTCATATCTTAACAATGTTAAGGTATGGGGAGTTGTCCAGTTTATGCTTAAAACCAGACTCTGGATAACTCAAAGCACGTTTCTGTAATGGCTGTTTGTGGGTTGACCCGGGCTATGACGAGAGTTGACTTTCTACCATCTGGAAGATCAATAATGATATTGTTCTTGACTCGCCACAGTTTTAATAAAAATGGATTTTTTTCAGAAAACAGTAGTGGGAGTATGGTAGAACTGGAAGTGATTTCAGAACCGCAAACGATTACTGAAAATTTGATAAGAACCTAAAGATTCAATCTGGATTGACATTCCATTGGCCACTCCGCAGATATGGTGGGTAACCTCAGGCACCCGAGAGGTACTCCGGTAGCCTCAAGGACGGTGACAGGGAGGTTCTTGTTTACCCAGACTTGCCGTTGCTGTTGTTCCAGACTGTGAGACCCGGCAGGAGGATGAGTATAGCGTCGTTCTAAACTAGCTTTAGAAGTGCACGTGTATATGATTCTGCCAGAAGGTTGTCGTAGTCAGTGGGAGCAGTGGAAGCGTAGTAGACAAGTAGCTTATGTCTATTTATGGACTAAAGCAGATATAGCGGAGATAGATCTGTTAGTTATATGTATGCCCTAGAGGCCATTACTGTACATTGGATGTATATTGTGGTGGATGCTGGGACATATATAGGTAGGACTTTCTTGCTCGACATGATAGTACGCTATCTGGTTGCACTTTGTCTTAACGTGTATACTTTCCGTCTCTCTGTTACATGTTGATAAAGCCCTTAGGATGTGTACCCGACTTCCAGGACTGTGATGCAGATCATACTAGTGGGGCCTGGGTAGTCAATGAGTACATCCTTCATTGTTCCTAGTCGAGGGAATATCGAGACGGGGCATCGATATTCCAGAGTAGACTAGCGTATATCTTCTCGACCCATGCGATGGGCGATGGATGATCCCATATCCATTGGTGTTTGACATCGGAGATGGTATACGGGTGCTCAGTGGAGACTGGGTACACTGAACGGACTCGCCGAGAACTCCCAGATGGTATTATACCTCACGTCAGATGGCAGTTCTCTGGTGACACTGGTACAGCTTAGTCTGTTGACCCGAGATCGTCATAAAGTCTTGTGTGTCTCCCACTGTGCTTTGATTTCCACCCTACCACGGCTCTACTGAGTCGTGCAAATAAGTGGTTTTTGGGTACAGTCCCGATTCACATGGAGGCAATGAGCGATAGGAGGGGATTCGTCTCTCCCGGTATTGGGGGTTGATGTTGTGCTATGCTCGACTGGCCATAACAGGAAATCCCTCGCCAGGGTTGCAGTGATATACTGGTAAGAGTTATCAGTAGTTTCACGAATGTTATGGACCTCAAGTCGGCATGACTTATCGAGCTACTGGGGTCTGACGTTTACCACCCCTAGGCGAGATATGCGACATATCAGACGAACAGACCGGACTGTACGGTAAGTGTTACTGGTTGGATTCACAGGAGTGTGAGCGGGCTTGCTCGTCGATCTTCTGATCGCTCAATACCCGGGTGGCCGTTACGTTTAGCAGACCGCTTGCGGCTTGTGGGTGTTTGATATGATCATCATCTGCTGCCGGCGTATTGACGAGTCTTCAGAGTCCTACACAGAGGTTTCCTGGCTCAAGCGAAACGAAATAGGAGCGCATATGAGATATGTGCGGGACCGAGAATAATGCGTGTATGTGATACCGCATTCTATTCTCGCGATGAATGTATCGATTGGTTATATGCGATATAACCTAGTTATCGAATAAAGGATTGATTCGATAAGCCGATACATTGGATACTAGTCGGTTATATACGATATGACCGGATCGTTAAATCAAGTGTTGATTTAATGATTTAATGTATAATTATATATTTGATATATTACTTTGCATTAACTAGTATTGGTTCACTTTAAATGGATTTACTCACTTGTTTTGTGCACATTGCATATGTGATATATTTTGTGCACATGATTGTATCATGTTTGATGATACATGCAAGCTAGGGTTAGTGTAAAGAATTAGACCATGGTTAATATTATGATTAGGGTTTTCTTTTTTCTTATTTATTTATTTATTTATTTTGGAAAAAGATGAGAAAAGAATGGTTGCTTTTTTTGTTTGCTAGTTGAACATTCTTGAAGCTTTGAATTAGTCCACCATCCTTGTCTTATACTTAACCCTAACCATTCTAGTTAACCATGGTCCATTCTCTACAACTAACCAAGGGTTAGTAAATGATAAGTATTGATTTATTTATCATTTACATAATACTTATCATATTCTTTTTCATCATCTTCTTCTTCTTCAACATGAGAAAAAAGCTTGCTACATCAATGGTGATTGATGAAAAAGTGTGGGAAATCCAAAACTAAAGTCTACCCAATTCCTATTTCTTCATCCTCTACCTCTTGCCAAGTAGTATAGGGTGTTTCCTTCACAAGTTTTCAAGGCTTGGTGAAGTTGGAGCTTGTTCTTGTGATGCCTCGACGTAGATCATCTTCGGCATCGAACCGACGATCAAGCCCGCCCATTCTTCGATGATGCCAATGCTAGAGTCAAGGGTTCGATTTGGACAGCGGAGGGAGATCATCGCGGAGCTTAGGAAGTGGTGGACCGGATCTACAAAGGTTGTAGCCCCTTTCCTTTAGATACATTTCCGTTTGCATGCTTGCTTCGCCTATTTATCTAGTTAACGATCCGTATTAGGGTTTCTCGGCATCGTAATTTTTAGAAATTGGCATGTTTGATCACTTGTGAGACTCCATTAGAGTGCCTAGGAACCCTACAGTGGTATCAGAGACTAGCTAGAGCCTTAGGCGAAGTCCCAACGGAATTAGAAGTCCGATCGACCCAAAACCCAAACCTAAAAATGCTCTCTGGACTTTTTTGAAATTCGTGGTTTTTTGTGAATTAAAAATATTCAGAAAAATCAACAAGAAGACATAAGGGTTACTGTAAAATTCGAGGGCTTGATTCCATAAAGGCGGCGCGGATCCGCGGCCTCACAGGAGGCTCATGCGGCGGATCCGCGGCCCTTTTGTCGTTTTGTGCATCCTATTTTGCACAGTAATTCTTAGTTGTCTGTGCTGGTTTTCCTGGGGATTTTTAATAATTTTTCCAGAGTTGCATTTTCTGGGTTGTATTGGGAACTCAGTGTATCGATCGGATTGTCTAATTTTGTCAGTGTGTTTTTCCGGGTATTTTAGAATATGTTAAAAAGTTCGATCGGATATAAATACCCACTTTTTCCCCTGCCGGGAAATTTCCAATTGTTGGATTTTTCCGTAGTTTAACGACGTTCTAAGTAGTGCAAGTAACGCGATGGTCCCTCTAGAAGACAACAAACCTTAACTCGATTATGTGACCGTCTTGAACTGCCCTTTGAACCTTCGGGTTTGGGGCAGTACGGCGTGCCACATGTGAGGCGTTGGCTTGACCCTTCTACGGCTGGACCGTTGGTACTGAGGCACGAACTGAATGCTGTTAGACTTATTTCATGTGTTGAGCTGTATCGGGAAAACTTGGGTGTTCGATTGTTCGATCGAAAAGTTTAGCATTTTCTATTTATCCGGAATGTGATACAATAATTGGAATTAACAAATTGTTATGAGACAACGGAATGAATATTATAAACGTAGCAGTTTAGTCTCACTTGATCGGTTGCCACCGAGTTTTGATGTGATCAAAAGTCCGTCGCAATCACGTAGCGTACGCGGATACTCGCCGGGTAAACTTAATAGACAGCCTCACTCCATAGCCCCGACCAAGTGACTGTAGGAGAACCCCGTCGCCGAAAGCATCCGTTCAGGTGCTCGCGGCAGCGGTGTTCCGCCTTGGTGCACTTTGTCGACGGCGTCGGGGGTGCGGCCGCCTACTAAAAGTTTGCGACGAGCATTCGATCAGAATGTCGGGAATCCTGTTGAATTGCCCGACTTGATATTGAAAAGTGTTTTCGATAATGAGACTAAAATGCGGGGTTTATAACTGTTAGGCATGCGATGTCTAAGTATTTCATTTGGTCAGGCATGCGATGTCTGAGGAGGTTGCGGATTCCAACTGTTGTAGTTTTACACTTTCTTTTCTGTGACCGTAAGTGTAATATGTGATATCGCCGGTTTCGTTGCTATATGTCAACGACAATTGGGATGCGCATATTTACTTACGTTGATGACATGAGATGTTATGTGTTGCTGGATATGTTATATTGGATCGTCGTGTTTGAATAGCCGGGGGGTTTTTATGTGAGATGAGTGTTTTTTCATTTTCATTCATGTAAAAACTTGTATGTAATATTCTTTTATTGGGGCACTTCCAGGTTGCGGATGTTGTCACCATTTATATATTATTTACTTTTCTGCACTAGGATAGACCCAAGGAGGGGAGCACAAGTAACCGGGTTCTAGGGTCCAGCGGGAGACCATCTCGAGGAGTCGAGTTCGGGTCTCCTAACCCTAGAATTGGTAGGGTTACTTGCCGCTCTCGTAGAGGTCTAGGGGTGTGGGATTGGCTATTCATCACGACCGTGGAATCCGTGTTTTATACTGGCTCGTATTGAAAACACGGACGTCCTAGTATATCCAATATTTCATATGTTTCTTCTGCCGTGATTTATCTGTGATCATGTGATGTTCTGTGACAGATATTATATATAGTATATATGATATATTATATAAACGTTGCTTATGTTTCACACCCGCGCTAGCCCTGCCTCGCTCTGGCGTTAGTTACCTAACCTAACGGTGCAGACGGGACATCGAGGCGAATGCGGATGGCATAAGCGTACGTTATATTTATCTGTGATGTTTAGGTGGACTTAAATGATGGGATATTCATTAATGAGATTAATGAAAGAAAATAAACCTAATTGATGTTGTGGAATCGAATTTTAAAATAAAAACAGGTAGCTACAGTTCTTGCTTTGCATCGCGGTGTTCATTATAGAACATCCTGCACCTTATTCGATGAGGAAAGGACCGAGATCCCTTCACCGGGAGTGACTCCTTTAGCAATAACTGGCAGATGCTACACACTCGGTTTGTCTTTGATCGCTTCTATAGTTTTCGCTTTGCACAGTGATATATATGATATATCCCGCACCTCATTCGACGAGGAAAGGGCCGACGATCCCTTCACCGGGAGTGACCCCTTTAGCAAAACTAGAAAAGCTTCAAAAACATTCCATTTAAAAACCATTTGATTCCGCAACGAGATCAAGTTCAAAGCGTTAAAGGTTTTCACAAAAACCATTCGCAACCCTCCGTCATTTTAAGAAGTAGAGTACTTAGTATTCGTGCTGTGTTTGTTGACCATAGTCAAGGCACAGTGTACGGTAGCTAAGTGATGTCTTCCTACACAGCATATGATGCGATTAGTTAGGACAGTCATGTGGCTTTGTTGACCTTAGCCAAGGGTCATGTGGGTGGGTCTAATTAATCACGAAATGATGGGTAGAACTTGACTAGCACCTATAATTTGTTGACCTTAGCCAAGGTCATAGGTGCTAGGGGTAAAAACCATTATCGGGAGTTTCAAGTGTTGAAATTTGCAATGAGATTGCATACCGTCTATGTGATAGTTGGATCCCGATACCCACTGCGAGTAATTGTTACTCCTGGGAGAGTTTTGCACTTTGCAATTAGCCGATCAAGTAGGTGTCTAGAAAGGTGTCAACGGGGTTACGCCTCTGGGAAAACGAGGTTTACAGTAATTAGGTCCGTGCGAAAGCACGGGGAACCTCCCTCAAAGTACCGACACTGGCCTGGCTGAAAGATTGGCGAACTTGTAGAGTGTAATTAATCCCGGCTAGTCTTTCCTTTTAGGGTTTGAAGGAAGATTTGATAAAAACAGTGGGAGCCATCCTGATTAGATAAAATATATAACCAATCTGATCTTGCAAGAGCGCACGCAGAGTGTTTTCTTCTCTCTCTCTCCTGGTAGCGACCATATCACGCCTTAATCAAGATAATAAAATGGATGTATTGACCGAACCCGCTTGTTATACTGAGCTGGGGAACGTTGGTCCCGCTCCAACTTATAATTGTTATAAGACAGAGCAGGAAATAGGGGAATACCAGAATTCCTATGCCGCCCAAACGAAGAAAGTGCATATGATGCATCTCCTTCGGGTGTGTTCATTACAAAGAACTGTTTCTCAGTATCCTCTGCATCCTGGGTATATGATACCGGATCAGGATCCCAGATATGTAATCTGTTACATAGGGCTACAAAAAGGTAGAAAAACTGAGAACGGGTGATAAGTTTAATGAGGCAGAAAACGGGGCAAGTGTTGCAGCCAAGTCTGTTGGTCACTGTCACCCTGTATTACGAATACATTGATTCTGAACAAATGCTATTAGATACCGAACCTGATATACAAAATCATATCAATCTCTTTATTAGTAAAGAAAGGATATAATTTTGTATTGAAGGATAATGTTTTGAACATTTCCTATATCAAAAGTTGATCGGTTCAGGCACGTTATCTAAAAGCATTGACGTTCTAAATCAAACTACAGTTCCTAGTATACAGAACACACGCAAGAGGAAAAGTTCAGAAATGAACAAATCATTCTTGAGGCATTGTAGACTAGGTCATATCAATGCGACCCGACTGGCTGAAGTTACATTTTAGATGCATATTTAAATCAGTTTGAATTTACATCTTGTGAAACTTTCCAGTCATGTCACAAAGATAAGATGACCATAGCTCTGTTTATTGGAAACAGAGGAAGAGTTAGTAAACTCTTGGGACTGATGCATAATGATGTATATAAGGTCTCCTGTCTACACATGTCAGGACTGGTTCTTTATACTTCATTATATTCTCTGATGATCTCTCAAGATTCAGCCATATGTTCCTGTTGAAACATAAGTCCGAAGCTTTTGAGGTATTCACAGAATATAAGTTAGAAGTAGAGAACCAATAACCGGGTATAAGTATTATGTCCTTTGATGAGATCAAGGAGGAGAATACTTGTGCATGGAATTCCTGGATTATTCTAAAGGAGAATGAGATTCTCTCTCAGCATTACTCCTCCAAATAACCATAGCACATTGGTGTATCGGGGCGGAGCAATCACACCCTATATGATAAGGTGTGCTCTATGATGAGTACTACTGAGTTACCTGTTTCCTTTTTGGGAGTTATGCGCTTGAGAAGCTGCATACCTATTGAATAGGGTTCTAATCAAATCACTGCCTACCATTCCATATGAGATATGGTATGGGCAGATCCTATCTCTTAAGTAAGTTAAGATTTGGGATTGTCCGTCCTATGTCAAAAGCAAAATCCGGACAAGATCGAGGCAAGATCAGTTCTGTAGAACTGGAAAGGTTCCAGCTGTACAAAACTGCTAATGATTTGACAGAACCAAAGGATTCAATAGTTTCCGACGAACCTCAGCCTCTCCGCCGATCTAGTAGGGTTCCTCACCCACCTGAGAGATACCTCGGTTTCTCGATGACAGTGGGAGCGAGGATTGCATCATGAGATGATGACCCAACTAGATTCGAGCAGGCCATCAAGAGTAGGGACTCTATAAGAATGGATGGATGCTTAGCCATCTGAGATGGAATCCATATACACCAACAAAGTATGGACTTTGGTTGCGATATCTGAAGGGTTAAATCCCCATCAGGAGCAAGTATATCTTGAGAAGATTACTTGGTGTAGATGGAAAAGTTGAGACTTTCAAAGCTAGGCTTATTAAAGGTTTTAGTCATCAACCAGGCATGGATAATGATGAAACCTTTTCCAAGTGACTATGCTTAAGTCCATCCGGATCCTACTTAACATTGCTACATACCATGACTACGATATCTGGTGGTTGGGTGCCCTGACTGCTTTTCTAAATACTGATTTAGAAGAGAACGTCTATAAGAACACAGCCAGAGGGCCTCGTACACAGTGGGAGCAGCGGAAACGTGTGAAAGATGCTTTATAGGATAAAGCAGGCATCGCGGAGTTGGAACATCTGTTTTGATGAATTAGTCAAATAAGTTGACATCATCAAAATGGTAGATGAACCTTGTATAAACAAAAGGATAGTAGGGAGTATGGTGACGATCCTCGTAGAGTACGTGGATGCCATACTCATGTTAGGGAAGGAGTTTCCTATGCTATGCTCGATCAATCTCCGCTTATCACAATCATTTTCCATATAGGATCAAAGTGATACCTACTAAACCCTAAGCTTTGGATCTATGAGATAGATCTAATTGGGTGTTAGGATACTCACTAGTTGAAGTGAGATGGTATAAATCGATCCTGGGGAGAATCACTGGAAAGGTTCCAGAGTGATAAAGACGACTGAATGTCAGTCACAGGCATTGTGTTTACCCTCAGTAAAGGGACGGTATGTTGGAAGATTTCAACCTAGATACCGTGACAAACTAGACGATAAAGGCTGATAACATCGCTATTAATGATACTACCAAAGAGGCAGTTTGGGTGTATAATGGTTCATTAGATGAACTAGGTTCCTACCATTGTATGACAATGGAACTGTGGCTTTGGCCTAGGAACCCTGGTCCCATCAGTGACCCAGACATAATCTGAGGCAGCATCACCTGATCATGGAGATAGTTGATCTCCAGGGTGAAGGTTAGGAGAGTAGACTCAGAGGACAACACGGCGGATCCACTCACGAAGGCCTTTTCCCAAAGAGAGACTTTTAGGGGATGGTTGAGTATGTGATACTGCAACCACTGCTACAGATGGCCCTAGTGCAAGTGGGAGATTGTTAGTTATATATATGCCCTAGAGGCCATTACTGTACATTGGATGTATATTGTGGTGGTGATCGCACGCCAAAAGCGTGTCGGATGTTCAAAGTTCTAAAGTTTACCGCGATCAGGACGGTGTCGCTATGCAGCTAGCCGGTTGAGCACGGGTCGATCCACAGGGAGATGGTTGTATGTCCGTTCTTGCCTTAGACGAGTCAATAAAGAATTTGTGTATGTTTGTTCGAGACTATCCTATGTGTATTATTTGCAAGTATAAAGTTGTTAAGAAAAAGATACGAAATTGTAAGCTAAAGAAATCCGTACTCAAAACCTTTGAGCCGAGTCTTGACCAATTGAAGCTAGAGCAATCAGCAACAACGTGGATTAGGGGATTTAAGCGCGGTATTCGTGGAATACGGCTTATTTACCCTTGTCCTTCCGTTCTTGTCTCTTGCTTTCGCCTCCGGCCAAACCGAACGCAACCGGTCGCGGTTAGGAATCACCGTTACCTTGTCAGGGTAGGGTGCCTAACGGAGCGCTTGCGTATGGTTTGGGCGGAGTTCAATGGAAAATAACGGGAAAAGGAAATGAGAAAAGAAAATCTTAACTTACAATACCATATTTATTCTTAACAACGGTAATTACATTCATTCACAAAAAAGAACCAAAAAGAGAGAACAAAAAGAAAAGAACAAAGAAAAGAAAAGATTACAAGTAATTAAGTGCATGAATATAAATTGCAAGAAAGTAAAGCAAGGTAATAAAAAGCAAGTAATAAATAAGCAATAAAAAGAATTAGAAACTAGAACTCAAGACAAGCATGGGATCAATAGCCAACCCTTAAACTTGCAAGCTCAATCAAGAGGTTGCAAGATCAAGGGAAGGGTAGAGAACGCATGTGAAATGAAGCGCTAATTCCATAAGAAAATACGACCCTTGAGATCAATAACTAACCCTTAACCATTCAAGCTCAATGAAGAGGTTGAATGATCAAGAGAAAGCAAGAATCTCAAGGGGAAGAAGAAACAAAAGAGAATGATACAAAAAGCCCTCATCTTCATTGATCTCCCACTCAAAAAGCTCTCACTACAATTTTCATGGAAAAAGAATGAAGAAGAAGAAGAAAAAGACTAAATCCTAAAAAGAAAGAAGAACAAAGAATGACCCTTGGTTGAGCTCAGTTCTGCTGTATTTATAGGCAGGGAAAATGAAATCTAGGGCAACAAACTGGACCCATGTGAAGAGACCAAAATACCCACAAAAGTTGACAAGCTGCGGCGCCCGTACGGCCGCGGATCCGCCGCCAACACCCCCTATTGGCCGCGGATCCGCGGCCCTATGATGGAGTTAGGGCATGGGCTTTTCTGTACGGCCCTGGTCTGCTGTCCCCTGTTGTCTGGTACATGTATTTTCTGATAATCTTTTCAGAATATCTTCAGAATTCTTAGTCCAAGATTGCTATCTTTTCTTCACTTTTGACTTTATCTCTCTTGAGCTCCGCGCACCCATTGATTCTTGTGCTGCCCCCCTCGTGCTCTGTGCTTGTCCCAGACACGAATGACCATTGTCATATGACTTGTCTCAGGAACTGGTACTCGGCACTGGACGGATATGGATGACCGGAACCCGGCTTTTACCTGCTGTGACAGATGTTCTGTATTTGGTGTAACTGTGGAGATTTTGCCTTGATTTGCAATATTTGGACTGGAAACCTGTACTCTGTAAATATGTAACAAACACGGATTAAAAGTACCTACCTATAAACACACGAGCATAAGAATGGGCGGTAAAAAATGTAGTATTCTGTGATGAACAAATACCCCCAAACTTAACTTTTGCTCGTCCCGAGCAAAACCAATTATTCACTAAAATAAAAACCTAACCGCACTTTCGCAGGGAACGCGATTGCACTGAGCATGTGCAACAAGCCGTTAAACCTCTAGGTGTCCCTAGTAGGAGGAGTGTCGTCTCCTGAGGGTTTTCAGCGGATACTACCCACAAAATCCCGTCAAGCTAGTTTTGTAAAATAACTAAGATTCAAACCCCTAAAGTTTTGTTTCAGAAAATAACAATTCTATTATCCTAAGTCTAGACTATCGAACCTTTATTTTTCACACCTCGCTTCTTATTTAACTACAGATTTTATATGTCTTTACGTGCAGTGCAAATAGTGTCGTTAAGTTCCTGAAAGGTCGAATAAAGTCATTATGTCACACAATAAAGCCCAGATAACTATTTTAAAAGGATCACATAAGTTTTATAAAGAGTTAAGCATTTTTCAAGTTTCGTTTTCCAGTAAAGTTTCAACTTCAGAATTTCTATCTTCCGTAACAGGAAACTAGGTCTTATTCTTCACTCCACCTTTTTCTTGTTTTCATTTCATACACACCTCTGTGAACGTGCAATAGTCTTTATCATGGAGTAAAACCTTCATATCTCCGCTAAATTTTTTATGAAAGCCTGTCTTTTATCAAGATTATTCTCACACAAAGAACCGTTAGGAATTTTAACTCGGAGGGAACACTTGCTTGATTTTGTTTTAATCTGGACTTTCTAGGCTTCTTAGCGAGCTTTGGGCCAATGCACCCAAACCAGTTGGTTTTAGGGCATTAGGTGTAGAAACACCCCAGCGGACTTAATTACCCAAGTTACCCAGGTCCAAAAACAAAAGACAGTTTGACGTGAAAATCAGATGATTTAATACGAACGGAGATATAACCGGCAGTTCAATTATTTTTTTGGATAAAAGACGTGTTTAGTGGGTTTGGTGTGTAATCATTCCAATCAAGTTTCCGATGGGTTATTTTTCAGACTTAGCTCCAATTACGGCATCAATAACATTCCTTCATATTCGCTTTACTTTATAAACTATTCTTGACATTACTTATTTCAGAACAAACCTATTTGATCCTCAGAAAATCATTTATCTGTTTAAAAGTTTAAACATGAAAGACTTGTCATCTAATTCCCAAAATTCACGACACGTGTAGTGTGATGTAAAGACGTATATCAGCTATAGTTAAGTTCAAAGGAGAGTTATCTTTCAGGTTTTCAAAATCTAAACATAAGATTTAGTTATTCCTATTTTTTCAAACAAAAACCGTCGAATGTTGAATCAGAGTTCTTCCACAATCTAACTTGACAAAAATGTTATTATATTTTTAGAAAATTTTCAGATTTTTATGGATTTTATGGATTTAATATGCAGATGCAAAATATTCATATGAATGCGAAGGAAGAAAGCTTACCGAGCACACCCCCAAACTTAAACTTGACAGTGCCCTCACTGTCAGGCTATACCAAGAGGGTTAAAATTGCCGGCGCTTCCTAGAAACAAATTATATACAAAACAAAAAGGAAAACAAAAATATATACAAAAAAAGTGTCCCCCCCCAAACTTAAGTAAAATAGTGTTTCCACTGTTAAGCGTTGAAATTCAGGATTTAGGGGGGAAAGAACAGTATCAAGCTATACAAGGCCTTACACAGGCCAAAAGTGAGCATCAACCATTCAAAGATTTTATCGCTATAATGTACAGGTTGGTGGAAGAAGGCGTAGAGAAAAGAGAAGGACAATACGCGAGACCGTATGTGAAGAGAAGCGGGATATGGTCTCGGTATATGAGAGGAAGAAGAATGGCGGAAGGGAAAAGGAAGTGGAATACGAACTTGAGGGTGCAAATGGAGTAAATAGATTAGCACAATTTGTGATGACCGATGTGTGAAAAGCGATTGTGCTAATATATTTACCCGTCGAGAAATGGGGTCAAATCCCTCAAGGTTCGTGAGAAACCATGGGTACGCCGAACTTGGTAAACCAGACATACGAAATGAAAGTGAGACGGGTTCTTGCAAGGTCGGAACGATGGAAAGGATGGAGGGAAGTGGTTGAGGAAGGGTATCGGTTAAAGGTTCAGGAGGGTGTACACAGTCAGTGGAAGGAACAGGATGAATTGGAAAATCCGACTCATCAAGCAAAACTGGTTCATCCTCAAAACTATCCTCAATATTCTCCTCAAAATTTAGTACATCCATGCTCTTCTCTTCAAAGTCTAGATGCATATGGGGTTCGGGAAAAACATTTAATGACTCGGGATGATGATTTGAAGAGACAAACTCAGCCAAATCTACGGGTTCATCATCCAAAATATCCCCAGCGTCAATATCCTCAATCAAGTGAAAATCAAAATTCTCTGACACCTCATCAAAAGCATGGATATTAATCGATTCTGGTTCTAAGATATAGGTGTAGAGGTCAAAAGGATTAGGTATGGTTTCACTTGGAAGGGACCCTTCACAAGTGGGCAAATCAAACACTACGAAGTCGCACAACTCATTCATCATTCTATCTTCAATTGATAAATCATGTGGGATACTCGATAGACTTTCAAAACAGGAGTTGTGGGATTCAATTTTGGACGGGTAGGTTTGATTTGGAAGGGGGTACATCTCACTCTCTCCACTCAAATTCACAGCCTGTCCTGCCGCCTCATCATACATTGAAAAAGTTGGAGCTAGTTGAAAACCAGCTACCGGGTCACTAGGTTGTATGAGAGCGGCCATGGACGCATTCAACTCCATCATCTGTTGGCTTGACGCTACCCTAAAGTCTTCCAACGACTGTTCCAGACTAGACAAGGGTTGTGAAGGGGGTTCAGTAAAAGATTCAAAGTTGTTTGGATACTGAAAACTCCCAACTGGCGGTTCTGATGCAATGTCTAGGGAAGGTGCAAAAGTAGGGTAGGATTGGTAGGAATTGAATGGTTGGACAGGAGCAGGATCAACATTTGGATAGGAAGGTGAATGGAATTGTTGATCCCAAGAATTTGAAGTGGTGAAAGGAGTGAAAGATCGGCTACGGGATTGTTCAATACGTTCAGCGATGGACAAAGGACGACTTGCAAAAGGGGTATCAACATAAGCGGGTGCGGGAGGTTGAAAAGGTTGATACGAAGTGGAATGAGGAGTGCAAGTGTTTGTCCTAGACGCTGCTATGCGATCTTTCAGTGAAACTTTGGGCATGGAGGGGTCGTTCGATGTTCGGCCAAAGCAAGAACCGTAGGATGTAATGTCTGGTTGTGGGTACCAAAGTTCGGCAAGAGTTTTGCGAGGTGGAGTACCCATGATATGAAGAGAGAAAGAGAGAAAGGCAGAGAAAAGGAAGGGAAAAAGAATGTGATATTTTTTTTTTATAGTTTAAATATTAACAGAAGAATGAAATATACACACAAAAAGAATATGGACAAAAACAATCACGACACAAAAATACCACACACCTAATCGTTCTAGGGTTCACCTAGGTCAACTAGACCTGCTCCAGAACTTGATTGTCGAAGTAAAACTGTGTCGAGAAACGGGCTCAAGATACACTGATCACGAGGCCAGGTAAGTGCAGAGATAAGGGGAGGTTTTCCAACGCTTTCGCGAAGTTCCTTAATTAAATAACCCTTTCTCTTTTGGCGGTTTCGCCGTTAACACTTTCCTAGACACCTCGTAAACAATATACCGTTAAGCAAGGTTCTAAATACAGTTAACTTCTCCTAGTGAGCGCGAAGTCCTTAAGGCTTAAAGTCTAGTTTCTTTTAAATTTTGTGCGGGTAAACGTTATGCTCAAGTTCGTGATTTGTGGGCCACGGAAAAGGTGATGAAATCCTTTACCGTATGTTGTGGGGTTCGCTTGCCCTTAAGTCCGTATTAATGTATGCAATACGCAATTCAAAAAAAATTCTATAAAGAATCAAACAATCGTTTTTTAGTTTAAGCACGGCACTGCAACAAATACGGGTTAGTCAATTTTTTTAGCGTTTGCTAGCGAACTTACAAAGAATCCTGCAAAGAATAGTATATTTGATGCGTCGGATTTGAGAAGAAGGTGTTAGTAAAGTACGTACCGTTAAGTTTTTGGGTTAGGAAACCCCCGTTGAATCAAATCTGGTAAGCTTGAAAAGTTCGCTTGCGCGGGTCAAACTACCCGGATCTTTGGCACTGTACTTTGCAATCACCTTAGCCTTGAATGTACACTTTGCTCCCCACAATCGCAGTTTGCAAATCTGCAAAAATCTTCCCTCTTGCCCACAAAAATGATCAAAAAAAAAAAAGAGATTTTTTTTTTTATAAATATATACAAAAAGAATATTAACCCGAATAACAAGAAAGAAAATACGCTACCGTCTCCCCGGCAACGGCGCCATTTGATCGCACGCCAAAAGCGTGTCGGATGTTCAAAGTTCTAAAGTTTACCGCGATCAGGACGGTGTCGCTATGCAGCTAGCCGGTTGAGCACGGGTCGATCCACAGGGAGATGGTTGTATGTCCGTTCTTGCCTTAGACGAGTCAATAAAGAATTTGTGTATGTTTGTTCGAGACTATCCTATGTGTATTATTTGCAAGTATAAAGTTGTTAAGAAAAAGATACGAAATTGTAAGCTAAAGAAATCCGTACTCAAAACCTTTGAGCCGAGTCTTGACCAATTGAAGCTAGAGCAATCGGCAACAACGTGGATTAGGGGATTTAAGCGCGGTATTCGTGGAATACGGCTTATTTACCCTTGTCCTTCCGTTCTTGTCTCTTGCTTTCGCCTCCGGCCAAACCGAACGCAACCGGTCGCGGTTAGGAATCACCGTTACCTTGTCAGGGTAGGGTGCCTAACGGAGCGCTTGCGTATGGTTTGGGCGGAGTTCAATGGAAAATAACGGGAAAAGGAAATGAGAAAAGAAAATCTTAACTTACAATACCATATTTATTCTTAACAACGGTAATTACATTCATTCACAAAAAAGAACCAAAAAGAGAGAACAAAAAGAAAAGAACAAAGAAAAGAAAAGATTACAAGTAATTAAGTGCATGAATATAAATTGCAAGAAAGTAAAGCAAGGTAATAAAAAGCAAGTAATAAATAAGCAATAAAAAGAATTAGAAACTAGAACTCAAGACAAGCATGGGATCAATAGCCAACCCTTAAACTTGCAAGCTCAATCAAGAGGTTGCAAGATCAAGGGAAGGGTAGAGAACGCATGTGAAATGAAGCGCTAATTCCATAAGAAAATACGACCCTTGAGATCAATAACTAACCCTTAACCATTCAAGCTCAATGAAGAGGTTGAATGATCAAGAGAAAGCAAGAATCTCAAGGGGAAGAAGAAACAAAAGAGAATGATACAAAAAGCCCTCATCTTCATTGATCTCCCACTCAAAAAGCTCTCACTACAATTTTCATGGAAAAAGAATGAAGAAGAAGAAGAAAAAGACTAAATCCTAAAAAGAAAGAAGAACAAAGAATGACCCTTGGTTGAGCTCAGTTCTGCTGTATTTATAGGCAGGGAAAATGAAATCTAGGGCAACAAACTGGACCCATGTGAAGAGACCAAAATACCCACAAAAGTTGACAAGCTGCGGCGCCCGTACGGCCGCGGATCCGCCGCCAACACCCCCTATTGGCCGCGGATCCGCGGCCCTATGATGGAGTCAGGGCATGGGCTTTTCTGTACGGCCCTGGTCTGCTGTCCCCTGTTGTCTGGTACATGTATTTTCTGATAATCTTTTCAGAATATCTTTAGAATTCTTAGTCCAAGATTGCTATATTTTCTTCACTTTTGACTTTATCTCTCTTGAGCTCCGCGCACCCATTGATTCTTGTGCTGCCCTCCTCGTGCTCTGTGCTTGTCCCAGACACGAATGACCACTGTCATATGACTTGTCTCAGGAACTGGTACTCGGCACTGGACGGATATGGATGACCGGAACCCGGCTTTTACCTGCTGTGACAGATGTTCTGTATTTGGTGTAACTGTGGAGATTTTGCCTTGATTTGCAATATTTGGACTGGAAACCTGTACTCTATAAATATGTAACAAACACGGATTAAAAGTACCTACCTATAAACACACGAGCATAAGAATGGGCGGTAAAAAATGCAGTATTCTGTGATGAACAGGTGGATGCTGGGACATATATAGGTAGGACTTTCTTGCTCGACATGATAGTACGCTATCTGGTTGCTCTTTGTCTTAACGTGTATACTTTCCGTCTCTCTGTTACATGTTGATAAAGCCCTTAGGATGTGTACCCGACTTCCAGGACTGTGATGCAGATCATACTAGTGGGGCCTGGGTAGTCAATGAGTACATCCTTCATTGTTCCTAGTCGAGGGAATATCGAGACGGGGCATTGATATTCCAGAGTAGACTAGCGTATATCTTCTCGACCCATGCGATGGGCGATGGATGATCCCATATCCATTGGTGTTTGACATCGGAGATGGTATACGGGTGCTCAGTAGAGACTGGGTACACTGAACGGACTCGCCGAGAACTCCCAGATGGTATTATACCTCACGTCAGATGGCAGTTCTCTGGTGACACTGGTACAGCTTAGTCTGTTGACCCGAGATCGTCATAGAGTCTTGTGTGTCTCCCACTGTGCTTTGATTTCCACCCTACCAGGGCTCTACTGAGTCGTGCAAACAGGTGGTTTTTGGGTACAGTCCCGATTCACATGGAGGCAATGAGCGATAGGAGGGGATTCGTCTCTCCCGGTATTGGGGGTTGATGTTGTGCTATACTCGACTGGCCATAACAGGAAATCCCTGGCCAGGGTTGCAGTGATATACTGGTAAGAGTTATCAGTAGTTTCACGAATGTTATGGACCTCAAGTCGGCATGACTTATCGAGCTACTGGGGTCTGACGTTTACCACCCCTAGGCGAGATATGCGACATATCAGACGAACAGACCGGACTGTACGGTAAGTGTTACTGGTTGGATTCACAGGAGTGTGAGCGGGCTTGCTCGTCGATCTTCTGATCGCTCAATACCCGGGTGGCCGTTACGTTTAGCAGACCGCTTGCGGCTTGTGGGTGTTTGATATGATCATCATCTGCTGCCGGCGTATTGACGAGTCTTTAGAGTCCTACACAGAGGTTTCCTGGCTCAAGCGAAACGAAATAGGAGCACATATGAGATATGTGCGGGACCGAGAATAATGCGTGTATGTGATACCGCATTCTATTCTCGCGATGAATGTATTGATTGGTTATATGCGATATAACCTAGTTATCGAATCAAGGATTGATTCGATAAGCCGATACATTGGATACTAGTCGGTTATATACGATATGACCGGATCGTTAAATCAAGTGTTGATTTAATGATTTAATGTATAATTATATATTTGATATATTACTTTGCATTAACTAGTATTGGTTCACTTTAAATGGATTTACTCACTTGTTTTGTGCACATTGCATATGTGATATATTTTGTGCACATGATTGTATCATGTTTGATGATACATGCAAGCTAGGGTTAGTGTAAAGAATTAGACCATGGTTAAGATTATGATTAGGGTTTTCTTTTTTCTTATTTATTTATTTATTTATTTTGGAAAAAGATGAGAAAAGAATGGTTGCTTTTTTTGTTTGCTAGTTGAACATTCTTGAAGCTTTGAATTAGTCCACCATCCTTGTCTTATACTTAACCCTAACCATTCTAGTTAACCATGGTCCATTCTCTACAACTAACCAAGGGTTAGTAAATGATAAGTATTGATTTATTTATCATTTACATAATACTTATCATATTCTTTTTCATCATCTTCTTCTTCTTCAACATGAGAAAAAAACTTGCTACATCAATGGTGATTGATGAAAAAGTGTGGGAAATCCAAAACTAAAGTCTACCCAATTCCTATTTCTTCATCCTCTACCTCTTGCCAAGTAGTATAGGGTGTTTCCTTCACAAGGTTTCAAGGCTTGGTGAAGTTGGAGCTTGTTCTTGTGATGCCTCGACGTAGATCATCTTCGGCATCGAACCAACGATCAAGCCCGCCCATTCTTCGATGATGCCAATGCTAGAGTCAAGGGTTCGATTTGGACAGCGAAGGGAGATCATCGCGGAGCTTAGGAAGTGGTGGACCGGATCTACAAAGGTTGTAGCCCCTTTCCTTTAGATACATTTCCGTTTACATGCTTGCTTCGCCTATTTATCTAGTTAACGATCCGTATTAGGGTTTCTCGGCACCGTAATTTTTAGAAATTGGCATGTTTGATCACTTGTGAGACTCCATTAGAGTGCCTAGGAACCCTACAAGATCATCTGTTTCTGATGTGACAGTCATAGGTTTGACTTCATCAGAATAGGGGATGGATCTGTTAAGAAGGTAGTAGGGTGTGATGTCCTGGTATTTGGATGACATACACAGAGTAGGAAGAGAAATTCCTATACTACGGTCGGTTATACTTTGGTTGTCACACAGAGGTTTCTCCATATAGGACATGGATATTATATCAGATATTCTGGTTACTAGATCTATGGTTTTAGATCTAGATTCGGGTAGTTTCCCAAGCTGGGTGCTTAGACAGCATTCTAAACGTGTTTTAGAATTGACGACTCCTGGCACGGTAGTGTACCTGCAGGTGATGGAGTCGCCCTCTCCAAACGTGTCTTACAGACTAAAGAGGAGAGGGATGTGCATGATTGGCATATCACTTGCTTAGGCAAGTGAGTCAATCATGAGATATCAAGTACCACACCAGATGTTTTTTTTGCACTAGATGCAATAAGTTGATATTAATCGTATCCTGGAGAAACGTTCGGAAGCAGTTTTAGAACATAAGTGGATGTTCTAAGGATATGATAACAACAGCCTCTTTTAGGAAACAGTTATCATTCCAGGCTTCCAAGATGACCTGGATGACAGAGTGGCTATCAGAGTTATAATTTTCCCTCTGATGAGGGGCAGTATTTTGGACAGGTGGTCCAAGCGGATACTGAGGGAGGTGTGGCGCAGGATGCTGATTAAGTTCAGTTGACGATACAGTCTAAGAAGTTCATTTTTGAACTAGGTCCTATCAGATATCCAAACATATTCTAAGACAGGTATTACTCATTTCGAGAGATGGCTTTCTCCGCGAACTTGAGATAAAGAGAGACATAGAAAGAAACATCAGGGCAGATCCACTCACTGAGGCTATTCCTCGAACGCAATAGTTTCGCAAACGGGCTTTGTGAGACTGATTAGTAGAGGAGTTGGGTGTTCGGTATCACACGGGCTGTGAGTATGCGACATCGCAATAATTAGCCTTGAGTGCAAGTTGGAGATTGTTGGATACAGTGCCCTCAGAGTCAATTATTTGATCACAGGCATGTGATTGCAATGATTGAGGGAGGACCTATACCGGTAGGACAGTCTTACTCAAAACGATAGTATGCTATCTAGTTTATCTTTATCATCGTGTACTACTTTAGATGACCTTACAGGTCACTATTGCATGTTGATAGAGCCCATAGGATTCTTGCTTGACGGCCAGCAGTATGATGGCGATCATATACGTGGGAGCTGGGGTCTATAAGCACATCCTTAAAGTGGTCCCTAGTCATGGAGTTTCGAGACTGGGCATCGATACTCCATTAGTAGACTAGTGTATACAGTTGAGACCCCGACGAGGGGCGGTGGCCGGTCTCATAAGCCATCGGTGTCAGTTGGATCACCTAAGATGTATACAGGTGCTCATTGGGTTATGAGTACACCGGACTGGACTCGCCGGGAACTTGCTAGTTGTTGTTATACCTGACGTCAGATGGCAGTTCCCTGGTGACATGTGTACAGGTTAGTTCATCGACCTGAGATCGTCATTTGTCTTGTGTGAGTTCCCACTGTGCTTTGATTACTACCCTACCACGGCTCAAAGGAGTCGTGCAAACAAGTTTTAGTTGGGTACAGTCCCGAGCCACATGGAGGCAGTGAGCGGATCGGCAGGGGTTTCGTCTCTCCCGGTATTGGGGGTAAGATCGCGCTGTGTCTAGGTGAGCCATTACATGAATTCTTTGGCCAAGGCAGGAGATTTACTAGTAGGTATTCCAGTAGTATCTCAGGGTGTTCTGGGCTACACTCCGACACGACTTGTGCCGCTTTTGAGGGTCTGACTTTTACCAACCCCCTAGGCCCGCCATGCGATGCTCATAGACGAACGGACCGGACTATACGGATATTGTCACTGACAGGCTCAGTAAGGTGTCAGGATGAGTTCGCTCATCGACCTCCCTTTTGGTTAATACATGGTAGCCCGTTACGTACAGCTAGTACCTCTGACGTGCTAGTGGTTAAATCCACAGCCAAACTATTGACAACTCTTTAGAGTCCCCCACAAACAGTTTCTCAAGTTTCGGGCGAAACGATATAGAGGCCGTATGATATATGGCAGGGTCCGATCATATACGTGCAGTAGTGCACGGATCATGATCGGACGGATCATACTAGTGGGCTTTGGTTTAAGCCGGATCCTAGTATTAGATTTGTTGGATTACTTTAGTCTCATCGCATTCGCATTCAGTCGGAATGTGGATGCAGGTATGTATATACAGGTGGGGGGTATCCTTGTGATCCGTCACGAGTTTACTTTAGATGTTGCCGTATCTTTTTATTGTTGCAAACATTTGGATTAATGTTTGTATATGGAAATAATTAGCTAGAATTCATCTTGAGATGCATTAAATGTGACATGGACATTTTAGTGACTCATGGTCTCTTTATTGTGCTAATGTCACATTGGTGTTTGATTTGTGAGTTGAAATGATAAGGAGAGAGAGAAAAGCAACCATATGGTTGTAGTTTGCTCTTGTATTATTCCTTCTTGATCTCTAACTCTCTCTCATATTAGCATTGCAACAACAAAAGAAAAGAGAGAGGAAACTTCTTCTTCTTCCTCTTTCTTCTCTAGCTCACCATTTCCATTAATGACAACACCTTCAACCTCCATCCATACAATGGATGCAAGAGATAAAGTGATCACAAACATTCTCTACAACACCTTGGACACGTCGGCTAGCACACTCCGTGCCCGAGTTGCTTCGGATAAAGCGGGAGCTCGTAAAAAGACTCGTAGATGTGGTGCCCTTTCCGACGAGGAGATCGAGACCGGAGTTGCCGCGAAGAGCTTGGGATGGTGGCCAAAGACCGAAGGACACGGATCGATCGGTATAGCTTTCCAACCCTTTCTCTAGTTGCTAGTTGTAGGTTAATGGTTCGATCTGGGTTTTAAGCATACGATAGCGCCGGTTTCTCGTTTGAAAATGTTTTCGTTTCTGCATTTTGGCCTCGGAAAGACGGCCAGGGCGCTACCGTAGACTAACAGGATTGAGTCTCACCCGTCTTAGGGCCTGCTCAGAAAGCAAGGTGTTGACGTGCTGGATCGGCTCCCACCGGAACATGATCCCCGTATCTGCGGCATTCGACTGCTTGGCCTTCGGGAAATCTGTCATATGCCACTCGGTGGGCACCGACCACTCCTCTCCCTTCGGAGGACCGACGAAAATGAACTTCTCCTTCTGCTCATGGATAGAAGAAGGGACGACTATTACCCCCGACCCGGCCGTCCTACCTTTGTGCTTCTTAAAAGAAAATAAACCCAACTTGGCTCATCCTTACGGGTACCCAGATGATTCTTATAGCAGAGAAAGGATAAGAGGATCCCTAGATTGAAGGCGATCCGATCAATTTTAACCCGGACCAGAAATCAGAAGAGAATTCTCCACGAATTCGGTACTAGCTGACCCTGGGCGAGTTGAAAACAATGAAGGACTGCACAAATCTCAGGCGAAAAGGGCAGACGCATCTCTCTTCGAAACGCTTCCAAGTACAGGCAATCTCATTATCCTGTACCTGGTTTGCCCGTTCACCCTCCCTAGCCAGACGGAGCATGTAGCCATAGGGAATGTGGAAACGAGCCATATGTCGGAAAGCTCGTCCGACATGTTCAGTATCGAGGCAGCGTCATGAGTATTCTCGATGCGTACCTTAGGGGCCTTCTTGGCCCCCCGATGACGGGGAACAAGGGAATCGCCACCCCCTGAGGGTAAACCCGACATGGAGAAAGAAGAACTTCCTCGGCTATCAAGACCCGAATAAGACCCACTAGACTTGGTTTCGGAGGTCGAAGCCTCATTTCCTGACTCTACCCTAACTACATCTACTGGAGGATCAAAGGATGAAATCTCACCTGATTCAAAGGAAGGGAAGCTGAAGGAGGGTTTGAACTGTAGATCTGACCTAAGAGCGGGGGTGCCGAGCAATCCACAGACGATAGAAGGCAAGCGTAGCAAAGGTGTTTCCTAGGGACAATTCTCCCTATTTATACACCCAGCAGAGGCCATCTAGTGACCCTGATCCGCTATGCCAAAACGAAGCATCACGCCCAACGATCCAGATGGCGCCATGCGGTAACCAACCATTGGACGCTTCCCCCTCACATAGATCTGATCAACTGAAGCGACGTCTCACAGTCCGCCATCCGGTTGCGGCCATGTGACACAAAATCGATGGTCAGTCTGTCGCCATGATGGCCTGAGCAAGCAAAGCGACGTCTTCATAATAGTGACATCCTCTTAGTGATCCGCTGATATCATCGAGGATACACACGGAAATTAAGGTGTACGTGAATGCCACATGGACTCGGAAGTTGGGAAGACACAAACCCCGAACACTGTACCGTTCCCGAACGTTCCACCGCGTAGATTCCTCGGCAATAGGCTGGAGGGAGATGACCAAGCTATCTACCCATGACCCGACCCATAAAATAGGCCACGACGAGTGTAAGAAGCTAATGATGATACTCATATGTGGGGATTCCCCACATCACGACACGTAGCAGATGACGTGTCGTCTTCGTAAGCCCACTAGATTCTTGAGGGCTATGGAGCTGAAATATGTATGATGAAGTGGGGATATTTCTCGGCGTCTCGTCTCGGAGGTAGCACCCGACCTTTTGGATCCTCCCTTGAGTACGTTCCCTCTTCGCCTAACAACCAGCCAATAGCTCGTCTTCGAGCAATCATAGAGTTGAGCTTCCTTAACGTCTTCGCTCATCTCTGAGCTATCCTATAACTGAGATTCCTCAGCGTCCCTATTTGGCCAGTGGCATGGAGCACGAGCGACCTCGTAACGGCTCCGTGTATTTCGCCATGACGAAATCTCTGCCACTCCATGTCCTGCATCCCATGCTAGCGTATCTCACCATTAATGAGCACATCTTGTCATTAATGCAGACGTTATGCCTGGACGGAACAGACGGTGAAGATCTTGCAATGGCTTTCTCCGAAGCGACCCCTATATAAACTCTTCCTCCAAATAATTCAGGTAACTTGAATTAATTTCAATATGCCGCTACTCTGCCTATATATTCCCAGTACTTACTTGATCTTCGGATGGTCTTACGGTGGTTTCCTACCATGGGACTTCCTTTGCAGTTAGCTCGGCGTCAACAACAATCAACAACCCATTAAGATCTACACATAATCTCCACCACAAATCTCAACCGTTCAGCCCCGTTGGCCACAAGATCGACGGAGATAACATTTAAGGGAGTTCCCGACCTCCATCAGTTTCCAAAAGAAATTTTATAATAACAACATATAAACTTTTCATTTATAAAAGAATCTAACATGGTGTATGCTTCAAATGAGACAATATCAAAATGAAGCATTCGTGGTCCAGATAAATAATCAACAAGACCCTTGGTACCTTGCTTGTGATAAATACAGTCGAAAGATTTACGAAGTTGAAGGGAAAAAGCACATGCAAAAATGTAGCTTGTAAGATTCACCTATAGTTCCCACATACAGGTAATGTATAATAAGTATATTTTTGGTTAGTTTATTCTATAAATTTTAATGTCAATTTAATTGATCGTCCCGAAATACAATTGTATAGGTATCACTACTACAAATAAGGGTTGCCCCTACGGATTTATCGGTAAGGGCAACCCACTGCCCCTACGGAGATGTGCGTAGGGGCGAAAAAGGACCCCATAGGTGCAAAGGCCGCTGGTGCAAGTTGAAACCTTGAACTTGCCCCTACGGATTTATGTGTAGGTCCTGTTTCACCTACGGAGTAGTCCGTAGGGTAAAAAAAGTTATATTATTTACGGTTTTTTTAAATATATTAACTGTATCTATGGATATAGCCGTAGGGCCACGTACTATCCCCTACGAATATCTGCGTAAGTACTTATTCGTAGGGGCAAAATATCAGGATTCTTGATATTTTGCCCCTACGGATACGCCGTAGGGGCTAAGCAATAGCCCCTACGGATATGTCCGTAGGGGCACTCCCAACCCCCTCTGGTACTGAGATCAGGGGGGAAATATCAGTTACTGCAGATATTTTGCCCCTACGGTTATAGCCGTAAGGGCAACATGTGTACCTACGGTTTAATCCGTAGGTACACATTATCTGTATTTTTTTTTTAAAAAGGGCTGCCTGATTTTTTCCCGCCCTGTGCACAATAATATATAAAACAATAAAATATAAAATTAATCATCACACAACATATATCGCAGTATTCATAATCACATCTCACGCATATAATATACAAAAGAAACCCAAAAACTGAATATGATATAAATATAAACCAATATCAATATCGTTTCAAAATGTAGTACAATATGTATGATATAAATAAATACATGTTTCAAAAAATAAGAACCAAAAAGCTACCCTAGCTCGGTCCAGCTCCACCTCTGAATAACGATAGAATAACGCGCGCCTGCTCCTCGGTCAATAAACTCTGCAATTCGGCGCGAGCGGGAGTCTGAGCGGCCTGTGGAGCTGGCGATGTGTTCTGCGCAGCAGCCGTCGAGGTAGTCGCTTGCGGAGCCGCGGCTGCAGGAGTCTGAGCGGGCGGTGGAGCTATAGGAGCTGTCTGCAGAACCGCAGCCGATGTAGTGGCTTGCGGAGCCGCAGCCGAAGGAGATACATGTGGAGGCTCGGCCGATGTACCCTGTCGCGTCTGGACCTAACGTGTGTAATAAGCGTGTAAGAACTGTGTATTATTCGAATTCGTATCATTATTAAGTTATTTCGAAACCCCGTTTGGATATCTAGTTTGGAAAACCGTTGTTTAATTTAATTACATATATAGGTATGATTAATCAAACTTAAGTCTAAAACCAAATAAGCTCAAGCTACGTACTAATTATGGATATGTTGATATTTATATAATATGACATGATATTTTATTATAAAGTAGTATACATACCAGTATCTCCTTCAACTCCTGAACGGTGGCCCTCAAGCTCTCCAGTTCCTGATGGACACGTCGGTCACTGGAGACGGAGGAAGTAACCGCCGGGGTGGAGTCCAACCTCATATGGGCCCTGCTAGGGCCCAGTCCCCGGCCTCTCTCCCAACCTCCGTGGTGCCCTCCGTATGCGGCGTCCAGAACTGGGGTCAGCAGCCTCGGATCGCTCTGTCCGGTAAAATCGATCCCCGAGACTCGGCCTGCTCAACCACCCGCTTCTACACCCACATTAAGCAGTAAAGTATAAGTATAAAATTTAAACTTGAACCTTCCAAAACTAAAATTTCAAATTTGGGTAGAAAAAATATTAACACTTACGCAATACTCCTGGGTAGCGACGTCGGGATATCGAAACTCGCCCATGGCGGGATCTGTCGAGGTGCCGTGGACGGCAAGATATGCGGACAGCACGCTCGGTATACCACCTGACGCCACGGTCCGAGCTGTCTGCAATATTAGAAAATAACTCTTAATATTAGAAATATTAGAAAATAACTCTTAATATCGCAGAATATCACAAAGGTCGGTCTATTGTAATTTACCGATAACTCCATGGTTCGAGTAATATTCCTCGAGCCACCTGTGTAAGTAGGGCGACCCCTCTTCGCCGACTTCCTGTTCTCTGTATTCTGAGCGGACTGTTTCTGCACAACGCATTAACATTTAGTTTTCTAATTAAGGAACACAAAAAATAAATTATATCCTAAACAATGAATTACATTTAAAATGCATACCTGTTTGCGCTGGGAGTCGAAATATTCGCACAATAGAGGCCATGTCTCTACGTCGACTCTCGCAAACGCCGGAGTAGATAGGAGGGCCGCTCTCTCTGCCTCGGAGGTCGCCATCCACAGGGAGTAGCAGTCGGCCTTCAGCTCATTCCTGTTGTATCGGACCTTGGCCTGCATGTTCTTCATCAGGCCATTGTACAGAGCATGAAGGTCGAGCACCCTCCCCGGATGATCAGGGTCGGCTACAGGCTGAAAATCGTAATCCAACTGAAAATCCAAAAAAAAAACATTGTTATTAGATTGCAAGTGTTAATAATAAATATGATAAGCGGATAGATCAACTGAAAATATATATTAATACGTACCCGAGCCTGATCAAAGAAGAGGGCGAATGAGCGCTGGTGCGGCTCGCCCCACTCAACGTGAAGTGGATAGTTCTTCACGAGCCGGCTCTCGTCCCCCATATACCGGCCGAACCTCTCAGCATGAGGACCGGTATAGCGATAGTTAAGGGTAAAAAAAGGGGGAATGCTGCCTCCCCCTAGCTCTGTCAGGCCTCAGCCTATGGAACTGATTCGGGCCTCGAGTCCCCCTCTGGGGATGGGGAGGCCCTGCGTCTGCACGAAATATCAAGACAATCAATATTAAGACAAAGTTGTATTAAGAAATCAAGGTTAAACGAAAATTCAAGTGTGATATATACCTCCGGTGACTATCGCACGAGCCTGGGCCCGGGCAGCAGCACGAGCGGGACGATGGTTCCTCCGGTGAGGAACAACCGGGGTCCCGGATGTGGACGCATCCCCTCCAACTAGAAAATAAATATCGACGCTAAATTTCCATGAAGTTCATATTTATTCTATAGAGCATATATAAAATGAATAAATATTTTAAATTTATTCATACTAACCTGCAGACGATGCGGAGGGTATGGAAGCGGCAGGAGTGGCCCCTGCGGAAGATGTGGACGCACCACCTATAATTAGACAATTAAAAATAGATTATATAAGTAATTGCAAAAAGAATGTGTAGATCAATAATATAACGTTCTAAATCAATATGCATGCACTATAGGATATATAAACATACCCGCAGGTGCGGTGGTGTCACCACCTACAGCTAGACAATAATAAAAATTGCTAAGTAAGAGCAAAAAGAATGTGTGTATTTATGATATAGCATTCTAAATCAATATACATGCACTATATGATATATAAACATACCTGGAGGAGCGGGAGTGGTCTCTGTCCCAGATGTGGACGCATCACCAACAACTAGACAATCGAACATTGACAATATAAGTAATTTTGACATAAACAGGCATGAATATCTGTAATATTACATTCAAAATGGATATGCGTGCAGTATACCTGGAGGTATGGCAAAATCCACATGGAAGGAGGCATCCAAGGGGTCTCCGATCTGGGTGCAAGACCGGCCCTCTGAAACTCCCTACGGAGCTCTCCGGGCGGCAGAACCGCTATGCCTCTGCCTCTGCCTCTGCCTCTGCCGCGGCTGGAGCTCCTGCCGCCCTTCGCTGCTCCCGACATCGTCATCAAATCTAGATAAACGGTTCGTGGACGCATTAGACAATCATTAAAAGTATTGACTATATATGTATAGAGCGTAAAATGTGAAGTAATAATATAACATTACTGATAACCTTTTTCGTTTCGTGGGCGCATTATACATATCTACTTGGATTTCATCGTCGATGTCATTTCTAACTCACGTAACTTCATGATCGGTCGAAGACAACCCGTCCTTCGAAACAGACGGTCGGAGCACTTTAAGCCTTCTTTCTTCTTCGTCCTCATCGCTGTCCTCGAATTCTGGGACATCGTAGACATCTCTGGGTTTCTATCGGCATACAAAACTCCATCCCGGATGCTTCAAACACTGTGAGTAGTATACTTGGAACGCTTGGTTCGGAAAGATAAACGGATCTTCATGACCGTAAAATCGAAGTGTGTTCACACTGGTCAATCCATATTCATCTTTCCAAGTCCTAAGATTGCTTCTCCACCTGTCCTATCGGTTCGCGGATCGTACCAAGTACACTGGAATATATAAAAGGGTTCTGATCGTCCGGGATAATGGATGCCGAGTATACAATTTAAATACCCATAGTAAATCACACCGTCCGATCCTACCGTCGCAATCCCACTATTCTGAGTGGTTCTAGATGTTTCTATGTCCTTAACTTCGAATTTGTATCCAAGGACACCAAATCCTTTGTAATATGCAACCTTCATACTAGGAAATTGAGCTAAACATCTTGAATCACTCTCAAATGATGCAGACAAGTTCGGATCGTGGATCTAACAAAACAAATTTTACGACAAATACATAACGATACAAGTTTAGATTAAAACTGATAGCAATAAAATGTTATTCGAATAACTTACATAATCTGTGACCCAATCACAAAAATTATCCTGATGGTATTTTTCCAAACGTTCTTCGTTCCAATCAGGATGCCCCTCACGTACCTCGTTAAAATGAATTCTGTTTTCGACAAATAATTGTGACATTAATATTATATCATTTCATACACACACAAACACAGATATAACAATTAATCCAAAAAAACTTACTCTCTAATTTGTTCAAGACATGCGCAATTAAGCAAGATAAACCGGTATATCTTGTTGATAAACATAGTGTCTACCCTCTTATACTCGGCTTTACCATATGGCCCGTCTTGAATTCTTCGTGGTCGGTTAAGCCTTGTCTCAATGTTCTCGTCCAGATAGCGGGAACAAAATGTGGTTGCTTCATCAAGAAGATAACCTTGCATGATAGAACCCTCTGGTCGATTTTTATTGCGTATATACTTCTTAAAAGTGTAGAGGTACCTAATGAGAATATGTTGAATAAATAAATACGGGAATACAGGACAACAATAAATTTATAAATTGCGCGAAACGAAAAATTACACGTACCTCTCGACGGGATACATCCATCGATATTGTACCGGTCCGGCTAACTTCGCCTCAGTTGCAAGATGAACCGTCAAGTGTATTATGATATCGAAGAATGACGGTGGGAAAATACGATCAAACTTGCAAAGTATCAACGCAATAGAATTTTCTAGTTTATCCAGCGTCGCAACCTCCAGTGTTTTAGCACCCAACTCCCTGAAAAAACAACATAGGTCGTTGATTACTAGACCAACCGAGTCGGGGAGAGAAGTCCTGAGGGCTAATGGAGGAAGGTGCTCCACGATAACATGGTGATCATGATTTTTCAGGCCATCGATCTTGTCCTTCACAATTTTTATTTTCTTGCTGAATGATCCTGAGAAACCTGTGGGGACTTTCAAATCATGCAACACCTGCAGGAATCTTTTCTTCTCCGGTTGTGACATATGATAAGCGGCATTGGGAAGTACAAACTTGCCCGGTTTACCCGCTACCGGTCTAGGGTGCAATTCACTTCTTATTCCCCACTCTTGTAGATCCATCCGAGCATTCATGTTGTCTTTCGATTTCCCGTCTTTACAAAGAAGTAAGTTAAGTATGTGCTCTGATACTCCCTTCTCTATATGCATGACGTCCAGACAATGACGTACTAAATTTGTAGACCAGTACGGAAGCTCGAAGAAAATGCTTAACTTGTTCCAATATGGTAGTTTGACCTGTTTCGTCGGATCCATCCCGAAGGTCACGTTATTGTAACCATCCCATTTAGAAGTCACGTCCTCTCCGGACAATAGGGATGGAGCTCCAAGAAGCTCCTGATAACCATCAAAGTGAACCGTGTCTAACCTATAGGGGTGGTCTGGAGGAAGGAAACGTCGATGGCCGCAATAACAAACCTTCTTGCTAAAATTCAAGAATTTCGATGTTGTGTGTTCATGGCAATGAGGACATGCTTTGTGACCATGTACGGACCAACCTGATAGCATTCCATACGCAGGAAAGTCATTAATTGTCCACATTAAAGCCGCACGCAGTATGAAGGTTGTATTTGTGTTTGCATCATATGTCTCTACACCATCAATGAACAAAGATTTCAACTCCTCGATCAGAGGTCGGAGATAGACGTAGATATTGTTCCCCGGTGAGTTTGGTCCGTCGATAAGAAGAGGCATCATAAAGTATGATTGGTCCATAGCCAACCAAGGAGACAGATTATAAATTATCATTACAACGGGCCATGTGTTGTGACTTCCAGCCATATAGTTGAATGGGCAGAAGCCATCAGTAGCCAATCCGAGCCGGACATTGCGAGGATCGCTACTGAATATTGCGTGCCTCCTATCGAAATCCTTCCATACCGGTGAATCTCTTGGATGGCTTATTTTTCCATCTTCGCTTGGAGGAGCACGGTGATGCCAAATCATTGCCTCGGCTGTTTTCTTGCACCTGAATAGCCTTTGTAGCCTCTGTGTTATGCGAAAGTATCGTGCTATCTTCACAGGTATATCAGGCTTCTTATCAGAATCTTTCGGTTTATACATGGCCTCTCCGCATGTTGGACACTTTTTCAAATCTGAATTCTCTTTCTGGTACAACACGCAATTTTTAGGACATGCTTGAATCTTCTCGCACTTTAGACCCAAATCAAACATCATCTTCTGGGCTTCGTACCAGCTGTCGGGCACATTATTTCCCGGAGGCATAGAATCTTTCAAGAACGAAAGAAGTATTGTGAATGACTTGTTGCTCCATCCATTTAGACACTTAATCTGGAAAAATTGGACGAACCATGAGAGGGTGGAATACTTCGCATTCTCATAAATTGGTTTCCTAGCATCATTCATGAAATTTTCATATTTATCCGCACGCGGTCCTTGACCGGAAGAAATGTCATCTTCGGTACGAATAGATTCACCTAAGGCAGCCTCTACCATATCCTCCATTTCTTCTGATGGAAATAAATTACCGCCTTCTCCTTCTGCCGCATTACCGAATTCTTCTTCTTCTCCTGCCGCATTATCGTGTTCTACTTCTTCTGCCGCAGTACTGCATTCTTCTCCTTCCCCGTGATATTTCTAAGTTGTATAAAGTCTAGTAAACCCATGTTTTACAATATGAAGCTCTGCCAATTCTACCTTCTGCCAGTACTTATTGCCACATCTATCGCACGGACAGAGAATCTTCTCTATTATGATCTTATTATGTGCGCGTGCAAATTCAAGGAAAGCAGCAACTCCTGCGACAAACTTAGGTTGCATACGTTGTTTCCAATCCACATACATCAAGTCCTTAACTCTGACGTACTCATGGGCCATGTTAGACTGTATAACATATAAATTGTAGGTTATGCTGACTATATTGAGAAATATAAGAACGGGATAGTTACTGACATAGGAGAAAATCCGTGTATATGCTTTGTGTGTGCGTTTGTCGTTGAAAAGAATAAATTATCGCACGTATGTTAACCGATGGACGGGGACTAAGTGGCGCTTTTAGTTTCATATATGAGTATCGATGGGAATATGAAGGTTTCATATTATCATATAATGGTTTCAACCCGAACATCTCGAATCGCTCTCTAATTATGCGTTTATTATGTATTCTTGTTATATGTGTGTGTTCCGGCTGTCGGGGGTAGGCTTTTATCCCATTAAGAATGTATAGAGCGAACACCCATCACTTGTGCTTTCAACCGTTTCGAGTAAATTTCGGCAGCACCTCCCCGCTGTTCTCCGAGTACACTGTAATAGAATAGATAATCTTTTCAAAGCTGTGAAACAACGTTGAAATGAACATCTAATCTATCTTTGTACACGGAGAACCAGCGGAAAGGTACCAACGAAATATCTCGAAATGGATGAAAACACAAGTGAATGAAGGCGTTTGCTTTATACATTCTTAACTTGTCCACACGGGACAAATTTATGGGTTACCATACGATTGAATTTTCTCGTCGCGTAGACTATAGACGGTTGTTAGTATCGATCTATACTGTCCGATATTTAACAACCTTCGTATAGTTCTATGTCACGACGAGCATCGCACGTATGTTAACCGATAGACGGGGACTAAGTGGCGCTTTTAGTTTCATATATGAGTATCGATGGGAATACGAAGGTTTCATATTATCATATAGTGGTTTTAACCCGAACATCTCGAATCGCTCTCTAATTAAGCGTTTGTTGTGTATTCTTGTTGTATGTGTGTGTTCCGGCTGTCGGGGGTAGGCTTCTATCCCATTAAGAATGTATAAAGCGAACACCCATCACTTGTGCTTTCAACCGTTTCGAGTAAATTTCGGCAGCACCTCCCCGCTGTTCTCCGAGTACACTGTAATAGAATAGATAATCATTTCAAAGCTGTGAAACAACGTTGAAATGAACATCTAATCTATCTTTGTACACGGAGAACCAGCGGAAAGATACCGACGAAATATCTCGAAACGGATGAAAACACAAGTGAATGAAGGCGTTTGCTTTATACATTCTTAACTTGTCCACACGGGACAAATCTATGGGTTACCATACGATTGAATTTTCTCGTCGCGTAGACTATACGACGGTTGTTAGTATCGAGCTATACTGTCCGATATTTAACAACCTTTGTATAGTTCTATGTCACGACGAGCATTGCACGTATGTTAACCGATAGACGGGGTCTAAGTGGCGCTTTTAGTTTCATATATGAGTATCGATGGGAATACGAAGGTTTCATATTATCATCGAGTATCATATATTGGTTTTAACCTGAACATCTCGAATCGCTCTCTAATTATGCGTTTGTTGTGCATTCGTGTTGTATGTGTAACATGATTTTAAACCATTGAGATCAAGATTGATAGAACTGATCATCCTACATTGCAATAGCATTCATCAACCAAAAACTATTATTGCAATGGCATTCATCTATAACAATCAACAATTAAAACTACAAATGTAGGATACTGATATTATAAAGCGTTATACGCAACATATGAATTCACATGACTGAAACATGCATCAAAAAAACATGTTCATCCAAAAGAAAGGCCACTGTCAACAAATATAGACAAATACGTTATAAAAACAGTAACTAATTAACAAGTTGATTAGTATCTGGATCAAGAAAATGATAGGAAAAACAATTGACTGTGATCTATAATGACAAGTCTATTACCATGACCCTCGACTAACAAAGGTGGCTTTTCGTCCTCGGTAGCTTGATAATTGGGATTTCATGGCAAATAAAAATATGCATATGCCGTTTAACCGGGAACTTCAATAGGAAACTCAATAAGGTCGGGTGTACTGAAGTACGCTTTGTATTTCGCTATATATATCAGGTGATGAAGCCCAAGCCCTAGCTAGCCCAGCCCCACCCCAACCGAACCCTATCGAAGGTAAAGAACGTCCTTACACTTTCATATTTTTATTAATGATGCAAGTCTCCACCATGTCAAATTCTTGCAATATCATTCTTTTTAGAGTATGTCTAATTTAATAGATAGAATTTTCAAAATTGGACAACCAAGAAAAAGTAACAAGGGATTTTACATACATGCCAAAGCTTTGATTATTTATTTATTTATTTTCCATTTCATATTAGTACTTTTATATGTTTGATGATGGCAAGAAATACAAATTATATTAGAACATTGTACATACCTAATTTCCACTTGAAATCGGTTTTTTCTTTTATCAGTACTCGTTGACATATAGTAACAAACAATGTTTGATTAAAAGGACCCAAGATTTTCTCGATCAACAATAATTTTAGTAATCAAACTAAGCTAAAATTGCTGGAAATTCCTCTCAGGTTTGCCAAATTCAGCAAACCCCAACCCCAACCTAACCCTAGCCCCAGCCCAGCCCCACCCCAACCCCAACCTAGCCCCAGCCCCAGCCCACCCCAGCCCCAACCTAACCCTAGCCCCAGCCCCAGCTAAACCCCAACCCTAAGCCAAACCCTAACCCCAGACCCAGCCCCACCCCAACCCTAAGCCAAACCCTAACCCCAGACCCAGCCCCACCCCAACCCTAACCTAACCCCAGCCCCAGCCCCAGCCCAGCCCCATCCCGCCCCAACCTAACCCTAACCCCAGCCCCAGCTAAACCCCAACCCAAAGCCAAACCCTAACCCCAGCCCCAGCCACAGCCGAACCCCAACCCTAACCCCAACCCCAACCCCAACCCCGACCGCAACCCCTGCCGAACCCCAACTCCAACCGCAACCCCAGCCCCAGCCATGAACCCTAGCCCTAAATAATCAAAAATTTCTTTAATTTAGTTGAAGATTTACTAACCAGAACGGCGGTGGCGACGACGAGAACGGCGGTGGCGATTTGGGAATTTTGTTTCGCGAGCGATCGAGAGAGGGAGAAAGAGATAACGGGCGTAGGCGATCGATCTGTGCCCTTTATTAAATTGCTATTTAGTTGCCCCTACGGATTTGTCCGTAGGTCCTTGGTTTGCGGCTCCGTAGGGGCAAACACCAAATTAAGAATTAATATTTTTATTCTTGAACGTCTTGGCCCGTAGGGGCAACTTTCTAGCCCTACGGATTAATCCGTAGGGCCAACATAAATCGGCCCCTACGGATTTCAATATCCGTAGAGGCAACCCTCTATTTTAGTAGTGTATATGCTGAGATTTAAGATACAAGACGAGGGGTAAGCTATGGCTATCACTGTTCGGCAAAGAAGGGAACATACTAGCTGCAAGGTTGATGAGCTTCGTAAATTTGCTTATATATTTTTATTTTATAATTGTACTTTCAATTATATATTGATTTTATTTATTTCACATGAACGAGACAGCAATGAATTTGTGAAATGCATGCAAAATTCTCTTCACAGCTACTATATTGTTACAATCAGAGTGTCAGAAAGTAATTTAAAATCTCAGAAAAAGGCGCAATATACATGTACTGCACTGAAGAAGATAATACGTGACGACAATGAAGCAGAAAAAGTTGAGTTCAAGCCAAGCTCAACCAAAATAAAAAAACGCAAGTTGATCGAGGTCGATCACAATGAAGATTAATCTATTTTTATTCGGTTTTTTGACAGTTAATTATAAAACTAAAGTTTGATTTCATTACTTGCTAGGAATTGAAACATGTTTTTTAATGCAAGTTCTATGAATATTTATTTTGATTATTATGAAAGATGTTTGATGAACTGAGCAAAACATTGAATTTATTAAAGTTAGATGTTTTTTTCATATTTTTGCCGTGCATTGCTATCGTATATTTATATCATCATTTATTTAATTTCATAATCAAATTCTTTTTTATAAAAATTTATCATATTTAGCCTCTGCAAAAACCTAGTAGTAATATAGAGTAATCTATTCGAAGATAAATTTATTAAATATTGACATTTAAAAATATCAAGGCAAAGTTGTCACTACTGGATACCGTATATATTAGAGACCGTAAAGTACTGGATACTGTATATATTAGAGACCGTACTATAAGGTCTCTAATACATAGTTTCCGATCGCTAATACATGGTCGCAGAAAAGTTGGTCGCTGATAATTCTATTATAGACCGTTTATGAACGGTCGCGTAACATTAGCGTCCGTTCCTAACTGTCGCCAATAAGCTGCCACATGGACAACCCAACTACCTTAATTGTTTTCTAATATCAAACGACGGTCGCTAATGTTGGTATTAGCGACCGTTCCTGTAGCTTGAACGGTCGCTACTACCCATTTATTTTGAAAAAAAATTACAGAAAATCAAAAATCCTATACAATAATACAATTAATCAATAAATTATGCCAAAAAACCTTTCAATCACAAACAAATTTATAAATACTATATATCATAAACCAATACATATCCAACAATTTCAACAACTCAAACAACACATATAGAACTAAAATCGTAATAAATAATACAATATGTCGAACAATACGAAACTATCTCCAAATCCACACATAAACAATATTGTTTTGAATACAAATAATACATTATGTACTCTATATGTCCGACAGTACGAAATATCCTTTAAATCACACGCTGGCGCAATCCTAGCTCACTCAACCATGCGAACCCAGGAAATCCAAATAAATAAATAAATAAATATGAACTAAAATCAAAATTTTTGAAATTAAATAAAGTTGCTAGCTACACTAATTAACACATGTATATGCATACCTCAATAACGTCCCACTGCTGCCATCACCATCAGACTTCATCCTCATCCGACTCCATCTCGAGCATGTACTACAGTGTTATCAACAGATAAGTATTAGTACACAATATATATTCTTGATAATTATATCAAAATTGTATATAAAGCAAGAATTATCAAACTTACATGGCACTTTTTTCCTTTGATAGGTTAAGCTCTACATGAACACAATTGTATACAACGGTATCTTTAGAGTCACCAAAAGTCCTATAAATCAAATTAGATTGTACAAATAAGATTATGATATCAACGATGTTAACAAAACATGGTCTACATCAAGCAAATATTACCCTTCAAATACAAGATCTTTGGTCGATTGTCCTATACTGCAGATAGACTTTATGTTTCTTCCGATACTGGATAGACGGTAAGACACAAGACACAAAACAAACTACTTAGTAAATCTCTTGTCACGAATAAACATGCAACCATCCCTGTCTCTCTTCATCTATCCACTTCTTTTTCACATCAAAAAGATAGATAAAGATGAGACATAAGACACATCACTAACCGGCGTTCGATGACATATTTTCATCTCAATTCCAATTTGGAAAAATATTTCATCGAACGTCGACGAGTGTTTTGCATTGTGTCCCACTCTCTATCCATCTTTTCGATGTGAAAAATGAGATGATAGAGGAAGAGAGACTGAAATTGATAAATTGGCTCAATTTAACTAATTACAGTAGAATGCCTTAAATTGTTCCTATTTGTTCACTTGTTTATATGTGTTTATGTGTGATTATGTGCATGTTAGTGTGTGCGCGCACGCACACGAACATGTGTGTGGGCACGCACATGTGTGGACACATACAAGTATTTGTGTATGTGTGGTGTGTGTGCGCGCACGCGCACATAGTATCACACACACAGACACACACCCACACACATAGAGACACATACTAACACATACACACACGCATACACATACACACAGTTGTCAGACGAGAAACTATAGGTCGATCCTAAACAAATTTAAAACATTTTGATTTTAAACTTACTAATTAAATGAAAAATAAAACCCTGCTTAAGTTTCTAATCAAAATTTTAAGGTTTCTCTTAACTTTCTATTTAATCATTTTTTAATTAGGATCTCGGTATCTGGTCTTAATTAAGATTTCTTAATTACTATAATTAATATTATATCTTAATCAGTGTTAAGTTTTCTTAATGAGTTTGATTTTGTTTTTCATTTACGCATCTAGCATAGTTCAAAATGTATTAAATGATCTAATTTTCATTTTGATTTGGTTTATAGATTATGCTACAATTTAAAAAGTTAAGCAATAAATCATATACAACAACAAGATTTTGAATCATTCAATTTAAAAAACATAAATTAAAAGTTATGATGAATTTGGGAAATATATATACATACTCACACTCACACATACGCGTGCGCGCACTCACACTCACACGCACACTTGCTCACACACTCACACATACTACCTTTCATATGTACGCGCACATACACACTCACATATAAGCACAAACACACATGCATGCACACATGCCCGCGCGTGCACACATACTCGCATACTCACACACAAACACCTATAATTCATCTTACCCTAAATTTATCTAACAATTTTCTATAATTCATCTTACCCTAACACTACTACAAATAAGGGTTGCCCCTACGGATTTATCCGTAGGAGCAAACCACTGCCCCTACGGACTTATCCGTAGGGGAAAGAAAATACCCTGTAGGTACAAACGCCGTAGGTGCAAGTTGAAATCTTGAACATGCCCCTACGGACTAAAAATTGCCTCTACGGAGTTATGTGTAGGTCCATTTTTCCCTACGGATTAGACCGTAGGGACAAAAAATTTATTTTATTTACGGTTTTATAAAATAGATTAGGTGTCCCTACGGACATATCCGTAGGGCCAAGTAGTTGCCTCTACGGATAAGTGCGTATGTATATATCTGTAGGGACAAAATATCAGGTATCCTGATATTTTGTCCCTACGGATATCTGGATGGGGTATTTGTTTGCCCCTAGGGATATATCCGTAGGGGCATTCGTAACCCCTAATACTGAGATCATAGGGGCAAAATATCAGGTATCCTGATATTTTTCCCCTACGGATATATCTGTAGGTACATTGTTGGGCCCTACGGATTAATCCGTAGGGGCAATGGTGGGCCTTATGGTTAAATCCGTAGGTACATATTATCAGTTTTTTTTTTTAAAAAATGGCTGCCTATTTTTTTCTCGCCCTGTGCACAATAATATATACATCGATCATATATAAAATTAATCATCACGCAGAACATATATCGCAGCATTCATAATCACATCTCACGCATAATATACAAAAGAAACCAACAAGCAAAATATGATATCAATATAAACACGCAAACACCACCAATTTCAATATCGTCCAAAATATAGTACAATATGTATCATATAAATAAATACATGTTTAAAATATAAGAATCAAAAAGCTACCCTAGCTCGGTCCAGCTCCACCTCTGATAAACGCCAGAATCTGACGCGCCTGCTCCTCGGTCAATAAATCATGCAATGCGGAGCGTGCGGGAGTCTGAGCGGGCTGTGGAGCCGGCGATGTGGTCTGCGCAGCCGCCGTCGAGGTAGTGGCTTGTGGAGCCGCGGCTACAGGAGTCTGAGCGGGCGGTGGAGCTATAGAAGCTGTCTGCGGAACCGCAGCCGATGTAGTGGCTTGCGGAGCCGCAGCCGAAGGAGATGCATATGGAGGCTCGGCCGATGTACCCTGTCGTGTCTGGACCTACGTGTGTAATAAGAGAGTAAGAACTGTGTATTATTCGAATTCGTATCATTATCAAGTTATTTCGAAACCACAATCTATGTATACTTAGGGATTTAGGCCTCGTTTGGATATCTAGTTTGGAAAACTGTAGTTTATTTTAATTAGATATGTATGTATGATTAATCAAAGCTAAGTCTACAACCAAATAAGCTCAGGCTACGTACTAATATTGGATATTTTGCTATCTATAATATGACATAATAAGTAGTATACATACCAGCATCTTCTTCAACTCCTGAACGGTGGCCTTCAAGCTCTCCAGTTCCTGCTGGAAACGTCGCTCACTGGAGACGGAGGAAGTAACCGCCGGGGTGGAGTCCAACCTCATATGGGCCCTGCTAGGCCCAGTCCCCGGCCTCTCTCCCAACCTCTGTGGTGCCCTCCGTGTGCGGTGTCCAGGACTGGGGTCAGCAGCATCGGATCGCTTTGTCCGGTAAAATCGATCCCCGATGCCTCGGCCTGCTCAACCATCCGCTCCTACACCCACATTAACCAGTAAAATATAAGTATATCATTTAAATTTGAACCTTTCAAAACTAAAATTTCAAATAGGGGTTGAATAAATATTAACACTTACGCAATACTCCTGGGTAGCGACGTCGGGGTATCGAAGCTCGCCCATGGCGGGATTTGTCGAGGTGCCGTGGATGGCAATATATGCGGACAGCACGCTCGGTGTACCACCTTGCGCCAGGGTCTGAGCTCTCTGCAATATTAGAAAATAACTCTTAATATTAGATATATTATAAAATAACTCTTAATATTGCATTATATCACAAAGGCCGGTCTATTGTAATTTACCGATAACTCCATGGCTCGAGTAATATTCCTCGAGCCACCTGTATAAGTGGGGCGACCCCACTTCGCCGACTTCCTATTCTCTATATTTTGAGCGGCCTGTTTCTGCACAACACATTCACATTTAGTTTTCTAATTAAGGAACACAAAAAAAATAAATTATATACTAAATAATGAATTACATTTAAAATACATACCTGTTTGTGTTGAGAGTCGAAATATTCGCACAATAGAAGCCATGTCTCTACGTCGACTCTCGCAAAGGCCGGAGTAGATAGGAGGGTCGCTCTCTCTGCCTCGGGGGTCGCCATCCACAGGGAGTAGCAGTCGGACATCAGCTCATTCCTGTTGTATCGGACCTTGGTCTGCATGTTCTTCATCAAGCCATTGTACAGAGCATGAAGGTCAAGCACCCTCCCAGGGTGATCAGGGTCGGGCACAGGCTGAAAATCGTAATCCAACTGAAAATACAAAAAAAACATTGTTATTAGATTGCAAGTGTTAATAATAAATATATTAGATAAATCAAATGAAAATATATATTAATACCCGAGCCTGATCAAAGAAGAGGGTGAATGAGCGCCGGTGCTGGTCGCCCCACTCAACGTGAAGTGGATAGTTCTTTACGAGCCGGCTCTCATCCCCCAGATACCGGCCGAACCTCTCGGCATGATCGCCGGTATAGCGATAATTCGGGGTAAAAAAGAGGGGGAATGCTGCCTCCCCCCTAACTCTATCAGGCCTCAGCCTGTAGGACTGATTCGGGCCTCGAGTCCCCTTCTGGGGATGGGGAGGCCCTGCGTCTGCAAGAAATATCAAGAAAATCAATATTAAGACAAAGTTGTATTAAGAAATCAAGGTTAAACGAAAATTGAAGTGTGATATATACCTCCGGTGACTAAAGCATGAGCCTGGGCCCGGGCAGCAGCACGAGCGGGACGATAGTTCCTCCGGTGAGGAACAGCCGGTGTCCCGGATGTGGACGCATCCCCTCCAGCTAGAAAATAAACATTGAAGTGGTAGGAGTTCATGAAGTTCATATTTATTCTATAGAGGATATGTAAAATGAATAAATATTTTATATTTATTCATACTAACCTACAGACCATGTGGAGGGTACGTAAGTGACAGGAGTGGCCCCTACGTCAAATGTGGACGCGCCACCTATAATTAGACAATTAAAAATAGATTATATAAGTAATTGCAAAAAGAATGTGTAGATCAATAATATAACATTTTAAATCAATATGCATGCACTATAGGATATATAAACATACCCGCAGGTGCGGTGGTGTCAACACCTACAGCTAGACAATAAAAAAATTACTATCTAAGTAAGAGCAAAAGGAATGTGTGTATATTTATGATATAGCATTCTAAATCAATATACATGCACTATATGATATACAAACACACCTGGAGGTGCGGGAGTGGCCTATGTCCCTGATGTGGACGCATCACCAACAACTAGACAATCAAACATTGACAATATAAGTAATTTTGACATGAACAGGCATGAATATCTATAATATTACATTCAAAATGGATATGCGTGCAATATACCTGGAGGTGTGGCAAAGTCCACACGGAATGAGGCATCCGAAGGGGTCTCCGATCTGGGTGCAAGACCGGCCCTCTGAAGCTCCCTACACAGCTCTCCGGGCGGCAGAACCGCTCTGCCTCTGCCTCTGCCTCTGCCGGTGCTGCGGATGGAGCTCCTGCCGCCCCTCGTTGCTCCCGTCATCGTCATCAAATCTAGATAAACGGTTCGTGGACGCATTAGACAATCATTACAAGTATTGACTATATATGTATAGATCGTAAAATATGAAGTAATAATATAACATTACTCATAACCTTTTTCATTTCATGGGCGCATTAAGCATATCTACTTGGATTTCATCATCGATATCATTTCTAACCCAAGTAACTTCATGATCGGCCGAAGACAACCCGCCCTTCGAAACAAACGGTCGGAGCACTCTAAGCCTTCTCTCTTCTTCATCTTCATCGCTGTCCTCAAATTCTGGGACATCGTAGACATCCCTGGGTTTCCAACGGCATACGACACTCCATCCCGGATGCTTCAAACACTGTGAGTAGTATACTTGGAACGCTTGGTTCGGAAAGATAAACGGATCTTTCTGACCATAAAATCGAAGTGTGTTCACACTGGTCACTCCATATTCATCTTTCCAAGTCCCAAGATTGCTTCTCCACTTATCCGTATCGGTTCGCGTATCGTACCAACTACACTGGAATATATAAAAGGGTTCTTATCGTCCGGGATAGTGGATGCCGAGTATACAATTTAAGTACCCATAATAAATCACACCGTCCGATCCTACCGTCGCAATCCCACTATTCTGAGTGGTTATAGATGTTTCTATGTCCTTAACTTCGAATTTATATCCAAGGACACCAAAACCTTTATAATATGCAACCTCCATACTAGGAAATTGAGCTAAATATCTTGAATCACTCTCAAATGATGCAAACAAGTTCGGATCGTGGATCTAACAAAACAAATTTTACGACAAATACATAACGATATAAGTTTAGATTAAAACTGATAGCAATAACATGTTATTCGAATAACTTACATGATCTGTGACCCAATCACAAAAATTATCCTGATGATATTTTTCCAATCATTCTTCGTTCCAATCAGGATGCCTCTCACGTACCTCGTTAAAATGAATTCTGTTTTCGACAAATAATGGTGACATTAATATTATATCATTTCATACACACACAAACACAAATATAACAATTAATCCAAAAAAACTTACTCTCTAATTTGTTCAAGACATGCGCAATTAAGCAAGATAAACCGGTATATCTTGTTGATAAACATAGTGTCTACCCTCTTATAATCGGCTTTACCATATGGCCCGTCTTGAATTCTTTGAGGTCGGTTAAATAACGTCTCGATGTTCTCGTCCAGATAGCGGGAACAAAATGTGGTTGCTTCATCAAGAAGATAATCTTGCATGATAGAACCCTCTGGTCGATTTTTATTACGTATGTACATTTTAAGAGTGTAGAGGTACCTAAAGAAAATATGTTGAATAAATAAATACGGGCATACAGGACAACAATAATTTTAAAAATTGCGCGAAACGAAAAATTCCACGTACCTCTTGACGGGATACATCCATCGATATTGTACCGGTCCGGCAAACTTAGCCTCAGTTGCAAGATGAACCGTCAAGTGTATTATGATATCGAAGAATGACGGTGGGAAAATACGCTCAAACTTGTAAAATATCAACGCAATAGAATTTTCTAGTTTATCCATCGTCACAACCTCCAGTGTTTAAGCACATAACTCTCTGAAAAAACAATATAGGTCGTCGATTACTAGACCAACCGATTCGGGGAGAGAAGTCCTTAGGGCTAATGGAAGAAGTTGCTCCACGATAACATGGTGATCATGACTTTTCAGCCCATCGATCTTGCGTTTCACAATTTTTATTTTCTTGCTGAATGATCCTGAGAAACCTGTAGGAACTTTCAAATCATGCAACACCTGCAGGAATCTTTTCTTCTCCGGTTGTGACATATGATAAGCGGCATTGGAAAGTACAAACTTGCCTGGTTTACCCGCTACCGGTCTAGGGTGCAATTCATTTCTTATTCCCCACTCCTGTAGATCCATCCGAGCATTCAGGTTGTCTTTCGATTTCCCGTCTTTACAAAGAAGCAAGTTGAGTATGTGCTCTGATACTCCCTTCTCTATATGCATGACGTCCAGACAATGACGCACTAAATTTGTTGACCAGTACGGAAGCTCGAAGAAAATGCTTAACTTATTCCAAAATGGTGGTTTGACCTGTTTTGTCGGATCCATCCCGAAGATCACATTATTGTAACCATCCCGCTGAGCAGTCATGTCCTATCCGGACAATAGGGTTGGAGGTCCAAGAAGCTCCTGATGACCATCAAAGTGAACAGTGTCTAACTTGTAGGGGTGGTCTAGAGGCAGGAAACGTCGATGGCCGCAATAACAAACCTTCCTGCTAAAATTCAAGAATTTCGATGTTGTGTGTTGATGGCAATGAGGACATGCTTTGTGACCATGTACGGACCAACCTGATAGCATTCCATACGCAGGAAAGTCATTAATTGTCCACATTAAAGCCGCACGCGGTATGAAGGTTGTATTTGTGTTTGTATCGTATGTCTCTACACCATCAATGAACAAAGATTTTAACTCCTTGATCAGAGGTCGAAGATAGACGTCGATATTGTTTCCCGGTGAGTTTGGTCCGTCGATAAGAAGAGGCATCATAAAGTATGTGTAACAACTCCATTTTTAATGTATAAAGAATTGATTTGAATTCAATGTATACTTAGAGTATTTATTGCAGCTGATATCTCTTTAAGTATTTATTTCACTCCATAATTACAAGAAAGAGCTTGTAGCTCATTGGTAATACCTTGCACTGCTGAACCAAGCCACCAGAGTTCAAATCCCATACCCTAAATTATTTTTTAATTATTTTGTTTTAAATTTTTTGGAAAGTCAACAGTCAAACCGCCATAACTCACAAAATTTATACTGAGCACAAAAAGTTAGATGCACCAAAATTCCCCCCAGAAGATCCCCCACCCGACGAGCCCTCGACTCGGCCTGACTCGGACCGGCGCCGCAGGCCGGACTCGGCCGGACGGCCGAGTCGTCAACACGGAATTTCGCTGTGTTGACCTGGTCTTCTCACCTGAATTCTTTAATTTTCTAGATCGGTTATCAAATTCTCAATAAATCACTTTTACTCCAAAATTTAATGATTTTTAATGTTTTTTTAATATATTTTTATATTTTTTTAATTAATTAAAACCCTAACCCTAGCCAAACCCTATATAAACCCCCATACCCTCTACCCTCTCACCCTACATTCCTAAGTCCACTCTCTAAAAATTTCAAGAGAACTCGGTACGTTAGAAAACGAGCGAAAGGCGAAGCGCTGCCGAAATCGACGGCGAAGTTCCGGCGATCGTACTAGGACTCTTCACAACGTTTCGACGCACCGACAAACCTGCTACCTTCCTAGCACTCTCTAGCGTTGTCCAAACCCATAAGTCCCTCTTTTCTACCTTTCTATTCTTTCATAAAATACGACTTTTTAAAACCCGACGAAAATCGGAACAAACCGATTTCTGATTCGGTTTTCTATCAAAACTCACTTATCACTAATTTCATAATGCTTAAACATATTCATGTTGACTGCTAATCACTTAAAAATCAATTTGGATAAAGTTTCTCACATGAAATGATAGCTTTTGCAACATACCGTATTTTTGCACTTAAATACCACCATATTTAGTTTATCTCATTTAACCCTTTAACATTGCTATACCTTAAAATAGATCACGAGGTAATGACCTACCTCCACACACACGCAAATACAACCCTAATTGATATCATCAAAACTTAGAATACGATAATAAAAGATTTTACATTAAAATACCATTTTCTTTATAAACCTTTTCTGAAAGTTCTAAGTTGCATACAATTTTAAAACAAAATCTTTTAATAGGGAAATACGATATGTCATGAACATCGATCGTTTATCTAAACCTGACTTTGTGGTGTCTAGGCTAGGCAAGTGAGCTTAGGTAACTTTAAAAGGCCCGTCTCACAATTCGTGAGCGGATCCCTCCTTCCTCACTTGTACTTACCTGGCCACAATTGGCGGTGAAGAGGTGATTTGAGGCTTCTAATGACTTGTTGTTTAGACCAATTAGAAATAGGCTAGTTGGCTTAGGAAACCCTAGAATCTAAAATACGGAAATTTACACCCTTTTACAAATAAATACCTTATATTTATAAAACCGTTTTCTAAATGACTAGTATTTATTAAATCTTTACAAAGCGCCGCTACAACCCACTTTTGGGGAACTCGACAGGGATAGTACGGTTTATCGTGCACCCTCGGGCTTAGTAGTGCGAGATGCAGACCTCCGCAAGGAGCATTCGGTCTCGAAAGGTTTAAAATACGACATTTAAGAAAAATGAGATTTTTGGAAAATAAAATATTTATTAAAAATTATTCTTGTATAAACATATGTATATTTATCATTTAAACACCTATTTTATTATAAGATAAAGTTTCCACCTTTTCCTAAAAATTACAAGATTAAAAGTTACATTAAAATACCATGAATTTCAAATAAATCAATATTACAAATTAATACCTTTATTTATGTAATTAGGATATTTTCACTAGAAATAACACAAAATAAAATTACATTCATTATAACTATAAAGAAGAATAATAAATACTTGAGATGTATCTTGAAAACTATACAAAAGCATTTTTACATAAAACCCCCTCAAGTTTTATAAATTACAATAAGGACCCTAACAATTATAGAACTTCGACTTACATTTCTTTTAGTCTGACTCGGGTTTGAGTCTGATTATTTCTGACTTGAATATGATTCAAGTCAATCTATATTCTTTAATACTCCAACTCAATATGAATACATGAATCCCAGAATCCAGTTAACAATCGATACAACTTGACTGAATCAAACCATGGATATACATCCACTATTCCGTTATTCCATTTACCTGATTATGCAGTTACAATCTGTTACTGATATCATGGTTTGGTCAGTCATCCAACTTACACAATACAATACATAATACTATCAAAACACTACGGGGTTTAAGGGGTAGATTGGTAAGGAAGGTGTTAAAGGTGGCACGAGGTGGTCAGATTAAGACACATAACCTATATTCCGTTGTTGTTGTACCGTGGATTAACGGTTCCTTGTACTTTCCGTTTGCCCTGGTCTCTAGCATATAGAGACCCCTCTCGTATACACTGGCATCCTTCTGTACCAAGCTACAAACAACAGCGTTAACACAATATTCTACAATATTTTACAATCTCTTTAGAAAATACCTCTTATTCTGTCTTTTCTAATTCCTTTTTATCTTTGGGACTTACCGAGCGACATGTTCGCTGACGACATTCTATTTCTTTCTTCTTTGAATATCGTCAGGTGCTTTGGACCCAGCAGAGATCGAGCCCACCGGAGAAGACTTGGAGCAGTTTCACGAAGACCCCGAGCTCTAGACATTGTACCTTGTTCTATTCAGTATTTTCTTTTCCTGTTATGTCATTGTTTAGGCATCGCTTTTCATTTCAGTTGTATTTACTTTTCATGCATTGTACAAAAGAATGTTATTAATAAAGTTGCTGTTATTTTTATATCTCTTGTCTCTTGTGATTTACTTTTATATTGCTTAGATACGCTTAGCGTATGTACTTCTAAGTATATACGTAGAGGACCTCGTCGCGTCCTCTTCGCCGTACACCGGGAAGCGGGACGTGACAGTATGATTGGTCCATAGCCAACCAAGGCGATAAATTATAAATTATCATTACAACGGGCCATGTGCTGTGACTTCCAGCCATATAGTTGAATGGGCAGAAGCCATCACTAGCCAGTCCGAGCCGGACATTGCGAGAATCGCTACTGAGTATTGCGTGCCTCCTATCGAAATCTTTCCATGCTGGTGAATCTCTTGGATGGCTCATTTTTCCATCTTCACTTGGAGGAGCACGGTGATGCCAAATCATTGCTTCGGTTGTTTTCTTGCACCTGAATATCCTCTGTAGCCTCTGTGTTATGGGAAAGTATCGTGCTATCTTGACAGGTATATCATGCTTCTTATCAGAATCTTTCGGTTTATACCTGACCTCTCCGCATGTTGGACACTCTTTCAAAGCTGAATTCTCTTTCCGGTACAACACGCAATTTTTAGGACATGCTTGAATCTTCTCGCATTTTAGACCCAAATCAGACATCATCTTCTGGGCTCCGTACCAGCTGTCGGGCACGTTATTTTCCGGGAGTATAGAATCTTTCAAGAACGAAAGAAGTATTGTGAATGACTTGTTGCTCCATCCATTAAGGCACTTAATCTGGAAAAGTTGGACGAACCAAGAGAGGGTGGAATACTTTGCATTCTCATAAATTGGTTTTCTAGCATCATTCATGAAATTTTCATATTTATCGGCACGCGGTCCTTGACCGGAAGGAATGTCATCTTCGGTACGAATAGATTCACCTAGGGCAGCCTCTACCATATCCTCCATTTCTTCTGATGGAAATAAATTACCGTCTTCTTTTTCTGCCGCATTACCGTCTTCTCCTTCTTCTCCTACTATATTATCGTGTTCTCCTTCTTCTTCTGCCGCACTACCGCATTCTTCTCCTTCCCCGTGATATTTCCAAGTTGTATAAAGTCTAGTAAACCCATATTTTAAGATCTGAAGCTCTGCCAATTCTACCTTCTGCCAGTATTTATTGCCACATCTATCGCACGGGCAGAGAATCTTCTCTATCACGATCTTATTATGCGCATGCAAATTTAATAAAAGCAGCAACTCCTGCAACAAACTTAGGTTGCATACGTTGTTGCCAATCCACATACATCCAGTCCTTAATTCTGACGTACTCATGGGCCATGTTAGACTGTATAACATATAAATTATAGGTTATGGTGACTATATTGAGAAATCTAAGAACGGGATAGTTACTGACAAAAGAGAAAATCCGTGTATATAGTTTGTGTGTGCGTTTATCGTTGAAAAGAATAAATTATCGAACGTATGTTAACCGATAGACGGGGACTAAGTGGTGCTTTTAGTTTCATATATGAGTATCGATGAGAATATGAAAGTTTCATATTATCATCGAGTATCATATATTGGTTTTAACTTGAACATCTTGAATCACTCTCTAATGATGCGTTTGTTGTGTTTTCTTGTTGTGTGTGTGTTTCGGCTGTCGGGGGTATGGCTTCTATCCTATTAAGAATGTATAGAGCGAACACCCATTCGCTTGTGCTTTCAACCGTTTCGAGTAAATTTCGGCAGCACCTCCCCGCTATTTTCCAAGTACACTGTAATAGAATAGATAATCATTTCAAAACTGTTAAACGACGTTGAAATGAACATCTAATCTATCTTTGTATACGGAGAACCAGCGGAAAGACACCGACGAAATATCTCGAAACGGATGGAAACACAAGTGAATGAAGGTGTTTGCTTTATACATTCCTAACTTGTCCACACGGGACAAATCTATCGGTTATTATACGATTGAATTTTCTCGTCACATAGACTATACGACGGTTGTTAGTATCGAGCTATACCGTCCGATATTTAACAATCTTCGTATAGTTCTATATCACGATGAATATCGAACGTATGTTAACCGATAGACGGGGATTAAGTGGCGCTTTTAGTTTCATATATGAGTATCAATGAGAATATGAAAGTTTCATATTATCATCGACTATCATATATTGGTTTTAACTTGAATATCTTGAATCACTCTCTAATGATGCGTTTGTTGTGTATTCTTGTTGTATGTGTGTGTTTCGGCTGTCGGGGGTAAGGCTTCTATCCCATTAAGAATGTATAGAGCGAATACGCATTCACTTGTGCTTTCAACCGTTTTGAGTAAATTTCGGCAGCACCTACCCGCTGTTCTCCGAGTACACTGTAATAGAATAGATAATCATTTCAAAGCTGTGAAAAAACGTTGAAATGAACATCTAATCTATCTTTGTACACGGAGAACCAGCGGAAAGGTACCGACGAAATATCTCGAAACGGATGAAAACACAAGTGAATGAAGGTATTTGCTTTATACATTCCTAACTTGTCCACACGGGACAAATCTATCGGTTATCATACGATTGAATCTTCTCGTCACATAGACTATACGACGGTTGTTAGTATCGAGCTATACCGTCCGATATTTAACAATCTTCGTATAGTTCTATGTCACGACGAACATCGAACGTATGTTAACCGATAGACGGGGACTAAGTGGCGCTTTTAGTTTCATATATGAGTATCGATGAGAATATGAAAGTTTCATATTATCATCGAGTATCATATATTGGTTTTAACTTGAACATCTTGAATCACTCTCTAATGATGCGTTTGTTGTGTATTCTTGTTGTGTGTGTGTGTTTCGGCTGTCGGGGGTAAGGCTTCTATCCCATTAAGAATGTATAGAGCGAACACCCATTTGCTTGTGCTTTCAACCGTTTCTTCATTCTCTGAAAGCTGGAAGCTTACGACTCTATAAACTTCACTCCGCAGCCAGCAACAGTAAATTTCGGCAGCACCTCCCCGCTGTTCTCCGAGTACACTGTAATAGAATAGATAATCATTTCAAAGCTATGAAACAACGTTGAAATGAACATCTAATCTATCTTTGTACATGGAGAACCAGCGGAAAGGTACCGACGAAATATCTCGAAACGTATGAAAACACAAGTGAATGAAGGTGTTTGCTTTATACATTCCTAACTTGTCCACACGGGACAAATCTATCGGTTATCATACGATTAAATCTTCTCGTCACATAGACTATACGACGGTTGTTAGTATCGAGCTATACCGTCCGATATTTAACAATCTTCGTATAGTTCTATGTCACGACGAATATCGAACGTATGTTAACCGATAGACGGGGACTAAGTGGCGCTTTTAGTTTCATATATGAGTATCGATTAGAATATAAAAGTTTCATATTATCATCAAGTATCATATATTGGTTTTAACTTGAACGTCTTGAATCACTCTCTAATGATGTGTTTGTTGTGTATTCTTGTTGTATGTGTGTGTTTCGGCTGTCGGGGGTAAGGCTTCTATCGGTTATCATACGATTGAATCTTCTCGTCACATAAACTATACGAAGTATTTATATAAAATATAAAGTAACTGATATAACATGATTTTAAACTTATGAAATAATACTTGCTTAGTTACTTGCAAGTTGCAATTTGAGAATAGACATATGAAGAATTGAGCATTAAAGAACTAAGATGCATATTTTGGGTTTTTGTGATGAAGGATTAGTGCTGAAGATTCAATCATTTGTGATGAAGGATTAGTGCTTAAGATTCACCTCCCTAAAGTGAATCACGAGATCCAAGTGGGTGGTTTGTCTATTCGACCCGTCTTGATGCGTTCCTTGAATCTGTTCTTTACTAATTTAGTATGACTTACTTGTTCAGAGAGATGAACAAATATTTTTTTGACAGAAGCATTTTGAACATCAAACAATTTGAAAGCAATAGCAGATGAGAAGAACTACTATATAAGGCTTGCATGGTGCACGCCTTTGGATGGATTTCCCCCTATACAAGTAGCATCAATATCTGAGACGGTACTGAGAACAGCCCACATGCTCACCGTATCCTCACCTAAACTCATTGATTAATACAACAACAACAAAAACACGTTCACAAATGATGCTGCAAATAGTAGAGAAAACATGTTGCTAATTAAAGAACTAAAACCCTTTCCAGTTCTAAACAACAAAAATCAAAAGAGTCTTCATCTTCAATATAAACAGCACTAATCCTTTTTTTGGGGAATAGTATGAAGCAATTCATTGAAATATCTGCTTTTGTAGTTTTGCTTACGACAAAGATTTCAGCAGAACAGTTAATGCGCAAATAGAAGAAAAAATTTGAAGCAATTTCCCCTAAGAATAGAAACAGTGCATCCTCACAAGGTTTCTACTAAGACGATGAATTTATTTTTTTTGGCTAAATAATTATAAATATTAATATCAACTGTAATTTTTTTTGTTCTCTTTAACATGTAACAAATTTTTTGTTAAGTACCAAAGGGTGGCGATGCAGCACCATCAAAATGGAGCATATACATGGAAGAAGAAGGTGAAAAGATTGTATTGAAGTTTGATGGCGATGATAATGAGCTTTTGAATGCGGAGGAGAGTATGCTTCACTGTATGATTAGTGGAAGAGAAGCTTTATTCAGGTTTTGTTTAGATTCTTACGGTGAGCTTGCTTAATTCTTTTGTTTTATAAACTCTTGTTAAAAAAAACCTTTTTCTTTTCCCAAAGCAAGGGTTTTCATGACGACCAAAAAAGAAAAAACGGTGCTAGAACCTTTTGTGACAATTTTTGATATATATATTTTTTATCAATTAGATGGGTAATTGGTTGATGATCAGTTTATGATCGTCTTCAATTTAGAATTTGGGCGTTATTCGATGTCGTATGATAAAATTTTTTTTTGGAGAGAATTGGCTTTATGAAATAGAACTAAGATTCATCTATGCTTAGGAGCTAGGGGCATGAAGAAGGACCTCTCTATATTGACTCCCTTTTTTTATATATATCAAAAGAAGGGGTTATATAGCACCCTTTGGAAGTATGCTTTCTTGTTAGCATATCTTTGTAAGGATTTCGTGAATTTAATTATTTTTTGACGGTAGAAAAATTGGATTTTAATTTTTTGTTTAGACACGATAGAAGATGTGTTATGTTATATAATATCTAACATTTGGGAATTAACCCTAACCAAACCCTAACCCAAGCCCCAGCCCCAGCCAAACCCACCCCAACCCTAACCCTAACCCCAGCCCCAGCCCCAGCCCCAGCCGAACCCCAACCCCAACCCTAACCCCAACCCCAATCCTAGCCTAACCACAACCGCAACCCCAGCCCCCGCCCCAACCGCAACCCCAACCCTAACCCTAACCCCAACCGATGCCCAACCCTAACCCTCATCGCCAAATCCTGAACCCTAGCGTCCTAAAATAATCAAAAATTTCTTAAATTGAAGATTTAATTACTTACCTGTTCAGTGGAGGAAGAACGGCGACGAGATCGGGAACGAGAGAGAGAGAGAGAACGGTGATGAGATCGGAGAGATCGGCGACGAGATCGGTGAGATCGGCGACGCAGCGACGAGAAAAGGGGATTTGGGAGTTTCGCGCGCTCGAGCGAGAGAGAGGAGAGATAATCAGCGCGTAGGGAAATTATGTGCCTTTTCTATTAAATCGATATTTAAATGGCTCTACGGATTAGTCCGTAGGTCCTTGGTTTGCGGCTCCGTAGGGCCAAACAACAAATTAAGATTTAATATTTTTAAATTAAACGTCTTGAACCGTAGGGGCAACCGTCTGGCCCTACGGATTAGTCCGTAGGGCCAAAATAAATCTGTCCCTACGGATTTCAATATCCGTGGGGGCAACCCCCTATTTTAGTAGTAAATTCATCTACTAATTAAATTCATCAAACCCTTCTCAAAATTCATTTAATCCGTAGGGCCAAAATAAATCTGTCCCTACGGATTTCAATATCCGTGGGGGCAACCCCCTATTTTAGTAGTAAATTCATCTACTAATTAAATTCATCAAACCCTTCTCAAAATTCATCTAACAATTAACCTCCAAATTTCCCTCAATTACCCTATAATCCATCTTCAATTCTAACCCTAAATTACCAGATTTCTATTTCAATTTGTCAACTTTTTTCAATTCTAAAAGCCCATCAACCTCAACTTTCTTCAATTCTATTTGAATTTCTCAAATTTCTCAAATTTGTTCAATTCTAAAACCCATCAACACCCAAAATCATAACATATTTCATAACATAACATCATAATTCCATGATTTAATTGAAAGTAAATATTAATTGGAGGGTGAAAACCTTAACCTTGGAATGTTGTCGAGTGAGAAGGCGTGGCGAACTCAACCAGCCGCAGCAGCAGCAACAATAAATTAAAAATAAAATTTAGGAAAAATTATGAGGATTTGAGAAAGAATTTGAATGCATTTAGAAGGAGGAAGGGGGGAAATTGGGCTCTGAAAATTTTTTCATGGGTTGATTTGGGGAAGAATGGGAGAGGAGGAGGAGCCTCGCTGCTAAAATATCAGAGCGCATTAGCGATCGTTATGAACGGTCGCTAATACTAAATGTACGATCGTCAATATATCGACAACCGAACATTAGAGACCGTTTGATATATACGGTTGCTGATACTTCTTCAGTGACCATATATAAATTAACGGTTTCTAATGCCCTGTCCCTAACACTCGCTTTTTCTACTAGTGAGTAAGATGGTGAGATGGGATTCTTAAAGTGAGATGAAAAATTTCGACCATCATCCATCAATCAAAATGACGATCGACTCTGTACATCTTATTCTACATGTGAATCAATATACGTGTACAAAAATTTAGAAGATTTAGACACTTCAAAGGTATGGATATCATAGTGGTAAAATGGATGGTAGTTAGAGTATCGTAAAAGTTGCATACCTTGATGCATGACTTACAAGCCTCCAAATTGTCTAATTTTTTTTATACACATGCATATTATGACGTGTCGAATATGATGCACAAATTTAATCGTCCATCCAACGATCGAATTTGGCCATCCCACTTTATGAATCCCATATCACCATATCGCTACTCTATCACTTCATTTTTAAAACACAGAATTATCTTTCTAGATTGATTGATGATTTGTTTATCATATGGTTTCAAAGATGCTTTAATGTTGATTTATTTCTTTAGGATAATAATACATTCCGATCGATCATTGATTGATCGTGGATCCAAATCCATAAGGAGATCCAAACATGCACCAATCCGAATCCGCATAGAAATTATCCTGGACATCACATGAAAATTTCTAAAGATATTTATAATTTTTCTAAATTTAGATTAAATGAATGCGTTAATGACAATACCAGAATTGAGAAGTTTATAAATTATACAAAATAATAAATATATAAAGGCTTATGGATATATTTGTGAGCCATGCATATATCTTTTTGGCCTTTTGAGCATGAGATCTAATGTGTAACGAATGAGAGAAAGAAAATGAATGAGAGAGAAAAAAAGGGCCGTTGATTTTCCATCTTCTTATTTTTGTGTTTTGTGGTGGATGAGGTGAGCATCACCAATTCTCTAATTTGGCTAATAGAATTTTGTCATTTTTTCTATTTTTTATTTTGTTAAATAATGACATCATTTAAGGACTTCTAGTTATAATAGTAAAGATCTGTCTTTTTCATGGGGGTTCGATTCATTATATATGACACATTAATAGTGATATTGAGATCAATTTGATTCGAAATTTCAAAAGACCATAAATGAGCAATAGCTCAGTTGAATTGGCACTTCCCTGTTGGGAAGAGTGTAGAGTTCATTTCTCATGAGGGGAAGTGCGCACAATTTAACATTTTCGAAATAAATTTGTGGATACCTTCGGTGTGTGTTCTGCGCTTGTCTATGAATTGTGTGTGGATGTGTTGTGTGCATGGATTATGCTACATGCCGGTTCCAATTTTTTCTTCAAAAGATCGTTTATCATATTGTTTTAAAACAAAATAAAAATAAAGAAAAGAAACAAACTACAAACTTCCAAAAAAAATGTACTCCTTCCGTTTCACCAGAAAACTTTTCCGTTTCAGATACAAGTCTTTTTTCAGTTTCTTTTATTTTTCAATTTATTTGTTTGTTTAAAATTTCAAGATAAATGTTTTATTCAATTCTTCTAAAATCAATGAACTTCAAATATGGAGTACCAAAGGTCCAAAACTAGGCTTATTCACAAAAAAACATCTTGTGGTTTACCTGATTTACCGAAAACCAACCCGAGGTTAAAACCCATCATCAAAGCGTCTGAAATTTCATTCTGTAACACAATTTCCTCCTGCAGTTTAATTACTATAATAGATGTCTTGAGTACCCTACTCTTCATTTTCACATATTAAGTTATCTAATCTATCAAACGCAAAATCCGTAACTTGTAGCGAACACCTCCACTAAAATTTTGTAAGCCTTGATTGCAATTAAAAAAAAATCTTAATTATTGTAGAGATTAGGGTTGGAAATTTGTAGGTGAAAACCTCAGTTTTGCTTCTCTTAGTTAGCATGCAAGAGGACTAGAAGACTTGCTATGAGCAATTAATGAACCAAAACTTACATACATGAGTCATGCATCTCACATCAGTGCACATGTGGAGCTAAATTAATCTATAATTTCTGTGAGGAGACTGACAAAATTTGTTTAATTGAAGCTCGAGTTTGATTGGATTAATTTCATACATACAGTGCTCCCCCGCCAAATACTGCATGTCTTCTGTTTTCAGTCTCCTCATATGAGGACAGTCTCAAACCTTATTTATTGCAATTTGGTTCTTTGTAAAGAAAAATTATATGTAAAATAGGCACGATCAGTATCATATGTATCATCTAGTGTGTGATCTTTCCTCCATCTCTCATCATTAATTTATACTTTAATTTCTGCGTGAGAACTGAGAAAAAGCTACTATTTATTAGAGCTAGCTATAGCTCAGCTTGCTGAAACCTGCACAGCTTAGTACAACACTTTTATAACACTTCATTAATGCAGTACTCTGATACCAAAAGATTCACTTCCATTCTCTACTTGCATCGCTGATCTTAATTAAGAGGACCAACTGCTTGAGCTTGAGATATTATTCAGCTTACTTAATTGAGGTTCTAATGCAATGCTAATGTGAGGTATCTCTCATTGACTTTTCTCTCTTTTTTGTTAAGGAAAGGAAAACCCAAATGGGTTTTACTTCCACATTTGGTTAAATTCTTCGAAGAAATTTTTATAATTTTTTTTCTGGAAGAGGAATTAATAGCTAAGCCTTAAGTTCCATTTGGGTATTTATTAGGTACTTACTAAGATCAGAAACAATGGGGTCTATATATAGAGGACAAGATTATATGCACTCATTCATACAACCATGAGTTCAGCAAGATGAACCACACAACCAAAAGATCCTCTCAGAACCGGAAACTCTCACATTCCCGCTCGAAGCCGCCTCCTTCGAAATGGGATGATGCCCAAAAATGGCTTGTTGGATCCAATGCCAGGCCTCGAAACTCAAATGCCGAAGACCGAAGACTTCTAGCTCAAAAGGGAAGGGACTCCTGTAGTAGCCTAGAGGGCAAATTACTACAAATCTCAAACCAAGAAGAAGTGGAGGCAAATCAAGAAAAATTTGGAGTCAGGTCAATTTCTTTCAGAGATATGGGAACCGAGATGACTCCTGTTGCTAGCAAAGAGCCGTCTAGAAATTGTACTCCGCTCCGAGCGAGAAGTCCTGTTGATCCTAGAGCCTCAAGCCCTGTTGATTGTAGAGTTAATGGAGAGTCATTTGGTTGTAATATCGTTGAGAGAAATGAGAATGGTTTTTTGGATAAAAAATCGTATTCTTTGGAAATGAGAGCCATGGCTTGGGATGAAGCTGAAAGGATAAAGTACATGGCAAGGTTCGATTGAATGAATTTAATTTTCTCTCTCTCTCTTTCATGTAAATTTTTAAAAAATCGACAACTTGATTTCTCTTTTTCTTTTTCTGTTTTGAAGATACAGGAGAGAAGAGGTGATAATACAAGCATGGGAGAACCGCGAGACCAGGAAAGCCGAAATGCAGATGAAGAGGATAGAGGTACAAGCATATGACATTTAATTCATGAAGTATGTTATTTCATGATTGATGCCTGTTAAAAAAAATTGGTTTTGCTTCAATTTATTCTAAGTTATCTAGATTACTTGATGAGAGATAATTATCAAGTTAGGAGCATTTTTAATAAATGGCTAGCTAAAACAATAAAAAGTGAATTTTAATAACAAACAAGCAAATTATTTATCCAGGATAATAAAATACAAAAAAGTTTGCTATGGCACTGTCTTTTGCAACAAACACACAACCTATGAACTATCCATTCTGGAGCTGTTTGTGTACCTACGACGTCCAATTTTTTCTTCGAGTTCCATGAACTACATTCTGTGAAAGCATTGTTTTGAAAAATGCAGTCGAGATTACAGGAAAGACAAATTCTGACAACTTTGGTGGTGGTCCTAGGTAAAGGCGGAAAGGATGAAATCTCGAGCACAGGAAAAGGTAGCGGAAAAGATTGCATCTACAAGGAGAAGAGCAGAAGATAAGCGTTCGAGTGCAGAGGCGAAGGTGAATGAGCAGGCTGCAAAGACTTCAGAAAGAGCTGATTATATTAGGAGAGCAGGACATGCATCTTCAGTCTTCTCATTCAAGCTTCCTTCACTTTGTAGCTGAACACTGTTCGTTCCATGTATCACTGCATCATTTGATGAAAATGTGTGTTCATGGTGATTTTCCTTTTATTTACTGTTCAAGCATTATGAATTTTGGGATTAAGTTTAAGTCAACTCTTGGAGAAATATGGTAAGGATTCAGGTGTTGAAATTGGTTTGGGCCAGAATTTGTGAGGCTTATTGAGAGAAATGTCACACATGTTGTGATGTAAAATACCAAGAACATTGAAAAAAACATGATGGAGAAACTATCAAACTTTATTAGTGTAGGATAACGATGGAGCGATGCCTAGATCGTCAATCAACTCATGTTGATCCGATCCGTGAGAGGATCTCATATAAAAAGCGGAAGCAAATAAACGATTAATGTCGTACAAACACTAAGATATATGTAACTTTGCAGGGTAGTAGATCACCTGATAACCGTTTGACTGTTGATCCATTTTCCATGATTGCCTTCTTCTTCGGATGGTTAATTGTGCGGTGATCAATCACGGTATTATTCGGAAAGTCCCCTAATCCACCGTGTCCGCTAGAGATTTTGAGAAAGACGATCAAGAACTTTGGAATCCTAATCTCCAGTGGTTGTACTCAGATGTGTCCATCAATATTGTCATTGGACAATATTATGATCATCCATCAATAGTTAACTTTATGATCATTAGTGCAAACACTAGCCTTTATCTATTATATATATAGATAAAGGGGCAAACAGACTATTGAAATTGTATCGGGCCCAAACCCTTAATATGGTTTGGCTACCTCCTAGGCTGACCGCATTATGGAGCTCAAGTTTGACTTGGACTCGGCTTCTCATAACGGGTCAGGTCGACCGACCCCTAGCCCTACCCACTTGATTGGACGGACCATTGGGCCGGTCTGACTTCACCCAATGCCAAAATACTCCCACTCATACCATTGAGTGGGCGTCGTCATGTCTGCTTTGTTCTATAAGTCCTTTCTGTGTCAATCCTCTCTATATAATGGTAGTATCGCCGTGTGAACATCGATACCTACAAGCGGGTAACTCTGCAGCCAGATCTGTTAAGACCGACACAAGGATCTCCCTGTGAACAAACAATATCATCCAAAACTCAGATATCGTGCACTCCAGATCTAATCAGCAAGTCATGTCTACTTAAATACCTCTAATTCATTAAGAAACGTATTCAAGAACCTTGGTAACCTTTTGATTCTCCACACTCTAATGTCGCTTCATAGGCTCATGTAAGAGTTGTGCAATCAAGGAGACATGTTCGATTAATCATCCTCTCTAATTGTCAAGTTTGGTCCATCATTCACCCGCTTTCCTGACACTACCCAAAGCAGCGGACACTTAGGGCTTTTCATCCTTGACAGTTAAAGTTATTAAGGGTATGTTTGTTCCTCCAATATTTGAATGTAACTGAAGAGCTAAGCTCTGTTAAAATTCAATAAGGCATCGCCTCACATGCCCCCATGAGGGCGCCATCGCCAATCCCTTAGAATTGAATCCTATGATGGCGCCACACGTAAAGCTCACGTGGACGCCAATGTTCAAAGCACATGAGCGCTTATCATAAATAAGAATTATGTTCTTAAGCGGCGCTCACGTGCACAACACGTGAGTGCCGACGCCCAAGTAAAATCTAGTAGAATTAAATTCTACATGAGAATATTTCCCTAAAAAAAATTGGGATACTCTCTGTTAAACAGAGCCTTTGGATCAAAAATCCAATGGAGATGATAAATCATCAAATAATAGAATAAAATTCTGTTATGAGAAAATATCTTTCTAATCAAAGAAAAATGTGCTCTGTATAACAGAGAGCCCTTGGATCAAAAATCCAATGGAGATTAAAAATCACCGTTTGACAGAATAAATTATGTATATGGGAAAATATTTCCCTAATCTTGTTAAAAACAAGAAAACATATTCTATAAAATAGAAATTCTTGGATCAAAAATCCAACAGTGGGTAAAATTCCCCAAACAAATTTTGAGACCAATTAATTAATTGGAATCTTTCAATAAGAGATTTTCTCAAAACTAATTAACAATTTGCCTCCTATATAAAGGACCCAAGACTTCAAGTCACATATAGAGAGAACCCCCTCATAAGCTTCTGCAAAAAAAATACAGAAGGCTCTAAAAAATAATAGAGAATTTAATTCTCAATAGAGTAGAGGATCTTTTCAAACCCTAGGTAAAGAAATCACAGAGATCAAAATATCTCATTTACCTATCATAGCATATCTAAAGGTTTAACCCTTCTCAAGAACTTAGTTCTTTCTCTCGATCTGAGATCTACAAGACAAGTCTCCCATAAGTTCAGAATTTAATTCTCATCGAGAAGACCTTGTTCTTGAGAATCATAGATTCAGAAAAGAACTAGGTTAAAAAGAAAGAAAAAATAAAAAGAACCTTTCCTATGAGAATTTAATTTCTCGGAAAATAGAGTTTAACTCTAAAAAGAAACTTAGTTGTTATAAAAAAAAAACTTAGTTCTTAAAGAAAACCTGATCTCAGACCTTCAAAACAAAGATCTTGGTGATCATTAATGGTCAAAATATCATTAACAGAGATTCAATCTTTGGAAAAAAACAAAAAAAAAAACCTTAGAGCCTCACATGCTTCCCACCTAGGAGCCCTCCCAACAGCGCCCAGCGCCAAACGTGAAAAACACGCGAGCGCCCAAAGCAGAAGGCCAGCGCCTTACGTGAAATACACGTGAGTGCTGAACAAAAGTGCTTAGCACTTCATATACAGCCAAAACGGCTGAGTGCTTAGCACTGATTGGGTAGCGCCCAGCACCTCGCGTGCTCCTCGTGTGGACGCCGTACAAAAGTGCTTAGCACTTTATATACAGTCAAAACGGGTGAGTGCTTACCACTGATTAGGCTGCGCCCGGTGCCTCACGTACTCCTCACGTAGACGCCATATAAAAAGTTCTTAACGCTATATATATATATATATATATATATATATTCAGTCAAGATAACTGAGTGCTTAGTACTGATTGGGCAGCGTCCATAACTGAAGACTTCACATGATACCCATGTGAGCGCCAGAGTTTCAAACAAGTGCTTAGAAATTTTGCATAAAAAAGGGGGCTGAAAAAACAGAGCCCAATTAAGCGCTTAGCACTTTTGAACAAAAAAAGAGACTAAGCAGACTAAGCCCAAATTGGCTAAGTCTCTAAAGTTTTTTTTGCAGCTGAGCCCAATTTCTCTTTGTTGGATCTTAATAAAATTTAATGATCCTTAAAATATTGCTAAGTTGATCTTAGTCTCAAATAGGACTAATATATTCTTAGTTAAAAATAAATTGGGCTTAAATGCTCATATATTTAAGTTGATCTTAATTTCAAACTAGATTAACGGTGCTTAAACCAAACAAAATAGTTTTGACCTAAAGGAAAATATAACTTAAGTTCAAAATCCCAAATCTAAAATATACGGATTTGGACTGATCCATGTCTTATGGGCGACGACATAAACTAGTCTTCGTATACAATCCATGGGCAATCTTAACAAACAAAATAACATACGGCACGAAGTGAATTGCTGGAGAAGGAGAAAGTGGTTATCGCAACACGATAACGTAATTAACTGCAGGGGCTTGCGCCTGTAGGGAAGAGCGTTGCCACAATCAAAAACCCCTCACAAACGAGGGGGATTTAATAAAGTCTACTACAAAGGTCGCATCTGTCTAAACCTTCGATATATGGTGCCATAAATCAACTTGGTATCTTCAGAGAGGTGGATGGAGGAGTCCAAATAGCATCTGCCCCCAAATTCAGGCCAGACATCCCAACGTCTCACCCTGTCTTTCGGCGGTGAATAGATTCTGGAACGCCTGGTGGGACCTTTTCCTCTTTCCACTCCACACTTCGTGTGTCGTGTTTCGCAAACAAAATCGCGGTTCACTATGGTTGCCCCTGAATTCGAGATAATAAAACTTGGAGTCTTTCTCCTATGCAGAAAATCAATGGCTTCTCAATGCACTGCATGTAACAACAACTCTCGCTCCACCGCAACTGGAGAAGTGACCTATGGGCCCAACGCGGCCTCTATTTTCTCAATGGAAGTGGGGCAAGTCATACAAGCCACTACTGGATTGTTCTTTGGGGCCATGCACCCACCTGTGAGTTTCGGTGCCTCAGTGTCGCAAGAAGAAACTCCTAAAAGGTCGGTTTTCGATCGACTGGCAACCACAACAGCCCTTCTCAATAGGCCATCCAAATCTGGCGTTTCAGTCTTCAACATGCTGAGCAAAAGCACAAAGGAGCCCGTAAAGAAGATCGTAATACCTGAAGGGGCTACCTCAAAACGGATAGCCCTCCCAACTCCTCTTACAGGAGAAGCCGTCAAAGGCGCTTCCCCCACCAGACGGTCGGTTTTCGAAAGGCTGGCCGCTTCTCCTCAAACTTCAACAAGGACGTCGGTCTTCAAAAGGTTAACATCGATTGAAGCTCCTCAGCAAAACCAGGTGCATAATGAAGCCGCTTCCAAAACTGAGGCGGTCCCTTCTGCGAGGCACGCTCGACGTCGTTACTGGCGCCGAGTGAGTGAAGCTGGCGGAAACTCCCCCTCTGGACTTACCCCACCAGCTCCAATGGTGGAATTCGACGCTGCTGTTCCATCCAGGAATAACTTTGATCCGCTCAGGAGGGTATGTAAGAACTCCCCGACGGCGGTGCAGAAGAAATCACCTCTGGCAGTAGAGGTCCCTGGGCAAGCAAAGCTGGAGTGGCCTCATCAGCGGCTCTCTTTGCAAATTCATAGGGTCTGGCTGAAAGTCTAAGACTCTGTGATTGGCAAAGATTACTCTCGTTGACCTAAGAAATCCAAGGGGTGGCAAGAAAAAGAACACTCCTCCGCCATACAATGGGGGAATTCTTCTAAACGGGTGCCTGTCACAATAGCTCCTTCAACTCCAATCTCTCATGAATGAACGAGGCTGGAGAAAAATTTACCGCCCGCGGCAAATTCCAAAGGTGATAGACCTAAACGCCCCAAGGCCGGGGGCATAACAATAAATACGGTCTACATGGCTTCGGGAAAAGAAGAAAGCCGTGCTTCGGTGAGTCACCGACCGTAAACTCGGTCACTGACCAAGGCTCAGGAGCAAAAACAGAAGATCCAAGAAATGCTGACCAAACTGGCAGCACTTACCGGACAGAAAGAAAGTCCGGACAAAGAAGCTGAACAGCGCCAAGAGCAGGAGACCGATACAGAGTTCCTATGAAGGGTACTCGAGAGAAAATACAAAGAAGCCGCTGAACAAGGTGCCAACAAAAAGCAAATGGCTCTCTTGTTCCAAGACATGGTTGGAATGACGATCCAACCAGAACCCCCGGCCGAGAATCCGCCGATAAGCATCGAGGATGACAGAGGGGAAATATCAAACCCTCCTCCGGCCTTATCGGCAGCCAAAGAAGAAACGATCTCCAAGGACACCCTTGATGATTTCATAGCTCAACAGATAAGAGCTCATCAAGCTAATGAGGACGCTGGCCAAATTGTCAGAACCGGACGACCATATCCAAGCTGGTATGATCAAATCAAGTACCCGCCAGAATATACGATCCCTAAGTTCCATGTCTACAAAGGAACATGAAACCCTCATCAACACGTCGCGCAATTCAGAGCTCTGTCAGGCAACACTGGAGGGGACAACAAATTGTTGCTTCGCCAGTTCGTCGGCAGCCTGTCAGAAACAGCCTTCGAATGGTACTCGGAGCTCCCAAATGACTCCATGAAAACATTGCAGAGATGGAACTGCTGTCCACACAGCGTTTCGCCAGCATGAGCGAACGTACTCCAATCATGGTATTAATCAATACCAAGGTAAAGCCGGGAGAAACCTGGGTCCAATACGCGATCCAGTGGCAGAACCTGTGGTCTAAGTGCGAACAACGCATTGAAGAATCCCCTGCTGTGGGAATGTTCATCGGGACCCTTGATCCTCAAACGGCCGTGTCCCAGTTCATGAAATTCTTTAAACCAACCATCTTTCAAGCTCTGATAGATAAACTGGCTCAAATGGACCAGATGGGCCACGTGCCTTCCTCCTCAAATAAGGACCCTCGAAATGGCAAGGGTAAAGGGAAAGCGACCTTCGTTGCCAATACGCAACAACAGGCGAGTGGCCCAAAACTAGCTTCTTGCCAAAACCACGCGTGTCCGCGTCTATCCTTGGAGGAAAGACTACGACGCGCTTACTCATTTCCCCATGACAATACGAGGAGACTGTTTGAATTGGCAATGCGTAATAAACTCATCACATTATCAGACCCACGGCATCCACTGCAACCCGGCGACGTCAACAACCCTAACTACTGCTCCTATCACAGAATGGTGAGCCACCCAATTGAAAATTGCTACGTATTCAAAAACTGGGTCGAGGACCAGTATCAACAGGGGAAATTCACATTGTCTGATAACTGAAAGGTAAACCCACCCCAGAAGCACACTCCCAAAAAGATGGATGCGCAGAGGGCATCATGCTCGCTCGTGGAAGAAACTCCATGGGAAATCGTTCTTTTAGCAAAAACCAAAAGAATGCTGAAGGATCTGCAAGCATGTCTGGCAGTCATGTGGAAAAGCCCACTTGAAGCCGAAATAATCGAAGGGATGCTAAAAGCTCATCCCGCACGGAAAGTTGTTGGCAAAGGGAAAAACCCACAAGTCAAGCCTTCGAAATCATCGAAGAAAATCAAGAAGCCTGTGCAGCCTGCCGAGTATGACGAAAAGCGCACAGATCTACAAAAATACATTGATGCGCTTGAGGAGTACAACCAGAAGGTGCGGACACCGGTCACACTCTAAGTCTCAAGCATATTCTTAAGGACGAAGATAGTGACTATGATGAGGAAAATGACTCATCAAAAGACATCGAAGACCATGTAGCAAGTTGCCACATGGTCTCCTATTCATTGTTATATGATGAAGAAACTCCCTCAGCGTCAGAAAATAACGCGGAGGAACTAGGGGCAGAATCGGCGCTAAAATCCCCAGAACTGCCAGAAGACCCGATCGATAGGCTGTTAAACGAAGCCTTTCGAAAAAGAAAAGTTGAACATGAACGTGAGACAGTCATATATAAAAAGGCTAAGCGTCAGCGTCAGGGAAAAGAAGCTACGGCGACGACGAGTCGTAAAGTACTCCGACCAAACCAAAGCATACCTGCAACAAATAAGAGTAGGATCAAAACAGAGAAGGGGTTCGCCAAAGACCTGTCAATGGGGATGAAGCTGCCACCTCTCGTAAGGAACACTCCCAGGGTCATATGCCTCGATGGAGAAGATGCACATCCAGACTATTGCCTATATTATCAGAAGGTCACTCATCCCACCGAGGAATGCAGTGCCTTCAAGAAGTGGTGGCAAGGATACGTTGCTCATCAAAAACACTTCAAGAGGATAAAGCGCGAAGCTCGTGCTCATCGAAGGCAAAATAGTGCGACAAACGCGTATGAAGAAACGACTGGCAAATGTCATATGGTTGGTATCGGTTTAGAAGGGAAAACCCCCAAGTTCTTACTTTCGGGAGTGATTATGAAGACGAGATACCCCTCAGACCTCTCGTTAAAGACTCCACCTCCGAAAAAGAAGAGGAGGAGAAGAACTGTGAGAATATTCAGCTGCGTAACCGCACGCTGCCTGAGAAGAATCTTGGACCTACAAACAAAGGTTCGAATAAAAAAGACAAAGGGAAAGGGAAAATCCCTGAGGAAATCACCCTTGATGAAGAAGTAGTCAAAGAGCTCGCAGAAAGGGACCCGCCTAGGAAAAATAAGGTAGATTACAATGTCCTGGCACATCTGAGGAAAATACCCTTATAACTGAGCATATTGGATTCTCTTCTCCTGTCCAAAGAGGCACGGGATTCCCTGATCAAGGCATTATAAGAGCCCGATCAGTTCCAAGCTTTCCTCGCAGAAGAGAAGATGAAAGATGAACTGGCAGAGGTCCATACGGCCGATATTACATACAGCGATGAGGATCTCCTCATCGGTACGTGCAAACATAATTGCCCGTTATACGTCACCGGGTACTGCCACGACATCAAGATAGGGAAAATCCTTATCAACAACGGATACTTCGTTAACCTTCTCAACGTGAGAGTGTTGAAGGAAATCTGCATGAACGTTCAGCACCTTACCAGAATAAAATTATCATCTCCGGATTCGATTCACAGTCATCACGGACACTTGGGTTCGTAATACTGACGCTACGCTTCGGGCTGCTCGTCACTGACATTAAATTTCATGTCATTGATGCCAAGATTTGCTATAACGCTTTGCTCGGCAGGCCTTGGTTAAACGAGTACAGCGTTATCCCTTCTTTACAACATCAGTGTATAAAGTATTTCAAGGATGGTTCGGAGTACACCGTCACGGGAGAGCTAAACCCATTTTCCGTAAACGAAGTCCGGAAATACGAAGACCCAAAATACTTCCTACCAGACTTCGAGTATACTGAAAGGTGCTACAAGCCGGAGAATAAATAGAAGCATGTCGCCACTATCCCAATCTTTGGGAGCGATACTGAGGAAGATGAAGAAATAGTCTACTCGGGGCAACCCCAAAGGAAGAACAATAAGCCCAGATCATCTACTCCTATTTTGGTTTTTGACAGCGATTCTGAGGACGAGGCCAACGCAGTGTTCTCCGTCCGTTCGTCAATGCAAACTATTTCCGGAACAGATTAGAGTATGCAAATTATAATGGCTCCGCCTCGGCATTACAAGGAACTTGATGCGCTCCATATATATAGCGTACAAGAGCTACAAACTTTCTACGTGCCTCCTAGATGAACGGGTGAAAAGGCTATCCTCTTCTACCAATCTACGGAGACCAAAGTAGGAAAAGAAGTCTGGTATAGTGCCAATTTTGCACTCGACAAGCTTCAACCAATCTGTCTTCCAAGATACTACGTGGAGAGATTGAAAAGGCTGTTAAGATGCCAAGGTGTAACTCTCGAACAAACTGTTCGACAAGCCCAATTCTACAAAAAGATTTCGGATATTCCCGAGACTCAGTGAAAGATGCCAAACGGGAAGATGGAGACAACCGGGCTCGGATATGTTCGTTCCAAGAAACGGGAGCAGATCCACAGTTGTCGCGTCGTAAACAACTCCAGTGAAGTGGAAAATGCTCTTCCAACTAGCCGTGACATTAAATCGGAGCAAGTTCCTGTTCTAAAAACGTTGAGTCCGTCGCCGGAAGAACAAATTTACAGGTTAATAAAAGAAGCTTGTCAAATGAGCCGGGACAATCACAGCCGCGAAATGGCCATTTATGAAATGGCCAAAACGCAGCGTCTCAATCAACAATCTGCAGAGAAAGTAGACTATAATACTCTTCATCCCTTGCCTAACATATGTTCTCATAAAAGGGGAAAACTCCGAAATGGAGGAAAAAATAGGGCAAAAAACGCAAACAACGTTCGAAAACAACAAAGCGGATCCAAGACGCCGTGCAATCAAGAAAAACTCGATTGGAGCCCGTCCTTTATACGGAATATGGGTCGGGAATACTCTTTCCCCCAAGACAAGATAAGGAAAATATTCAACCTTGTCATGAAGCGCCAAATGATGACACTTCCGGAGTCTCGGTACCCCGAACAAATAAACGAGGCCCATCATCCGGATTATTGCTCCTATTATCGAGTAATAGGTCATCCCTTTGAAGACCGCTTCACCTTCAAAGACTGGGTAGAAGACCAGTATCGACAAGGCAGGTTCGCTTTATTCGACAGCTGGAGGGTAACCTCGCCACGAAAGCACGAGCCAACAATGACTTATACCGTTGGGACAGGACCAACTCAACATAAAAAAGGGAAGCGAACTCGCCTGCCATATGATAACACTCTCAGAAGAGGGAGGGCACGAGACTATGAATGACCTCTACAAGTGCTTCTCAAATGAAGACGAGAACGAGGTAATCTTAGAGTTTCCGCCATAACCAAAAGAACTGGAAGATGGGATACACACAACGGTGGGCAACCTAAGAAAAATTGACTTAGGGACGGAAAATGATCCGAGGCCAACGTTCGTCAGTGAACTGCTATCTGAAAAACAGGTAGCCATGTTAAACGACGTGCTCATACAGTTTAAAGACTGCTTCATGCGAAATTATTCTGAAATGCCAGGTCTAGATCAAAAAGTGGCAGTACATAAACTGGCTATAGCACCGGAAATAAATCCAATCAAACAGGCACCGAGAAGGATGCGACTCGAACATGAGATGAGCATCAACGCTGAGGTCAAGAAACTAATCGATTCTGGCTTCATCCAAGAAGTTCAATATCCCGACTGGATCGCTAACATCATTCCAGTGATGAAGAAAAATGGGACGGTGCGCATCTACGTGGACTTTCGGGACCTCGACTAAACTTGCCCGAAGGATGACTTCCCAGTACCTGTTATTGAGCTGATGATCGATAACACGTATACCTATGATGTCTTTTCCTTAATGGATGGATCTTCAGGATACAACTAAATAAAAATGCATCCAGAAGACCAAAAGCATACTGCCTTCCGGATTTCGCTGGGCATATTCTGCTATAAGGTGATGCCCTTCGGTTTGAAGAATGCTGGCGCTACTTACCAGATGGCCATGACAAAGATTTTCGATGAACTCATCCATGAGATTGTCGAATGCTACATCGACGACCTTATGGTAAAGATCAAATCTCACGAGGAATATTGGGAGCATCTAAAAATAGTGTTCTAACGTCTTCGAAAGTAAAATCTGAAGATGAATCCTCTAAAATGCGCGTTTGGAGTTTCTTCAGGAAAATTCCTAAGATTCATCATAAGTCCCCAAGGTATCAAAATCGACCCCTCAAAATCAAGGCAATTAAGGAAATGCCCATTCTAAGGACCCTCAAACAACTGCGATCTCTCCAAGGAAAGCTCAAATATATCCGGCGGTTCATAGCCAATCTTTCCGGAAAATGTCGTCCCTACAGTCATTTGATGAAGAAGGGGACCCCGTTCATCTGGCATCAAAAGTGTTAAAATGCACTGGATGAAATCAAGCAATACCTACAAAATCCGCCGGTATTGACCGCTCCGATTAAGGAAAACCCCTTATCCTATATACAATGGCCCTTGAGGGTTCTCTAGGCGCACTATGGGCACAAGAGAACGATCAGGGAAAGGAGAGAGCTTTGTACTATTTGAGTCGAGTTCTCCTAGGGGAAGAAAAAAACTATGCCCCTATCGAAAAGCATTGCATGGTACTGATCTTCGCAATAACGAAGCTCAGACATTACGCCATGGCACACAAAGTCCATCTCATATCGAAGATGGATCCTCTCAAATATCTAATGTCAAGGGCCATACTAACAGGAAGGCTTTCCAAATGGGCCCTCCTCCTAATGGAATTCTCGATAATGTATCGACCCCTTAAAGCAGTGAAAGGTTAGGCCATAGCTGACTTTCTAGAGGAGCATCCGATACCAGCCAATTCTCCTTTAAATTGCGAGTTACCAGACGAACATGTGTTTGATGCAATCAAAGAGGAAAATGATTCCCAATGCGAACTCTACTTCGACGGAGCATCGTCCGTGAAGAGGCGAAAGCAAAACACCCCTATATTCAAAGCTGGGTTGGGCCTCATTTTCGTGACTCCGCAAGAAGGGATATTACGTTATGCCCTCTCCTTAATAGAGCCAAGCACTAATAACGAAGCTAAATACGAAGCCTTGATAGCAGGTCTAGAGATTGCTATCGACATGGGAATCAAAGCCCTCCTCATATACGGAGACTCCCAGCTGATCGTTAGCCAAGTAAATGGCAAATATCAGACGTGCAAGCCAGAGCTGATAAGTATGGCGAAAGATTGCAGTAACTGCTGACACAAATCCCTGCCTATACCCTAAAAATTATTCCACGTGTGGAAAACAGTAAGGCAGATGCAATGGCCAAATTGGTTAAAGAATTGGCCAATGAAAATCTTGATGACGTAAGGATCATTGTGCAAAGCCGCAGGGTTCTCACGCCAACAGATATATCTTCGGAAGACCTAATAGAGACATCCGAAAGAAAGGAGACGACAGAACAAGTAGACCTTCAAATAGAGGATGAAGAGAAGGTCAAGGACTGGAGGGAAGTCTTCATAGACTACTTTAAGTCCCAACGAACGCCCGAAAATGCATCGTCTAGACATCAGCTCATGGAACGAGGTTTATCTTTCGCCTTTGTCAATGATACTCTATATTAGAGATCGTTCGACTGTCTATGGCTAAGATGCCTGGGGCTGGATGAAGCGAAGAAAGTAGTCCAAGACATTCACGATGGACTCTGCGGTTCTCACCAAGCTGAACCAAAGATGAAGCTGAAGATAAAAAGAATGGGTTACTATTGGCCCACAATGATTCAGGACTGCCTCGAATATGCGAAGCAGTGTCACTCGTGACAAATTCATGGGAACTTCATCCACCAACATCCAAATCCGCTACACCCAACAGTGGCTAGCTGGCCGTTCGAAATGTGGGGAACCGATATAATTGGCCCCATTGAACCGGTATCGTCCAAAGGACATCGATTCATATCGGCAACGACCGACTACTTCTCTAAGTGGGCAGAAGCATTACCACTAAGGGAGGTGAAGACGGAAAATATCCTCCATTTCTTCAGAACCCATGTCATCTATCGGTTCGGCACCCCGCGATGGATAATCTCGGATAATAGGCCAGCTTATAGAAGTTATAAAATAATCCACTTCGCACAGCAACATAAAATAGATTGGAGATACTCTTCAGTCTATAATTCTCGGGCCAACGGTCTAGCTGAAACTTTCAACTAGACCTTGATAAAGATTATAAAAAATACGATGTCCAGAAATAAAAAGGACTGGCACGAAATATTGCATGAAACTTTCTGGGCGTACCGAACAATGTTCAAGACGGCCAGAAATACGACACCATACGCATTGGTGTTCGGCACGGAAGCAATGCTCCCATTGGAAATAGAACTCCCATCTCTACGAGTAGCGGTTCGATACGAGATGACAGATGAAGAAAATGCTCATCTTTGACTTAAGGAGCTCAATGCCCTCGACGAAACTCGCCTTATAGCACAGCAAAATCTGGAGTCTTATAAGGCAAGGATGACACGGTCATACAAAAAACTGACCAGGCCGAGAACAATCCGCCAAGGCGAACTCGTGCTAGTCGTTAAAAGACCAATGATCCCCAATCGTGCAAAACGAGGGAAGTTCAAGCCGAACTATGAAGGCTTGTACATCATAGACAATGTCTACTAAGGTGGAGCCTATCTGCTCATAGACATTCATGGCGAAAGACCCTTCCGGCCAATAAACGGCCGATTCCTCAAAAAATACTATGCTCGACGAGTCACGACTGAGGTCAATGATAGATGACGACGCTTATGTTCGCTCGCTATCTTCCTAATTTAGAACCCTGAAAGGAGTATCCAAAAGCGCCGTCGCCTCAAAATGGTGATGTTGGACCGAAATGTCCTTAAACTAACATTCGTTCCCAAGATGGGAATGCTGGACCGAAATGTCCTTACACTAACGTTCGTCTCCAAGATGGGAATGCTGGACCGAAATGTCCTTAAACTAACATCCATCCCCAAGATGGGAATGTTGGACTGAAAAGTCCTTAAACTAAAAATTCGCCTCAAACATGGCCGTAATGGACCAGAACTTGCCTAAATTAGCACATCGCCCTAAATATGGCGATATGCTCCCCTGAGATCTATATTGCAATCGAAGTCCTAGCGGCAAAGCTCGCAACTCAACTCCCACTAGCTGCACAGCTACTCCAGCAATGAAGCCACCCCCAAACATGTGGGTCACCGTGACGAAACTATTCTCGAGAGTTTCATCTCGTTAAAAAATGGTATGTCCACAAGCGAAATGGACACGAATGAAAATCCTAAAGAGCGCCGTGAGTAAAAACAGCAGGACTGCCGGCGGGTTTGTGTAAACCCGAAAGGGTGCAATCCCATTAAAAAATGTCCACAAGCGAAATGGGCACAGATGAAAACCCGAAAGGGAACCATGAGTAAAAACTGAAGGACTGCCGGCGAGTTTTTGAAAACCCGAAAAAAGGGCACAAACTCGTAAAATAAAAAAAATTCATGTGCGCTTGCAAGGTCCTCTCGACCCTGTGAGGAGAAAATACCTACGTGGGATCCTTATGACTCATAAAGGAGAAACACACTTAGAAATCCACACGGTTTCTAAGGAAGAAATACACTTATGAGATCTTCACGACTCGTAAGGAGAATTTCCCCCTATGGGACCCTCACGGCTCGTAGGATTCAAAAGCCTTAAGCTATATGGAACTAAACCTGTTCTTAAGCCGTCATCTCCCCTAAGTTGCCCTACAGGCGATCTTATATTGACCCTTGTATACAATCCACGGGTATAAATAAATATATCCCCCACTAAGTCCCACCAATGATGAGAAATGTCCCTATATGGTGAACGACACTTGTAAGTCCTCTCGACTTATAAGGAAAAAACACTCTTGGAAGATCCTTACGACTTACAAGAGAAAGTATCACTTGGAAATCCCCACTATTCTTAAGGAGAAAACACACCTACGAGATCCTCACGACTCATAAGCAGAAATACCTTTATGAGGCCCTTACGGCTCATGAAGTCAAAGCCTTAGTCGACAGGATCCTAACCCTGTCTATTAAGCCATCTTTGTTCAAATCGACAAAGGCAAACGATGATTCGCTCGTGGAAACATCCTATTTGTAGTGATGCTGATGCCTAAATAGGTGTCAAACTCCAAGTCCTCTCACGGCAAATGATGATTCGCTCCGGGCAACATTTCAGTTGTAGAGATGATGATGCCTAAACAGGTGTCAAACTCTAAGTCCTCTCACAGCAAATGATGATTCGCCCCTGGCAATATTCCAGTTGTAACGATGATGATGCCACAATGGGTATTAGGACTAAGTCTCCAACTCGTAATAAAACTCAGCGAGTCGCAAAAAAATATATATATGAAATAGCCGAAATGATAAGGCAACTCGTAATAGAAAGCAACGAGTAAAAAAATAGCCAAAATGATTGGGCACCGCAATAAATAGCCGAAATGATTGGGAAATCGCGACTTTCGCGACATAAAACCTGAAAAGATAGAGCATCGTGGAAAGAAATTTAAAAAATGATGAAATAAAAACGAAACTTTTTTGCCCTGCAAGTACATCCATATTGACTCTTGTATATGATCCAGGGGCATAAATGAAAGAAAGAGAACCATATTTTCCCACCACGCTTTGTCAAAAGGAGAACCGAGTCTTGACGATTCATATACTACCTAGAGACTATTCCTGTGTGCCTCCTCATTCCAGCAGGGGCAGACACAACAATCAAATAAAAGTGAAGTGGCGGAAAAATCCTAGCTTCGGGTCTTAATAGCAACATCTAAAGCCTAGATATCACCCCGACATTCTTTTCATTCTAGCAGGATGCAGACGCAACGTCAACAAAAGACCCAAGGGTCAAAGAAAAAATAGAGCCATGGCAATATCCTATCTCCAAGTCTTGACGGTACATATACAACCTAGAAACTATCCCGGCGTTCCCCCTCATTTCAGCAGGATGCGGACGCAACTATCAAATGAAATTAGAGCAATGGTATATTCCTAGCTCCGGACTTCAATTGCAAAACATACAGCATAGAGGTCCTACAGATGTCTACCCTATTTCAGCAAAGAATAGGCGCGATATCGTCAAAGCAAAAAATGAAGTGACGGTATATTCCCAGCTTTGGGTCTTGACGACAACTCATATAAAGCCTAAAAGACCATTGGAGATCATCCCACCACAGAAGGGCGCGGTTATGACTCATCAGGGCTCCAAATTGAGCCTAACCTCAAGTAAAAAGCGTCACGACAAATTCCAAATGCTTGCTCTTCTGACGGTAATATGACCTAAAGAGATTACTTGAAGACGTCTTGTCCAGCCCCTGAAGGGATCAGAGACATGACAGTCACGGGGCTACTCGAATAGCAGCTTAAAGACTGCATATCGAGGGATACATCATCCAACGCAACGGTATTACGTACTAAAACCCTAGTACCACAAACCTAACGGACCCTTATCGTAAAGAATGAGGGTTATCTACACACAATGTTAGGACAAGTTTCCTTGTAAACCCAAGGGAGGTAAACTAAAAACACTCCGAAATGAGTACATAAACAAAAAACACTATGAAATGAGTATATAAACTAGAGACTTCTAAATGAGTGAATAAACTAGAAACTCCAAAATGAGTACATAAACTAGAGACTCCGAAATGAGTGAACAAACTACAAACTCTGAAATGAGTACATAAACTACTACACGCTAGATCAAGGCATCAAACACAGAGGAGTGCACGCAAAAGAAAAGAATATATATTCTTTATTCATGAATCGAAATGTTTGAAAGATACAATTTATATATAAAAAAGGGGATACAATTTTAGTCTTTAAGAGGGCGGGGTTTTCAATAAAGTGGTGACCCGTTCACTTTCTTGCCGCAGCTCCTTCTCACGCTCCACTATTGCGGCCAACATTGCTTTGATTTGAGTCCATTGTTGCAAGAACGAAGAAATCTTCTCCGAAATTTCCTGCTTATCAACTTCGCAGTCCCGCATTTCTCGCTCGGTAGAGTCATGGTTCTGCCTCAGCGCCACTCCTTCAGAAATGCATTGTTGAAGATTTTCAAAGATAACCTGGAGTTGCGTAGCATTCGCTTCAATCTGGGCACGCAATTGGCTTAACTCGCTGAAGGCCGTCTCATGCTCCTTTTGCTTCAGGACCAGCTTCTGCTCGAAGTATCGAATGGAAGCAGCACTTTGTTCAATCCATGCAACAAATTGAGCCTTCGAGGATAATTCCTTAGGCGCAAGACGTTTGTTCTCGATATCATTGAGGAAAGACTCAATTCACTTACAGTAGTCAACCCAGATGCCAACGAAATCTTCATTATGGAAAGACACAAGAGTCGCCAGCATGGGGTTGACTTCGTCCGCAAAGTCCGCAGCAGAAGTGAGAGCTTCGACGTTAACATCTTTAATAAATTCACTTAGCATTCGCCTGCTTTTTGTCGCACCTTTGGAAGACTGACGTTTAGCGATGGGCCCCGCGGGCAGAGAAATACGAGACTCGAAAGGAGCCAAAGCCGGTGTAGCCGCTACAGAATAAGACACGCACAAAGAAAGGTCAGGTTTCAACCTAAAAGTAAAAAAAATGATGATGAATGAGATCTAACATACCAATAGTCGAAAGTGGCAAATCAGGGAGCATATAAGGCTCAGCTATTCCTTTGTCCTCTCCTTCGAGCCGTAAGACTGTGGTCAAAACGAGAAAATCTTATTAAAAGAAAGATTACTCATAGAAAGATGAAATAAGAAATGAAGGATATACCAACCAACGTCCGAAGGAGGGACGAATTCTGATCAGAAGGCGAAGTGCGAGTTTAACATTTGGCATAAGAAGTCGAAAAGCACTCCTACAGGATTGCAGCAATATACGGTAAAGAAATTAATCTAAGAAATAATATCAATACTGGAATAGGGAAATAAAAGATCTTTAACTTCCGTCGCTGAACCCGAGAGAACTCGGGGAGGTGCGAAAGAAATAGGTGGAGCAGCGACAGTCATGGCGACGGCTGACAGGGATTCTTCAATTAGCACAGCGCCAGGGTATACCACACCTATATTTGAAATAAAGGAGATATTAGCGAATGTGTTTAGCAGAACTGAGAACCCAAAATTAATAACACGAGGAATACCTGACGGGGCAGAAACCATAGCGCTGTCTTGAACGTCGCTAGTTATGACAGCTTCCTTGATTTCCACCATCATCGGGAAGACGGACTCAACGTCTGCACCTTCGTCACCCGAATCAATAAGGGTCATCCTTATGCTAGCATCACCCGCGTATATCAGGGATCCACAAAGAGAAGAAGTGGCAGCTGGAATAATCTCAGATTCGAAATGAAGACTTGGCATCCCAGAATCCCCAGACGCTGGCACCTCACCCGCAGCGCTGACACCTGAACTCGGCCCTGCTATACCATTTAAGGAAAATGTGTTATAATTCAAGAAAAAACTGCTGTGGAAAGAAAACTGGAAAATTAAATAACTCCTACTAGGTTTCATTAAGATATCGTGCACTGTCTTACCTTGGAGTAACCGCTCAGCCTCTTCATGAACTGCATGCGCAATCTTCCTATGAGTGGTTGACAAGGCAGAAGGAATGACCTCTATAGGAACATCAGGGGATCGTATATTACTTGAACCCATGCCTGTGGCTAAGCTCGCTTGACGCTCCCTCATTGCTTTCTTCCGATGCTTCCTCTCGGCTTTAGCCATGCGAAGAGATCTCTTTAGAATCACAGATAGGGGAACATCATTATCCGAATCAGGCTCAGCCTCCGGATCGGCTACAATGTCCGTCATCGGCTGCTTTAGCGACACTTCCCGTAGCAGTCCTAGAATGGACTCAACGGTAGCCGGTAGCTCTTAAGGCTCCGTAAGTGCTATCGAGGGAGGGATATCCTCCGCACCACCACCTAAAGACGTCATTACACTCGGAAAAACACAAGTTGTCGTGGTTCCTGTAATAAGAAAGTGGGGATTCAGGGTGTGAACAAAATGATCTATATATATATATATATATATATATTCAAAGGAGTCACAAAACGAATCATACCGAGGCCCATAGAAGCGCGAAGCCTCTCCTCTTCCCCGAATGTTTTGAGGGACGCTAAAAAAGCCTCTTCAGTGGAGATACTTATTAAGAAAAGAGCGTTAATAAAACATAAAAATTCATTAAAAAAATACGAAAGAATATAAATGAGATATACCTGATGCCGCAAGAGAAGCAAGCACTGCTTGCTCATGGGCTAATCTCTCAGAAGCCACAATAACGGCTTGAAGATTAGTAGCGACATTCACATCAGTAGAAACTTCGAACAGACTGTCGTTGGTGCCGTATTCGGACAAGCCTTTGATATAAGGAGCATGAGGCTCCTGATGAAATACCACATCAGCCAGAAACAAAGATTTCTTCTTCTTCTGTGAGCCGGCAACAACACCCGATGATAAAAGCTTTCGTTTTACAGGTTTCTTAGGACGGTGAGTCCCGATTTTCGAGCCAATACCCAACAAAAGAGACATCGCAGCCATCACATTTCCAGGAGAACTTACGCCTGGTCATGGATTAGCCGTCGACACTATTGGAAAGGCTTACGGAATTACAACCGCGTTGCTCTCTCTCAAAGAAGGACGGACGACTGCCCGTCGCTTCAGCGGAACCGCAGGATTACTGGCCGGGACAGAATCCTTATGGTCAAGAAGCATCCGCTTTTCTTCCTTGATGACGGCACCCGATGCATGCTGATACCAAGCAATGTGAGCATTTGAGGCCTTCAGGATATGACCCGGCTCAGCGATTAGAAAATGAGACCACATATTCAGCTGCATAAAATGGTGCGCCGCATTGCGAACGCTTTCCTTTGTAGCAACCAGATCGATGAGAAAGGCTTCAAGTGGAACGCCTTGGTTATAACCAGATTACTGAGCAAAGCGATGCGGGTTATATCTCATGAATAACACCGAGGCGTTTTTCCTGAATACTAGAAAACCCGGCCTGATGGAATACAAATGCGCGATCTCCCGGGCCCTCAAAGCAGAAGCTCCATCCTTAAAGACATCGTGTAGCGGCTGGACCACTTTAGAGGATTCTTTACCGATGGTCAGAACCCTATCAACAAAGTTCATGCTGTCCCCAACCATGCACGGACATAGGAGCAATCGCCGAGCCTCTCGCTATGTTGGTTCCGGGGAAGAAGCGTTAACTAATTGCATGACCCGAGGGAAATTGCACCCTTCATAAAACCTAGGCCATTTATGCACAACAAAGGCACCCAATATGTGCATTTCGATCCATGAGGTGAAGTAGTGCAAAGGGAGATTTACGGGTTTCAAACCCGGCTGGGTGGTGCCGTCCGCTATACTTAGAACATGATACAAGCGGGCCAATCCTGTAACCCCAACATCCATACGCGTCCCCGCTACAATGCGATGAGCCGGATAGAAAATAGATGGTCTCATGTAGGGAGGGTGCATTGGGAGTGCAAACTAGCTCAGCCACAAACCAATAAAGCCCATAAAAAATGCTTCCTCATCAATATCCATAGCGGAAATCTCTGCAAAAGGGATGATGGGGGTATCCGGAATAAAGAACCGTTTTAAATATGCCTCTGCAGTCGGCAATTTGTCCGAGTCAAATCTGAATGGATCGTCAAGCTTAGCAAACTTCACAGCCTTCTTCGATAAAACCTCCAGACGAAGGAAACGGGCGACAAGGTCCGTAAAGTTAACTCCATGTCCCCCGGACTCCAAAAACAAGCTCTCATAGATGTTTAACACCTTGATCAAGCTCGAGAACTTGGGTCGGATAGCATTTTCCGGGGTAAGGCCCATGACTATTGATTCAATAGTGAAGATATACTCATCAGAAGGAAGTATCTCCTCATAATGATCCCCTCTGACAGGTTACCCAGAAATTTTTGCAAATTCTTCCAGCGAAATTGATACCTCACGATCTGATAAAAGAAATGTGTGGGTCGGAATATTCCACTGCTCCAGGAAGGATTTAACCCACCACACATGAGGAATGTGGTAATAAAAGAGAGACGCGTAGACCGCTGGGTATAACCCGGTTTTCAGCAGTAGCAATTTCTTAGCCAATAAAATGTAACGGGCCTACTGGAGGTAACCAGCTGGATGTCGAGGTGTCACTCCTATTGTGTAAAGCTGACCCCAAGGACGCGCTTCTCCTTGACATATGCAACGCCCTAAAATATTTAAGGCCATCGGCGGCTGGACTGGTATCGACGCCATGGAAGGTTGGAGACAACCTTCCGCGGTCCAATTGACCTCTTCCACTGCTTAAGCGACCTGTGGAGGGTCAGCATAATGAATTGACGGATCGGTTATGATGGCACCGCACAAGTAAAGTTGCGCCGACCCCGGATAATATAGCTATACCACGATCCCCATAGATGAAGAGATTTCTACTTTGGATTGTAGTTCCGGATTAAAGCAATGACTTCACGATCTATAGGTGCATCGGCAAAAGCACTCTCTGAACAAACGTAAGGAAAAAAGGAAACGGAAACCATAGTACCTCAAAAGAAAAACCAGTAGAGAGTTAATGATTGGCATATTAAAATCACTACAGTATACAAAAAAAGAACAGTGGGCCCCACAAAATCAAGGTGATGATGAGACATGTAACGACTCTGTTTATAATGTAAAAAAATTTGTTTAAACTTAAAGTACTAAATGGAGTATTTGCAACCCTGAGTATGCTATAAGTATTTAATTTGTTTAATAACAGCAAGAAAGCACTTGTAGCTCATTGGTAAAGCCTTGTACTGGTGTGGCATAGCCCCTGTGTTCAAATCCCCCCAACCACATATTATTTTTAATAATTTTCCTTTTAAACTTTTTGGAAGCCCAAAAGTTTACACGTGCAATACACGTAAAAATGAAAAGTCCCTAAAATCAAACATGTGGAAAATGTTATATGTACTGAACATGACACGTGGCTTCAATCCAAGCACCCCACCCCCACCATCGACCGGGGAAGGAGCCTCTGGGGCCGGTGCCGCCGGGCCAGACCGTAGCAAATGACCCCATTTTTTTTTACCCTAACCCCTTGGCCTCCCCCCACTACTCCTCTTCTGTTTGATTTTCCTGCACATTAACATAGAATTAAAATGAGCTTTAAAACCAAATTATAATAAATTTTAATTCTCATTTTAATACCCTAAACTCTAATTCTATCCTATAAATGCCACCCCACACCCTCGCCCTCTCTATTCTGAAATCTATCATCAAAACTCTCAAATTTTTCCAAGTCCAAATAGTTGTACAAGTGGAGTTAGCCCAAGGTCACCTTCTGGTGACAACTCGGGACAAATCCGGCAACACCACGACTCCATGAATTTCACAACTTGTTCCTATACCTCTTTTCTCTTCTCCAAACCTGTAAGTTCCCTCTCCTCTCCTCTCTTTCTATTCTAAAACGATCTTTTATTAAAACTTGTCGGAAGCGGAGTTATTCCTACTTCCGATACTAATTTCATTAAAAACCCAACTTTTCTTAATAACAAATCAACCATTTCTTTATATCTTGTTTAGAAACCATAAACCAACATTTAGAACAAGTTTCAATTCAAAATAAAATGCTATGCAACTTGTATTACACTTTTTCGTTTAAATACCATAAAATTTACCTATGACATTACTTCATCATATTGCTCATATTACCTTTAGAAAACTCACGAGATAATGACCTATCTCATCACAACACTCATCATGACGTAGCACGATGGTTTGAAAACAATATTTTAGTGGCTAAGACGAATTTACAGTTAAATACCATAAACTATCAAAACCGTATTTCTTTTAATTGTTTTCATTAAATTCCATACGATTATGTCCTTACAACCCAATTTGGGGAATCCGATTTGGTTGGTGCGGGTTATTGCACATCCATCGAACTAGTAGGGCGAGATGTAGACTTCCTCACGGAGCATACGATCTCGATGGAATTTATATTACAATTTTTAAGAAAACGTGATTTCTATTTAATAAATAAATTTATTTTCTAATAATTATATATAATATTATCAACCTATCTATTTTAAATATACATAAAAATATCTATGTTTTCTAAACAAAGGAATTCCAAATTTCATGAAACTACCATCACAAATCAATACAAGTCAATTTACATGAAAATACCATATACTATTAAATTTAGATTTATATCCACTACAATATCTCATCTTATAAAAATTACATCTATGAAAACCCTAAAGACGATAAGTAAATACTTGAGGTTTATTTTGAAAATATATCAAAATTATTTTTCATAAAACCCTCTCAAGTTATATTAATTTACAATAAGGACCCTAGTAAATATAGGTTTAAGCGAGACCAATTCTATTGAGCCTTAGAGAGCCGAAGAATGTGTGTGCTTGCCTATTTAAGGTAGACAACTAAAACGGGGTTATCAATACGGTAGTTGTCTTGGAAAAAGACACAAATCATGACGTCCATGTGCGACAGTTACCGATAACTCCAAAACCTAATTCAAGACTTCAATTCTGTTTAAGTGTCTGACTCAAACAGAGTCTCAGTTTACTTCGAATACAATTCATACTTGATATCATTCCATTACAATATGAATCCATCTATATCAACATGACTTGATTTGACCGAACCATTGATATACATTGACTTGTCTATAAGAATATCTGTTTATATCCTTATCCGTTTACATGAAAAATTAATATCATGGTTTCGACAAGTCTTATATCCACAAATCACTACAAAAGAATACAATAAATATTACGGGGTTTAAAAGGGGTAGTACAGAATGTGTTAAAAGTGGCACGATGATGGACACTTTAATACACCAAACCTGAATATCTGTTGCTGTTGTTCCGTGGCTTAATGGTTCCTTGTGCTCCGTATACCTTAGTCCACGGAATAGTTAGACTCCTCTCGTATACACTGGCATATTCTGTACCAAACTATAAATAACAGCGATAACATATCAAACATACATTATATCAGTTATACTCTCTATCTGTCTATTCTATTTCTATCTTTCTTTGGGACTTACCGAGCGATTGTTCGCTGATGACATTCCTTTTCTATTCTTTCGTTGGAATGTTGTCAGGAGGATCCGATTCTCTGGAGATCGAGCCCAGCTCAAACGACATGGAGCAGTTCGCAGAAGACCCAGAGCTTTAGTCACTTGTGTTGGATATAGTGCCCTCAAAGTCAATTATTGGATCGCAGGCACGTGATTGCAATGATTGAGGGAGGACCTATACCGGTAGGACAGTCTTACTCAAGATGATAGTATGCTATCTGGTTTGTCTTTATCATCGTGTACATGCTTTAGGTGACATTACAGATCACTATTACACGTTGATAGAGCCCTTAGAATTCTTGCTTGACTACCAGCAGTATGATGGCGATCATATACGTGAGAGTTGGGTAGTCTATAAGCACATCGTTAAAGTGTCCCTAGTCGTGGGAGTTTCGAGACTGGGCATCGATACTCCATGAGTAGACTAGTGTATACGATCGAGACCCCAACGAGGGGCGATGGCCGGTCTCACAAGCCATTGGTGTCAGTTGGTTCACCTAAGACGTATACAGGTGCTCATTGGGTTATGAGTACACCGGACGGACTCCCCGGGAACATGCTAGTTGGTTTTATACCTAGCGTCAGATAGCAGTTCCCTGGTGACATGTGTACAAGTTAGTCTATCGACCTGAGATCGTCATTTTTCTCATGTGAGTTCCCACTGTGCTTTGATTACTACCCTACCACGGCTCAAAGAAGTCGTGCATACAGGTTTTAGTTGGGTACAGTTTCGAGCCACACGGAGGCAGTGAGCGGATTGGCAGGGGATTCGTCTCTCCCGGTATTGGGGGTGAGATCGCGCTGTGTTTAGGAGAGCCATTACACGAAGTTCTTAGCCAAGGCAAGTAAGATTTACTGGTAGGTATTCCAGTAGTATCTCAGGGTGTTCTGGGCTACACTCCGACACGACTTATACCGCTATTGGGGGTCTGACATTTACCCGCACCCTAGACCCGATATGCGATACTCATAGACGAACGGACCGGACTGTACGGATATTTTCACTGACAGGCTCAGTAGGGTTTCAGGATGAGTTTGCTCATCGGTATCCCTTTTTGTCAATACATGGGTAGCCGTTACATACAGTTAGTACCAATGACATGCTTGTGGTTAAACCCACTGTCAGCGTATTGACGAGTCTTTAGAGTCCCCCACAGAAAGTTTACCAAGTTCGGGAGAAACGTTGTAGAGGCCGTATGGTTTTACGGCAGGGTTCGATCATATACGCGCACTTGTGCACGAATCATGATCGGACGGATCATACTAGTGGGTTTTGGTTTAAGCCGGATCCTAATATTAGATTGTTGGATTATTTTCGTCTCGATGTATTCGTATTCAGTCGGAATGCGGATGCAGGTATGTATATACAGATGAGGGGTATTCTTGTGATTTGTCAAGAGTTTACTTTAGAAGATGCCATTCTATTTATTGTTATAAACATTTGGATTAATGTTTATTAGTGGAAATTATGAGTGCTAGTCATGATTAAGAGCATTAAATGTGGCATGTGTTTTGTTGATGACTCATGGTGTTATTTTTTATGCCATATCTAATCTCTTGGTTAATTATTGTGTGGAATTGATATGTGGAGAGAGAGAGAGGGCAGCCACTATGAGTGGGGTTTGGTCTTGAGTTTATTATCAAGAGCTCTCACATATTCATCCCAACACAATAAGCAACTCCATCTTCTTGACTTCTTCTTTTGAGCTCACAATTTCCTCATCAATGGCTTCTTCTTCAACCTCTATCCATACCATCTCATGAGTTGAGAATCAATGGATGTCTTGAGATAAAATGATCACACACATTCTCTACTTCACCTTGGACATGTCGGCTAGCAAACTTCATGTCCGAGTTGCTTCAGTTTGAGGCGGGAGCCCGTAAAAAGATTCCTTAACGTGGTGCCACTTCGACGAGTAGACTGGAGATCGAGCGAGATCGGAGATGCCGCGAGGAGCTAGGAATGGTGACTAAAGACCGAAGGACACGGATCGATCGGTATAGCCATTCTAACTTCTTTGTAGTTAGCTAGTATAGTGTTAATGGTACGATCCGGCTGAAAGTCTGCGTTAGCACCGGTTTAGTAAAAGTTCTTGTTCCACGTTTGGCCTCGGATTGACGGCCGGGGCGCTACCGTAGACTTACATGGTATCAGAGCCACTCCATTAACCCCTTACTAGCTTGTTATAACATGTTTAAAACATCGATCGACAGAATTCTCAAAACCGCAATTCCATTTTTCCAAGTTTCTGCCGAATTTTAAAAGTCGTCGAAAAATCATTTTCAGTGTATCAGAAAATCATGCAGGTTTTTTTAAGACTACAAAAGAAATTTGGTCGACTGAGCCTATTAAAACGCCACGGAACCGCCGCATAACCAACGTTTTGGCCGTGGTTCCGCCGCTGTTTTGGGGCTTCAGTGCACCATTTTTCTTCTGGGTGTCTTTCATATGGAATTGTGGTTTCTGGAATATTTTGTTTTGGCCCATATTTGTTTGAGTGCTGGGTTTTGCACTTGGGGCCATTTCGGGAAGTTTTGTCGATCGGAATTTTAAATACGTTAGTTCACAGTACTTACATTACTTCTGCGACCGTGAATGTCATTCGAGCGGTAAATCTTGTCTAATTGCTATAGCTCTTTTAGACGGATTTGCGAACGTGAAATTCACGTTGATGTTCTGTGTTGTGCTGTGATGTTGCGGATTCGTCGTGGTGGATAGCTTGGTGCAATGTTATTACAGTTTAGTTTTATTTGTACATTTGATATCGCGGGGCGAGCGTCCGACATGTGGACTGTCGTCACTGCCTATTTGTATATTATTCTTTTGGGGCACGACCGGGTTGAGGTCGATGTACCCGTTGTACATATTTTCTTTTCTGTACTAGAATTACCCTGCGGTGGAGTGCATGAATAGCCGGGTTCTAGAGGGCAACGAGCCCGCATCTCATGGCTTTGAGACGGAGGGGGCTTCACTCTAGAATTGGCGGGCTATTCGCCGCACTCGTATCGGGTATAGGTTGACCCAAGGTGGGGTGCTCAAGTTACCAGATTCCGCGAAGTGTTGGGTGGCCCATTCATTTTGATGAAGGGGGCTGCCTCGCTTTTGGTTTTGGCGCATAACTTGCCGCGCCCATAGGGGTCTAGGTTTTCATTGCACAGGCTATCCACACGACCAGGGGAACGTCAGGTTTTCAGTTGCGGCTCAATGGAAACCCGGGGATCCCAGATTATTTGTATTGTTCTATGATGCTTATTACATTTCCGTGATGTTGCATTTATCACGCCTGGAGCGATTATTATATATTGCTATATATATACTAGTAGATGTTGTATATGTTTTACACCCGCGCTAGTCCAGTCCCCGCTATGTCGTTAGTTAAGTTACCTAACGGGTGATGACGGGACCCAGTGGCGAATGCGGATGGCATATACATACATCATATTTCCGTTCTTTATCGGTGTGATTAATTGATGGGACTGCGTTGATTCGGATCAATGCAAGGAAAACAACCCTATTCGATATTGTTGGAACAATTTTCAAAAAGCTGTTATTGCAAAGACATTTACTTTTGTTTTGCACAGAGGTATTCGGTTATGAATATCCAGCACCTCATTCGACGAGGCAAGGGCCGAGATCCCTTCATCGGGAGTGACCCCTTGGACAGAGGTTTGCGTCAGGGTAATAACTTTACTATAGTCGATTACTTTTTGCTTTGCATCGCGGTATTCAGTTGGAATATCCTGCACCTCATTCTACGGGAAAAGAGCCGAGATTCCTTCACCGGGAGTGACCTCTTTAGCAAAGGTTTTCGCCACTATATTTTTGTAAAAATCTATCAGGTTCCTTCCACGATATCAAGTTCATTATGTTAAAGGTTTTTCGCCAAAAACCATTCGTAGCCCTCCATCATTTCAGACGGGTAGCACTTAGTATTCATGCTATGTTTGTTGGCCTTCGTCAATGTATAGTGTATGGTAGCTGCTTGTTACCTTTCTGTTGCATAGATAGATGCGTTGGTTTGGGATAGTCGTACAACCTTGTTGGCCCTAGTCAAGGGCTTCTATGGGTGGGTTCAAATTAACCTGGACAATAACGGGTAGAACTTGACATGCGACTTATGATTTGTTGGCCTTAGTCAAGGTCATAAGAGCATGGGGTAAAAATCACATCGGGAGTTTCAAACATACAGGAAACTTGCCAGGCATGCGCATACCTTCTGGAGTGTGATAACGTGAGTGGATTCCATCAGGTTATCATGCGATGATAGTTGGATCCCGATACCCACTGATGAGTTGGTTTACTCCTCGGGTGATCCTGACTAATTCTTCTTTCAGGTTTGGAGGAGAATTTGAGCATACAGTGGGAGGCTTCCTGATTAGATAAATTGATAACCATTCTGATCTAGGTTAGAGTGCACACAGAGTGTTTCTTTTCTCTCTCTCTTTGGCAGCGACCATGGCCCGACCCTAGACTATAACTCAGTGACCAAGTTAACCGAACTTTCTTAAAACACTGGCTTTTGGATTGTCTGAGTTGCATACATCATCTCCTTCTTTTACCCTTTGCATTTCTCCAGAACACCCCGTATCATTATGAACATCCACTTCCATTGGAGAAATCCATCGTATGGTTATATACGAACTCGAAGGAACTTGTTCCAGATTCAAGGATGGATTCTGGTTCTGGAGAAATTGAATAGGACTATTCATTTGTCTTTTCCTTTTACCTTCTCTCAGGTTATGAAGGCTCCTACGATTAGGAGAGGGTACACGCATTACGCTTATTGGATAGTCTTCTTCCAAACCATAGGCAGGTGCCAAAAGGTAGGGAAGGAAGAAAACCATTTAGTCTAAGTGTGGTGTGCAGAAGGTAATAAGTAAAGACAATAAAGGGATCAGAAAGAGGGCAAAGTAAATTGCGACTGCTATCATTCACGACCAAACCACGTATTTCATCGCCACTCCTACTTCACCTTTGTATTTCTCCAGAACACCGCGTATCACTACGAACATCCACTTCCATTGGATAAATCCATCGTATTGTTATATACGAACTCGAAGGAACTTATTCCAGTTCGGGGATGGATTCTGGTTCAGGAGAAATAGGAATAAGGTTTATTCAGTTGTCTTTTATCTTTATCTTCTCTCAGGTTGCGAGGGCTCCTAGGTATAGGAGAGTACACCTATTACGCTTATTGGATAGTCTTCTTTCAAACCATAGGCTGGTGTCGAACGGTAGGGAAGGAAGAAAACCATTTAGCCTAAGGGTGGTGTACAGAAGGTAATGAGTAAAGACATATAAATGGATTTGGAGAGATGGCAAAGGAAATATACGGTTACAGTCGTGAATCTGATAATGGAAGAGGTATTACTAGGAATACCTAGATACCCCTTTGAAATATTTTCATGTTTCAGTTTCACTGTGCATTGTTAATAGAAAACTGATTTCCCAATTAGACCTTGCTCCAGGATATGTATTTACCCGGTTTGATTCTCACATCTGTATGGTTTTACAGATGTTGAGTGGGAGTAAGTTATTGGGAATTAGGTGATTATCCTCATTATATCGGGATTCATTGTAATTGGTGATATTTGAGGAAATCGCCTGGGTTTTTGCCGGACGGCAAATATTTGGTTTTGAATATCCGTTGTTATGCACCAATTTCAAACTGTTATATCTGTACGTTTATTTTATAAAGTGAGATATAAATTTTTGAAATTATGTCAGTGACATTTACCAATATCAGTTGATGGTTAGGTAAGGAGCATTAAACAGCGGTGTAATTCTTCTTAACCATAAGTACAGTTTTCAACCTACGACGCACAGGGTATGAGTTATTAAACTTAGGGGACTTATACAAAGTATTGTATGTTGTCCAGTGTCCATTAGGACAGAGGGGTTGTTCCTCATACTATATTCTGTTTACTTGTGACTTCTCCAGTTTTAGACATGTGTTTTGTAGAAATACAAGGTCCAAGTTTTGAGAAGTTATAGGTATAAGAATAAAGTAGAGAACCATGTGTTTCAAGCATCATGATTCTTCAAGGTGATCGAAGATATGGATCTTGTATTAGGTATACAGTAGATAGTAATGGTTTTGAGAAACTTGTTTCTTTTTCAGGTTACTCATAATTGGATGTACTCCTAAGTTGAGTAATGCTGATCGGCCTCTCTCCATTTAGTTGACATGCACTAGAGACAGCTGCATGATTTGAATCTAGTTCCAATTAAATCAGTGCCTCTATTTCTATATTGTATATAGAATGGTTCATATCTTAACAATGTTAAGATACGGGGAGTTGTCCGGCTTATGCTTAAAACCAGACTCTGGATAACTCAAGGCACGTTTCTGTAATGGCGGTTTGTAAATTAACCCGGGATTTTACGAGGGTTAATTTTCTACCATCTGGAAGATCAATAGTGATATTGTTCTTGACTTGCCACAGTTTTAGTAAAATGGACTTTTTCAGAAAACAGTAGTGGGAGTATGGTAGAACTGGATGTGATTACAGAACCACAAACGATTACTGAAAATTTAATAGAACCTAAAGATTCAATCTGGACCGACATTCCATTAGCCACTCCGCAGATATGGTGGGTAACCTCAAGCACCCGAGAGGTACTCCAGTAGCCTCAAGGACGGTGACAAGGAGGTTCTTGTTTACCCAGACTTTCCATTACCGCTGTTCCAGACTATGAGACCCGGCAGGAGGATGGGTATAGCGTCGTTCTAAACTAGCTTTAGAAGTGCACGTGTATATGACTCTACCAGAAGGTTGTCGTAGTCAGTGGGAGCAGTGGAAGCATAGTGGACAAGTAGCTTATGTCTATTTATAGATTAAAGCAGATATAGCGGAGATAGATCATCTGTTTTTGATATGACAGTCATAGGCTTTGACTTCATCAGAATACGGGATGGATCTGTTAAGAAGGTAGTAGGGTGTGATGTCCTAGTATCTGGATGACATACACATAGTAGGAAGTGAAATTCCTATACTACGATCGGTTATACTGTGGTTGTCACACAGTGGTTTCTCCACATAGGATTTGGATATTATATCAGGCATTCTGGTTACTAGATCTAGATTTGGGTAGTGTCCTAATTCGGGTACTTAGACAGTATTCTGAAGGTGTTTTAGAATAGACGACTCCTGGCATGGTGGAGTACCTGCAGGTGATGGAGTCACTCTCTCTAAAGGTGTCTTACAGACTAAAGAGGAGAGGGATGTGCATGATTGACATATCACTTGCTTAGGCAATTGAGTCAATCATAAGATGTCAAGTACCATACCGGATGTTGTTTTTGCACTAGCTGCAATAAATTGAGATATTAATCCAATCCTGGAGAAACATTCGGAAACATAAGTGGATATTCTAGGGATATGATAACGACAGCCTCCTTCGGGAGACAGTTATCATTCCAGGCTTCCAAAGGTGACCTGGATGAAAGAGTGACTGTCAGAGTTATAGTTTTCCCTCTGACGAGGGGCAGTAGTTTGGACAGGTGGTCCAAGCGGATACTGATGGAGGCATGACGCAGGATACTGATTAAATTCAGTTAACGATACAGTCTAAGAAGTTTGCTAGATTTGGAGTTCATTTGTGAACTAGGTCCCATCAGATATCCAGACATATTCTAAGACAGGTATTGCTCAATTCGGGAGATGGCTTTCTCCGCGAACATGAGATTAAGAGAGACATAGAAGGAAACATTAGAGCAGATCCACTCACTGAGGCTATTTCTCGAACGCAAAAGTTTCACAAACAAGCTTTGTGAAACTGATCAGTAGAGGAGTTGGATGTTCGGTATCACACGGGCTGTGAGTATGCGACATCGCAATAATTAGCCTTAAGTGCAAGTGGGAGATTGTTGGATATAGTGCCCTCAAAGTCAATTATTGGATCGCAGGCACATGATTGTAATGATTGAGGGAGGACCTATACCGGTAGGACAGTCTTAGTCGAGATGATAGTATGCTATCTGGTTTGTCTTTAACATCGTGTACATGCTTTAGGTGACATTACAGATCACTATTACACGTTGATAGAGCCCTTAGGATTCTTTCTTGACTACCAGTAGTATGATGGCGATCATATACATGAGAGTTGGGTAGTCTATAAGCACATCCTTAAAGTGTCCCTCGTCATGGGAGTTTCGAGACTGGGCATCGATACTCCATGAGTAGACTAGTGTATACGATCGAGACCCCGACGAGGGGCGATGGCCGGTCTCACAAGCCATTGGTGTCAGTTGGTTCACCTAAGACGTATACAGATGCTCATTGGGTTATGAGTACACCGGACGGACTCGCCGGGAACATGCTAGTTGGTTTTATACCTAGCGTCAGATAGCAGTTCCCTGGTGACATGTGTACAGGTTAGTCTATCGACCTGAGATCGTCATTTGTCTCGTGTGAGTTCCCACTATGATTTTATTACTACCCTACCACTGCTCAAAGGAGTCATGCAAATAGGTTTTAGTTGGGTACAGTCCCGAGCCACATGGAGGCAGTGAGCGGATCGGTAGGGGATTCGTCTCTCCCGGTATTGGGGGTGAGATCGCGCTGTGTTTAGGGGAGCCATTACACGAAGTCCTTGGCCAAGGCAAATGAGATTTACTGGTAGGTATTCTAGTAGTATCTCAGGGTGTTCTGGGCTACACTCTGACACGACTTATACCGTTATTGGGGGTCTGACGTTTACCAGCCCCTAGGCCCGATATGCGATACTCATAAACGAACGGATCGGACTGTACGGATATTTTCACTGACAGGCTCAGTAGGGTTTCAGGATGAGTTCGCTCATCGGTCTCCCTTTTGGTCAATACATGGGTAGCCGTTACGTACAGCTAGTACCACTGACGTGCTTGTGGTTAAACCCACTGCCAGCTATTGACGAGTCTTTAAAGTCCCCCACAGAAAGTTTCCCAAGTTCGTGCGAAACGTTGTAGAGGCCATATGGTTTTATGGTAGGGTTCGATCATATACGTGCACTTGTGCATGGATCATGATCGGACGGATCATACTAGTGGGCTTTGGTTTAAGTCGGATCCTATTATTAGATTGTTGGATTATTTTCGTCTCGCTGTATTCCAATTCAGTCGGAATGCGGATGCAGATATGTATATACAGATGAGGGGTATGCTTGTGATCCGTCACGAGTTTACTTTAGAAGATGTCCTTCTATTTATTGTTATAAATATTTGGATTAATGTTTATTAGTGAAAATTGTGAGTGCTAGTCATGATCAAGAGCATTAAATGTGGCATGTGTTTTGTTGATGACTCATGGTGTTATTTTTTGTGCCATGTCTAATCTCTTGGTTAATTATTGTGTGGAATTGATATGTGGAGAAAGAGAGGGCAGCCACTATGAGTGGGGTTTGGTCTTGAGTTTATTATCAAGAGCTCTCACATATTCATCCCAACACAATAAGCAACTCTTTCTTCTTGACTTCTTTTGAGCTCACAATTTCCTCATCAATGGCTTCTTTTTCAACCTCCATACATACCATCTCATGAATTGAGAATCAATGGATGTCTTGAGACAAAATGATCATACACATTCTCTACTTCACCTTGGACATGTCGGCTAGCAAACTTCATGTCCGAGTTGCTTCGGTTTGAGGCGGGAGCCCGTAAAAAGATTCCTTGACGTGGTGCCATTTCGACGAGTAGACCGAAGATCGAGCGAGATTGGAGATGCCGCGAGGAGGTAGGGATGGTGGCTAAAGACCGAAGGACACAGATCGATCGGTATAGCCATTCTAACTTCTTTGTAGTTAGCTAGTATAGTGTTAATGGTACGATCCGGGTGAAAGTCTGCGTTAGCGCCGGTTTAGTAAAAGTTTTTGTTCTGTGTTTGGCCTCGGATTGACGGCCGGGGCGCTACCGTAGACTTACAACTTGTATATACTTTACTTTCAGTTCATGCCATTATTTAAGCATTGCTTTCCAGTCTTGTATTTAGTTTCCAGTTGTATTGTAAAGAAATGTTTAATAAATAAAAGGTGGATGTTTATTTACATCTCATGTCTTTCTTGTGTACATTTATATTATATTGCTTAATTACGCTTAACGTATTTACTTCTGAGTAAATACGCCGCGTGACCCGTCACGTCTCCTTACCTCTGGGAAGCGGGGCGTGACAAGACATGCACATATTGTAAGAATCCAAAAGGATTCACATTAAATGAATAATCCCATTGAGCAGTGGAGTTAAAAACTCCCAATGTTCTCGAAAAGCGAGTTCTGTTAAATGATAGCAACAGATTCAAATCTGTAAGAAGGGTGTTAGAACCCTAAAAAGGAATAGGAAGGGGAATAAAATTCCCAAAAGTTCCAAAATTTCTCAGAGTTAAGTTTTGTAAGACAAAATGGAATTAAATTCCTCCGATAATAGGATTAAATCCCAGAAATCCACATAGGAAATATAATGGAATTGAATTCCAAAGACCCTCAAAGATCAGAATCAATGATAGGGTAAAAACTCTAAGAAGAGAACTAACGATTCTCAGGAATGCCTATTAATTTAAGACCCACGGTCTACTCAAAAAATGGGGGAAAGTTCTCTGAGAGATTATTTCAAGGAAAGAGCCGAGCTCTGTTAATGCATTAAAAATCCAAAACAAAAAATGGAGGTTCTTTTCAGAGTTGAACTTTGGTCATAATCCTTACCAATTTTTTAGCAGAGTTTAACTCTGAAGGAGTTCTGTGGGCAAAATCTATGCTCTGAGATGAGAATTAAATTCTCAAGGAAGAAGAAAACTTAAGAAAGATGATGAGACGATAGTTATCTCAAGGGTCAATGGCCCTATTTATAAGATGTGAATGGACGGTTCAACTCCCTAGAAGATCAAACGGTGGTAAAAGTGACACCGTTGCACTCACGTGTGAGCCATGTTGGAACATCGGTGGAGGGCATTATTCCCCCAATATTTGAATGTAAAGGAAGAGCTAAGCTCTATTAAAATTTAATGAGGCAGCGCCTTACGTGTCCCGTACGAGGGCGCCAGCGCCAGCGCCAACCCTTTAGGATTGAATCCTATGATGCCGCAACACGTGAAGCTCACATGGGCGTCAATGTGCAAAGCACAGGAGCGCCTATCGTAAATAAGAATTAAATTCTTAAGTGGCACCCACGTGCACAACACGTGAGCGCCGACGCCCAAGCAAAATCAAGTAAAATTAAATTCTACATGAGGATATTTCCCTAAAAAAATTGGGGTACTCTCTGTTAAACAGAGCCATTGGATAAAAGATCCAATGGTGATGATAAATCATCAAATAATAGAATAAAATTCTGATATGGGAAATATCTTTCTAAACAAAGAAAGATGTGCTTTGTATAACAGAGAGAACTTGGATCAAAAATCCAATGGTGATTAAAAATCACCGTTTGACAAAAAAAATTCTGTATATAGGAAAATATTTCCCCAATCTTGTTAAAAACAAGAAAACATATTCTGTAAAACAAAAATCCTTGGATCAAAAATCCAACGGTGGGTAAAATTCACCAAACAAATTTTCAGACCAATTAAATCAATTGGAATCTCTCAATAAGAGATTTTCTTAAACCTAATTAACAATTTCCTCCTACATAAAGAACCCTTGTAACATTTCAGAAAATATAAAATATTATTTTTGGAATTTAATATTAAAATAATATACTTCCCGAAAACTGCCCGATTTGCGAAATTGGGGTTTTCAAAAAAGGGTATAAATATATACCGATAATTGTGAAATAAATGGAAATTAAAATGATTTATTCATTTAATAATATATTTAAAGGATTTGGAATTTTTAAAATATATTATATGCAGTTTGGATAAAAACCCGATTAGTGCACTGCTAATCGCAATTAAGCCAAATCCGTATTTCTACAGTTTTCCATGGCTGGTGCACCATGTCATGTTACATTTGGTTACATGTTGTTGCATTTGTGTGTTGGATATATGTATGCCCTAGAGACCATTATATGTATAGTGGATGCTTGGACATATATATATATATATATATATATATATATATATGACTTTCTTGCTCGACATGATAGTATGCTATCTGGTTTTACTTTATCTGACATATTTGCTTGATACTGTTCATTTAATACATGTTGATAAAGCCCTAAGGATATTTGCTTGACTTCCGTGGCTATGATGGAGATCATACTAGTGGGGCATGTGTAGTCTATAAGCATATCCTTAAAATGTTCCTAGTCGTAGGTATATCGAGATAGGGTATCGATATTCCAGAGTAGACTAGCGTATATGTTTCTTGACCCATATGATGGGTGATGAATGATCACATATCCATTGGTGTTGTGACATCGAAGATTGTATACGGGTGCTCAGTGGAGACTAGGTACTCTGAACGGACTCACAAAGAATTCCTATATGGTATTATATCTATCGTCGGATAGCAGTTCTCTGGTGACAGTGGTACAGGTTAGTCTGTAGACCCGAGATCGTCATAGCATCTTGTGTGTTCTCCAACTGTACTTTGATTTCCACCCTACCAGTAGAGCCGTGCAAACAGGTGGCTTTTGGGTATGGTTTCGAGACACATGGAGACAGTGAGCGATAGGAGGGGTTTCGTCTCTTCCGGTATTGGGAGTTGATGTTGTGCTATGTGCGATTGGCTCTGACTTAAAGTCCCTGGCTAGGGCAGATGAGATTTACTGATAAGTGTTATCAGTAGGTTCTCGACCGGTCATAGATTATATCGACATGACTTATTGAGTTATTAGGGCTCGACGATTCCATCCCTAGACTTGATATGCAGCATATCAGAAGAAGAGACCGGACTGTACGGTAAGTGTTGCCAATGGCTCGATGGGAGTTTTGACGGGTTCGCTTGTTTTTCTTCTGATCGCTCAATACCCGGGTTGCCGTTACGTTTGGCTAACCGTTTGCGGCTTGTAGGTGTTTTGATATGATCATCACCTACTGCCGGCGTATTGACGAGTCTTAGAGTCCCACACAGGATTTTTCTAGCTCAGGCGAAATGTTGTGGCGTGCATATGTGATATGTGCAGGAGCTCGATTAAATACGGATATGTGATACCGTATTTTAATCGGACGTTCGATATTGATCGGGTCGCATTTGATGTGACCGATTTATTAAATCTTGTGTTGATTTAATATTATCTTTAATCTCATTTTTAATTAACCCTTTTTCTTTTGGATGTATGCATGTATGTTCACACATACACATGATGATGTGCATGCACACATACACACATACATATGTATCATGGTTGATGATACAAAGGAGATGGCAATATAAGACTCACATGGTTACTAAATATCTAGATTTTTGTTAATGGATTAAAGGAAAAAGGAAATTAGATTAATGACTCATTTTCTACACACTTCTCATTTGACCTTTGACTTTAACCATAGTTTAATTTCCTTTTGTCATTTAACCCATCCAAATAATATCTAGATATTTAATTAACCATGGTTATACGTGAGAGATTCTCATATATAATATTTTCTTTTTCATTTTAGAAAATAAGTTTTCATTATTCACACAAAAGCTTTTGCCATCTTCATCTTCCTCCTTCACCAAGCTCTCTTGAGTTTTGTTTTGAGTGAGGAAATTAAAAAGAAAGGGTTTTTAAGTGAGTTTAGATACCACATAACCATTCTACACTACCCTAGCCCTTTAGTGTAAAGTGCTTGCTTCATTTTGTGAAGCAAAGAGCATGTTCTAGGAATCTCCGGGTGGATCGTCGTAGACGACGAAGGACCTCGAGCGGAGCTATTCCAAACCTTGTGTAAAGCCATAGGAGTCCTAAAGACCGAAGGAGTTGGCTACAAAGGTTGTATTTCCTTTTCCTTTAGTATAGACTTCACATAATGATGTTTTTACCCTAATCTCTAGTTACGATTCGTAGTTCGTTTGTAATAGCCCTCTTTAAAAATGAAAGTTCACTACTTTATGTTGTGGAATCCTTACTAGAGGCGCTACTACACACCAACATGTTATTAGAGCCTAGCTAGAGATTTATGGTAATCCGGACGACGTTTAAAAACTCAATCGAACATGAAAAATGCGATTTTTACATGCTCACTGGAAATTTTTTCAAAAGTTGGAATTTTTGTAATTAAAAATATGCAAAAAATAGAGCAGGGTTTTCTATGGATCCCCAAAAAAAACGAGCGCCTAACTCGACTCAACGACCGCGGAACCGCGGCCAAATAGGTGTATTTCCGGCGGTTCCGCGGTGCCGTTGGTACGGCTTGGACCGTGCGCTCTTGCGTTGATCCGTAGGTACCTTATATGCTCTCTGGGAATTTTTTTATGCAGGTTCAAGTGTTGAGATCTATTACAACAGTGGGTATGTTGATGTGTTGATTGATATATTTTAATGTCGTCTATGCTTTTCAATTGTTGATGTGATATGATGTATAGGATTGTCGTGATCGAATAGCCGGGGGTTTTATGTGAGACGAGAGTTTATCTTTTCATTCATGTAAAATTCATTGTATATTATTCTTTTATTGGGGCACATCCGGGCTGAGGATGATGTCTCCATTGATGTATATTTTACTTTTCCGCATTAGGATAGACCCAAGGAGGGGAGCATGAGTGACCGGGTTCTGGAGTTTAGTGGGAGGCCATCTCGAGGAGTTGAGACCGGGTCTCCTAAACTCCAGAATTGGAAGGGTCACTTGCCGCTCTCTAGGGGTCTAAGGGTGTAGGCTTGGCTATTCATCATGACCGTGGAATACGTATTTTCTATCTTAGGCTAAGTAGAAAATATGAAGTTCCTAGTATATCCTATATTTTCATATATGTGTCTCTGCTGCTAATTATTCTATGATGTGATTGCTTAATATCTGAGACGAATGTGATATTGTTATATATGAGATATGTAATACTGTTTTTCGTTTCATTCTGTAATGGCTTAGGAACTTAAATGATGGGAATACATTAATGAGATTAATGTAAAAGAAAAGAAACCTAAAGATGTTGTAGAATCAGATTTGAAACCCACTCGGCTCTTTTATGAAAAAGCAAGTTTCAAAAGATGCGGAGCTTAAGCCACTCCTTTTCTAAAAACAATTTAGACTCTACAACGAAATCAAGTTCAAAGCGTTAAAGGTTTCATAAAAACTATCCGCAACCCTCCGTCATTTTAGGAAGCAGAGTACTTAGTATTCGTGCTACGTCTGTTGATTATAGTCAAGGCGTAGTGTACGGTAGCTAAGTGATGTCTTCCTACAATGCATATGATGCGATCAGTTAGGACATTCATGTGATTATGTTGATCATAGTCAAGGGTCATATGGGTGGGTCTAGCTAATCTCGAAATGACGGGTAGAACATGATTAGCACTTATGATATTTTGACCATAGCCAAGGTCATAAGTGACTTGGGGTAAAAATCATATCGGGAGTTTCAAGAGTTGAAATTTACAATGAGATTGTATACCATCTATATGATAGTTGGATCCCGATCCCACTGTGAGAAAGAGTTACTCCCAGGAGAGTTTTGCACTTTACAATTAGCTAATCCAGTAGGTGTCTAGAAATGTGTTAACGGGGTTTGACCTCTGGGAAGACGAGGTTTATTTTAATTAGGTCCGTGCGCAAGCACGGGGAACCTCCCTCAAGTACCGACACTGGCCTGACCGACCGATTAGCGAAACTGTAGAATGTAATTAATCCTGGCTAGTTTTCTTTTAAGGTTTGAAAGAAAATTTGATAAAAGCAGTGGGAGACATCGATTAGATAAGATAATAACCAATCTGATCTTTGCAAGAGCATTTCGTTGAGTGTATTCTTTTCTCTCTCCTAAGGGCAGATACCGATGACGAGACTTAAGCTTCTTTTAGAGAAAAACAAACTGACTGGACCAAATTATAAAGAATGGTTGAGCAACTTGAATATTGCTCTCACATATGATAAAGTATCATATGCTCTCACTACCAAAGCCCCACCCATCCTAGGACCTGAATCATCTGTTTTGGATAAGGAGATCCGAAAAACATGTGATATTGATTGCAACACGGCCACGTGCCTCGCGCTTGCTTCTATAGACTGTATCAATCAGAAACAACACGAGAAGATGGATGTACAATCCATCCTTCTTCATACAAAGGAGTTGTATGAAGAGCAATCTCGTACTTTACGATACGACGCATCTCGAAAGCTGTTTCAGATGCGGTTGGCCCCCGGTGCATCAGTAGGAGACCATGTTTTGAACATGATTGGTCTTATTGAAGAACTTGAGGAAATGGGATGGACTATAGATAATGAGCAATATACAGATATTGTTCTACAGTCTCTCTCCCTCGCCTTTGCTCCGTTCACAGTGAATTTCAATATGAATGATTTGGAGAAATCATTACCTGAACTTCTCAATATGTTGAGAAATGCAGAGAGCACACTTAAGATAGCGAAAACTCCCGCTCTGTTTTATGGGCCATCTTCCTCTTCAGTCCCGAAAGCCAAAGCCAAGGGAAAGAAGAAGAAGAATCCCACCAAGCCGAGAGGTGGAGTTCAAAAGGCGAAGGGGAAAGACAAATCTGGGACCGCGGGAAATAGAAATGGAGAATGTTTTTACTGCCACAAGTCGGGACACTGGAAACGCAATTATGCTTTGTACCTTGCAGATCTCAAGAAGAAGAAGCATGATGATGCTTCCACTTCAGGTGTGTTTGAAACTGAAAACTATTTTTTATTAAACTCTACATCTTGGGTATTAGATACCGGTTCTGGTTCTCACATCTGTAATTATATGAAGGGATTGAGAAACAGTAGAGTCTTGAAGACTGGGGACCACACTCTACGGGTTGGAAATGGTTCCAATGTACATGCTGTATCCGTAGGAGAGTATCATCTGGGGTTGCTTTCAGGAGGTATTTTGCTTTTGAACCCTTGTTATTTTGTACCTGGTATGCTATGTAATATAATATCCGTATCTTTGTTGGACAATGAAGGATATCATTTTGTGTTGGAAAATAATGTTATGAACATTAACTTGAATCAACAGTTGATTGGGTATGGTACATTAAGCAACAAAATTTACGTCCTAAACCAACGCACAGTATTCAATATACAACATACAAATAAAAGAAAGATTTCAGATATAAATGAATCTTTTCTTTGGCATTGTAGACTTGGTCATATTAATGAAACAAGACTAAACAAGCTACATATAGATGGATATTTAAAACCTTTTGAATATAAATCTTATGCGACTTGTCAGTCTTGTATCAAAGGTAAAATGACCAAAACTCTGTTTACAGGACACGGAGAGAGAGCTACTGAACTCTTAAGCCTCATACATAGTGATGTATGCGGACTAATGTCTACATATGCTAGAGACGGTTTTTCATACTTCATCACTTTTACTGAGGATTTCTCAAGATTCGGACATGTGTTTTTATTGAAGCATAAATCCGAAGCTTTCGAGAAATTCAAGGAGTACAAACTTGAAGTAGAAAAAAAAGACTAGCTCGAGTATCAAGAAACTTCGATCAGATCGAGGTGGAGAGTATTTAAGCACTGAGTTTTCAGACTTCTTAAAAGAGAATGGGATTCTCTCTCAACTCACTCCTCCATACACACCACAGCACAACGGTGTGTCAGAACGGAGGAATCGTACCCTATTGGATATAGTACGGTCCATGATGAGTGATGCTGAGTTGCCACTTTCCTTTTGGGGACATGCATTAAAGACTTCAATTTATCTATTGAACAGGGTTCCATCAAAGACCGTGTCTACCACTCCATATGAGATATGGTGTGGAAAGAGACCATCTCTTAAAAGAGTTAGGATATGGGGTTGTCCGACTTATGTCAAAAAGCAGAATCCGGATAAACTCGAGACATGATCGGTCCTGTATGCATTTGTGGGATATCCAAAACTTTCATATGGATATCTTTTCAACCACAAGGAGGAACAAAAAGTGCTTGTTTCTCAACATGCCACTTTTTTGGAAAATGAAATCTTTACAGACAGTACTGATGGCAAAGTGGTAGAACTAGAAGAGGTTCTAGAGACACAAATTACTTAGGACGAATTGGTTGAAACTGATGTTGCAGTAGAACTTCAAGAACCTCAGCCGCTCCGGAGATCTAGTAGAACTTCTCGCCCACCGAAGAGATACTATGGTTTTCTCGTTGATGGTGATAGAGAAGATTGCATCATGAATGGTGATGACCCTACTAGTTTTCAGCAAGCTATCACGAGTAGTGACTCAGTGAAGTGGCTGGATGCCATGAGATCCGAAATGGAGTCCATGTACACCAACAAAGTATGGACTTTAGACGTTGCACCTCCTGGGATAAAACCCGTTGGGTGGAAATGGATCTTTAAGAGAAAGATTGGTATAGATGGACAGGTAGAGACCTATAAAGCAAGGCTTGTAGCGAAAGGTTTTCATCAAAGACCAGGACTGGACTATGATGAAACTTTCTCTCCAGTAGCAATGCTTAAATCCATTCGGATCCTACTTTCTATTTCTACTCACTACGACTATGAAATCTGGCAGATGGACGTTAAAACTGCATTTCTAAATGGTGATTTAGAGGAATGCGTTTATATGGATCAGCCAGAGGGCTTCATTGACAGTGGGAGCAGCGGGAAAGCATGTAGATTGCTTAAATCCATTTATGGATTAAAGAAGGCCTCACGAAGCTGGAACATCTGTTTTGATGATACAATCAAAGAGTTTGATTTTATCAAAAATATAGATGAACCATGCATTTATAAGAAGATTGTAGGGAGTATTGTCACATTCCTCGTATTATACGTAGATGACATTCTCTTGATAGGAAATGATATTCCTATGCTACAATCGGTCAAATTATTCTTATCACAAAGGTTCTCCATGAAGGACCTGGGTGATGCCTCATGCATTTTGGGCATAAGGATCTATAGAGATAGATCCAAAAGTTTATTGGGATTGTCCCAATCAAAATACGTAGATGCCATTCGCTTGTTATGGAATCACTCTCTCTAAGGACTTCTATCCGATGACTGATGAAGAGAGAGCTCGCATGGGCATTATACCCTACGCTTCAGCCGTAGGATCTATAATGTATGCAATGATATGTACTCACCCTGATGTAGCTTATGCACTAGCTGTAGTAAGCAGGTATCAATCCAACCCAGGGGAGCAACACTGGATAGCCGTGAAGAACATTCTTAAGTACTTGCGAAGAACTAAAGAAATGTTCTTGGTGTATGGTAATGGGGATCTCCAAATGGAGGCCTTTACCGATTCCAGCTTCCAAAGTGATAAGGATGACAGTAAATCTATCTCAGGGTTTGTATTTACCCTCAATGGAGGGGCGGTATGTTGGAAGAGTTCCAAACAGGACACCGTTGCAGACTCCACGATGGAAGCTGAGTATATTGCTGCAAATGATGCTGCCAAGAAAGCCGTCTGGATGAGGAAGTTCGTTGCGGAGCTAGGAGTAGTTCCAACCATTATTGATCCAATACCATTGTATTGTGATAATAATAGAGCTATGGCGTTGGCCAAAGAACCCAGATCCCATCAAAAGTCCAGACACATTCTCAGGCGATATCATTTGATCCGGGAGATAGTTGATCGCCACGAGATCGAGATTCGGAGAGTAGACACAAAGGATAACACCGCGGATCCACTCACCAAGGCACTTCCACAGCCGCAACATGAGTGACTTTTTGAGATGTTGGGTATGAAATACGCTAATAATTGGCCTTAGTGCAAGTGGGAGATTGTTGGATATATGTATGCCCTAGAGGCCATTATATGTATAGTGGATGCTTGGACACACACACACACACACACACATATATATTTAGATATATGACTTTCTTTCTCGACATGATAGTATGCTATCTGGTTTTACTTTATTTGACATGTTTGCTTGATACTGTTCATTTAATACATGTTGATAAAGCCCTAAGGATATTTGCTTGACTTTCGTGGCTATGATGGAGATCATACTAGCGGGGCATGTGTAGTCTATAAGCATATCCTTAAAATGTTCCTAGTCGTAGGTGTATCGAGATAGGGCATCGATATTCCAGAGTAGACTAACGTAAACGTTTCTTGACCCATATGATGGGCGATGGATGATCCCATATCCATTAGTGTTGTGACATCAAAGATTGTATACGGGTGCTCAGTGGAGACTGGGTACTCTGAACGGACTCACAGAGAATTCCTATATGGTATTATATATATCGTCGGATAGCAGTTCTCTGGTGACACTGATACAGGTTAGTCTGTAGACCCGAGATCGTCAAAGCGTCTTGTGTGTTCTCCAACTGTACTTTGATTTCCACCCTACCACGGCTCTACTGAGTTGAGCAAACAGGTGGCTTTTGGGTATGGTTTCGAGACACATGGAGACAGTGAGCGATAGGAGGGGTTTCGTCTCTTCCGGTATTGGGAGTTGATGTTGTGCTATGTGCGATTGGCTCTGACTTAAAGTCCCTGGCCAGGGCTGATGAGATTTACTGATAAGTGTTATCAGTAGGTTCTCGACCGGTCATAGACCATATCGACATGACTTATTGAGTTATTAGGGCTTGACGATTCCATCCCTAGACTTGATATGCAGCATATCAGAAGAAGAGACCGGACTGTACGGTAAGTGTTGCCAATGGCTCGACTGGAGTTTTCACGGGTTCGCTTGTTTTTCTTCTGATCGCTCAATACCCGGGTGGCCGTTATGTTTGGCTGACCGCTTGCGGCTTGTAGGTGTTTTGATATGATCATCACCTACTGCCGGCGTATTGACGAGTCTTAGAGTCCCACACAGGATTTTTCTAGCTCAGGCGAAATGTTGTGGCGTGCATATGTGATATGTGCAGGAGATCGATTAAATACGGATATGTGATACCGTATTTTAATCGGACGTTCGATATTGATCGGGTCGCATTTGTTGTGACCGATTTATTAAATCAAGTGTTGATTTAATATTATTTTTAATCTCATTTTTAATTAACCATTTTTCTTTTGGATGTATGCATGTATGTTCACACATGCACATGATGATGTGCATGCACACATACACACATACATATGTATCATTGTTGATAATACAAAGGAGATGGCAATATAAGACTCACATGGTTACTAAATATCTAGATTTTTGTTGATGGATTAAAGGAAAAAGGAAATTAGATTAATGACTCATTTTCTACACACTTCTCATTTGACCTTTGACTTTAACCATAGTTTAATTTCCTTTTGTCATTTAACCCATCCAAATAATATCTAGATATTTAATTAACCATGGTTATATGTGAGAGTGTCTCATATATAATATTTTCTTTTTTATTTTAGAAAATAAGTTTTCATTATTCACACAAAAGCTTTTGCCATCTTTATCTTCCTCCTTCACCAAGCTCTTTTGAGTTTTGTTTTGAGTGAGGAAATTAAAAAGAAAGGGTTTTTAAGTGAGTTTACATACTACATAACCATTCTACACTACCCTAGCCCTTTAGTGTAGCGTGCTTGCTTCATTTTGTGAAGCAAAGAGCTTGTTCTAGGAATCTCCGGGTGGATCATCGTAGACGAAGAAGGACCTCGAGTGAAGCCGTTCCAAACCTTGTGCAAAGCCATAGGAGTCCTAAAGACCGAAGGAGTTGGCTACAAAGGTTGTATTTCCTTTTCCTTTAGTATAGACTTCACATAATGATGTTTTTACCCTAATCTCTAGTTACGATTCGTAGTTCGTTTGTAATAGCCCTCTTTAAAAATGAAAGTTCACTACTTTATGTTGTGGAATCCTTACTCGAGGCGCTACTACACACCAACATTGTGTTGTTTTATGGGTATTATGTGATTTGGTTTTGAAATTTAAAAGAGAAAAGAAAAAGAAATGAAAAAGGGTTAAAAAGGTGAATGATTGAAGAGAGAGAGTGTGTGAGAATAAGTGAGAGAGGGGGGGGGGGCTGCTGCCATAACCTCTTTCCCCCATCATTTTCATCTCCTTCTTCATCTCCTCAAGCTCATCTCCCTCCACTTCTAACCCTAGATTCATCTCCAAATAATCCCTAAAACCTTATACCCCCTTCACAAAAATTAATCCCCATCTCTTCCTCTACACATTGGACCAAGAAAAGTGGGATTTTGACAACTTTGGGACTTCTAGAGTTTGCTCAAGTGACATCCATGAGGTATAATTTCTTTCATTAGTTTAGTTTCAAGTTTTCCTTGCTTTTTGTTTAAGTTTAGAGTTCGTTTAGTGATGGATTGGTGATACTTAGAAATCCTAGTGTGGGTTTGAGTGAAATTGTGGATTGGTGATGATTGAGTGACTGTTGAGTGGCTGTTTAAGACCTGGAATTTAGTATAGAAACCAAAATACGGATTTAGGATTTTGTCCATGTCGGTTTTGTGAGGATATAGGGTGTGCAGGGAAATCTGGAGCAACCCGGGGACTTTCTGAGTTTAGCAAACAATACCAGAGACCCATTTTAGACCATAGGAGACCACCATGACCAAACGAAGCCCAACAGAGCACTGGTGGCTGAGCAGGCCGGATTTCATGGGGGAGTGACCGGCCACTTGGTGGGTTTTGGTGTCGGGGTGGATCCAGTAGGTCATATACACTATGTACATCACCCTAGACTTGTTTGCTTAGCTTTATTTGACCTGAGTCGAAATCCGGGAGCATTTTAGTGTGATTTTTGGCTATGTTTTCCGTATTTTGAAATTTAAAGTTTTGATATTTAGGTTTGTATTTGGTGGTTGGATATTTTTACTTCAACGACTAGGGGTAATTTGTTGGTTTTGCATACGTGGGCTATAGATTCTAACCTATAGGCGATCCGTGTGCCGTTTTGGATTTCAAAACTTGATTTTTATAGCGTTGCGATATATGTTGTTATTGTAGGTATCTTCGCATGGATTCCGAGGCAACAGAGCGTGGCATCATCGAATTCGGCAAGCGTAGACCAAGGTGAGTAGATCTATATCTACGAGGGAAGTCGGGTGGATGGCGTATAGCACCCCCGCACACTTTGATGGAAACCGATTTATATATAGATTATGCTTAATGAAACCTTTAATAGAAAACTATAGATAGAGTAAAAGGGTAGTTAGAGAACCGTATTAGAAACTAAGAATAGTTAGAAGTGATATGATACGACTAGTATGTGATGACGGGACATGAGGATGAGATTTAATGATATTGCCGTTTAGGGTATTATAGGACTAGATAGTCGACGTAGATGTGTCATCCAAACCATACCTATTTCTAAACTGAAGAATCGTATGCATCTTTTAAACAGATACCTTGAGGGACGTTACGGATTTTCAAATGATATCTTTTCCTTAAAAACACCGTAGCCCCTACTTTCAAAACTACGATTCACATCTTTCAAAAACTGTTTGTATGGTTCGGGTGTGTATTTTAGATTAGATACTTATGCTTATAGTAAAGGTAGAATGTATTTGTAAAATTGACTTGATGAGGGATATAAATGCGATGAAAAGAATATATGACGTGATATGATGATTTGGTGATATGTTGGTATACGGATGCGAGTCGATTGAGATGATTGATACCCTGCCGGTCCCCTGATATGAGATTGTTGCAGATGTGACCTGGGACATGGGTATATAAAGATATTTATATATGTTGTGAATCGTGAGTGTTAGCCGTACGTGACGTTAGGTCCGTACCCTCCTCGTCTTATAGGTTGATAGAATCCCTGATAGCTTAATGCCGCCGTACGATGATTTTCCGTGCGTGATGAGTTTGACTTGATGATTGATCCATACCCTTGACTAGAGGATGCCGTACGATGGATTGTACCGTACGCGATGTGGTGTGGCCAGATGCCGATTGTTAGATTCACCGACTCGGTCATGTTAGATACGTATACCCGTCAGCATTTGCACATGATTTACCTTATGCCGCCTTCATGTTATTCGTATTGCATTACTTATACCTGTGATAGTACACCTGCACCATTATCGATGATGCGTATGTTACACGTACACAGATTGTAGGCTCACACAATTCATCATCGATAATTTCCATGTCACTACACAGTAGGATTGCTGCATCATGATATGACTCTTCGCATAACATGCTTTCGTATATACCACTTGTACACCCATATTGGCGCACATACATATTGTACACTCATACTTGCGTATATACCACTTGTACACCCATATTGGCGCACATACATATTGTACACTTATGCATGCGTATATACCACTTGTACACCCATATTGGCGCACATACATATTGTACACTCATGCTTGCGTATATACCACTTGTACACCCATATTGGCGCACATACATATTGTACACTCATGCATGCGTATATACCACTTGTACACCCATATTGGCGCACATACATATTGTATACTCATGCTTGCGTATATACCACTTGTACACCCATATTGACGCACATACATATTGTACACTTATGCTTGCGTATATACCACTTGTAAACCCATATTGGTGCACATATACATTGATACATCCATACTTGTGCATATACACATTTGTATATCCATATTGGTGCACACATACATTGGTATATCCATACTTGCGCACATACATATTTGTATATACATATTGGTGCACACATACATTGGTACATCCATACTTGCGCATATACACATTGCATACCCATATTGGCGCATATACACATTGGTACCTCTATACTTGCGCATATACATATTGTACCTACGTAGATAACTGGTTTTATTGGGAAATTAGGAAACACATGTTATATTATAAAAACCGGAATCATTTAAAAGAGCGGTTTTCCCTTAATATGTCATATCACTGTTCCATGTTGCATGATATACGGATATGCTTACATTTCTATTATATGTCGCATACATCATGCTCTATGATTTTACGCATTGAGATATGCTATTTTTATGAGATTTCTGAATTTGAGAACCGTGGAAATTTTGAAAGAGATTATGTGTTGTTTCAAAAACCCGGTTTCTCTTGATATGATATTTCAGTGCGTCCACCATGCGTTTTCTCGGTTCTGAGACGTGTGACATGTAAAACCTGATTCGAGGAGTTGGATGAGGCCAACTGCGGGTACATGGTAGACCCGGTATGGTGCCCCGGGGCGAGAACGGATTGCTGTGCTGCAGACGGTGAGCCTGGCGGTGGGACTACTACCTACCGGTGATAGTATTTGGGCTCGGCGGATATCCGGAGGATACCGACCGGAGTTGAAAGATGATATGGGCCGATCCGGACTGACGGAGCCCGAGGGCCGACCCGGACTGACGGAGCCTGAGATATGAGGATTTACGTGTCGATGCTGGACACGGGTTTCATGATATTTTCGGGTGTCGATGTTGGACACCCAGGTTCCATGATTTTGATGTGTCATGAGGGACATTGTTGATTTATATCTTCATACTTTCATGCACACTCTTTTATGATATTTACGTGCATATAGACATTGATTATATGGTTGGACAAGATCCACATGCATACATACATTGATTATATGGTTGGACGAGATCCACATGCATACATACATTGATTATATTGTTGGATTATATCCGCATACATATAGGTATTGATTACATTGTTGGCACATATGATGATCCGGTCACCCTAGATATCATAGTATTACCTATATGATATAGTGGACCTAGGAGTCGTTGTTTATTCGATTTCTACTTGTAGATGTTTTTTTTTCTACTCATGAGTTGGCAACTCACTCCCGTTGTGCCACAGTTCTTGCAGGTTGATCGCATGGATCCGTAGTGGCATCGCTGGCACATACCTTCATCTGGGTGTTTTGCATTGGTAGGTGTGGAATTTGTATATTACCCACTCTTGTATTTATATTTCACATTGTATCTAGTCAACTCTATCAATCAAAATTAGTAAATTGTATAAGTAATGAGACTTAATGAGATTGTGGTTGCGATACTTAGAGCGAGGGGTTTTCCGCTACTTGTGGTTTTGATGTCTTGCTTACTTCTTTATCTTTTGTGGTGAACTTTGCCGTTGGGCGTCGTATACTCATTTTTATACTTTGCCTGGTTGTGATCTGCCGGTTGGCGAAGAGTTAGCTCCCGCTTGGGGATGCCATTATTCTTGTTATGTATTTGTGGTTTTGGATCAAAATATACAAAGGAGGTGCTGCCCAAAATTTTCAAAGACGAAACACGTTTTCAAAGTAGCAAATTTCACTTGCATTTTCTTGTTCCTTTTCTATGCATTAAGAAAACTTGATTTTATTATACCTTTAATTCAAAACTTCACCTCCTTTATTTTCTTAAAAAGATTTAGATTTCTGGATTTCAGCTTACTTGAATTACGTTACGTCTTTAGACGTTGTGTGATTTAAGTGCTGGTCATGAGCTAATATTTTGGTTCATGACAAAGTTGGTATCAGAGCGCTAGGTTTAACCTTGGTTCGAGTCTATGTTTGACTACGCGGAGTCTAGGGCGGGTATGTATTTTGGAACCTAGGCTTGACTTTACGGAACTTAGACTTGAACGGGTGGGTATTAGACCCGAACTTTCGTTACATAGGTTAACCCTGATTGATGGAGTATGTATCTTGAGTAGAGTGACGCACCGTACGTATGTTCCGCGGCATATTTATGATACGATACTCCACTTAAGAAACCTTAGGATGTACATATTTTGAGATCTGTGATTCTCCTTGTTCTCTTGATCATACATCCATTTGAGATCATTGATTATACTTGTTTCTGTAGGGTTACTAGGCACTCTAATAAGGTTCTACAAGGCATCAACCATGCCCGATTAAAATTTTAGCCGTGCCGAACAACCCTAAACAAGATCTTTGCTAGATAATTAGGGTTACACATACATGTAAATAACATTTACTACTAAGTGAATACGAAATACAACCTTTGTAGATCGGTCCTTCACTTCTAAAGCTTCTTATCGTAGTCCCTTCGCTGCGATCATGGTTCTCCCGGGCTCTTGCATGGCTTCACGAGGCGAAAGAAGCGTCCTTGCTTGAAGTCTTCGAGACCGAAGATGATCTACGTCGAGGGAATACCAACTCAAGCTACTACTTCACTAACTAGAGAATTAGTGAAGCAAACACCCTAAACTAAAGTGCTAGTCTAGTAGAGGATGGAGAAATAGGAAGTGGGTTCACTTTAGAATTTATTTTCTCACAATGTTTCTCACTTTGGATCAAACCCTAGAGAGCTTTTTTGCTCATGGAAGAAGATGAAGAAATAAAGAGAGAAAGATAATGATCAAGTGAGTGAGCTAACCATGGGTGAGTGAGTATCATATACTAACTCATGTAGAGACATAACCATGGCTAATTCTAATGGTTGGGTTAACTAAATATCTTAAGTAAAACAAATTGAGTTGAATTTGTCAAAGCACTAAAAGATTCTACAAGCTTCATGCACTTAACAAATATCAACCAATTTAGATTTACTTTAAATATAAAAACCCCTCCACTAAAATTAGAATGGTGTATGTCTTATACACGCATGTCAAGTGTATCAACAACCATGATACATAAAGAAAACACATTTTAATATATATCACATATATATTAAAGTTGTGCACATGTGAGAAAAATCCTTAAGCGAACAAATGTTAGTTAATGTAAATTAGTATATCATATATACAATTATACACTAAATTATTAAATCAACACTTGACTTAATAATCCGGTTATATCTCATATAACCGACTAATATCCAATGTATCGACTTATCGAATCAACACTTGATTCGATAACCCGGCTATATCACATATAACCGACCGATACAAAAAGTCGCGAGAATAGAATACGGTATCACATACACGCATTATTCTCGGTCCCGCACTTATCACATATGCGCTCCTATTTCATTTTGCCTGAGCCAGTAAAACCTCTATGTAAGACTCTAAAGACTCGTCAATACGCCGGCAGTAGGTGATGATCACATCAAGCACCCACAAGCCGTCAGCGGTACTAGCTGGACGTAACGGCTACCCGGGTATTGAGCGATCAGAAGATCAGCAAGCAAGCCTGCTCCAACTCCTGTAAAAGCCTAACGGTAACACTTCCCGTACAGTCCGGTCTCCTCGTCTGATATGTCGCATATCAAGTCTAGGGGTGGTAAACGTTGGACCCCAATAACCGATAAGTCGTGCCGATGTGAGGCTCATAACGGGCCGAGAAACTACTGGTAACACTTACCAGTAAATCTCTAAATCAGCCCTGGCCAGGGACTTTCCTGTTATGGCCAATCGAGCACAGCGCAATTTCAACCCCCAATACCGGGAGAGACGAAACCCCTCCTATCGTTCATTGCCTCCATGTGACTCGGGACTGTACCCAAAAACCACCGTTTTGCACGCCCTCTTGGACGTGGTAAGGTGGAAATCAAAGCACAGTGGGAATCACACAAGACTCTATGACGATCTCGGGTCTACAGACTAACCTGCACAAGTGTCACCAGAGAACTGCCATCTGACGTGAGGTATAATACCATCTGGGAGTTCTCGGCGAGTCCGTACAGTGTACCCAGTCTCCACTGAGCACCCGTATACCATCTATGATGTCAAACACCAATGGATATGAGATCATCCATCGCCCATCTTATGGGTCAAGAAGCGTATACGCTAGTCTACTCTGGTATATCGATGCCCTGTCTCGATACACCCACGACTAGGAACATTAAAGGATGTACTTATGGACTACCATGGCCCCACTAGTATGATCTGCATCATAGTCCTGATAGTCAAGTACACATCTTAAAGGCTTTACCAACGTGTAACTATAAGACAGTATCAAGAGACAAGTATACATGTTAAGATAAAGAGCAACCAGATAGCATACTATCATATCGAGCAAGAAAGTCCTCTCTATATATGTCCAAGCATCCAATATAATATACATCATCTGTACAATACTGGCCTCTAGGGAATACATACAACTAACAGTCTCCATGATCATACTCTCATTGATTCTGTTTCTTCTTATGATCATGTATCCATGCGGGATCTGTCGTTTCCTTTCATGCCCTTGATCCGTTTTTTTTCGATACATGATTGAGGTTCCTTTCACCATGGTTTGAGCGCAGATTGAGCTGCTGCTAGTGATGCGGTCAGGGCAAGTTCGTCTGGTATGAGGGCTGACCATTGTGTTTCCTGGTGACATGGGAACGTCTCGATGTAGTGTTATGTTGTGACCTCTTGTGGAGGCGAGTGCTTGGTTTTACACCGGATGATCGGGCCATTGTTAGAGCTGCCAGTTGCGAGAGGACTGTTGATGTACAACATACCTCAGAGATTTTGATGTCGCCTACCGTACAGACAGATGACCTAGCTGTTGCTGAGATTAATAGGATGTTGCTTCCAGAGCTTACGAGCTAAGATCGCCGGAGCTTCCAGGAAGAAATGCGACAGATGATAGCCAGTCCACCCCGATTTGAGAGACGAAGGTGATACGTCAGATTGATGCGCCGACGCAGACCCAGTTGAGTTGAAGATTTCCAGTATGGAGAGTCTTACTCAGATCTAGAATAGTCTGATCCAGAGATGACCGTGATGTATCGCCTTTCCTGGAGAATTGAGGCATTGTTTAGCATGCGGGCGAAGGGTATTCGCGTGTGGTCTAGGCGAAGTTAAAAGGTTCGAACGAGTGTCAGAAACCCATTTTCCCTAAGTTTAAAGTGTTCGGAGGAACATGCAAGTGATTCTGTGGACCATCTAGAAGAATGAAACCCTAACTCGACATGATGACCATGGAACCGCTTTTGAACCTTAGGGTTTGCGGCAGTTTAGCGGTGCCATCAGTGAGGCTTGGGTTTTCCCTTCTACGGCTGGTCCAGAGGTACTGTGGTATGTACCAGATATTTTTAGACTGTGCTCAGGTGTTGAACCTTCGGGAAATTTTGGGACCTCGATGACTCGATCGAAAAGTTTGATGTCGTCCGGATACCATGTGATAAGAGACAAGTAAGCTAACCAGCTTTGGATAGAGGACCTCACCCAGATGCGTTGTGAGTTGATCGAGGACGGACGAGTATTGAGTATTCCTCCGATGGTTGGGACGAGTTCCCGAGGATGTGTTCGGCCAGATATCTTATACAGAGTGATGAAGATACCGAGTTCGTAACTTTGAGTCCGTGTGAGAGACTCCGGATTGACCGTGACCGAGAACAGTTGCAGTGCACAGATAGCATGGCGTGACGTTATAGCGGACGATGATACAGACGAGTAGAACCAGAGGTTCGTGTGAGACGCTGACGAGCTGTTGTTACTCCCTGTCGAGATTAGAGATCTGATATGCATACAGAGGCGTTGGGATGTGGCCAGTTCCCGAGGAAATGTTGTGGTGAGGATGCAGATGTCCAGAGAATGAGAAAAGATTATGTAAGAGTACCAGTCTCCGTACAGTTCGGCATAGGAGGGATCGGAAGAGACCTTGAGCAGGATTCCTTCCAGGATACTGCTGCAATGAGATTTTCACCCAGGATCAGATGTGTCACGTGTATTCAGAGAGTCAGAGGCTGACGCCAGTGACGTGCTGCCTTACGAGTGGTCGTGATGATTGACCGAGAGATGACCAGAGAAGTGCCAGAACGGAATCGTCCCCGTTAGCACACCTCACTAGGCCGATGAGCCGATGGATTGCGAGATTGGTAAATCCACAGAGAAGATAAGGACCTAGAGACTGAGGAAGCCAGACCGTGAGCAGGAGGCAAGCAGATGTTCTTTTTCTGCCGGTTTTAGTCACACCGATTTATTCTTCGACATTGTAAGAGGTATACCTCGATGTCATTTGTCGCGATTTGTGTTTGTGATCCGAGTATCACACTTATATCGCTTGGATTTGAGTTTTGATGATTGAGTTTTATGATATTGTTTTCGTGCACCATGGCTGCACCTACTGGGTATTTACATTTTTCGCATAGTTATCGTACTTGATATATATTTTATACACCGTTGTGTCGATTGAGATTTGTGCATATCCATTGCATTTGATGTCGATTTTGTACCTTCATAGCATGTGTTTATGATTTCGTGGATTTCATACGGTTGATCTGATTTTGTGCGTGTGGTACGCACTTGATTTGATTTTTGCACTCGGTACAGCTTACATGTGCTTGCAGTGCATTGATACGTGTTTTGTGCACGTAGTTGCACGCGTTTACGATTTTATACCCCCTAGTACACTCGGTGTTGCTTTTATACGCATTGGAGTTATGGATTTGTATTTCGTGCACTGGATACACTGTATTCGTATTTCGTGCACTAGATGCACTGTATTTGTATTTCGTGCACTGGATGCTGTTAGTTATATGTATGCCCTAGAGGCTATTACTGTAAAACGATGTATATTGTAATGGATGCTTGGACATATATAGGGAGGACTTTCTTGCTCGACATGATAGTACGCTATCTGGTTGCTCTTTATCTTAACATGTACTCTGATTGTCTCTATGTTACATGTTGATAAAGCCCTTAGGATGAGTACTTGACTACCAGGACAATGATGCGGATCATACTAGTAGGGACAGTGTAGTCGTCAAGTACATCCTTCAAATGTTCCAAGTCGTGGGTGTATCGAGACAGGGCATCGATATACCAGAGTAGACTAGCGTATGCGCTTCTTGACCCATATGATGGGCGATGGATGATCCCATATCCATTGGTGTTTGACATCAGAGAAGGTATACGGGTGCTCAGTAGATACTGGGTACACTGGACGGACTCGCCGAGAACTCCCAGATGGTATTATACCTCACGTCAGATGGCAGTTCTCTGGTGACACTGGTACAGGTTAGTCTGTAGACCCGAGATCGTCATAGAATCTTGTGTGATTCCCACTGTGCTTTGATTTCCATCATACCACGTCCAAGAGGGCGTGCAAAAAGGTGGCTTTTGGGTACAGTCCCGAATCATATGGAGGCAATGAGCGATAGGAGGGGATTCGTCTCTCCCGGTATAGGGAGTTGATGTTGTGCTGTGTTCGATTGGCTATAACTGGAAATCCCTGGCCAGGGTTGCTGAGATTTACTGGTAAGTGTTATCAGTAGTTTCTCGAAATGTTATAGACCTCATATCGACACGACTTATCAAGCTACTGGGGTCTGACGTTTACCACCCCTAGGCGAGATATGTGACATATCAGATGAAGAGACCGGACTGTACGGGAGTGTTACTGATTGGATTCGCAGGTGAATGTACAGGCTTGCTTGTTGATCTTCTGATCGCTCAATACCTGGGTGGCTGTTACGTTTAGCTGACCGCTTGCAGCTTGTGGGTGTTGGATATGATCATCACCTACTGCCGGCGTATTGACGATGTAGGGTTCCTTAGCACGCTAATGAAGTCTCACAAGGCATCAACCATGCCAATTTCAAATTTTATGGGTGCCGAGAAACCCTAATACGGATCGTTGACTAGAAATTTAGGCGAAAAACTAAACTAGTTAACAACTTAACTAAAGGAGAGAGGCTACAACCTTTGTAGATCCGGTTCTTCACTTCCTTAGCTCCACGTAGGAGTCCTCTCGCTGTCTATCTCGAATCCTAGACTCAATCGTCGGCTTCATCGGAAAAACGAGCGGGCAAGGTCGTCGGCTTCGTGCCGAAGATGATCTACGTCGAGGTTTCACAAGTTCAAGCTCCGACTGCACCAAGTTGTGAAACTTGTGAAGAAAACACCCAAAACCACTTGGCAAGAGGTAGAGGATGAAGAAATAGGAGGTGGGTTCACTTTAGAATTGGATTTCTCTCACTTTTGCTCAAGTTGCCATTGATGGCATCAAGTTTTCATTCTTGAAGATGAAGAAGAAGATGAAGCTAGAATTATGATAAGTGTTGAGTTAAAATGAATAATAAATGAATACTTATCATAAACTAATTAGGGTAGAGTGTAGAGAATAGACCATGGTTACTTGGATGGGTTAGGGTTAAGCATGAAGACAAGAATGGTTAAGAAGTCAAAGCTTCATGAAGCTTCAACTAGAAACAAAAATAGCCACCATTCTTATCTAAATCTTTTCCAAATAAATAAACAAATAAATAAATGAAAAAGCAAAACCCTAATCATCTCTTAACCATGGTTTAATCCTTTACACTTAACCACATGATCAAGTATCATCAAACATGATACAAATATGTGCACAAAAGTATATCACATATACTTCTTGCACATCAAGTGAGAAAATCCATTTAAAGTGAACCAATACTAGTTAATGCAAAGTAATATATCAAATATATAATTATACATTAAATCATTAAATCAACACTTGATTTAACGATCCGATCATATCGCATATAACCGACTAGTATCCTATGTATCGGCTTATCGAATCAATCCTTGATTCGATATCTAGGTTATATCGAATATAACCAATCGATACATCCATCGCGAGAATGGAATACGGTATCACATACACGCATCATTCTCGGTCCTGCACATATCTCATATGCACTCCTATTTCGTTTCGCTTGAGCCAGGAAACCTCTGTGTAGGACTCTAAAGACTCGTCAATACGCCGGTAGCAGATGATGATCATATCAAGCACCCACAAGCCGCAAGCGGTCTGCTAAACGTAACGGCCATCCGGGTATTGAGCGATCAGAAGATCAACGAGCTAGCCCGCTCACACTCCTGTGAATCCAACCAGTAACACTTACCGTACAGTCCGGTCTGTTCGTCTGATATGTCGCATATCAAGTCTAGGGGTGGTATACGTCAGACCCCAATAACCGATAAGTCATGCCGATGTGAGGCTCATAACGGGTCGAGAAACTACTGGTAACACTTACCAGCAAATCTCTGATCAGCCCTGGCCAGGGACTTCCCTGTTACGGACAATCGAGCACAGCGCAACATCAACCCCCAATACCGGGAGAGACGAAACCCCTCCTATCGCTCATTGCCTCCATGTGACTCGGGACTGTACCCAAAGACCACCGTTTTGCACGCCCTCATAGACGTGGTAAGGTGGAGATCAAAGCACAGTGGGAATCACACAAGACTCTATGACGATCTCGGGTCTACAGACTAACCTGTACAAGTGTCATCTGAGAACTGCCATCTGACGTGAGGTATAATACCATCTGGGAGTTCTCGGCGAGTCCGTCCAGTGTACCCAGTCTCCACTGAGCACCCATATACCATCTCTGATGTCAAACACCAATGGATATGGGATCATCCATCGCCCATCTCATGGGTCGAGAAGCGTATACGCTAGTCTACACTGGTATATCAATGCCCTGTCTCGATACACCCACGACTAGGGACCTTGAAGGATGTACTTATAGACTACCATGTCCCCACTAGTATGATCTGTATCATAGTCCAGGTAGTCAAGTACACATCCTAAGGGCTTTATCAACATGTAACTATAAGACAGTTTAAAGAGACAAGTGTACATGTTAAGATAAAGAGCAACCAGATAGCATACTATCATATCGAGCAAGAAAGTCATCTCTATATATGTCCAAGCATCCAATATAATATACATCATCTGTACAATACTGGCCTCTAGGGCATACATACAACTAACAATCTCCCACTTGCACTAGGGCCAGCTGCTGTAGTATCGCATACCGAGCATCCCGAAGAGTATCTCAAACTGTATCTGGGGAATGTCCTTCGTGAGTGGATCCGCCGTGTTGTTCTTCGTGTCAACCCTCCTGACCTTGATCTCCCGGCGATCAACTATCTCCCGGATCAGGTGATACCGCCTCAGAATATGCCTGGATCGCTGATGGGACCTGGGTTCCTTGGCCAAAGCCACCGCTCCATTGTTATCGCAATACAAAGGTATTGGATGCTCAATGGATGGAACCACTCCAAGTTCAGTAATGAACTTCTTGATCCAGACAGCCTCTTTAGCAGCATCGTTGGCAGCGATGTATTCAGCCTCCATCGTCGAGTCTACCACGGTTTCCTGCTTGGAACTCTTCCAGCTAACCGCCCCTCCGTAAAGGGTAAAGACAAATCCCGACTGCGACTTAGAGTCGTCCTTATCACTCTGGAAGCTCGAATCGGTAAAGGACTCCACTTGGAGTTCTCCATTACCATATACCAAGAGCATCGCTTTAGTCCTTCGCAAGTACTTGAGAATGCTCTTCACAGCTGTCCAGTGACTCTCTCCAGGATCAGCTTGATACCTGCTCACTATACTTAGTGAGTATGCTACATTGGGTCTGGTACATAGCATCGCATACATGATAGAGCCTACAGCCGAAGCATAGGGTATCCCTTGCATGCGAGCTCTCTCCAAATCAGTCTTGGGAGACATCTCTTTGGAGAGAGTGACTCCAGAGATCGTGGGCAAGTTCCCACGCTTGGAATCTTCCATACTAAACCTTTTTAGTATGGTGTCAATGTACCTGGATTGGGACAATCCCAATATCCGTTTGGATCTATCTCTATAGATCCTAATTCCCAATATGCAGGAGGCATCACCAAGATCTTTCATTGAGAATCTTTGTGATAAGAAGAGCTTGACCGATTGCAGCATAGGAATATCATTTCCTATCAAGAGTATGTCGTCCACGTACAATATGAGGAAGACAACCTTACTCTCTGCTACCTTCTTGTAGATACAAGGTTCATCTGGATTTTCGACGAAATCAAACTCTTTGATAACGACGTCAAAGCAGATGTTCCAACTCCGCGATGCTTGCTTTAATCCATAAATGGATTTAAGTAGCTTGCACACCTTCCCGCTGCTCCCACTGTCTACGAAGCCCTCTGGCTGAGTCATGTACACGCACTCTTCTAAATCACCATCTAGAAAGGCGGTCTTAACATCCATTTGCCAGATTTCGTAATCATGATATGCAGCGATGGCAAGCATGATCCGGATGGATTTAAGCATAGCCACTGGAGAAAAGGTTTCGTCATAGTCCACACCTGGTCTTTGACGAAAACCCTTTGCTACAAGTCTAGCTTTGAAAGTCTCCACTTTCCCATCTACACCAAGTTTTTTCTTGAAGATCCACTTGCTCCCGATGGGTTTTACCCCTTCAGGAGCAACATCCAAAGTCCATACTTTGTTGGTGTACATGGATTCCATCTCGGACCGCATTGCATCCAGCCATTTCACTGAGTCCCTACTCGTGATGGCCTGCTCGAAGTTAGTTGGGTCATCATCCTCCATGATGCAATCCTCGCTCCCACCATCCATGAGAAAACCGTAGTATCTCTCAGGTTGGCGAGGAACCCTACTAGATCGGCAGAGAGGCTGGGGTTCGTCGGGTACTACTGAATCCTCTGGTTCTACCAAATCTTCTGTTGTGGCTTTTGTAGCTGGAACCTCTTCCAGTTCTACCTCATGACCACTAATCTCTTTTTCAAGAAATTCCTTTTCTAAAAAGGTGGCATGCCGAGAAACAAACACTCTTTGTTCCTCAGGGTGGTAGAAGATATACCCTTGTGAATTCTTGGGATATCCTATAAATTTGCATAGAACAGAACGTGCCTCGAGTTTGTCCGGATTTTGTCGTTTGACATAGGCTGGACAACCCCATATCTTAACATAGTTAAGACATGGTCTCTTCCCTTTCCATATCTCATATGGAGTGGTAGGCACAGATTTGGTTGGGACCATATTCAATAGATGTATGGCTGTCTCAAGCGCATACCCCCAGAAGGAAATAGGTAACTCAGCTGTGCTCATCATAGAGCGCACCATATCTAATAGGGTGCGGTTCCTCCGTTCTGATACACCATTGTGCTGTGGTGTATATGGAGGAGTCAGCTGAGAGAGAATCCCATTCTCTTTTAGGAAGTCTAGGAATTCATTGCTCAAGTATTCTCCTCCTCGATCTGATCGAAGGATTTTAATACTTTTTCCGGTTTGGTTCTCGACTTCTTGTTTATATTCTCTAAATTTCTCAAAAGCTTCAGACTTGTGTCTTATCAAGTACACATGTCCGTATCTTGAGAGATAGTCAGTGAATGTAATGAAGTACGAAGAACCATCCCTGGCATGTGTAGACATAGAACCGCATACATCACTATGTATCAGTCCTAAGAGTTCAGTAACTCTTTCTCCGTGTCCCGTAAACGGAGTTTTGGTCATCTTGCCTTTGAGACATGACTGGCAAGTGTCATAAGATGAAAATTCGAATGGTTTCAAATATCCATCCTTATGCAACTTAGCCAGTCGTGTCGCATTGATGTGACCCATTCTACAATGCCACAAGAAAGATTCGTTCAGTTCAGAACTCTTCCTCTTGTGTGTGTTAGTTATGCTCAGAACTGTTGATTGATTTAGAACATAAATGCCATTGCACAACGTGCCTGATCCAACCAACTTTTGGTTATGGAAAATGTTCATAACATTGTCCTGTAATACAAAATTATATCACTCTTTACTCAACAAAGAAACCGATATAATGTTGCATATCAGGTTCGGCATGTAATAGCATTCGTTCAGAACCAATGTATTACCAGTTGGTAATACAAGGTGATATTCCCCGACAGTCTTAGCTGCAACAATTGCACCATTTCCAACTCTAATGTCTTTATCACCTTCTCCAAGTTCTCTACCTTTCCTAAGCCCATGTAACTGATTACATATATGGGATCCTGACCCGGTATCTAATACCCAGGGCGTAGAGCAAATGGAGAAACAGTTCTCTGTAACGAACACACCCGAAGAAAATGCATCATCATGTACTTTCTTCATTCGGGTGGCATGGGAATCCTGGTATTCCCCTATATCCTGTTCAGTCCTATAACTCTTATAGGTAAGAACGGAACCAACGTTCCCCAGCACAGTATAACATGCGGGTTCGGTCAATACATCCATATTATTATCTTTATTAGGGCATGAAATGGTCGCTACCTGGAGAGAGAGAGAAGAAAACACTTTAGCGTATGCTCGTGCAAGATCAGATTGGTTATTATCTTATCTAATCAGGATGGCTCCCACTGTTTTTATCAAATCTTCCTTCAAACCCTAAAAGGAAAGACTAGCCGAGATTAATTACACACTACAAGTTCGACAATCTTTCAGCCAGGCCAGTGTCGGTACTTTGAGGGAGGTCCCCCGTGCTTTCGCACGAACCTAATTAATGTAAATCTCGTTTTCCCAGAGGCGTAACCCCGTTGACACCTTTCTAGACACCTACTTGATCAGCTAATTACAATGTGTAAAACTCTCCCAGGAGTAACTCTTACTCGCAGTGGGTATCGGGATCCAACTATCTCATAGAAGGTATGCAATCTCATTGCAAATTTCAACACTTGAAACTCCCGATAATGCTTTTGCCCCTAGCGTGCTATGACCTTGACGAAAGCCAACAAACCACAGCCTGCTAGTCAAGTTCAACCCGTACATTTCTTGACTGAATTAAACCCACCCGCACGACCCTTGACGAAAGCCAACAAAGCCGTACGACTACCCTAATCCAGTCGCATCATATGCAGCAGATAAGCAGCACATAGCTACCGCACACTACACCTTGACGAAAGCCAACAAATGTAGCACGAATACTATATGCAACTTATCTGAAATGACGGAGGGCTACGACAGGTTTTTCTGAAAACCTGTTGCGTAATGAACTTGATATCATTGTAGAATCAAATGAAGTTTTGAAATGGAGTGATTTTGAGGCTTTTCTAGTTTTGCTAAAGGGGTCACTCCCGGTGAAGGGATCGTCAGCCCTTTCCTCGTCGAATGAGGTGCGGGATATATCATATATATCACTGTGCAAAGCAGAAACTATAGAAGCAATCAAAAGCAGACCGAGTATGTAGCATCTGCCAGTTATTGCTAAAGGAGTCACTCCCGGTGAAGGGATCTCGGTCCTTTCCTCATCGAATAAGGTGCAGGGTATATCATATATACCGCTATGCAAAGCAAGAACTGTAGCTACCTGTTTTGTTTAAAATTTGATTCTACAACATCTTAGGTTTCTTTTCTTTCATTAATCACATTAATGAAGTCCCATCATTTAAATACCTAAACATCACAGATAAATACGACGTACACTTATGCCATCCGCATTCGCCTCGATGTCCCCTCGTGCACCGTTAGGTTAGGTAACTAACGACAGAGTAGGGCAGGGCTAGTGCGGGTGCAAAACATAAGTAACGTCTATATAATATATCATATATACTATATAAAGTATCTATCACAGAACATCACATGATCACATCACAGATATCGCAGCAGAAGAAACATATGAAACATTGGATATACTAGGACGTCCGTGTTTTCAATACGAGCCAGTATAAAACACGGATTCCACGGTCGTGATGAATAGCCAATCCCACACCCCTAGACCCCTACGAGAGCGGCAAGTAACCCTACCAATTCTAGGGTTAGGAGACCCGGACTCGACTCCTCGAGATGGTCTCCCACTGGACCCTAGAACCCGGTTACTTGTGCTCCCCTCCTTGGGTCTATCCTAGTGCAGAAAAGTAAATAATATACAAAGGGTGACAGCTTCCGCAACCTGGAAGTGCCCCAAATAAAAGAATATTACATACAAGTTTTTACATGAATGAAAAAGAAAAAACACTCATCTCACATAAAAAAAACCCGGCTATTCAAACACGACAATCCAATATAATATATCCAGCAACACATAACATCACATGTCATCAACGTAAGTAAACATGCGTATCCCAATTGTCGTTGACATATAGCAACGAAACCGGCGATATCACATATTACACTTACGGTCACAGAAAAGAAAGTGTAAAACTACAACAGTTGGAATCCGCAACCTCTTTAGACATCACATGCCTAATCAAATGAAATACTTAGACATCACATGCCTAACAGTTATAAACCCCGCATTTTAGTCTCATTATCGAAAACTCTTTTCAATATCAAATGAAACTAAACCGCTAGATTTATAACATTCATTCAGTTATCTCATAACTGTTTGTGAATTCCAATTATTGTATCCTATTCCGGATAAATAGAATATGTTAAACTTTCCGATCGAACATTCGAACACCCAAGTTTTCCCGAAACCGTCCAACACATGAAATAGGTTCAAAGACATTCACTTCATGCGTCAGTACCAACGGTCCAGCCGTAGAAGGGTCAAGCCAACGCCTCACATGTGGCACGCCGTACTGCCCCAAACCCGAAGGTTCAAAGGGCAGTTCAAGACGGTCACATAATCGAGTTAAGGTTTGTTGTCTTCTAGAGGGACCATCGCGTTACTTGCACTACTCAGAACGTCCTTAAACCACACAAAAATCCAACACTTGGATATTTTCCGGCAGGGGAAAAGTTGGGTATTTATATCCGGTCGGACTTTTTAACATATTCAAAAAATTATCCGGAAAGCACTTAGACAAAGTTCGATAATCCGATCGAAATACCGAGTCCCCAATACAACCCAGAATACTCAACTCTTGAATAAATATTAAAAATTCCCAGAGAACTCAGCACTGAATAAAAGAAGTTACTGTGCAAAATAGGGTGGTGACGTCATCATACGGCCGCGGAACCGCCGCAGAAGCCAGGCTTCTGCCGCGGTTCCGCCGCACTTTGGAGGAATTGGGTGATCGTGTTTCACAGTAATTCTTAGAAAGTCCTGCTGAATTTTCTGCATATTTTTAATTTGGAAAAAACCCAGTTTTTAAAAAATGTACAGAGAGCAACTTTGATATTAGGGTTTCGGTTCGATCGGACTTCAAACTCCGTCTGGACTTCGCCTAAGGCTCTAGCTAGGCTCTGATACCACTGTAGGGTTCCTTGGCACGCTAATGAAGTCTCACAAGGCATCAACCATGCCAATTTCAAATTTTATGGGTGCCGAGAAACCCTAATACGGATCGTTGACTAGAAATTTAGGCGAAAAACTAAACTAGTTAACAACTTAACTAAAGGAGAGAGGCTACAACCTTTGTAGATCCGGTTCTTCACTTCCTTACCTCCACGTAGGCGTCCTCTCGCTGTCCATCTCGAATCCTAGACTCAATCGTCGGCTTCATCGGAAAAACGAGCGGGCAAGGTCGTCGGCTTCGTGCCGAAGATGATCTACGTCGAGGTTTCACAAGTTCAAGCTCCGACTGCACCAAGTTGTGAAACTTATGAAGAAAACACCCAAAACCACTTGGCAAGAGGTAGAGGATGAAGAAATAGGAGGTGGGTTCACTTTAGAATTGGATTTCTCTCACTTTTGCTCAAGTTGCCATTGATGGCATCAAGTTTTCATTCTTGAAGATGAAGAAGAAGATGAAGCTAGAATTATGATAAGTGTTGAGTTAAAATGAATAATAAATGAATACTTATCATAAACTAAGTAGGGTAGAGTGTAGAGAATAGACCATGGTTACTTGGATGGGTTAGGGTTAAGCATGAAGATAAGAATGGTTAAGAAGTCAAAGCTTCATGAAGCTTCAACTAGAAACAAACATAGCCACCATTCTTATCTAAATCTTTTCCAAATAAATAAACAAATAAATAAATGAAAAAGCAAAACCTTAATCATCTCTTAACCATGGTTTAATCCTTTACACTTAACCACATGATCAAGTATCATCAAACATGATACAAATATGTGCACAAAAGTATATCACATATACTTCTTGCACATCAAGTGAGAAAATCCATTTAAAGTGAACCAATACTAGTTAATGCAAAGTAATATATCAAATATATAATTATACATTAAATCATTAAATCAACACTTGATTTAACGATCCGGTCATATCGCATATAACCGACTAGTATCCTATGTATCGGCTTATCGAATCAATCCTTGATTCGATATCTAGGTTATATCGAATATAACCAATCGATACATCCATCGCGAGAATGGAATACGGTATCACATACACGCATCATTCTCGGTCCTGCACATATCTCATATGCACTCCTATTTCGTTACGCTTGAGCCAGGAAACCTCTGTGTAGGACTCTAAAGACTCGTCAATACGCCGGTAGTAGATGATGATCATATCAAGCACCCACTGTTAGTGTATATGCCCTAGAGGCCATTACTGTATCATACTAGTTTGTATATTACTTGATGGAAGCTTGGGATATTCACCTTGTATAAACAATCTTGCTCAATATAGTAGTATGCTACTTGGTTTGTTTCTACTTCAATGTGTACTTGTGTTTATTTCAGTATATCACTTATACGCATTAGTGGAGCCCTTAGGATCTTTTGCTTGATTACCAGCGTTGTGATGGCAGTCACACTAGTGGGGGCTGGGTAATCTATAGGCACATCCTTATACAGGTCCCTAGTCGTAGGACTATCGAGACAGGGCATCGATACTCCGGAGTAGACTAGCGTATGCGCTTCTCATCCCAGTGTGGGAGATGGTCTGTCCCACAGCCATCAGTACGTCGTACTGGAGATAGTATACGGGTGCTCGTTGGGTTACGAGTACACTGGACAGGACTCGTCGGGAACTGACAGGTTGGTATTATACCTATCGTCAGTTATCAGTTCCCAGGTGACATGAGTACAGCTTAGTCCGCTGACTTGACACTGACACTTCGCCTCGAGTGTGTTCCCACTGCACTTTGATCACTACCCTACCACGGCTCAAAGGAGTCGTGCAAACAGGTGGTGGTTGGGTGCAGTCCCGAAGCACTTGGAGGCAGTGACGGTTAGACAGGATTCGTCTCTCCCGGTATTGGGGGTTGACATCGCGCTGTGTCTAGGAGAGCCATTACACGTGTAGTCCCTGGCCAGGGCAAGCGAGATATACTGGTAGGTTTTCAGTGTTATCTCAGGGTGTTTTGGGCTTCACTCCGACACGACTTGTACCGCTATTAGGGGACTGACGTTTACCGCCCCCTAGGCCCGCCATGCGATGTATCAGACGAACAGACCGGACTGTACGGAGAATGTCACATTCAGACTCAGTAGGAGTTCAGATGGGGTTTCACCTCGTCAGCCTTCTTGTCGACATCTACCTGGGGACCGTTACGCACAGCTAGTGCCGCTTGCGGTCTGTGGTTAAACCCACTGCCAGCGTAGTGTCGAGTCTTTAGAGTCCCACACAGAGGGTATTCGCCTCTGGGCAAAACAGAGTAGAGGTCGCATGGTTTTGCGACAGGGTTCGTTCTCATCCGCGCACTTGTGCACGTTTAGAGTCCGGACGGATATTACTGGCTGGCTCTGGTTTGAGTCAGATACTGGTATATGTTTTTGGGGTTGCTTTTATCTCCGTATTCATGTTCCTCGGAATAAGGATGCAGGTGTGTATGCACGGTTATTTGAGGAAGAGGAAGTGACTTTCATTAGGGTTTCGGAACGGGTGCGTATGCACAGTTGACAGTCGTCTTTTTCCAAACCCTAATGGATTTGTATTATATCAATTAATATTATATAATAAAATGAAATTGTGTCATGGTTAGTTTTTGTTGACTTGTTGACCATGGTTGACTTGTTGACCATGGTTGAACTTTTGACCATCATCATCACAAAAGAAAGATGCTCTTTGATTCTAGCAAATTCATTTAATGTTTGTAATGATAATGGTCATTCTAAAACTTTCCATCAACCTTTTCATTTTCATTTTCATTATTATTATTATTGATAATTCTTTTTCTTTTGCATTATGGTTGCAAGAAAGAAAAAGAATAGCTCATTTTCTATCATAACCTCTCTCTCTCCTCATTTCATCTTCTTCTTCCTCTAGCAAAGAGAAACCTTCTCATGTGTTGAGAATCCTTCTCTTTAAAAAGAAAAGCAAACCCTAGTCACTCTCTACTCACTCTAGGTTAAAGGTTTAGCAAGCCGGAAACCCTAGTTCACTCAAAGATCGAGGAAGAGCCCAAAGGTCGAACCTTCGAGGTGGATCCATCTTCGACGGAAGAAGGCGACGAAAAGAGAACCATCAACCTCTACAAGGTTTGAAGAAGAAGGAGTTCAAGTTTAGGTATAACCATCTTCCATAGTAGCTAACTCCCATTAGCAAGTATACTAGTTTTAGTTTAGACAACGATCCCGACCTTGTTTAGTCCATGTTGCCTCTTGCGATAAAAATTCGTTTTTTATACCGTTTCCGCCTCCCCGTAAGCACCAGGGGTCGCAATATGGACTTACAGTGGTATCAGAGCCTAACTAAACTTAAACTAGCTTGGTAGCGAAGTGTATGGAAGTTCGAAACCGTAAAATCACAAAACCGGAAAAACCAAAACCCTAAGTTTCTGTTGAATTTTTTTCTGCTCAAAATGAAAAACTTTATACTTGTAAAATCGTCTCAGGGTTTTGTTTGAACAGCCAAGAAACACGATGCACTAATTCACTTAAACCGCCGCGCTTCCGCGGCACGAGGTAGGCATGTGCCGCGGAAGCGCCGCGCTTTATTATCTTCTCTGCATCGTTTTTCGTGCAGTGTTCTTCTGTGTTGGTTTTGGGATTTTTAAGATATATTATATGTACCCAGATTTTCCAGAACAGAAATTCACTTTTGGGGTCCTATAATTCCGTATTTTTTTCCGAACTTCACTGCACTTTGGCTATGTTGGTTATATCTGTGATGTTTGCATGTATTGAACGTCGGCTAATCGCTATAAGTCGATTAGTCGGGGTTATACATGATCTGTAATGTGCTGGAATGTGTATATGAATCTGTTGGACTGTCGCGGGTGAATAGCCGGGGTGGATGTGAGATGAGCTTTTGTTTTTCTTTCATTCATTTGTAAATGTAAATTGATGTAATAATATTATTTGTTTGGCCGCACAACCGGGTCGGGGTTGTAGCCGTCATTGTATAATTCTTTTTACTGTTTTTGCTCCTAGGATAGACCCATGGAGGGGTGCACAAACTACCGAGTACTTGGCGGGTAGTTTGTCGCACCCGTAGGGGTCTTGGGTGGGGTATTTGGCTATTCACCGCGACCGTGTTATCCGCTTTTCGTTTCAGGCTCGAAAGGATTGCGGATTGCTAGTATATCCAATGTATTCATCTGTGATCTGTAATGTCTATCATTGCTTTCTATTTAGGCGTTGCTTATGTTTTACAGCCGCGCTAGCCCAGCCCCCGCTCTGTCGTTAATTAAGTAACCTAACGAGTGATGACGGGACCCCGTGGCGAATGCGAATGGCATAAGCGTACGTCATATTTTGGTTGTTTTCTGCAATGGTAGGAATTAAATGATGGGACGCATTAAAAGAACTAATGCAAGAATATCACGCATTAAAAGAACTAATGCAAGATAATAAACCAAGTTTAAGTCGATGGAACACTTTCGAAAAACCACTCGGTTCTTTTCAAAAACTAACTTTTAAATGCGGAGCTTGAGCCACTCCTTCTAAAAGCTATCTCGTTCCATCGATTATATCAAGTTCACTACGTTCACGGTTTCGCCAAAACCATTCGTAGCCCTCCATCATTTCAGTTAAATATACGGTAGTATTCAAGCTATGTATTTTGACCTCACGCCAAGGCATAGTGATTGGTAGCTACCGGATATTTATCTGTTGCATAGATAGAATGCGTTGTTTTGAGACAGTCGTACCACCATTTTGGCCTACGTCAAGGGTAGGTACGGGTGGATTCAAATCAACCGGGATAATGATGGGAAGAACTTGACATGTGACTTATGACATTTTGACCTCACGCCAAGGTCATAAGAGCATGGGGCAAAAATCCACATCGGGAGTTTCATAAGTACTGAAACTTGCTAGATTTGCATACCATTTGGAGTGTGATGATTATGGTAGGATTCCTTCATTTTCGTCACGCGATGATATTTGGATCCCGATCCTACTGTGAGTATATGCTACTCCTCGGGAAATTTCTCACTAAACGATCAATGCTATAAACCTAGTAGGTGCCTAGAAAGGTGTTAGCGGGGCTACGCCCCCAGGAAAAAGAGGTTCTTAAATTAAGGAACTTCGCGAAAGCGTTGGAAAACCTCCCTCGAAGTACCGACACTGGCCTGGCTGAACGGTTAAGCAAGTATTGTACGGTGGGATTGATCCCGGCTAATTCTTCCTTTGTGGTTTGAGGAGGGATTCGAGAGACAGTGGGAGCCATCCTGTTTAGACAAATTAAAAACCATTCTAAATTTGCAAGAGCATCGTGCTAAGTGTTTCTTCTCTCCCCCTGCAGCGACCAAATCGAAATGACTGGACTTAAGTTACTTCTAGATAAAAACATATTGACAGGGCCAAACTACAAAGATTGGCTCAGGAATGTCAAATTGGCAATCTCTTACGACAAGCTGGGGTATCTTCTTACCACCAAAGCTCCCCCCGTCCCAGGTCCCACCTCCAGCGTCGCGGATAAGGAAATCCGTAAGACTTGGGAGATTGACAGCGCGAAGGCCAGATGCCTCGTACTTGCCTCGATGGACAACGACCATCAGAGGAGGCACGAGAATATGGATTTGGAATCCATATTTCTTCATACAAAAGAACTGTATGGAGAGCAGTCTCGTATCGCAAGATACGAAGTGTCGAAGAAGTTATTTTCGACTAAGTTGGCCGTCGGATCATCGGTAGCGGACCACGTGCTTAAGATGATTGGCTACACTGAGGAGCTCGCGGAACTTGGGACCACGTTGGACAGTGAACTTTATACGGATATAATTCTCCAGTCCCTTCCATCCACTTACGCCCAGTTCATACTGAATTTCAACTTGCAAGAAAAGGAAGTTGAACTTTCAGAACTCCTCAACCTGCTGAGGAGCGCAGAGGGCACCCTACAGAAGGGTAGGGATACATCCACTTTGTTTGTAGGAGGATCTTCTTCTTCTAGGTCCAAGGCGAAAGCCAAGGGAAAGAAGAGGAAAGCCCCCGCCAAACCAAGGGGCGGTGTTAGTAAAGTGGGTACGAAGGGAAAGGAAAAGGCAACAAAGATAGCGGGGAAGCTTGTTGGTAAAGAGGAATGCTTCTATTGTCACAAGAGTGGACACTGGAAGAAAGATTGCAGGGCTTGGAAAGCCAGGACACAGGAACTGAAGCAGGTTGCGGCTTCAGCTTCAGGTGTGTATGTTATTGAAAACTGTCTTTCTATAAACTCTACTTCCTGGGTATTGGATACCGGATCAGGATCTCATATCTGTAATTCTTTGCAGGCGTTGAGAAACCGTAGGGTTTTGAAGGCAGGTGACATGACCCTCAGAGTTGCGAACGGAGCTAGCATGGATGCTAAAGCCGTGGGGGACTATCACCTGGGAATGTCAGATGGGCATGTTTTGGTTTTGCGTAATTGCTTTTTTGTACCCAACGCAACTTGTAATATCATTTCTGTATCTTTGGTTTCTAAAGAAGGTTATGAATTTGCGTTTGTAAGTAATGTTGTTAACATTCACCTTAATCAAGTTCTGATTGGGTCAGGTACATTGAGCAATGGTATATACGTATTAAACCAACCACAGATTTTCAATGTCCAGAATACACACAAAAGAAAGTCTCCAGATATCAATCAGACTTTCTTATGGCATTGTAGACTGGGTCACATCAATGAGAGAAGGTTGACTAAGTTACATACAGAAGGATATTTGGATCCGTTCGAATATCAATCGTATGCCACTTGTCAATCCTGTCTCAAAGGAAAGATGACAAAGAATCCGTTCACTGGACACGGAGTAAGAGCGAGCGAGCTCTTGGGACTCGTACACAGCGACGTGTGCGGTCCAATGTCTACACATGCGCGAAGCGGTTATTCTTACTTCATTACTTTTACGGATGATTTTTCAAGATACGGTTATGTCTTCTTAATGAAACATAAGTCAGAATCTTTTGAAAAATTCCAGGAATTTAAGAATGAAGTAGAGAAACAAACCGGCAAAAGTATCAAGATTCTAAGATCGGATCGAGGTGGAGAATACTTAAGTGCCGAGTTCCTGAATTACTTAAAAGAGAATGGGATTCTCTCTCAGCTTACTCCTCCATACACCCCGCAACATAACGGTGTATCGGAGAGACGGAATCGGACCCTATTGGATATGGTACGGTCCATGATGAGTAACGCTGTGTTACCGCGATCATTCTGGGGGTATGCGCTAGAAACAGCTGCATACCTATTGAACCGAGTTCCTACTAAGACTGTGCCTACCACACCATATGAGTTATGGAGTGGGAAGAAACCCTATCTTCAGTACCTGAAGATTTGGGGATGTCCAGCTTATGTCAAAAAGCAGCATACGGACAAGCTCGAGGCGCGCTCAGTACTGTGCAAGTTTGTGGGATACCCAAAGAACTCCAGGGGGTATCTTTTCTATTACGCAGAGGACCAAAAAGTCCTTGTTTCTCGTAATGCCCATTTTCTGGAACATCAGTTCTTAGAAAAAGAAGTAAGTGGGAGCGCAATAGAACTGGAAGAAATTCCAGAACCACAGACTATTACTGAAAGCTTAATGGAACCAGAGGGTTCAAATGAACAGGACATTCCTATGCCGCTCCGCAGAAGTAGTAGGCAGTCTCATCCGCCCGAGAGATACTACGGTTTTCTCATAGACGGGGATAGAGAGGATTGCATCATAGACTATGATGAGCCTACAAGCTTCCAGCAGGCCGTTCAGAGCATTGACTCGGTAAAATGGCTGGATGCAATGCGGACCGAAATGGAGTCCATGTACACCAACAAAGTATGGACGTTGGACATTGCTCCAGACGGGGTAAAACCCGTAGGATGCAAGTGGATCTTCAAAAGGAAGATTGGTGTAGATGGACAGGTTGAGACCTATAAAGCTAGACTTGTAGCAAAGGGTTTCCGTCAAAGACCTGGCTTGGACTATGACGAAACCTTTTCTCCAGTGGCTATGCTGAAATCCATTCGGATCCTTCTTGCCATTGCTGCCTTCCACGATTATGAGATTTGGCAGATGGACGTAAAAACCGCTTTTCTAAATGGAAGTTTAGAGGAGTGTGTCTATATGGATCAGCCAGAGGGTTTCATTCAGAGTGGGAGCAGCGGAAAGGTGTGCAAGTTGCTTAAGTCCATCTATGGACTGAAGCAGGCGTCGCGGAGTTGGAACATCTGTTTTGATGAGACGGTCAAGGAATTTGACTTTATCAAAAATCCAGATGAACCATGCATCTATAGTAGATTTATAGCGAGAACTGTAGTATTCCTTGTTTTATACGTGGATGACATTCTCTTAATAGGAAATGACATTCCTATGCTACAATCTGTCAAGGGTTTCTTGTCACACAGGTTCTCCATGAAAGACCTGGGTGATGCCTCTTACATCCTGGGGATCCGGATCCATCGTGATAGATCCAAGAGGATATTAGGACTTTCACAGTCCAGGTACATCGACACCGTACTGAAAAGATTCAGTATGGAAGATTCCAAGCGCGGTAACCTACCGGCTTGTCACGGGATCACCCTCTCTAAAGAGATGTCTCCCAAGACTGATTTGGAGAGGGATCGCATGTCTATTATACCCTACGCTTCTGCGGTAGGCTCTATAATGTATGCGATGTTGTGTACCAGACCGGATGTAGCTTATGCACTGAGTGTAGTAAGCCGGTATCAGTCAAACCCTGGGGAGAAACATTGGATAGCGGTAAAGAACATTCTCAAGTATCTGAGGAGGACTAAGGAGATGTTCTTGGTGTATGGCGGAAAAGACCTCCAGATTGAGGCCTTTGCTGACTCCAGCTTCCAGAGTGACAAGGATGATTCCAAGTCCATGTCGGGTTTTGTCTTTACCCTCAATGGAGGGGCGGTGTGTTGGAAGAGTTCCAAACAGGAAACCGTTGCAGACTCGACTATGGAAGCGGAATACATCGCTGCATCTGATGCCGCAAAAGAAGCTGTCTGGATAAGGAAGTTCTTAAAAGAACTTCAGGTGGTTCCGTCCATTGTTGACCCAGTACCTCTGTATTGCGACAACAACGGGGCTATAGCTTTAGCAAAGGAACCCAGGTCCCATCAGAGATCCAGGCACATCTTGAGGCGGTATCACCTGATCAGGGAGATCGTGGATCGCAAGGAGATCGAGGTTCGGAGGGTTGCTTCAGAAGAGAACACTGCAGATCCATTCACCAAGGCCCTACCCCAGACTCAGTTCGAGCGGCTGATCGAGATGATAGGTCTTCGATACGCCAGTACATGGCCTTAGTGCAAGTGGGAGATTGTTAGTGTATATGCCCTAGAGGCCATTACTGTATCATACTAGTTTGTATATTACTTGATGGAAGCTTGGGATATTCACCTTGTATAAACAATCTTGCTCAATATAGTAGTATGCTACTTGGTTTGTTTCTACTTCAATGTGTACTTGTGTTTATTTCAGTATATCACTTATACGCATTAGTGGAGCCCTTAGGATCTTTTGCTTGATTACCAGCGTTGTGATGGCAGTCACACTAGTGGGGGCTGGGTAATCTATAGGCACATCCTTATACAGGTCCCTAGTCGTAGGACTATCGAGACAGGGCATCGATACTCCGGAGTAGACTAGCGTATGCGCTTCTCATCCCAGTGTGGGAGATGGTCTGTCCCACAGCCATCAGTACGTCGTACTGGAGATAGTATACGGGTGCTCGTTGGATTACGAGTACACTGGACAGGACTCGTCGGGAACTGACAGGTTGGTATTATACCTATCGTCAGTTATCAGTTCCCAGGTGACATGAGTACAGCTTAGTCCGCTGACTTGACACTGACACTTCGCCTCGAGTGTGTTCCCACTGCACTTTGATCACTACCCTACCACGGCTCAAAGGAGTCGTGCAAACAGGTGGTGGTTGGGTGCAGTCCCGAAGCACTTGGAGGCAGTGACGGTTAGACAGGATTTGTCTCTCCCAGTATTGGGGGTTGACATCGCGCTGTGTCTAGGAGAGCCATTACACGTGTAGTCCCTGGCCAGGGCAAGCGAGATATACTGGTAGGTTTCCAGTGTTATCTCAGGGTGTTTTGGGCTTCACTCCGACACGACTTGTACCGCTATTAGGGGACTGACGTTTACCGCCCCCTAGGCCCGCCATGCGATGTATCAGACGAACAGACCGGACTGTACGGAGAATGTCACATTCAGACTCAGTAGGAGTTCAGATGGGGTTTCACCTCGTCAGCCTTCTTGTCGACATCTACCTGGGGACCGTTACGCACAGCTAGTGCCGCTTGCGGTCTGTGGTTAAACCCACTGCCAGCGTAGTGTCGAGTCTTTAGAGTCCCACACAGAGGGTATTCGCCTCTGGGCAAAACAGAGTAGAGGTCGCATGGTTTTGCGACAGGGTTCGTTCTCATCCGCGCACTTGTGCACGTTTAGAGTCCGGACGGATATTACTGGCTGGCTCTGGTTTGAGTCAGATACTGGTATATGTTTTTGGGGTTGCTTTTATCTCCGTATTCATGTTCCTCGGAATAAGGATGCAGGTGTGTATGCACGGTTATTTGAGGAAGAGGAAGTGACTTTCATTAGGGTTTCGGAACGGGTGCGTATGCACAGTTGACAGTCGTCTTTTTCCAAACCCTAATGGATTTGTATTATATCAATTAATATTATATAATAAAATGAAATTGTGTCATGGTTAGTTTTTGTTGACTTGTTGACCATGGTTGACTTGTTGACCATGGTTGAACTTTTGACCATCATCATCACAAAAGAAAGATGCTCTTTGATTCTAGCAAATTCATTTAATGTTTGTAATGATAATGGTCATTCTAAAACTTTCCATCAACCTTTTCATTTTCATTATTATTATTATTGATAATTCTTTTTCTTTTGCATTATGGTTGCAAGAAAGAAAAAGAATAGCTCATTTTCTATCATAACCTCTCTCTCTCCTCATTTCATCTTCTTCTTCCTCTAGCAAAGAGAAACCTTCTCATGTGTTGAGAATCCTTCTCTTTAAAAAGAAAAGCAAACCCTAGTCACTCTCTACTCACTCTAGGTTAAAGGTTTAGCAAGCCGGAAACCCTAGTTCACTCAAAGATCGAGGAAGAGCCCAAAGGTCGAACCTTCGAGGTGGATCCATCTTCGACGGAAGAAGGCGACGAAAAGAGAACCATCAACCTCTACAAGGTTTGAAGAAGAAGGAGTTCAAGTTTAGGTATAACCATCTTCCATAGTAGCTAACTCCCATTAGCAAGTATACTAGTTTTAGTTTAGACAACGATCCCGACCTTGTTTAGTCCATGTTGCCTCTTGCGATAAAAATTCGTTTTTTATACCGTTTCCGCCTCCCCGTAAGCACCGGGGGTCGCAATATGGACTTACACCAACAAGCCGCAAGCGGTCTGCTAAACGTAACGACCATCCGGGTATTGAGCGATCAGAAGATCGACGAGCTAGCCCGCTCACACTCCTGTGAATCCAACCAGTAACACTTACCGTACAGTCCGGTCTGTTCGTCTGATATGTCGCATATCAAGTCTAGGGGTGGTATACGTCAGACCCCAATAACCGATAAGTCATGCCGATGTGAGGCTCATAACGGGTCGAGAAACTACTGGTAACTCTTACCAGCAAATCTCTGATCAGCCCTGGTCAGGGACTTCCCTGTTACGGCCAATTGAGCACAGCGCAACATCAACCCCCAATACCGGAAGAGATGAAACCCCTCCTATCGCTCATTGCCTCCATGTGACTCGGGACTGTACCCAAAGACCACCATTTTGCACGCCCTCATGGACGTGGTAAGGTGGAGATCAAAGCACAGTGGGAATCACACAAGACTCTATGATGATCTCGGGTCTACAGACTAACCTGTACAAGTGTCACCTGAGAACTGCCATCTGACGTGAGGTATAATACCATCTGGGAGTTCTCGGCGAGTCCGTCCAGTGTACCCAGTCTCCACTGAGCACCCGTATACCATCTCTGATGTCAAACACCAATGGATATGGGATCATCCATCGCCCATCTCATGGGTCGAGAAGCGTATACGCTAGTCTACACTGGTATATCGATGCCCTGTCTCGATACACCCACGACTAGGGACCTTGAAGGATGTACTTATAGACTACCATGTCCCCACTAGTATGATCTGTATCATAGTCCAGGTAGTCAAGTACACATCCTAAGGGCTTTATCAACATGTAACTATAAGACAGTTTAAAGAGACAAGTGTACATGTTAAGATAAAGAGCAACCAGATAGCATACTATCATATCGAGCAAGAAAGTCATCTCTATATATGTCCAAGCATCCAATATAATATACATCATCTGTACAATACTGGCCTCTACGGCATACATACAACTAACAGACGATTCTTTAGAGTCCTACACAGAGGTTTCCTGGCTCAGGCAAAAAAGAGTAGGAGCACATATATGATATGTGCGGGACCGAGAACAATACGTGTATGTGATACCGTATTAGATTCTCGTGATATGAGATATCGGCCGGGTATATGTGATATAGCCGGATCACCGGATCAAGTGTTGATTCGATGAACCGATACAGATTATATTAGTCGGTTATTTGTGAAATATCCGGATTATCGGATCAAGTGTTGATTCGATAATTTAATGTATAATTATATATTTGATATATTAAATTACATTAACTGATATAACCTCACTAAAAGATTCTTTTTCTCACTCGGGTAATACATTGATATATATGCGATATATGTTAATTGTATTATTTTATTTTGTTACAATAAATATTGTATATGTGATATATAATATTGTAACATGTTAGGGTTATTAATGCAACATATTTAGTGGAGATTAAACATGGTTAGGGTTTGATTTGGGTTAATCTTTTCTAGAACCTTCTAGAAGGTTTTGTTTTGTTTTGTGCAAAGATATTTGTGTTGATATTTTGCATAGATATTTGTTTAACCCAACCCAACCCTTTAACCATGGTTAAATTTCTATAAGGGTTACATATACCATGGTTGCATTTCTAACCTCACACTTGACTTTCATTATTCATCACAAAAGGATTAGATCTTCTTCTTCCTTCTTCTTCTTTCATGGAAAAGCTTACTAGCTTTTTCATTAGTGATGATTTTGAGTGAGAAATAGAAAAAAAATGAGAGCTAAAATCCTACTTCATCATCCTAATCTATCCTAGTCATTTAGATTAGGGTGTTCACTTCATTTGTGAGTGAGAGCTTGTGTTAAAGAAACTTCAAGGTAGATCATCTTTGTTATCGAAGATCGGAAGCAAGTTTGCATCATTCTCTTCGTTGAGCCTCTCTAGAGTCCGGGTACATGATGATCGCAGCGAAGGGACCTCAACACGGAGATTTAGAAGTGAAGGACCGGACTACAAAGGTTGTAATCCCAAACACTTAGATGTTAAAGTGTTTAACATGCTTTGTTTCGCCTAATCTCAAGTTTAAAGATCTTGGTTAGGGTTGTTCGGCACGTCTAATTTTTAAATCGGGCATGGTTGATACTTTATAGACCCTTGTGAGAGTGCCTAGTAACCCTACAGTGGTATCAGAGTCAAGCTAGAGCTTTAGGCGAAGTCTAGACGAAGTTTAAAGTCCGATCGAACTCCGAATACCCGTAAAACCCTAGTTTCTGGAAATTTTTTAAAAAGCTGATTTTTTCTGCATTAAAAATACTTTAAAAAATCAGCAGAGAATTCTAAGGATAACCCTAAAACACATGCCCCCAAGGCTCTCAAAGAGCCGCGGCGGTTCCGCGGCCAAAAGAGTGAACTGGGGACACGTGTTTGTACAGTATTATCCGTAGGTGTTTCTTCATTTTTCTGGGTATTTTTCATCTTACTCAAGTGTTGAGTTTTCTGGGTTGTATTGGGAGCTCGTTGATTCGATCAGAAATTATAACTTCGTTTGGTTTGTCCGGGTAATTTTTAGAACGTGTTAAAAAGTTCGAACGGATATCAATAACTCACTTTTTCCCCTGCCGGAAAATTTCCAAACGTTGGATTTTTCCATAGTTTAAGAACGTTCTAAGTAGTGCAAGTAATGCGGTGGAACCTCTAGAAGACAACAAACCTTAACTCGATTATGTGACCGTCTGAACTGCCTCTAAACCTTAGGGTTTGTGGCAGTACGGCGTTGCCACATGTGAGGCGTTGGTTTGACCCTTTTACGGCTGGATCATTGGTACTGTAGCATGTGATGGATATTTTAAAACTAATTTCAAGTGTTGAGAACTATTTGGGAAAACTTGGGTATTTGATTATTCGATCGGAAAGTTTAACATTGTCTATTTATCTGGAATGTGATACAATATTTGGAATCCACAAGTAGTTATGAGATAACTAATTTGAATGTTATAAATCTAGCAGTTCAGTCTCAGATGATCGGTTGCCATGGGATTTTGATGCGATCAAAAGTCCATCGCAATCACGTAGCGTACACGGATACTCGCTGGGTAAATTAATAGATAGCCCCGACCAAGTGACTGTAGGAGAACCCCGTCGCCAAAAGCATCCATTCGGGTGCTCGCGGCAGCGGTGTTCCGCCTTAGTGCACTTCGTCGACGGCATCCGGGGGTGCGGCCGTCTACTAAAGTTTGCGACGAGCATTCGATCAGGATTTCGGGAATCTTGTTGAATTGCCCGACTTGATATTGAAAAGAGTTTTCGATAATGAGACTAAAATGCGGGGTTTATAATTGTTAGGCATGCGATGTCTAAGGAATTCATTTGGTTAGGCATGCGATGTCTAAGGAGGTTGCGGATTCCAACTGTTGTAGTTTTATACTTTCTTTTCTGCGACCGTAAGTGTAATATGTGGTGTATCGCCGGTTTCGTTGCTATACATCAACGACAATTGGGATATGCATATTTACTTACGTTGATGATATGTGATATTATGTGTTGCTGTGATATGTTATATTGGATCGTCTTGTTCTTAATAGCCGGGGGTTTTATGTGAGATGAGAGTTTTTCTTTTTTCATTCATGTAAAATTCATTTTTATGTAATATTCTTTTATTGGGGAACTTCCGGGCTGAGGATGATGTCACCATTGTATATTATTTACTTTTTTGCATTAGGTAGACCCAAGGCGGGGAGCACAAGTAACCGGGTTCTATGGTCCAGTGGGAGACCATCTCGAGGAGTCGAGACCGGGTCTCCTAACCCTAGAATTGGCAGTGTTGCTTGCCGCTCTCGTATGCACTTACCTTTTTTTTTTTTCAAGACAACAGGGGAAAAGATGGTACTGTTCCCTACCGAGACAACGGGGGTCTAGGGATGTGGGTTTGGCTATTCATTACGACCGTGGAATCCGTGTTTTATGCAGGCTCGTATTAAAACACGGACATCCTAGTATATCCAATATTTCATATATGTTCTTCTGCTGCAATGTTCTGTGATGAGATCATATTACTGCCTGAGACGAATGTTTATATTATATATATGAGATATATGTTATATTGCAGATTTCGTTTCAAATGTGATGCTTGTGAAGCATAATAAAATGGGACTTCATTAATAAGATTAATGAAATAAAAGAAACCTAAAGATGTTGTAGAAACTTGTTTAAAAACTGGTAGCTCTAGTTCTTGCTTTGCATAGCGGTGTTCCTTGTAGAACATCCAACACCTTATTCGATAAGGAAAGAGCCGAGATCTCTTCACCGGGAGTGACCTCTGTAGCGAAACTAGCAGATGCTACACACACGGTTTGTCTTTTGATTGCTTCTATAATTTTTGTTTTGCATAGTGGTATTTGCGAAATATCCTGCACCTTATTCGATAAGGAAAGAGTCGAGATCCCTTCACCGGGAGTGACCTCTTTAGCGAAACTAGAAAAGCCTCAAAAACACTCCTTTTAAAATCACTCGATTCTACAACGATATCAAGTTCATTACGCAAAGGGTTTTCTTAAAAACCTGTCGTAGCCCTCCGTCATTTCAGATAAGTACTACTTAGTATTCGTACTACGTTTGTTGACCATGTTAAGGCGTAGTGTGCGGTAGCTGATTAGTGCTTATCTGTATAAGCATATGATGCGATTAGATTAGAGTAGTCGTGCGACTTTGTTGACCATGTTAAGAGTCGTGCGGGTGGGTTTAATTCAATCGGGAAATGACGGGTTAAACTTGACTAGCACTTATGATTTGTTGACCATGTTAAGGTCATATAGCCGCTAGGGGTAAAATATTATTGGGAATTTTAAGTGTTGAAATTTGCAATAAGATTGTTTACCTTCTATGAGATAGTTGGATCCCGGTACCCGCTGCGAGTAAAAGTTACTCCTGGGAAGGTTTTACACATTACAATTAGCCGATCAAGTAGGTGTTGTTAGTTATATGTATGCCCTAGAGGCCATTACTGTACATAGGATGTATATTGTAGTGGATGCTGGGACATATATAGGGAGGACTTTCTTGCTCGACATGATAGTATGCTATCTGGTTGAACTTTACCTTAACGTGTACACTGATTGTCTCTCTGTTACATGTTGGTAAAGCCCTTAGGATGTGTGCTTGACTACCTGGACTATGATGCGGATCATACTAGTGGGGACATGGTAGTCCATAAGTACATCCTTCAAAGTCCCTAGTCGTGGGTGTATCGAGACGGGGCATCGATATACCAGAGTAGACTAGCGTATACCTTCTCGACCCATACAGATGGGCGATGGATGATCCCATATCCATTGGTGTTTGACATCAGAGATGATATACGGGTGCTCAGTAGAGACTGGGTACACTGGACGGACTCTCCGAGAACTCCCAGATGGTAATATACTTTACGTCAGATGGCAGTTCTCTGGTGACACTGGTACAGAGTAGTCTGTTGACCCGAGATCGTCATAGAGTCTTGTGTGGTTCCCACTGTGCTTTGATTTCCATCTTACCACGTCCAAGAGGGCGTGCAAAACGGTGGTTTTTGGGTACAGTCCCGAGTCACATGGAGGCAATGAGCGATAGGAGGGGATTCGTCTCTCCCGGTATAGGGGGTTGATGTTGCGCTGTGTTCGATTGGCTATAACAGGAAATCCCTGGCCAGGGTTGCTGAGATTTACTGGTAAGTGTTACCAGTAGTTTCTCGAACAGTTATAGACCTCATATCGACACGACTTATCGAGCTATTGGGGTCTGACGTTTACCGCCCCTAGGCGAGATATGCAACATATCAGACGATCAGACCGGACTGTACGGTAGTGTTACTGGTTGGATTCACTGGAGTGTGAGCGGGCTTGCTCGTCGATCTTCAGATCGCTCAATACCCGGGTGGCCGTTACGTTTAGCAGACCGCTTGCGGCTTGTGGGTGCTTGATATGATCATCACCTGCTGCCGGCGTATTGATGAGTCTTTAGAGTCCTACACAGAGGTTTCCTGGCTCAAGCGAAACGAAATAGGAGCGCATATGAGATATGTGCGGGACCGAGAATAATGCGTGTATGTGATACCGTATTCCATTCTCGCGATGAATGTATCGAAAGGTTGTATGCGATATAACCTAGTTATCGAATCAAGGGTTGGTTCGATAAGCCGATACATAGGATACTAGCCGGTTATATGCGATATGACCGGATCGTTAAATCAAGTGTTGATTTAATGATTTAATATATAATTATATATTTGATATATTACTTTGCATTAACTAGTATTGGTTCACTTTAAATGGATTTTCTCACTTGAAGTTCACATGTTGTATATGTGATATACTTTTGTGCACTTGATTGTATCATGTTTGATGATACATGTTTACTTGAGTTTGTGTAAAGATTAAACCATGGTTATTTAAATGGTTAGGGTTTTGTTTTTCATATCTATTTATTCATTTATTTATTTATTTTCTTTTTGGAAAAAGAAATGAGAAGAATGGTGGCTTTCTTTGTTTGTATTTGAAGATTCATGAAGCTTTGACTTTGTCCACCATTCTTATCTCATGCTTAACCCTAACCATTTGATTTAACCCTAGTTTAATCTCTACACTTGACCATGGTTTGCTTATGATAAGGATTGATTTTCTTTTCTATTTTATTATTCTTATCATAACAATATTCATCTTCTTCATCTTCTTCTTCCTTGAAGAAGGTTGCTTCATCAATGGTGATTGATGAAAACAAGTGAGAAATCCAATTCTAAAGTCTACCCACTTCCTATTTCTTCATCCTCTACCTCTTGCCAAGTAGTAGAGTGTGTTTTCTTCATAAGTTTCTTGACTTGGTGAAGTCGGAGTTTGATTTAGCGATGCCTCGACGTAGATCATCTTCGGCATGGACATCGATGACCTAGCCCGTCCATTCTCCGATGACATCGACGCTAGAGCCCGGATTCTTTTTGGACAGCGGAGAGGACTTCGTTGCGGAGCTATGGAGGTGGAGCACCAGATCTACAAAGGTTGTATTTCCGTTTAAACTTTAGTTAAGTTGTTAACTAGTTTACTTTTTCGCCTAAACTTCTAGCCGACGATCCGTAGTCGGGTCTTTCGGCACCTAGAATTTTTGAAATTGGCATGGTTGATGCCTTGTGAGACCTCACTAGTGTGCCTAGGAACCCTACAGGTGTCTAGAAAGGTGTTAACGAGGTTACGCCCCTGGGAAAACGAGGTTTATTTTAATTAGGTCCGTGCGAAAGCACGGGGAACCTCCCTCAAAGTACCGGCACTGGCCTGGCTGAAAGATTGGCGAACTTATAGAGTGTAATTAATCCCGGCTAGTCTTTCCTTTTAGGGTTTGAAGGAAGATTTGACTAAAATAGTGGGAGCCATCCTGATTAGATAAATTGATAACCAATCTAATCTTGTAAAAGCGCACGCTGAGTGTTTTCTTCTCTCTCTCTCCACGTAGCGACCATGTCACGCCTTAATCAAGATAATAATACAGATGAATTGACCGAACCCTCTTGTTATACTGAGGTGGGGAACGTTGGTCCCGCTCCAACTTATAATTGTTATAAGACAGAGCAGGAAATATGGGATTACCAGAATTCCCATGCCGCCCAAACGAAGAAAGTGCATGCTGATGCATCATCTTCGGGTGTGTTCATTACCGAGAACTATTTCTCAGTATCTTTTACGTCCTGGGTATGAGTTACCGGATCAGGATCCCGCATATGTAATCTGTTACATGGGCTACATATAGGTAAAGAACTGAGAACGCGTGATAAGTTTCATGAGATAGAAACGGTGCAAGTGTTGCAGCCAAGTCTGTTGGTAGTTATCACCTTGTATTATCAGAATACACTGATTCTGAACGAATGTTATTAGATACCGAACCTGATATACAACATCATATCAGTCTCTTTATTAGTAAAGAAAGGATATAATTTGTATTGTTGGATAATATTTTGAACATTTCCTATATCAAGAGTTGATCGGTTCAGGCACGTTTCTAAAAGCATTGACGTTCTAAATCAAACCACAGTTCTTAGTATACAGAACACACAAAAGAGGAAGAGTTCAGAAATGAACGAATCCTTCTTGAGGTATTGTAGACTAGGTCATATCAATGTGACCCGACTAGCTGAAGTTACATTTAGATGCATATTTAAATTAGTTTGAATTTACATCTTGTGAAACTTGCCGGTCATGTCACAAAGATTAGATGACCATAGCTCTGTTTATTAGAAACAGAGAAAGAGTTAGTGAACTCTTGGGATTGATACATGCTGATGTATAGAGGTCCCCTGTCTACACATGCCAATACCGGTTCTTTGTACTTCATTACATTCTCTGATGATCTCTCAAGATTCAGACATATGTTCCTGTTGAAACACAAGTCCGAAGCTTATGAGATATTCACAGAATATAAGTTAGAAGTAAAGAACCAAAAACGGGTATAAGTATTATGTCCTTTTATGAGATCAAGGAGGAAAATACTTGAGCACGGAATTCTTGGACTATTCTAAAGGAGAATGAGATTCTCTCTCAGCATTACTCCTCCGTATACACCATAGCACGATGGTATATCGGGGCGGAGCAATAGCACCCTATGTGATATGGTGTGCTCTATGATGAGTACTACTGAGTTTCCTATTTCCTTTTGGGAGTTATTCACTTGAGAAGCTGCATACCTATTGAATAGGGTTTAAATCAAATCAGTTGCCTACCACTTCATATGTGATATGGAAAGGGAAGAGCCCATATCTTAAGTTTGTTAAGATTTGGGGTTGTCCGGCCTATGTCTAAAAAGCAAAATCCGGACAAGCTCGAGGCAAAGTCAGATCTATGGAAGTTTGTTGGATATCACAAGCATAAGCAAGGGAATATCTTCTACCTAACCGAGAAACAAAAGCTGTTTTGTTTCTCAACATGCCATCTTTGTGAAAGGGAATTTCTTGTGAAGAAATTAGTGGTCATGAGGTAGAACTGGAAGGAGTTCCAACTATACAAACTACAACAGATGATTTGGTAGAACCAAAGGATTCAATAGATTCTAACGAACCTCAGCCTCTCCGCCGATCTAGTAGGGTTCCTCACCCTCCTGAGAGATACTTTGGTTTCTATGAGACAGTGGGAGAGAGGATTGCATCATGAAATGATGACCCAACTTGTTTCGAGCAGGCCATCAGGAGTTGGACTCTGTAAGAATGGCTAGATGCTTAGCGATCTGAGATGGAATCCTTATGCACCAACAAACTATGGACTTTGGTTGCTTTATCTGAAGGGTTAAATTCCCATCAGAAGCAAGTATATCTTGAGAAGATTACTTGGTGTACATGGAAAAATTGAGACTTTCAAAGCTATGCTGAAGTCCATCCAGATCCTACTTGCTACGGCTACATACCATGACTACGATATCTGGCGGTTGGGTGTCATGACTGCTTTTCTAAATATTGATTTGGAAGAGAGCATCTATAAGTACACAGCCAGAGAGCTTCGTAGATAGTGGGAGCAGCGGAAACGTGTGCAAGATGTTTTATGTGATAAAGCAGGCATCGTGGAGTTGGAACGTCTGTTTTGATGTGGTAGTCAAAGAGTTTGACTTCATCAAAATGGTAGATGAACCTTGTATATACAAAAAGGTAGTAGGGAGTATGGTGATGATCCTCATTGAGTACGTGGATGAAATACTCTTGATAGGGAAGGAGTTTCCTATGGTCAATCTCCGCTTATCATAAGGATTCTCCATATAGGATCAAAGTGATACCTACTAAATCCTGGGTTTTGGATCTATGAGATAGATCTAATTGGATGTTAGGATATTCACTAGTTGTAGTGAGATGGTATCAATCGATCCTGGGGAAAATCACTGGAAAGGTTCCAGGGTGATAAGGACGACTGAATGTCAGTCACAGGCATTGTCATTACCCTCAGTGGAGGGACGGTATGTTGGAAGAGTTCCAAGCTAGATACCGTGACTTACTAGACGATTAAAGGCAAGATACATCGTTACCAAGGATACTACCAAAGAGGCAGTCTGGATATATATAAGTTCATGAGATGAACTTCGTTTCTACCATTGTGTGACAATGGAGTTGTGGCTTTTGCCAAGGAACCCCCCGTCCCATCAGAAATACAGATATAATTCTTAGGCAGTATCACCTGATCATGGAGATGGTTGATCTCCAGGGAGATCGAGGTTAGGAGAGTAGACACAGAGGACAACAGCGCGGATCCACTCACAAAGGCCTTTTTTTCCAGTAGAGACTTTTATGGGATGGTTGAGTATGAGATACTTTAACCGTAGCTAATTGTTGGGTATGTGATACCACAACAGATGGCCCTAGTGCAAGTCGGAGATTGTTAGTTATATGTATGCCTTAGAGGCCATTACTGTACATACGATGTATATTGTAGTGGATGCTTGGACATATATAAGGAGGACTTTCTTGCTCGACATGATAGTACGCTATCTGGTTGCTCTTTATCTTAACATGTACTCTGATTGTCTCTATGTTACATGTTGATAAAGCCCTTAGGATGAGTACTTGACTACCAGGATTATGATGCTGATCATACTAGTAGGGACAGTGTAGTCGCCAAGTACATCCTTCAAATGTTCCTAGTCGTGGGTGTATCGAGACAGGGCATCGATATACCAGAGTAGACTAGCGTATACGCTTCTTGACCCATATGATGGGCGATGGATGATCCCATATCCATTGGTGTTTGACATCAGAGAAGGTATACGGGTGCTCAGTAGAGACTGGGTACACTGGACGGACTCGCCGAGAACTCCCAGATGGTATTATACCTCACGTCAGATGGCAGTTCTCTGGTGACACTGGTACAGGTTAGTCTGTAGGCCCGAGATCGTCATAGAGTCTTGTGCGATTCCCACTGTGCTTTGATTTCCATTATACCACGTCCAAGAGGGCATGTAAAAAGGTGGCTTTTGGGTACAGTCCCGAATCACATGGAGGCAATGAGCGATAGGAGGGGATTCGTCTCTCTCGGTATAGGGAGTTGATGTTGTGTTGTGTTCGATTGGCTATAACTGGAAATCCCTGGCCAGGGTTGCTGAGATTTACTGGTAAATGTTATCAGTAGTTTCTCAAAATGTTATAGACCTCATATCGACACGACTTATCAAGCTACTGGGGTCTGACGTTTACCACCCCTAGACGAGATATGCGACATATCAGACGAAGAGACTGGACTGTACGGGAGTGTTACTGATTGGATTCGCAGGAGAATGTACATGCTTTCTTGTTGATCTTCTGATCGCTCAATACCTGGGTGGCTGTTACGTTTAGCTGACCGCTTGCAGCTTGTGGGTGTTTGATATAATCATCACCTACCGCCGGCGTATTGACGATTCTTTAGAGTCTTATACAGAGGTTTCCTGGTTCAGGCAAAAAAGAGTAGGAGCACATATATGATATGTGCGGGACCAAGAACAATATGTGTATGTGATACCGTATTAGATTCTCGCGATATGAGATATCGGCCGGGTATATGTGATATAGCCGGATCATCGGATCAAGTGTTGATTCGATGAACCGATACAGATTATATTAGTCGGTTATTTATGAAATAGACGGATTATCGGATCAAGTGTTGATTCGATAATTTAATGTATAATTATATATTTGATATATTAAATTACATTAACTGATATAAGCTCACTAAAAGATTCTTTTTCTCACTCGGGTAATACATTGATATATATGTGATAAATGTTAATTGTATTATTTTATTTTGTTACAATAAATATTGTATATGTGATATATAATATTGTAACATGTTAGGGTTATTAATGCAACATATTTAGTGGAGATTAAACATGGTTAGGGTTTGATTTGGGTTAATCTTTTCTAGAATCTTCTAGAAGGTTTTGTTTTGTTTTGTGCAAAGATATTTGTATTGATATTTTGCATAGATATTTGTTTAACCCAACCCAACCCTTTAACCTTGGTTAAATCTCTACAAGGGTTACATATACCATGGTTGCATTTCTAACTTTACACTTGACTTTCGTTATTCATCACAAAAGGATTAAATCTTCTTCTTCCTTCTTCTTCTTTCATGGAAAAGCTTACTAGCTTTTTCATTAGTGATGATTTTGAGTGAGAAATAGAAAACAAATGAGAGCTAAAATCCTACTTCATCATCCTAATCTATCCTAGCCATTTAGATTAGGGTGTTCACTTCATTTGTGAGTGAGAGCTTCTGTTAAAGAAACTTCAAGGTAGATCATCTTTGTTATCGAAGATCGGAAGCAAGTTTACATCATTCTCTTCGTGGAGCTTCTCTAGAGTCCTGGTATATGATGATCGCAACGAAGGGACCTCAACACGGAGCTTTAGAAGTGAAGGACCGGACTGCAAAGGTTGTAATCCCAAACTCTTAGATGTTAATGTGTTTAACATGCTTTGTTTCGCCTAATCTCAAGTTTAAAGATCTTGGTTAGGGTTGTTCGGCACGTCTAATTTTTAAATCGGGCATGGTTGATACCTTATAGACCCTTGTGAGAGTGCCTAGTAACCCTACAGAAGCACCAGATTTGCACTTCATGCATTTGTGGCACTAGATTTTCATTTCGTGCAGTTGTCGCACCAGATTTATATCTTGTGCATTTTCTGCACCAGATTCGTATTTTGTACATTAGTTGCAATAGATTTGCATTTCTTACATTTATTGCACTGGATGGGTATTTGTGCATTTGTCATACTGTATTTATACTCCGTACCTTGGTTGCACCGGATTTATGTCCTTGAGTATTCGTTTTACCAGATTTGTATTTTTGTGCGCGTTGCACTTGACGTTCATTTTTCGTGCGCTTTACCGCACTGGACATTTATATGGACTGACGCGCTTGGGTTGGATTTTTGCGCATATTAGGCACTTGATATGTGATTTTGTGCACACCGGATGCACTCGATTGGGATTTTCATTCTTGCATGTTAGTTGCACCGGATGCACTCTAGATGCACTTGATATTGTTGTCGTGCACACCCGTTGCACTGGACAGATGCTTTCGTGCACATCCGTTGCACTTAGTTTTGGCTTTTGTGCATATCGTAGCACCTATATTTGGATTTGATTTCCGTGTGCACCAGACGCACGTGATTATTGGATACGCCTTCTGAGGCTGATTTTGCTTTTGAGCACCTGGTTTTCATGATGGGCTCTATGTTATGTAGTAGCCGAACGGGACTGATCTGAGGACAGTACCTGAGTATTTTGCATGCATTGAAGTTAACCAGAGGTTTTCAAAAAGAAGCTATAGTCTCTCTATTTCCTACGTGTCCGTGAGCGACATGAACGTTTATAAAGGAAAACCTTGTTGGAATATTTCAAAAAAGAAGGAACGTATATTTGAGCAAAACATATATGAAACTATATTTACTATTCTACAAATGAGCGCCCGTCACTTATACCGTGAGTTACGCATTACACGGCGATTCAGAAAGGATTTTGCATGTATTTTATTCAAATTTTGGGGTTTTTCAAGGATGCGTACTATATACATGTTATAGTATTTGACTAGTGTGTATTGGATTTCAGCATTGGATTTCAAGATTTGTATCTCCATTGTAACTCTGATGATATGCGTGGCACTTGATAGAGTTCGATTTTGAGTTTTGTACTCGTTTTCATGCACACTGACGCGCTGTGTTATTCCGTACCTTCCGTGATTTCGGAGCCCCGTTGATTTCAGCTGATTATTGAAATGTTTTAGATTTTGGGGGTTTAAATTTAAATTTGGGGACCGAATTTATTTAAGGGGGGAAGATTGAAACATTTCATAAAATATAAAATATTATTTTTGGAATTTAATATTAAAATAATATACTTCCTAAAAACTGCCCGATTTGTGAAATTGGGGTTTTCAAAAAAGGGTATAAATATATACCGATAATTGTGAAATAAATGGAAATTAAAATGATTTATTCATTTAATAATATATTTAAGGGATTTGGAATTTTTAAAATTTATAATATGCAGTTTGGATAAAAACCCGATTAGTGCACTGTTAATCGCAATTAAGCCAAATCCGTGTTTCTACAGTTTTTCATGACTAGTGCACCATGTCATGTTACATTTAGTTACATGTTGTTGCATTTGTGTTGTTTTATGGGTATTATGTGATTTGGTTTTGAAATTTAAAAGAGAAAAGAAAAAGAAATGAAAAAGGGTTAAAAAGGTGAATGATTGGAGAGAGAGTGTGAGAATAACTGAGTGAGAGGTGGGCTGCTGCCATAACCTCTTTCCCCCATCATTTTCATCTCCTTCTTCATCTCCTCAAGCTCATCTCCCTCCACTTCTAACCCTAGATCCATCTCCAAATAATCCCCAAAACCTTATACTCCCTTCACAAAAATTAATCCCCATCTTTTCCTCTACACATTGGACCATGAAAAGTGGGATTTTGACAACTTTGGGACTTCTAGGGTTTTCTTAAGTGACATCCATGAGGTATAATTTCTTCCATTAGTTTAGTTTCAAGTTTTCCTAGCTTTTTGTTTAAGTTTAGAGTTCGTTTAGTGATGAATTGGTGATACTTAGAAATCCTAGTGAAGGTTTGAGTGAAATTGCGGATTGGTGATGATTGAGTGGCTGTTTAAGACCTGGAATTTAGTATAGAAACCAAAATACGGATTTAGGATTTTTTCCATGTTGGTTTTGTGAGGATATAGGGTGTGCAGGGAAATCTGGAGCAACCCGGGGACTCTCTGAGTTCAGCAAACAATACCAGAGACCCATTTTAGACCATAGGAGACCACCATGACCAAACGAAGCCCAACAGAGCACTGGTAGACAAGCAGCCCAGATTTCATGGGGGAGTGACCGGCCACTTGGTGGGTTTTGGTGTCGGGGTTGATCCAGTAGGTCATATACACTGTGTACATCACCCTAGACTTGTTTGCTTAGCTTTATTTGACCTGAGTCGAAATCTGGGAGCATTTTAGTGTGATTTTTGGTTATGTTTTCCGTATTTTTAAATGCTAAGTTTTGATATTTGGGTTTGTATTTGGTGGTTGGATGTTTGTACATCAACGACTAGGGGTAATTTGTTGGTTTTGCATACGTGGGCTATAGGTTCTAACCTATAGGCGATCCGTGTGCCGTTTTGGATTTCAGAACTTGATTTTTACAGCGTTGCGATATGTGTTTTTATTGTAGGTACCTTCACGTGGATTCCGAGGCAACGGAGCGTGGCGTCATCGACTTCGGCAAGCGAAGACCAAGGTGAGTAGATCTATATCTACGGGGGAAGTCAGGTGGATGGCGTATAGCACCCCCACACACTTTGATGGAAACCGATTTATATATAGATTATGGTTAATGAAACCTTTAATAGAAAACTATAGATAAATTAAAAGGGTAGTTAGAGAACCATATTATAAACTAAGGATAGTTAGAAGTGATATGATACGACTAGTATGTGATGACGAGACTTGAGGATGAGATTTGATGATATTGCCGTTTAGGGTACTATAGGACTAGATAGTCGACGTAGATGTGTCATCCGAACCATACCTATTTCCAAACTGAAGAATCGTATGCATCTTTTAAAAAGATACCTTGAGGGACGTTAGGGATTTTCAAATGATATCTTTTCCTTAAAAACACCGTAGCCCCTACTTTCAAAACTACGATTCGCATCTTTCAAAAACTATTTGTATGGTTCGGGTGTGTATGTTAGATTAGATACTTATGCTTATAGTAAAGGTAGAATGTATTTGTAAAATTGACTTGATGAGGGATATAAACGAGATGAAAAGAATATTGACGTGATATGATGATTTGGTGATATGTTGGTATACGGATGCGAGTCGATTGAGATGATTGATACCCTGTCGGTCCCCTGATATGAGATTGTTGCGGATGTGACATGGGACATGGGTATATAGAGATATTTATATATGTTGTGAATCATGAGTGTTAGCCGTACGTGATGTTAGGTCCGTACCTTCCTCATCTTATAGGTTGATAGGATCCCTGATAGCTTAATGCCGCCGTACGATGATTTTCCATGCGTGATGAGTTTGACTTAATGATTGATCTATCCCCTTGACTAGAGGATGCCGTACGATGGATTGTACCGTAAGCGATGTGGTGTGGCTAGATGCCGATTGTTAGATTTGCCGACTCGGTCATGTTAGATACGTATACCCATCAGCATTTGCACATGATTTACCTTATGCTGCCTTCATGTTATTCGCATTGTATTACTTATACCTGTGATAGTACACCTGCACTATTATCGATGATGCGTATGTTACACGTACACAGATTGTAGGTTCACAAACTTCATCGTCGATAATTGCAACGTCACTACACAGTAGGATTGCTGCATCATGATATGACTCTTCGCATAACATGCTTGCGTATATACCACTTTTACACCCATATTGGAGCACATACATATTTTACACTCATGCTTTCGTATATACCACTTTTACACCTATATTGGCGCACACCCATATTGTACACTCATGCTTGTGTATATACCACTTGTACACCCATATTGGCGCACATACATATTGTACACTCATGCATGCGTATATACCACTTGTACACCCATATTGGCGCACATACATATTGTACACTCAAGTTTGCGTATATACCACTTGTACACCCATATTGGCGCACATACATATTGTATACTCATGCTTGCGTATATACCACTTGCACACCCATATTGACGCACATACATATTGTACACTCATGGTTGCGTATATACCATTTGTACACCCATATTGGTGCACATATACATTGATACATCCATACTTGTGCATATAAACATTTATATATCCATATTGCTGCACACATACATTGGTACATCCATACTTGCGCACATACGCATTTGTATATCCATATTGGTGTACACATACATTGGTACATCCATACTTGCGCATATACACATTGCATACCCATATTGGCGCATATACACATTGGTACCTCTATACTTGCACATATACATATTGTACCTACATAGATAACTGGTTTTATTGGGAAATTGGAAACCACATGTTATATTATAAAAACCGGAATCATATAAAAGATCGGTTTTCCCTTAATATGTCATATCACTGTTCCATGTTGCATGATATACGGATATGCTTACATTTCTATTATATGTCGCATACATCATGCTCTATGATCTTACGCATTGAGATATGCTGTTTTCATGAGATTTCTTGATTTGAGAACCGTGGACATTTTAAAATAGATTATGTGTTGTTTTAAAAACCCGGTTTCTCTTGATATGATATTCCAGTGCGTCCACCATGCGTTTTCTCGGTTCTGAGACGTGTGACATGTGAAACCCGATTCGAGGAGCTGGATGAGGCCGATTGCGGGTACATGATGGACCCGGTATGGTACCCCGGGGAGAGAACAGATTGCTGTGCTGCAGACGGTGAGCCTGGTAGTAGGACTACTACCTACCGGTGATAGTATTTCGGCTCGGCGGATATCCGGAGGATACCAACCGGAGTCGAGAGATGATATGGGCCGATCCGGACTGACGGAGCCCGAGGGCCGATCCGGACTTACAGAGCCCGAGATATGAGGATTTACGTGTCAATGCTGGACACGGGTTTCATGATATTTTCAGGTGTCGTTGTTGGACACCCAGGTTCCATGATTTTGATGTGTCGCGTGGGACACCGTTGATTTATATCCTCATAATTTCATGCACATTCTTTTATGATATTTACGTGCATAAAGACATTGATTATATGGTTGGACGAGATCCACATGCATACATACATTGATTATATGGTTGGACGAGATCCACATGCATATATACATTGATTATATAGTTGGATGAGATCCACATGCATACATACATTGATTATATTGTTGGATTATATCCGCATACATATAGGTATTGATTACATTGTTGGCACATATGATGATCCGGTCACCCTAGATATCATAGTATTACCTATATGATATAGTGGACCTAGGAGTCGTTGTTTATTCGATTTCTACTTGTTGATGTTTTTTTTCTACTCACGAGTTGGCAACTCACCCCCGTTGTGCCACAGTTCTTACAGGTTGACCGCATGGATCTGTAGCGGCATCGCTGGCACATAACTTCATCTGGGTGTTTTGCATTGGTAGGTGGGGCATTTGTATCGTACCCACTCTTGTATTTATATTTCACATTATATCTAGTCATCTCCATCAATCAAAATTAGTAAATTGTATAAGTAATGAGACTTAGTGAGATTGTGGTTGCGAGACTTAGAGCGAGGGGTTTTCCGCTACTTGTGGTTTTGATGTCTTGCTTACTTCTTTATCTTTTGTGGTGAACTTCGCCGTTGGGCGTCGTATACTCATTTTTATGATTTGCATGGTTGTGATCCGTCGGTGGGCGAAGAGCTAGCTCCCGCTTGGGGATGCCATTATTCTTGTTATGTATTTGTGGTTTTGGATCAAAATATACAAAGGAGGTGCTGCCCAAATTTTTCAAAGATGAAACACATTTTCAAACTAGCAAATTTCACTTGCATTTTCATGTTCCTTTTCTATGCATTAATAAAACTTGATTTCATCATACCTTTATTTCAAAACTTCACCACGTTTATTTTCTTAAAAAGGTTTAGATTTCTAGCTTTCAGCTTACTTGAATTACGTTACGCCTTTAGATGTTGCGTGATTTAAGTGCTGGTCACGAGCTAATATTTCGGGCCGCGACAACCCGAGACTGTTAGTTATATGTATTCCTTAGAGGCCACTACTGTACATACGATGTATATTGTAGTGGATGCTTGGACATATATATGGAGGACTTTCTTGCTCGACATGATAGTATGCTATCTGGTTGCTCTTTATCTTAACATGTACTCTGATTGTCTCTATGTTACATGTTGATAAAGCCCTTAGGATGAGTACTTGACTACCAGGATTATGATGCAGATCATACTAGTGGGGACAGTGTAGTTGCTAAGTACATCCTTCAAATGTTCCTAGTCGTGGGTGTATCGAGATAGGGCATCGATATACCATAGTAGACTAGCATATAGCTTCTCGACCCATGTAGATGGGCGATGGATGATCCCATATCCATTGGTGTTTGACATCAGAGACAGTATACGGGTGCTCAGTGGAGACTGGGTACACTGGACGGACTCGCCGAGAACTCCCAGATGGTATTATACCTCACGTCAGATGGCAGTTCTCTTGTGACACTGGTACAGGTTAGTTTGTAGACCCGAGATTGTCATAGAGTCTTGTGTGATTCCCACTGTTCTTTGATTTCCACCTTACCACGTTCAAGAGAACGTGCAAAACGGTGGCTTTTGGGTACAGTCCTGAATCACATGGAGGCAATGAGCGACAGGAGGGGTTTCGTCTCTCCCAGTATTGGGAGTTGATGTTGCGCTATGCTCGATTGGCTATAACAGCAAGTCCTTAGCCAGGGCTGCTTCAGAGATATACTAGTAAGTTTTATCATTAGTTTCTCGACCCGTTATGAGCGTCATATCGGCACGACTTGTCGAGTTACCGGGGTCTGACGTTTACCACCCCTAGACGAGATATGCGACATATCAGACGAAGAGACCGGACTGTACGGAAGTGTCACTGATTGGATTCGCAGGAGTACGAGCAGGCTTGCTTGTTGATCTTTTGATCGCTCAATACCCGGGTGGCCGTTACGTTTAGCAGACCGCTTGTGGCTTGCGGGTGTTTGATATGATCATCACCTACTGCCGGCGTATTGACGAGTCTTTAGAGTCCTACATAGGGGTTTCCTGGCTCAAGCGAAACGGAGTAGGAGCACATATGTGATATGTATGGGACCGAGATTAATACGATATGTGATACCATATTCTATTCTCACGTCATGTGACATCGCTCGGTTATATGAGATATAGCCGGGTTATCGGATCAAGTGTTGATTCGATAAGTTGTTACATTTGATATTAGTCGGTTATATGTAATATAGCCGGATTATTAAATCAATTGTTGGTTTAGTGATTTAATGTATAATTATATATTTGATATATTAAATTACATTAACTAATATTAATTCACTTAAGATTTCTTTTCTCACTTGGATTGTGCACATTGTATATATGTGATATATGCAAGCGTACATTATTTTGTGTCATGCTTGATGATACATGGATATGGGTGTGTGTATGAATTACACCATACTTGGTTTAATTGCTAGGGTTTTATTTATTTTGGTAATTACAAAATAGTGGTATTTTGTCATGGATGAAAGCTTGTAGAAGCTTGTAGTTATCTTTGACCAAGTCCACTCTTTTGTTTTGCCTTAGATTTTTATTAACCCAACCAATTAAACCTAGCCATGGTTAACTCTCTACAAGGGTTAAGGGATGTCATATACTCACCATGGTTTATTTTCTAAGCTCATGATTTATTTTTCATTCACTTGATAATTATCATGAGAGTTATCTTCTTCTTCTTCTAAAAAAAGCTTTCTAGCTTCAATGGAGATGTGAGAAAATGAGTGAGAAAATGAAATCTAAAGTGAGCCCACTTCCTACTTCATCATCCTCTACTACTTTCCATTTAGTATAGGGTGTTTGCTTCACTAATTCCACAATTAGTGAAGTGATAGCTTGGGTTAGTGTCTCCTCGACGTAGATCAGCTTCGGCCTCGAAGACTTCGAAGCGAGCATGTTCGTTTCTTCTTGGGAGCCTCTCTAGAGTCCGGAGTTCACGATCGCAGTGAATGGACTACTACACGGAGCTATTGAAGTGAAGGACCGGTCTACAAAGGTTGTATTCCTTGCTCATTATACTTGCAAAGTGTTTGCATTTACATTTCCGTCGATTTCTAGTTAACGATTCTTAGTTCGGGTTAGCTAGAACGGCAAATTTTTGAATTTGGCATAGACGATGCCTCCCGAAATCTTGCTTCCGTCCTAGGTAACCCTGCAGTGGTATCAGAGCCATGCTAGAAATTTATACGGATTTTGTTAAGATTACGAAACCGAAATACTCCGAAACTTGAAACACGAAAATCAAGTTTCTGTCGAATTTAAAATGTTGTCAAATTTATTTTTAAACAAGTATAGAGTGTTGTATGTGATATAATATGAACACTGTGAAAATTTGAGGGGGTTTCATGCAATTTTGGCCGGCCACCATACCCCTAATCTTGGCCAAATCCGAGCAGAACCCTCTGAATTTTTGACTGTGTTCAAGTGACTTGGTTTTGATGTTTCAGGTGTTGTTTATTTTTGCTAATTTTGTATGTGATGTAATTTTACACTATAATCAATTCGGAGTGTTTCGTATTCATAGTTTTAACATTGTTTCGTGTTATTCGCATGTTGTCTAGAAGAAGTTAGAAAGTTCGAACGATTGTCAAAAACCCATTTTTCCAAGTTTAACATATTCGGAAAAATATGCAAGTGATTCTGTGGACACACTAGAAGAACGAAATCTTAACTCGATTATGTGGCCGTCAGAACCGCCACTAAACCTTAGGATTTGTGATAGTTCAGTGTTGTTACATGTGAGGCGTTGGTTTGACCCTTCTACGGCTGGTTCATAGGTACTTTGGCATCTTTTGGGTATTATTAAAACTGTGCTCAAGTGTTGAGCTATCGGGAAATTATGGGACTTTGATGAATCGATCGAAAAGTTTAACGTCGTCCGGATATTATGTGATGGGATACAATATTTGGAATCCACATGTAGTTATGAGATAACTAATTTGAATTTTATAAATCTAGCAATTTAGTCTCAGATGATCGGTTACCACGGGATTTTGATGCGATCAAAAGTCCGTCGCAATCACGTAGTGTACACAGATACTCGCCGGGTAACATTATTAGATAGCCACGCCCCATAGCCCTGACCAAGTGACTGTAGGAGAACCCCATCGCCAAAAGCATCCGTTCGGGTGCTCGCGGCATCGGTGTTTCGCCTTAGTGCACTTCGTCGACGGCACCGGGGGGTGCGGCCGTCTACTAAAGTTTCCGACGAGCATTCGATCAGGATGTCGAGAATCTTGTTGAATTGCCCGACTTGTTATTGAAAAGTGTTTTCGAGATCGAGACTAAAATGTTGGGTTTATAATTGTTAGGCATGCGATGTCTAAGGAATTCATTTGGTTAGGCATGTGATGTCTAAAGTGGTTGCGGATTCCAACTGTTATAGTTTTTCACTTTCTTTTCTGCGATCGTAAGTGTAATATGTGGTGTATCGCCGGTTTCGGTGATATATGTCTACGACAATTGGGATACGCATAGTTACTTACGTTGATGACATGTGATGTTATGTGTTGCCGTGATATGTTATATTGGATCGTCGTGTTTGAATAGCCGGGGGTTTTATGTGAGATGAGAGTTTTTATTTTCATTCATGTAAAATTCATTGTATGCAATATTCTTTTATTGGGGCACTTCCGGGTTGAGGATGATGTCACCATTGTATATTATTTACTTTTCCTCATTAGTAGACCTAAAGCGGGGAGCACAAGTAACCGGGTTCTAGGGTCCAGTGGGAGACCATCTCGAGGAGTCGAGACCGGGTCTCCTAACTTTAGAATTGGTAGGGTTGCTTGCCGCTCTCGTAGGGGTCTAGGAGTGTGGGATTGGCTATTCATCACGACCAAGGAATCCGTGTTTTATACAGGCTTAAAATAAAACCCGGAAATCCTAGTATATCCAATATTTCATATGTTGTTTTCTGCTGTGTTATCTGTGATGTGATAATTTGATATATATGTTGAGATAGATACTGGATATAGTATATGTGATATATTATATAGATATTGCTTATGTTTTACACCCGCGCTAGCACTGTCCCGCTCTGCCGTTAGTTACCTAACGTAACGGTGCACGAGGGGACATCGAGGCGAATGCGGATGGCATAAGCGTACGTTGTATTTATCTGTGACGTTTCAGTAACTTAAAATGATGGGACTTCATTAATGAGATTAATGAAAGAAAAGAAACATAAAGATGTTGTGGAATCGAATTTTCAAGAACAGGTAGCTCTAGTTGTTGTTTTGCATAGCGGTATTCCTTGTAGAATATCCAGTACCTTATTCGATAAGGAAAGAGCCGAGATCCCTTCACCGGGAGTTACCTCTTTAGCGATAACTGTCAGATGCTACAACCCTCGGTTTCGTCTTTTGATTACTTTTCTAGTTTTTTCTTTGCATAGCGATATTCCTTGTAGAATATTGATTGATCGTTTTCGTTGTGATGAAATGTAAAGTGTTCACAATCAAAAATATTTATACCGCAATCAATTAACGGTATCGGTGTAGCACGTTAATGAATACGGATCGTTCGCAGGGAAAGTGTGATTCGTTCGTAATTGTTTTAGATGAGTCGAAATGAAAATATAAAAGAAAATGCAAGAAAATTGATTCAAGATTTGTAATATTTGATTTCAAGAAAACATAGAGAATATAGATCAAGAATCAAGAATCAAGAATCGTCAAGATGATATCCAAATCGAATTAGTTATCAAGATTTGTAAAGAGGCTTGTAGGAATCGATCAATTGATAGTGATGATGAAGAATTAGTATTACAAATTCTTATCTATTGAAGATTTGTTACTAAATCGATGACAATCAACGAGGTTTAGGGATCTCTTGAAGAAACTAGGGTTTCTTCATCATCATCCCTTGTCCTTTCGTTAATTAGCATTCAAATTCTAGCCTCTAGGAAATTCAATCATCGATCGTTGATCTCTAATTAAGAGCGAAAACATTCAAGAAAGTATATCGCTCGAAACTAGGTTGTCGATGATTCTTTTTCCTAAAGTTTACAAAACTCATAAGACTTAAGAATCGTTCAAGAATGTAATCATCATCATCTATCTATTTTCTCGATTCCTCCACGAGCGGAGTTTTCACTCGAACATCATGAAAAAGAAAACAATCAAGAATTGGTAACTCATCACAATACTCAAATGTAAAGAAAAGCAAGTTCAAGAATTTTCACCTTTTATTATTCAACATTTCATTACAATTCACTCAAGACTACAAGAATTGAGGAGTGAACTCGATCATCGAACTAGCTTCGCATCGTCTTCGTGAGTCGCGGATCGTCTTGGATCACTTGCTCGGATGAAGATCGGCGTTGCTTCAAAAAGGCTTGTTGGATCCTTGCTTGAATCGGTACTCGGTGATCTTGATTTGAATCAAATTGTGTCTCTCAATTTGTGTAGAATTGATTTGGATCTCACTAGAATTTTTCTCTAAAATGATGAACAACCTTGTAATTATACCCTTAGGTCCCCTTTTATAGCCTTCTCCTTTAGCTTCCCCTAGAAGTTTAGATTAGCTTCCTTTAGAAGCGAAGCTAGGTTTAGCTTCCTTTACAAGCTAAGCTAGGTTTAGCTTCCTTTACAAGCTTGGTAGTTGAGTAGAAGCTTCTAGAATGAGTTAGTTATGTAGCTTACAAGAGAAGCTTGGTAGGTATTAGGCTTGTACAAGAAGCTTGGCTGTTAGGAGAGAAGCTTCTGGAGATTTCTGGAGACTGGAGTGTCTTGAAGAAGTTAGGGTATTGCAAGGAGAAGCCTGAAGATGTGTTATGCCGACAATGTCTCCACGTGGCCGCGGATCCGCTGCAAATAGGCCTATTCGGCCGCGGATCCGCGGCCGTTTAGGTGGCTTAATGCATGAAACTTCCAGGGTACTCTTGTGCTGGCCTTAGGGTATTTTTCTGATGTCTGGAATATTTTTATACTTTCTTGTTCACTGCCGGATCACAAGTCTTGGACTTGGCGTATTTTCATCAGCACTTTTAGCAGTTTTGGCTATTTACCTGGAATTTCCTGCATACAATCTCGAGACAAATGTTGCGATATACAAAAAATCGTGCGTGCAATAATAAACACTCAATTTCTCTCAAAATGCCGGTTATAAGGTATAACACATGTTATTTGGTATTTTACAGACGAATTGCTAATATGTGCTATATTCATACCGAACACCTTTAGATGATTGCAAATAGTAGGGAAATTGACGCGTTAAATATGTAATATTTTCGACTGATCAAATTCCCCAAACTTAATTTTGGTCGTCTCGAGCAAACTTGTTTTATTAAAAAGAGAAGGAGAAAATAAAGAAAAAGAAAAACTAACTAGCACACTTTCGTAGGCAACATGATTGCACTGAGCACGTGCAACAAGCCTTTAAACCTCTAGGTGTCCCTAGTAGGAGGAGTGTTATCTCCTGAGGGTTTTCAGCGGATTGCACCCACAAAATCCAATAATAAAAGGAAGACCGTGAAAGTTACATTTAAAGATAAGAATTGTAAAAGAAAGACTTTGAAAATTAGAGTTTCGAACTAATACTAGCTTTTCGGTTGTCATGAGCCCTATCTTAATAGCCATGAAAAGATGTTAGAAATCACATCATCCCTCAAAAAAACATCGTCTTTATTCTTCATTCCTATCTTTCTTCCAAACATCGATCATATACCCCTATGTGTGTGTAAAAGACATCCCTACACTCGGAGAATTCAATTCAAGCTATCATACTCTTGTCCATCTACCTCAGTACTTTTTAATCGATATTTAGATGGATTTGCTCACACATTTTTCAAGCGACCATTAATACTTCTTGAGATACTAACCGACCGATTACTCATGTGCTTGCCGATTAGGTGTATTTAGTATTTTCCTTGTCTTGCACAACCTAAGGCTTAGCAGTGACTCCCAAACCAGTTGTTCTAAGGCACTAGGTGATGAAGCACCCTCGCTATATTTTTTTTATTGCTGCCTTGGTGATAACAAAACTAGTGTTCATTTTTCTTCACCATTTTATCTTTTATGCTTCATTTATTATTTCCTTCATACTTTGGCTTTTAGACAAGATCATTTCAAGGTATCCTCTACTATCCCGAGTTTCAAGACATGTGTAAGTGCGAATAGTAGGGTATCAACATTCAAATGTTTGGCTTCCAGAATAGAAACTATTTTTCAGACTTATTTTTATCCTCAGATTAGTGACTTCCTTCATCTTACTAATCTTTGGGATAACAGCTCATAACTACTTATTACTAGTTTCGTTTAAGAAAACTTCTAATTTTCTTGGTTTTCTTAAATTTTTCCAATCTTTTGGATGTAATTTTTCACTATCTAATCTTTTATTATCTTATTTATGTAAATCTTTTTTTTTTATTTTTTATGTTTTTTTATATGTTTTGTGCTTATGCAAAGTATGATGCAAATGATGCGTAAATAAGCACAAACCTCCCCCAAACTTGTTTTCAACAGTGTCCTCACTGTTGCTATCTGCTGAAGCTCAAAAAAACCTGTAAGCTTAGGAGGAAATTTATTAATGGGGGCATGAAATATGATCGTGAAAATCCTCCCCCAAACTTATTCTTTGGCTCATAAATTTTGAGGACAACAATTATTTTCAAGAGCCAAAAATACACCTACATCCCCCAAACTTGTGTTAAACAATGTTAATCTTTTGAAATCACAAGAGAGCGTCAAAGTTTATTGGTCGATGCCAAGCTTTGCAAAGACCGAAAGTCAACACCAACCATTCGAAGATTTTATCAGTGTAGTGCATCGGTTGGTGGAAGAATATGTTGTATAGAGTCAGGAAGAAATGTGGAAAAGATAAGTGGTGGGATAGAATGTGTTTGCATCTCATTTTGGAGAGACGACTCAATGATTGTGATGGATTAATTGCATTCTCTTTATAGTCCAGAAGAAGGGGTGGAGGTTCAATTTCATTGTTTTGAAGTGGATTCATCTCAACACCCGTGTCTTTTAAAAATGCGAGTTCATCAGCGAAGATTTCCTCAAAAGTCTCATCAATACCCCGAAGAATAATGTCATCAAAAAGCGCGGGGTGATCTTCAGACTCCAAAAACGGTTCATAATCAGTGTTAGATGTTGACCCGGATAACTCAGTGGAAGAGTCCGTATGTGTATGATACATAGTTGGGTCAAAAAACATATGAAAAGAGTCTAGATCAGTATCATGAGGCTGATCAAATTCGCTGCTGTCGACATCCATTAATTCGACAGAACATACCTGAGCAGTAGGTTCGGAGGGTACACTTCCCAACTTGTAAATGTTCAGCTCAATTGACATCTTCCCGAAGGATAGGGTCATAGAGCCATTACGATAGTTGATTATAGCATTGGAAGTGGCCAAAAAGGGGCGATCCAGAATCACCGGAATTTGATTCCGTGGGTTTGCTACTGGCTGTGTATCAAGTACAATAAAGTCCACAGGGAATAAAAATTCCCCGATTTTTATCAACACATCCTCTAGTTCACCCCTAGGTTTGGTGATTGATCGGTCGGCCATCTGGAGAGTGCAGTGAGCTGGTTTCAACTCTCCGATCCCTAACTGCTCATAAACTGAGAAAGGAAGAAGGTTAACACTTGCGCCAAGGTCAAGTAGAGCACGGTTAATGTGTTTATCCCCAATAGAAATAGAAATAGTAGGATAGCCAGGATCCTTACGTTTCCTAGGTAATTGTTGGGGAAAAGCCGTGTCTACAGTTTTTGACATGAATACCTTCTTTGGCACTTGAGTCTTCCTCTTCCTAGTGCACAAGTCTTTGAGAATTTTCGCATATGCGGGGACTTGTTGTATTGCATCTAGAAGAGAGATGTTGATATTAACCTGTTTAATGATTTCAGTGATCTTCTCCATTTGCGAACTTGGTCTGTTACCCCTTAACCGATTCGGATAAGGAACTTTAGCAATAAGAGCGGGGTCCAACATTGGAGAAGATCGTGTGGGTAGAAAAGATCCCAGAATAGGAGTGGGGATTATCTTGGGTGGAGTAGAAGAAGTGTGCTGAGGGTGCGAGCCTTGGGGAAAATGGAGAATAGGCTCGAAAGAAGGTGGTGGGTTAGACGAACTGGGGTCAGAATTAGAAGTGGAAGTGGAAGGAAAGGTCTCAGCCGGGGTATCATCGATTGATTCTTCATTATTATCAATCTCTTTACCAACATGGTTATTCAGCACTCTTCCAGACCTCAACGTGGTGATAGCGTTCACATGATGTGAATAGCCAGGATTGGGTAAAGGTTGAGCTGGAAGTTTCCCTTTTTCTCTAGCACTCAATTCGGCATTTATACGGGCAATTTGTGCTTCCATTGATTTAATATTTTCATTTTGAGAGTCAGAGTTTTTATGGATTTTATCGACGGAAGTCTGAAGATTTGCCGAAACTTGCATGAAATTTGTCAGAAACAAATTCACGGTTTGAGCGAGTGAAGAGGATTCATCGGCACCAGTCAACTGCAAAGGATTATACGGTGCATGTGTATTGACCGGATTTTGAAAGTTTTGTGATTGGTAGGGGTGCTGACTCAATTGAGGTAGTTGCTGTTGTGGTGGAGGAGCCCTTTGGAAATTGTTTTGATTTGGAACCGTGTTTTGATTTTGTTGTTGGTTCCAAGCAAAGTTAGGGTGATTCCTCCAATCCAGATTATAAGTGGAAGAATACGGATCATTTCTAGGTCTTTGTTGGAAAGCAGTATTGGTATGCTCATGACCTTGAAATGGAGAATTTAAAGGATATTCTTCTGTAAGATGTGATGGATCAGAACAGCATCCACAGATAGTTTTGGAGAGTGACATCTGATTTAGGGCGGCTGCTAAAAATTTATTTCCATTGTTTCGAGTTTCTTTTGTAATGCTGACATTTCAGCTCTAACTCCTATGGAAACATCAGATTGGTGAGTACCACCCCTAGACGATGGTTGACTTACATTCTCCCACTGAAACGATTTTTCTGCGAAATCTTCTAGAAATCTCCAGGCTTCACCATCATCTTTAGTCATGAAGGTGCCTTGACACATGGAGTCAAGGGTATGTTTTATGTTAGGATTAATGCCCTCAAATATAATTCTGCACAGATCCCATCTAGGGATTCCGTGATGTGGACATTGAACCAACAGATCCTTGAAGCGTTCAAAACACTTCGAGAATGGTTCATTTGGAAGCTGGGTAAATTGATTTATTTCACTACGGACTCGAACTGGTTTATGATTAGGGTAGAATTTCTTAAGGAATGCTGTTACGAATTCTCCCCAGTTTGAAATAGAATGTGCAGCTGTGTTATAAAGCCACTTCTCGGCTATATCGCACAAAATAAATGGGAGAAAACGTAGACGCATAGCATCCACAGAAAGCTGTGAAGTACCCATCATTACGCATACATTTTCAAATTTGGTAATAAAGACATATGAGTCTTCAGACTCGAGACCGTGATGTTTGGGTAGAAGATTGATGTATTAAGGTTTGATTTCAAAGTTGTCCCTATTGGCTGGTGGAATGATGAGACAGGTCGAAAGGGGACCTCGCATAGGATAGCATCTCTCCTGGAGGGAGATGCGGGGTGGATTCTGCGCACCTGTGGACGGTGGCAGAATAGTGTTAAAGAAGTTCGATGGAGAACCGTCCATCGAAGTGGATGTGGTAGGGGTGTAGAAAAATGTCACGTCCCGAAATTACGGAACATGACCGGCACTTAAACTACGAACGTCTCGAGGCGTACGTAATCTAAGTAAGCCGAGAACCCTGAAATCCAAACCAAGAAAAGTAGTAGAGTAAAGGAAAACCAACTTAAAACAAGTAGTTTTAATAGCATAAGCCGAATTATGCGTTTTTGTTTAAAAACATCAAGTATTTTCTGAAAATTTCGGCAGAATCTCCTTTGTAAATACTGGCCCCCAAACGGGATACAACATGAATAGTATACGAAATCAATAAAAGGCATCCCCAAGCGGGAGCTAGCTCTTCGTCAATCGACGGTCACAACCACACAAGAAATATAATATACAACGCCAAGGGAGAGGATCAAAACTCAAAAGGAAACTCAAAACCACAAGAAATAAAACGCGCGACTCTAAGGTCGAAATAATAACATCACTGGTCTCTATCTCAAAAATAAATACATGTTTGGTTGATGGAATTTACTAGATACAACTGAATAATATTATACAAGGTAATATGATGGGTACGATACCGATAAACCCACCTACTAGCAAGTCACTCGAACGAAACTGTGCCCGCAAAGCCGTAATGAAACCTGTACGGCAAACCTGCAAGAAACTGGGGCACAACGGGGGTGAGTTGCCAACTCGTGAATAGAAAAACATTTACGAACAGAAGTCGCATGAACAACGCAATCTTAGGTCAAATGATCATAATATATCCCTAAATATAACCAGCAATCTATAACAATGACTAGGGTAAATATCTAACCCAAGTGTAAACCCATATGCCCGTGTCAGTGCCTCAGGTAGCAATATATCATATGGATGATGTATGAATGCATGAAACAGAATGCATGTACTGAAGAAAACTGCTTTCATAAATTAGTGAGATTTCTGTATTTTTAAAATGAGGTATCATAATGAAATCAGCATAAAACAGTGCCTAGCATCAGCACAAAACGTAATCCTAATATCTCGATATCTCTGTATCACAGTCTCAGTACCTCAATATCTCGAAATCTCAATGTCTCAATCACAATGACTAGGGCGCCGTCAGTCCAGGCCGGCCCCTACCATCCATCTCAAGACCACGACGATATCCTCCGGATATCCGACGCGTCGGGTTAAATCACCGGTCGGTCGTGCTCTCCTGCACAGGCTCAACGTCAATAACACGATCTTCTTGGCCCGGGGTACCGCACCGGGCCCACCATGTACCCGAAACTGTTCATCCATCTCGTCGAATCGGGTCTCGAAATCCATCAGCAAACTCATGGTGGACGACTCATACATCAAGGGAAAACCACACTTTTTATTTAAAAGAGAGGAAAGAAGCTTATACAAGTTTTGCGGTTTTTCCCCCAAATCCAGAAAATCTCATAAAAATCCGAATCCAAATCATCAATAGCATATAAACCCATGAATATAGGCATGAGAATCCATGAATACGGCATAACAATGAATAACAGTATGCATGAAGTAGCAAGTAATAACTACAATATCTAAACTAGCAGATAAGGCAAGTATACTAATATCATGTCAAACTACTAACTAACAAGCTAAGTAAAGAAATAATATTTTCTAAGGTGTACGTGACATGGCAATTACCGATGAAGATGTGTGTGAGCCGGCAAGTAAGTGTACGTGGTACATACGCATCATCGGTAATGGTGCTGGTGTCCTAACAGCATAATATCAACAGTGCAATATGAAATAGCAATGTAAGTATGTGATGCGGAGCGAGCAACCAAAATGAGCGGGAGCTAAATATTAAACAATGGTGCCATTTGAAATAACACGAATCGTGGGGTTTTGAAAATAGGGGCTACGGTGGTTTTAAGAAAGGATACGTCTTTTGAAATATCCGTAGATCCCTTGCCCTGTCTTTTAAAATACCCACGATCCGCTAGTTTTGAAATAGGTAGGAGTCTAATCTAATCTAACAACTACACTAAACTATACGGCTGAACTAACAAGCAGAACTACAGGTAAGGAAACCGCCTATCATCTGAGTCAATACATATACATACCTGTATATGTATAGTTGGTGATCCCGCCTCAATAATATCATATCCGATACCATATCTATAATCAGACATCCCAAGTCAAGAGTGCGGATCAATCATCAATATATAGCTCGAACGTAAATCCGTAGTACGGCATCCCAAATCTGGGTACGGGTCAATATCACGTTCATCATACTATACATCTGGTATCCAATTTATCAAATATCATGATCGGGGTACTGATCTACGTCTAGTACAATACTGATACCGCCTAAGTATGCATGCACGTGTGTGAAACACCACGTCAAGGACCCGCTACAACGTCATGTCGTATCTCAAATACGAACCCTGCCATATCACCGATCTCACGGCCTCAAATCTAATCTCATCGACTCATCTTAAATCCCAAGTACTATCCTCATTATCCATGCATGTGTATATGAATGTATATATGCATAGTCTCATACCCACGCATTTATACATATATACACATCCCCATCTACGCACAAGAAAGTAATGTATGCAAGTCTGTGTGTGCGTATGTGGGTATAACAACTATTCTAGGGTTTCGCAACTAACCCAAAGGTAATCCATGAACACATAAACATATCATGAATAAACATTCTCGTATCATAAAACACCTATATAAACATATATATATGAACTATACTACGGACTGCGGGGGTGCTATACGCCATCCACCCGACTTCTCCCCGTAGATATAAATCTACTCACCTGGTCCTCGCTCGCCGGTGCCGACGTTGCCACGCGCTTACTTGTCGTCTTGAAGTCCACATGGGTTACCTACATATCATAACGCACCGTATCGCATTAAAACCAAATTCGAAATCAAAATGTCATACGAAAATCAAATCGGCACGCGTATCACGCATAGGTTAAAACCTATCGCCTACGCATGCAAGAATAGTCAAACCAACCCTCGATGTTGATGTACAAACGTCAAACCATCGAGAAAAACCCAAACACACTCATTTGCACATTCACGAACACTAATTATAATATAAAATGTGTTAAAATTCACAAAAACCCCAAACTCACTTTAAAAGCCATTTTTCCGAAAATCTAGCAAGCAATATTACCCGTTTTAGTACAAAACTCGACGTTTGAATAAATATAGTGGCCATAATACATATTAAATATCTTAAATAAGTCATAAAAAAAATTTCCATAATTTAATCCCAATAAATTTCATTAACCCCAAAATTCTAGTTTACAATATACCCAAATTTTAACAATTTAAAGCAAAAATGCACAAACAACAATTTAGCTTGGATTTTCATAAACTAAAAGCATTAAACCACTCAATATAATATTTATAATGACATGAAAACTTAATTATACTTTAATCTAAGCATTTGATAATTTTTCAAAAACTCTAGTTAGCAAACTAGCTTAATTAGGGCATTTATAAGAAATGGTTGTAATAAACAACTAGATTAGCTCTCAACAAGGCTTAAGATGTTAATCCACATCACATATCCATGCATAATTGATCACAACCCAATTCCACAACAAAACCCTAACTCAATCAAAATACTCACTAGAAATTTCCAACCTCTCAAATAACCCACAATTAAACACCTAACAACTTTAATTAAGCAACTAATCCACAATCAAACTATGGGACAAAGAGTTATACCTCAAAGATCATGAGATCCCACATGCAACATGTCTCTAAAATGCCAACTTATCACCAAGATCCATAATAGTATAGCCAAGGAATAATGGGTAGTGAGTAGATTTTGATTTTGCTTTGAATTTGTAGGGATTTGAAGCATTTTGATGAATTTTTTGTGATGAAATGAGAGGAGAAAAATGGGGGCAGCAAGAGGGAGGGGTTTCGGCCAGAATTTTTGAGGGAGGAGGAGAGAGAGTGAGGTGGGGGTGTTGGTAAGGTCAAAGGAGCCATATCTCAAGTCAACACTTAAACATCTTTTCCTTTTTCTTTTTTTTTTCCTTTTCTTTTCTTGGTTTCCTTTGACTTTTAAGTGAGGAGATGAGTGGGGGGGGGGCTACTGAATTCAGCCCTAATAGGGGAGAGGGTTAGGGTGTGTGTGTGTGTATGAGGAATATTAAGCTACATGCAACTATACCCCAATTCTATTTAGCTATATTTCACCATTTAAGCCATTTTTCTTCGATATTTTCTAAACCGTTTTGGCAAACCATTTCATTTCAAAAACCACATGATAAAATTTTGTTTAATGTGATATGATGCTCAAAATTTATTTCAACTCATTTCAATTTTTAATTTTCCCTAATTAAATGTATTAGTGACGGCTTAAAATAATATTAAAATAATTAATTTCGGAAAATTTTTCAGAAAATTTGAAATTTCACCAGTGGCTCAATAAACATCAAATACTAGCAATTATGTAGCTAGAATATGTATATTTAATTTTATAATAAAGATATTTGTATTTTGACTTTTTACAGAAAACCCCCTCATTTTACCGATTTTCCGAAATTTCACCGAAACGATTTTCAAAACGTTACAATTTTCTCCCCTTAAAGAAATTCGGTCCCCGAATTTAAATTAAAACTCTCCCCCCAAATACTAAAACATCTAAGCCAAAACCATCAAGTCGTCGGGGCCCCGAAATCGTAAATACATAAAACAAATCGTAGCGCAGCGCATGCGCATGAAAAATGAGCATATAACTCAAAATCAAAACTCCGTCAAGCATCCCGCAATCATCGGAGTCATGGTAAAGACACAAATGTCAAATCCAATACAAAACCAATATGATATAACTCGAAATTATACACGTAAATATCAAATCTATATATGTAAATATCTGAAGGGAATGCATGTCAAATCTCTTAAAGTCGCTATGCAATGCGCATAACACTGCACAGTGGCGGACGTCTATCATAAGAAAATAATCATATACATATATACCTTTTGTTTGAACTGTACGTTCCGCCATTTTGGAAACAATTTAGAAGAGTTTCTATGTTTTAAACGTTTCGTGTCATATCAGACACATAGATAAATACTGAGACTATAGCTCGCTTTTGGAATTCCCTTCGATAGCTATCAAGGTATGCAAAATACATTCAGGTACTGTCCTCTGACTAGTCTTGCTCAGTACGAAAACATATAGCAAATATCATAAAAACGTACTGCTCTATAAGAAATCAATCCCAAAATACGCATATGAATACTCTGTGCGTCCGGTGCGCACGGAAATCAAAATCCATGAATGTGCCCTACATGTGCACAGAAACAACATCAAGGTGCAACGGTGGTGCACACAACATCGGTCATAGGCAACGTGTGCGCCTGACAGCAAGGACAAGTGCGTCTGACACGCATGAAGAATCTCGATTTAGTGCATCTGGTGCGCACCGAAATCGCTTCTCAAAACTTGCGCTCAACATGCACGAAAATCAAAAACCAGGTGCATCCATTATGCACGAAATCATGAAATCCAATATCAAACGCCGAACATGCGCAAAATCAAATCAGGTGCACAAGGTGCACAAAAAAAATATCGAGTATCACAATCGAAATCGATGTCTAGTGCATCTAAGTACACAAAATGCGTATCACTGCACTGCAAGCATATGTGAACTATCCCGAGTGCAAAAACCAAATCGTATGCGTACATACGCACAAATCAACTCAACTGTATGAAATCCATATAATCACAAACTTGAGAATCCAAGGCACGAAAACGATATCAAGTGCAACAACCGTGCAAAATCGTAAATACTCAGCAGGTGCAACCATGGTCCATGAGGACAAATATCATGAAACTCAATCATCAAAATCAATCATGCGAATAGATCGCCCAAAATACGCAAAATCAAGTATGGCGGAATAGTCCCGCTCAAACACATCCTCCAAGAATTTCTGGCCAACTGCCGTGGTCACTCATAGCATGTCTCATCGACGATCCTGAACTCTGTCCTGCCGGTGTGCATAACATGACCACTCCTGGGTCCAAGTCTTCTCGTAATTTATTCCAGAAAGGTCCTGTCGAGGTCTCTCCCAAATCCCGTCTCTGCCGAACTGTCCGGAAGTCATCGTCCCTTACTAGATCTGTTCTCATCCCGGAACGGCTGCATACTCATCCCGACTCCTTCTGGAAGGTATATCCAAGTACAATGCCTCGGCATGCGTATCGCATCTCTGACGTCGGCGGAGTGGAACGTTGTCTCATCGAGATCTCGTATGAACCTCTTACTCCATTTTCTCTAATGTCGACTGCTTCGGACTCGTCTCGTCGTGGCTGCATGGACTGAGCTCCAACGGCTATCCTCGTATCTGGAGTCTCCCAAGAAACGCATCTCACCACCTAGCATCCGAATGAAGTCGAACCATCCGATCGATCCATCAAAACCTCATAATCCCCCAAGAGCTCAACATTTTGGGTACAGTATAATAGTATCGAGTACGTACCACAGCATCGATGGTCCAGCCGTAGATGGGCAAACCCAAGCCTCACTAATGGCGCCGCGGAACTGCCGCAAACCCTAAGGTTCAAAGGCTTTCACACGGTCATTATGTCGAGTTAGGGTTTCATTCTTCTAGAGGGACCATAGAATTGCCTGCATGTCTTTCCGAATACTTTAAACTTGGAATAATAGATTTCTGACACTCGATCGTCTCTGTCGACTCTCAACGTCTCCGCGTGAAGTCGTCTCTAGCTGGAATCAATCTATCTGATGATCTCGCATCGGGGTAGTGAACGAACCACATGCCCTAGTCATTCATCCTCGATGACTAGCGACCTTCTGTCATCTCTTAGTACAACTCGTACTGCGAAAGCTCCAACATCTGGAGCGATATCTCGTCGTTCCCAGCAACAACTGGCTCATTCGTTTGCACGCTGAACAGTGCCTCAATCGTCATGAATAAGCCATACGTCAACGGTCATCAAAATCTGGCTAGCTTCTATCAGTGGCTCAACCCTCTAGTGCAAATCGGCACGTCCGAGTAATCTCATACAGCAATGCATCAAACGCTCATGGCGCGAAATCACAATAAAAAGACACATCTCTGCAATCGTGTGTCGCCGGAATCACGCCCTGGTCAGTCCTCGTTCGTAACGAGCTCGTGCTGACCACAACTCTAGCCGTAGCTCTCCCTGCCTGTAATCATGGCAGCAAAACCATAACTGATACCGATGAGGCTAAATCAGAAATGAATATAATACAGAACAAAGAAATGTATATCCTAAGGCTTCCTAAGTGGAGTAGCGTATTGTAAGTATGCCGCGGAACATACCCACGGTACGCCACTCTACTTTAGTCACCTATTCCATCAACCAAGGGTCATCCTACGCTCCGAAGGTAAAACCTAACGCTCTGATACCAACTTTGTCACGTCCCGAAAGTACGGAGCATGACCGGCACTTAAACTACGAACGTCTCGAGGCGTACGTAATCTAAGTAAGCCGAGAACATAGAAATCCAAACCAAGAAAAGTAGTAGAGTGAAGGAAAACCAACTTAAAACAAGTAGTTTTAATTGCATAAGCCGAATTATGCGTTTTTGTTTAAAAACATCAAGTATTTTCTGAAAATTTTGGCAGAGTCTCCTTTGTAAATACTGGCCCCCAAACGGGATACAACATGAATAGTATACGAAATCAATAAAAAGGCATCCCCAAGCGGGAGCTAGCTCTTCGTCAATCGACGGTCATAACCACACAAGCAATATAATATACAACACCAAGGACGAGGATCAAAACTCAAAAGGAAACTCAAAACCACAAGAAATAAAACGTGCGACTCTAAGGTCGAAATAATAACATCACTGGTCTCTATCTCAAAAATAAATACATGTTTGGTTGATGAAATTTACTAGATACAACTGAATAATATTATACAAGGTAATATGATGGGTACGATACCAATAAACCCACCTACTAGCAAGTCACTCGAACGAAACTGTGCCCGCAAAGCCGTAATGAAACCTATACGGCAAACCTGCAAGAAACTGGGGCACAATGGGGGTGAGTTGCCAACTCGTGAATAGAAAAACATTTACGAACAGAAGCCGCATGAACAACACAATCCTAGGTCATATGATCATAATATATCCTCAAATATAACCAGCAGTCTATAACAATGACTAGGGTAAACATCTAACCCAAGTGTAATCCCATATGCCCGTGTTAGTGCCTCAGGTAGCAATATATCATATGGATGATGTATGAATGCATGAAACAGAATGCATGTACTGAAGAAAACTTCTTTCATAAATTAGTGAGATTTCTGTATTTTTAAAATGAGGTATCATAATGAAATCAACATAAAACAGTGCCTAGCATCAGCACAAAACGTAATCCCAATATCTCGATATCTCTGTATCACAGTCTCTGTACCTCAATATCTCGAAATCTCAATGTCTCAATCACAATGACTAGGGCGCCGTCAGTCCAGGCCGGCCCCTACCATCCATCTCATGACCACGACGGTATCCTCCGGATATCCGACGCGTCGGGTAAAATCACCGGTCGGTCGTGCTCCCCTCCACAGGCTCAACGTCAATAACACGATCTTCTTGTCCCGGGGTACCGCACCGGGCCCACCATGTACCCGAAACGGTTCACCCATCTCCTCGAATCGGGTCTCGAAATCCATCAGCAAACTCATGGTGGACGACTCATATATCATGGGAAAACCGCACATTTTATTTAAAAGAGAGGAAAGAAGCTTATACAAGTTTTGCGGTTTTTCCCCCAAATCCAGAAAATCTCATAAAAATCTGAATCCAAATCATCAAGAGAATATAAACCCATGAATATAGGCATGAGAATCCATGAATACGGCATAACAATGAATAACAGTATGCATGAAATAGCAAGTAATAACTACAATGTCTAAACTAGCATATAAGGCAAGTACACTAATATCGTGTCAAACTACTAACTAACAAGCTAATTCAAGCAATAATATTTTCTAAGGTGTACGTGACATGGCAATTACCGATGAAGATGTGTGTGAGCTGGCAAGTAAGTGTACGTGGTACATACGCATCATCGGTAATGGTGCCGGTGTCCTAACAGCATAATATCAACTGTGCAATATGAAATAGCAATGTAAGTATGCGATTCAGAGCGAGTAACCAAAATGAGCGGGAGCTAAATATTAAACAATGGTGCCATTTGAAATAACACGAATCGTGGGGTTTTGAAAAAAGGGGCTACGGTGGTTTTAAGAAAGGATACGTCTTTTGAAATATCCATAGATCTCTTGACCTGTCTTTTAAAATACCCACGATCCGCTAGTTTTGAAATAGGTAGGAGTCTAATCTAATCTAACAACTACACTAAACTATACGGCTGAACTAACAAGCTGAACTACATGTAAGGAAACCGCCTATCATCTGAGTCGATACATATACATACCTGTATATGTATAGTCGGTGATCCCGCCTCAATAATATCATATCCGATACCATATCTATAATCAGACATCCCAAGTCAAGAGTGCGGATCAATCATCAATATATAGCTCGTACGTAAATCCGTCGTACGGCATCCCAAATCTGGGTACGGGTCAATATCATATTCATCATTCTATACATCTGGTATCCTCTTTATCAAATATCATGATCGGGGTACTGATCTACATCTAGTACAATACTGATACCGCCTAAGTATGCATGCACGTGTGTGAAACACCATGTCAAGGACCCGCTACAACGTTATGTCGTATCTCAAATACGAACCCTGCCATATCACCGATCTTACGGCCTCAAATCAAATCTCATCGACTCATCTTAAATCCCAAGTACTATCCTCATTATCCATGCATGTGTATATGAATGTATATATGCATAGTCCCATACCCACGCATATATACATATATACACATCCCCATCTACGCACAAGAAAGTAATGTATGCAAGTCTGTGTTTGCGTATATGGGTATAACAACTATTCTAGGGTTTCGCAAATAACCCAAAGGTAATCCATGAACACATAAACATATCATGAATAAATATTCTCGTATCATAAAACATTTATATAAACATATATATATGAACTATACTACGGACTGCGGGGGTGCTATACGCCATCCACCAGACTTCTCCCCGTAGATATAAATCTACTCACCTGGTCCTCGCTCGCCGGTGCCGACGTTGCCACGCGCTTTCTTGTCGTCTCGAAGTCCACATGGGTTACCTACATATCATAACGCACCATATCGCATTAAAACCAAATTCGAAATCGAAATGGCATACGAAAATCAAATCGGCACGCGTATCACGCATAGGTCAAAACCTATCACCTACGCATGCAAGAATAGTCAAACCAACCCTCGATGTTGATGTACAAACGTCAAACCATAGAGAAAAACCCAAACACTCTCATTTGCACATTCACGAACACTAATTATAATATAAAATGGGTTAAAATTCACTAAAACCCCAAACTCACTTTAAAAGCCATTTTCCCGAAAATCTAGCAAGCAATATTACCCGTTTTAGTACAAAACTCGACGTTTAAACAAATCTAGTGGCCATAATACATATTAAATATCTTAAATAAGTCATAAAAACAATTTCCGTAATTTAATCCCAATAAATTTCATTAACCCCAAAATTCTAGTTTAAAATATACCCAAATTTTAACAATTTATAGCAAAAATGCACAAACAACAATTTAGCTTGGATTTTCATAAACTAAAAGCATTAAACCACTCAATATAATATTTATAATGACATGAAAACTTAATTATATTTTAATCTAAGCATTTGATAATTTTTCAAAAACTCTAGTTAGCAAACTAGCTTAATTAGGGCATTTATAAGAAATGGTTGTAATAAACAACTATATTAGCTCTCAACAAGTCTTAAGATGTTAATCCACATCACATATCCATGCACAATTGATCACAACCCAATTCCACAACAAAACCCTAACTCAATCAAAATCCTCACTAGAAATTTCCAACCTCTCAAATAACCCACAATTAAACACCTAACAACTTTAATTAAGCAACTAATCCACAATCAAACCATGGGACAAAGAGTTATACCTCAAAGATCATGAGATCCCACATGCAACATGTCTCCAAAATGCCAACTTATCACCAAGATCCATAATAGTATAGCCAAGGAATAATGGGTAGTGAGTAGATTTTGATTTTGCTTTGAATTTGTAGGGATTTGAATCATTTTGATGAATTTTTTGTGATGAAATGAGGGGAGAAAAAATGGGGGCAGCAAGAGGGAAGGGTTTCGGCCAGAATTTTTGAGGGAGGAGGAGAGAGAGTGAGGTGGGGGTGTTGGTAAGGTCAAAGGAGCCATATCTCAAGTCAACACTTAAACATCTTTTCCTTTTTCTTGTTTTTTCCTTTTCTTTTCTTGGTTTCCTTTGACTTTTAAGTGAGGAGATGAGTGGGGGGGGGGGGCTGCTGAATTCAGCCCTAATAGGGGAGAGGGTGAGGGGGTGTGTGTGTGTATGAGGAATATTAAGCTACATGCAACCATACCCCAATTCTATTTAGCTATATTTCACCATTTAAGCCATTTTTCTTCGATATTTTCTAAACCGTTTTGGCAAACCATTTCATTTCAAAAATCACATGATAAAATTTTGTTTAATGTGATATGATGCACAAAATTTGTTTCAACTCATTCCAATTTGTAATTTTCCCTAATTAAAAGTATTAGTGACGGCTTAAAATAATATTAAAATAATTAATTTCGGAACATTTTTCAGAAAATTTGAAATTTCACCAGTGGCTCAATAAACATCAAATACTAGCAATTATGTAGCTAGAATATGTATATTTAATTTTATAATAAAGATATTTGTATTTTAACTTTTTACAGAAAACCCCCTCATTTTACCGATTTTCCGAAATTTCACCGAAACGATTTTCAAAACGTTACAATCTTCCCCCCTTAAAGAAATTCGGTCCCCGAAATTAAATCAAAACTCTCCCCCCAAATACTAAAACATCTAAGCCAAAACCATCAAGTCGTCGGGGCTCCGAAATCGTAAATACATAAAACAAATCGTAGCGCAGCGCATGCGTATGAAAAATGAGCATATAACTCAAAATCAAAACTCCGTCAAGCATCCCGCAATCATCGGAGTCATGGTAAAGACACAAATATCAAATCCAATACAAAACCAATATGATATAACTCGAAATTATACACGTAAATATCAAATCTATATATTTAAATATCTGAAGGGAATGCATGCCAAATCTCTTAAAGTCGCTATGCAATGCGCATAACACTGCACAGTGGCGGACGTCTATCATAAGAAAATAATCATATACATATATACCTTTTGTTTGAACTGTACGTTCCGCCATTTTGGAAACAATTTAGAAGAGTTTCTTTGTTTTAAACGTTTCGTGTCATATCAGACACATAGATAAATACTGAGACTATAGCTCGCTTTTGGAATTCCCTTCGATAGCTATCAAGGTATGCAAAATACATTCAGGTACTGTCCTATGACTAGTCCTGCTCAGTACGAAAACACATAGCAAATATCATAAAAACGTACTGCTCTATAAGAAATCAATCCCAAAATACGCATATGAATACTCTGTGCGTCCGGTGCTCATGGAAATCAAAATCCATGAATGTGCCCTATATGTGCACAGAAACAACATCAAGGTGCAACGGTGGTGCACACAACATCGGTCATAGGCAACGTGTGCGCCTGACAGCAAGGACAGGTGCGTCTGACAAGCACGAAGAATCTCGATTTAGTGCATCTGGTGCGCACCGAAATCGCTTCTCAAAACATGCGCTCAACATGCACGAAAATCAAAAACCAGGTGCATCCATTATGCATGAAATCATGAAATCCAATATCATGCGCAAAATCAAATCAGGTGCACAAGGTGCACAAAACAAATATCGAGTATCACAATCGAAATCGAAGTCTAGTGCATCTAAGTGCACAAAATGCGTATCACTGCACTACAAGCATATGTGAACTATACCGAGTGCAAAAACCAAATCGTATGCGTACATACGCACAAATCAACTTAACTGTATGAAATCCATATAATCACAAATATGAGAAACCAAGGCACGAAAACGACATCAAGTGCAACAACCGTGCAAAATCGTAAATACTCAGCAGGTGCAACCATGGTCCATGAGGACAAATATCATGAAACTCAATCATCAAAATCAATCATACGAATAAATCGCACAAAATACGCAAAATCAAGTATGGCGGAATAGTCCCGCTCAAACACATCCTCCAAGAATTTCTGGCCAACTGCCGTGGTCACTCATAGCATGTCTCATCGACGATCCTGAACTCTGGCCTGCCGGTGTGCATAACATGACCACTCCTGGGTCCAAGTCTTCTCGTAATTTATTCCAGAAATGTCCTGTCGAGGTCTCTCCCAAATCCCGTCTCTGCCGAACTGTCCGGAAGTCATCGTCCCTTACTAGATCTGTTCTCGTCCCGGAACGGCTGCATACTCATCCCGACTCCTTCTGGAAGGTATATCCAAGTACAATGCCTCGGCATGCGTATCGCATCTCTGACGTCGGCGGAGTGGAATTTCGTCTCATCGAGATTGTAACGTTTTGAAAATCGTTTCGGTGAAATTTCGAAAAATCGGTAAAATAAGGGGGTTTTCTGTAAAAAGTCAAAATACAAATATCTTATTATAAAAATTAAATATACATATTCTAGCTATGTAATTGCTATTATTTGGTGTTTATTGAGCCACTGGTGAAATTTCAAATTTTCTGAAAAAAATATTATTTTATTATTATTTTAAGCCGTCACTAATACATTTAATTAGGGAAAATTACAAATTGGAATGAGTTGAAACAAATTTTGTGCATCATAAAACATTAAATAAAATTTTATCATGTGGTTTTTGGAACGAAATTATTTGCCAAAACGGTTTAGAAATTATTGAAGAAAAAAAGGCTTTTTTTTAGCGTAAATGGATGTTTGGGGTATTGTATTTATCATTTTTCATCACCCCGCACCCGTACCCACACCCACACACCCCCATTCACTTCTCCCCATGGCTGATTTCAGTAGCCACCATTCTTTTTCCCCACTTGATTTTCAAAGGAAAAAAATGAAAGAAATGAAAAGAAAATGGATAAATGAGGTGGACTTTTGACTTGGGTTGACCTTGACTTTCACCCCCACTTTCTCTACCTCCCTCTCTCTCCTCTCCCACTCCAATTCCAGCAGCCCTCCCCTCTCCTACTGCAGCAACAGCCCCTCCCCCTTTCCCTTCTCTTTTCTCTTCAAAACTTCATCAAAAATTGCCCAAAAATCCATCAAAAAAATCCCAAAACCCAAATCCGACTCCTACCCATTTTAGCTTAGCCCGTATAGCATGGATCCTTGTGAAAAGAGAGCATTTTGGGAGGCCATGGATGCTTGTGGACCTTCATATATTTTTGGGTATAATTCTAAAACTTTTTGCTTAAATTGTTACTTGTTTCTTAAAGCTAATTTAAATTAAGTGTTAACTTGGATATGTGAGTTTAATTGCAAGTTTTGGATTTCAAGTTAGGGTTTGTTGTGGAAATGAGTTGTGTTTGATTGTGCATGGTTTAGTGAAGTGGTTTAACATAATTAGTTTTGTAGAAAACTAATCTAGTTGTTAATTACAAGTTGTTACTTGAAAAATTGTGTTAATTTGCTAATTGCTTACTAGGTTTTTGAAATTTGTTAAATTCTTGGGATTAAAAATGTGATTAGGGTTTTCTTGGCTTCATTAACTTTATTAAGTGTGGTTTAATGCTTTGGATCATGCAAATCTAAGCTAGATTGTAGTTTGTGCATTTTTGCTTTGAAATTGTTAAAAAGGGTATTTTTGTAAACTAGAATATTAGGATTTTTGGAATTTAATGAGATTAAATTCCGGAAATTGTTTATAAGACTTATTTAAGATATTTAATAAGTATATTGGCCGCTACTTTCATTTAAACATCATGTTTTGTACAAAAACGGCGAATTGTGCTTGCTAGATTTTCGGAAAAATGACCTTTTAAGTGAAAATGGGGTTTTTGTGAGTTTTAACCTAGTTTATATTAAAATTAGTGTTCGTGAATGTGCAAATGAGTATGATTGGATTTTTCTCGATGGTTTGACGTTTGTACATCGACATCGAGGGTTGGTTTAACTATTCTTGCATGCGTAGGCGATAGGTTTGGACCTATGCGTGATACGCGTGCCGATTTGATTTTCGTATGCCGTTTCGATCTCGAATTTAGTTTTAATGAGATATGGTGCGTTATGATATGTAGGTACCCCCATGTGGACTTCGAGACGACAAGCAAGCGCGTGGCGACGTCGGCACCGGCGAGCGAGGACCAGGTGAGTAGATTTATATCTACGGGGAGAAGTCGGGTGGATGGCGTATAGCACCCCCGCAGTCCGTGGTGGTGTATACAGATGCGTATACACACCAACAATTATTATATGTTATTTAGGATTAATAACGATGCTTAGGATGGATATTGGTGTGTTGGACTATTTTTAGTGTTGCGAACCCTAGGGTAGTGTTGCACTACACATGCACACATACATACTTGCATACATTCTTATTGATATGTACTCATGGGATTCTTTATAGTTATGTGTTCACATGGGTATGGGACTATGTGTTCACATACGGATTGAGGATGATACTTGGGATTGAGCTGAGTCGATGAGATTTGATTTGAGGCCGTGAGATCGGTGATATAGCAGGGTTCGTATCTTAGATACGACATGACGTTGTAGCGGGTCCTTGACGTAGTGTTTCACACATGTCCATGCACACGTAGGCGGTATCAGTATGGTACTAGACGCAGATCAGTACCCCGATCATGATATTTGATAAAGAGGATACCAGGTGAATAGTATGATGAATGTGATATTGACCCGTACCCAGATTGGGATGCCGTACGACGGATTTACGTACGAGCTATATTGATGATTGATCCGCACTCTTGACTTGGGATGCCTGATTATAGATATGGTATCGGATATGATATTATTGAGGCGAGATCACCGGCTATACATATACAGGTACGTATATGTATCGACTCAGATGATAGGCGGTTTCCTTACCTGTAGTTCAGCTTGTAGTTCAGCCGTATAGTTTAGTGTAGTTGTTATATTAGATTAGACTTCTTACCTATTTCAAAAACTAACGAATCGTGGGCATTTTTAAAGACAGCTCAAGGGAATCTACGGATATTTAAAAAACGACGTATCTTTTCATAAAAAAACACCGTAGCCCCTATTTTCAAAACCCCATGATTCGTGTTATTTCAAAAGGCACCATTTGTAGGACTTATATTAGATTATTGCAGATTAGTTATCGTTGTGTCTAGTATTCAGCTCCCGCACATTATTGCTGTTCGCTCTGCCTCGCATATTTATTTTGCTGCATATTCCATTATTGATATCATGCTGTTAGGACACCAGCACCATTACCGATGATGCATATGTACCACGTACACCTACTTGCCGGCTCACACACATCTTCATCGGTAATTGCCATGTCACGTACACTTTAGAGAATATAATTGCTTGACTTAGATTGTTAGCTAGTAGTGTTGACATGATATTAGTGTACTTCCCTTATATGCCATATTAGACGTTGTAGTTATTACCTACCACTTCATGCATACTGTTATTCAGTTGTTCATGCCTAGTTCATTATCATTGACATATGCACTTGTGATGATTTCTTGAGATTTATGATATTTCTGGATTTCGGGGAAAGCCGCAAAATTTACAACTTATGATCTTTTAAAATATAAAATGTTGCGGTTTTCTAGTGATGTAAAGTGTCGTCCACCATGAGTTTGCTGTGGTTTTGGAGATCCGTGTCGAGGAGTGGAGGAACCGTCACGGGTACATGGTGGGCCCGGTATGGTACCCCGGGGCAAGAGGAATGTGGTGTTGACGTTGAGCCTGGGTGGGGAGCACTACCTACCGGTGATATTACCCGACGTGTCGGATATCCGGAGGATACCGTCGTGGTCTTGAGATGGATGGTAGGGGCCGGTCTGGACTGACGGCGCCCTAGATATTGAGATTGAGACATTGATATTTCGAGACAGTGAGATTTATGTTTTGTGTCGATGCTAGACACTGTTGATACTGATTTTAATTATGATACCTCAGTTTAAAATACGAAGGAAATCTCACTAATTTATGAAAACAGTTTCTTCATTTACATGTATTCTGTTTTCATGCATTCATACCTCATTCATATGATATATTGCTACCTGAGGCACTGACACGGGCACATGAGTTTACACTCGGTTAGATATTACCCTAGCCATTGTTATAGGCTGCTTGTTATGTATATTTTTGAGGATATATTATGATCATTGACCTAGGATTGCGTTATTTATGCGACTTCTGTGCGTAGATGTTTTTCTATTCACGAGTTGGCAACTCACCCCCGTTGTGCCCCAGTTTCTTGCAGGTTGCCGTACAGGTTCATTACGGCTTTGCGGGCATAGTTTTATTCGGGTGATTTGCTAGTAGGTGGGTTTACTTGTATCATACCCCCATTATTTATCTTGTATATCATTATTCTGTTGTATCTAGAATTCCATCAACCAAACATGTATCTATTGAGATAGAGACCAGTGTTGTTTATTCTTTCGACCTTAGAGTCGCTCGTTATATTTCTGGTGGTTTTGAGTTCCCTTTTAAGTTTTTGATCCTCGCCGTTGGCGTTGTATATTATATTGCTTGTGTGGTTGTGACCGTCGATTGACGAAGAGCTAGCTCCCGCTTGGGGATGCCTTTTTCTTGATTTCGTATACTATTCATGTTGTATCCCGTTTGGGAGCCAGTATTTACAAAGGAGACTCTGCCGAAATTTTCAGTAAATTTTTTGATGTTTTTAAAAAAAACCGCATAATTCGGCTTATGCTATTGAACTACTTGTTTTAAGTTGGTTTTTCCTGCACTCTACTACTTTTCTTGGTTTGGATTTCTGGGTTTTCGGTTTACTTAGATTACGTACGCCTCGAGACGTTCGTAGTTTAAGTGCCGGTCATGTTCCGTACTTTCGGGTCGTGACAAAGTTGGTATCAGAGCGTTAGGTTTTACCTTCGGAGCGTAGGATGACCCTTGGTTGATGGAATAGGTGACTAAAGTAGAGTGACGTACCGTTGGTATGTTCCGCGGCATATTTACGACACGCCACTCCACTTATGAAGCCTTAGGATGTACATTTCCTTATTCAGTATTATATTCATTCCTGATCCAGCCTCATCAGTACCAGTTATGGTTTTTCTGCCACGATTATGGGCAGGGAGAGCTACAGCTAGAGTTGCGGTCAGCACAAGCTCGTCACGAACGAGGACTGACCATGGCGAAATTCCGGCGACACACGATTGCAGAGATGTGTCTTTTTACTGTGTTTCCGTGCCGCGAGCGTTTGGCGGATCGCCTTTATGAGGTTACTCGGATGTGCCGATCGACACTAGAGGATTGAGCCACTGACAGAGGCCAGCCAGATTTTGATGACCGTTGGTGTGTTGCTTACTCCTGATGATTGAGGCACTGTTCAGCGTGCAGACGAGCGAGCCAGTTGTTGCTGCGAGCGACGAGATATCACCCCATATGTTGGAACTATGGCGGGGCGAGTTGTACGAATAGATGATAGAAGGTCGCTAGTCACCCGATGATGAATGACTAGGACAGGTGGTTCGTTCGCTTACCCCGATGCGAGGTCATCAGATAGATTGATTCCAGCTGGAGACGATTTCACGCGGAGACGTTGAGAGTCGACAGAGACGATCGAATGTCAGAAACCTATTATTCCAAGTTTAAAGTAGTCGGAAAGACATGCAGGCAATTCTATGGTCCCTCTAGAAGAATGAAACCCTAACTCGACTTAATGACCGTGTGAAAGCCTTTGAACCTTCGGGTTTGCGGCAGTTCTACGGCGCCATTAGTGAGGCTTGGGTTTGCCCTTCTACGGCTGGACCACCGATACTGTGGTATGTACTCGATACTATTAAACTGTGCCCAAGAGGTTGAGCTCTTGGGGGATTATGAGGTTTGACGACTCGGTCGGATGGCTCGACTTAATTCGGATGCTAGGTGGTGAGATGCGTTTCTTGGGAGACTCCAGATACGAGGATAGCCGTTGGAGCTCAGTCCATATAGCCATGATGAGACGATTCCGAAGCAGTCGACATTAGAGAAAGTGGAGTAAAGAGGTCCGTACAAGATCTGGATAAGACGATGTTCCACTCCGCCGACATCAGAGATGCGATACGCATGCCGAGGCAGAGTACTGGATATACCTTCCAGAAGGAGTCGCGATGGGTATGCAGCCGTTCCGGAGCAAGATGCAGATATAGGAAAGGGCAATGACTTCCGGACAGTTGGCAGAGACGAGACATGGAAGAGACCGTGAGCAGGATTCCTTCCAGGACACTGCTGCAATGATACTTGCACCCAGGATCAGATGTGTCATGTACATTCAGAGAGCCAAAGGCCGACGCCAGTGATATGCTATCTTACGAGTGGTCGCGATGATTGACCAAGAGATGACCAGAGGAGTGCCAGAATGGGATCATCCCCGTTAGCACACCTGACAGGGCCGATGAGCCGTTGTACCGAAAGATTGGTAATTCACAGTGAAGACCTTGACCCAGGAGTGGTCATGGTTTCGCACGCCAGCAGGACAGAGTTCATGATCATCGACGAGACGTCCCACTATTGACCGCGACAGTTGGCCGAGATTCTTAGAGGGTGCGCTTGAGCGGTACTGTTCCGCCATTATTGATTTTGATGTTTTGGGTGATTTATTCGTATAATTTGATTTTGATGATTGAGGATTTACGACCTTTGCACAGTGTTGCACTTGATATCGTTTTCGTGCTTTAGTTTCACATGTTTGTGATATTACGGTTTTAAACAGTTGAGTTGGTTTTGTGCGTATGCATGCACACGATTTCGTTCCTGCACTCGGTATAGTTTATATATGCTTGCAGTGCAGTGATACGCCTTATGTGCACTTAGATGCACTGGACTTCGATTTCGATTATGATACTCGATATTTGTTTTGTGCACCTTGTGCACCTGATTGATTTTGCGCACGTTCGGCGCTTGATATTGGATTTCATGATTTCGTGCACGATGGATGCACCTGATTTGGATTTTCGCGCATGTTGGGCGCATGTTTTGAAGGGTGATTTTGGTGCACACCAGAGGCACTAAATCGAGATTTTTTTTCGTGCATGTCAGATGCACCTGATTTTTGCTGTCAGGCACACATGTTGCCTACGACAGATGTTTCGTGCACACCCGATGCACTTAGGTGTTGTTTCTGTGCGCATGTATGGCACATTCATGGATTTTGATTTCCGTGCGCACCAGACGCACGTAGTATTCATGTGCATATTTTGGGATTGATTTCTTATAGAGCAGTACGTTTTTATGATATTGCTATGTGTTTTCGTACTGAGCAGGACTAGTCAGAGGACAGTACCTGAATGTATTTTGCATTCATTGATAGTTATTGAAGGGATTTCCAAAAAGCGAGCTATAGCCTCAGTATTTACCTACGTGTCTGATATGACACGAAATGTTTAAAACAAGGAGACCCTTCTAAATTGTTTCCAAAACGGCGGAACGTACATTTCAAACAAAGGTATATATGTATATAGTTATTTTCTTATGATAGACGTCCGCCACCGTGCAGTGTTATACGCGTTGCACAGCGACTTAAAGAAGTTTGGCATGCATTTCCTTCAGATACTTACAGATATAGATTCGATATTTACATGTATAGTTTCGAGTTATATCATATTGGTTTTGATTTGGATTTGGCATTGATGTCTTCTCCATGACTCCGATGATTGCGGGATGCTTGACGGAGTTTTGATTTGAGTTATATGCTCATTTTTCAAGCGCATGCGCTGCGCTACGATTTTTTTTATGTATTTACAATTTCGGAGCCCGACGACTTGATGGTTTTTCTTAGATGTTTTAGTATTTGGGGGAGTTGAATTTAAATTCGGGGACCGAATTTCTTTAAGGGGGGAAGATTGTAACGTTTTGAAAATCGTTTCGGTGAAATTTCGAAAAATCGGTAAAATAAGGGGGTTTTCTGTAAAAAGTCAAAATACAAATATCTTATTATAAAAATTAAATATACATATTCTAGCTATGTAATTGCTATTATTTGGTGTTTATTGAGCCACAGGTGAAATTTCAAATTTTCTGAAAAAAATATTATTTTATTATTATTTTAAGCCGTCACTAATACATTTAATTAGGGAAAATTACAAATTGGAATGAGTTGAAAAAAATTTTTTGCATCATAAAACATTAAATAAAATTTTATCATGTGGTTTTTGGAACGAAATTATTTGCCAAAACGGTTTAGAAATTATTGAAGAAAAAAATGCTTTTTTTTAGCGTAAATGGATGTTTGGGGTATTGTATTTATCATTTTTCATCACCCCGCATCCGTACCCACACCCACACACCCCCATTCACTTCTCCCCATGGCTGATTTCAGTAGCCACCATTCTTTTTCCCCACTTGATTTTCAAAGGAAAAAAAATGAAAGAAATGAAAAGAAAATGGATAAATGAGGTGGACTTTTGACTTGGGTTGACCTTGACTTTCACCCCCACTTTCTCTACCTCCCTCTCTCTCCTCTCCCACTCCAATTCCAGCAGCCCTCCCCTCTCCTACTGCAGCAACAGCCCCTCCCCCTTTCCCTTCTCTTTTCTCTTCAAAACTTCATCAAAAATTGCCCCAAAATCCATCAAAAAAATCCCAAAACCCAAATCCGACTCCTACCCATTTTAGCTTAGCCCGTATAGCATGGATCCTTGTGAAAAGAGAGCATTTTGGGAGGCCATGGATGCTTGTGGACCTTCATATATTTTTGGGTATAATTCTAAAACTTTTTGCTTAAATTGTTACTTGTTTCTTAAAGCTAATTTAAATTAAGTGTTAACTTGGATATGTGAGTTTAATTGCAAGTTTTGGATTTCAAGTTAGGGTTTGTTGTGGAAATGAGTTGTGTTTGATTGTGCATGGTTTAGTGAAGTGGTTTAACATAATTAGTTTTGTAGAAAACTAATCTAGTTGTTAATTACAAGTTGTTACTTGAAAAATTGTGTTAATTTGCTAATTGCTTACTAGGTTTTTGAAATTTGTTAAATTCTTGGGATTAAAAATGTGATTAGGGTTTTCTTGGCTTCATTAACTTTATTAAGTGTGGTTTAATGCTTTGGATCATGCAAATCTAAGCTATATTGTAGTTTGTGCATTTTTGCTTTGAAATTGTTAAAAAGGGTATTTTTGTAAACTAGAATATTAGGATTTTTGGAATTTAATGAGATTAAATTCCGGAAATTGTTTATAAGACTTATTTAAGATATTTAATAAGTATATTGGCCGCTACTTTCATTTAAACATCATGTTTTGTACAAAAACGGCGAATTGTGCTTGCTAGATTTTCGGAAAAATGACCTTTTAAGTGAAAATGGGGTTTTTGTGAGTTTTAACCTAGTTTATATTAAAATTAGTGTTCGTGAATGTGCAAATGAGTATGATTGGATTTTTCTCGATGGTTTGACGTTTGTACATCGACATCGAGGGTTGGTTTAACTATTCTTGCATGCGTAGGCGATAGGTTTGGACCTATGCGTGATACGCGTGCCGATTTGATTTTCGTATGCCGTTTCGATCTCGAATTTAGTTTTAATGAGATATGGTGCGTTATGATATGTAGGTACCCCCATGTGGACTTCGAGACGACAAGCAAGCGCGTGGCGACGTCGGCACCGGCGAGCGAGGACCAGGTGAGTAGATTTATATCTACGGGGAGAAGTCGGGTGGATGGCGTATAGCACCCCCGCAGTCCGTGGTGGTGTATACAGATGCGTATACACACCAACAATTATTATATGTTATTTAGGATTAATAACGATGCTTAGGATGGATATTGGTGTGTTGGACTATTTTTAGTGTTGCGAACCCTAGGGTAGTGTTGCACTACACATGCATACATACATACTTGCATACATTCCTATTGATATGTACTCATGGGATTCTTTATAGTTATGTGTTCACATGGGTATGAGACTATGTGTTCACATACGGATTGAGGATGATACTTGGGATTGAGCTGAGTCGATGAGATTTGATTTGAGGCCGTGAGATCGGTGATATAGCAGGGTTCGTATCTTAGATACGACATGACGTTGTAGCGGGTCCTTGACGTAGTGTTTCACACACGTCCATACACACGTAGGCGGTATCAGTATGGTACTAGACGCAGATCAGTACCCCGATCATGATATTTGATAAAGAGGATACCAGGTGAATAGTATGATGAATGTGATATTGACCCGTACCCAGATTGGGATGCCGTACGACGGATTTACGTACGAGCTATATTGATGATTGATCCGCACTCTTGACTTGGGATGCCTGATTATAGATATGGTATCGGATATGATATTATTGAGGCGAGATCACCGGCTATACATATACAGGTACGTATATGTATCGACTCAGATGATAGGCGGTTTTCTTACCTGTAGTTCAGCTTGTAGTTCAGCCGTATAGTTTAGTGTAGTTGTTATATTAGATTAGACTTCTTACCTATTTCAAAAACTAACGAATCGTGGGCATTTTTAAAGACAGCTCAAGGGAATCTACGGATATTTAAAAAACGACGTATCTTTTCATAAAAAAACACCGTAGCCCCTATTTTCAAAACCCCATGATTCGTGTTATTTCAAAAGGCACCATTTGTAGGACTTATATTAGATTATTGCAGATTAGTTATCGTTGTGTCTAGTATTCAGCTCCCGCACATTATTGCTGTTCGCTCAGCCTCGCATATTTATTTTGCTGCATATTCCATTATTGATATCATGCTGTTAGGACACCAGCACCATTACCGATGATGCGTATGTACCACGTACACCTACTTGCCGGCTCACACACATCTTCATCGGTAATTGCCATGTCACGTACACTTTAGAGAATATAATTGCTTGACTTAGATTGTTAGCTAGTAGTGTTGACATGATATTAGTGTACTTCCCTTATATGCCATATTAGACGTTGTAGTTATTACCTACCACTTCATGCATACTGTTATTCAGTTGTTCATGCCTAGTTCATTATCATTGACATATGCACTTGTGATGATTTCTTGAGATTTATGATATTTCTGGATTTCGGGGAAAGCCGCAAAATTTACAACTTATGATCTTTTAAAATATAAAATGTTGCGGTTTTCTAGTGATGTAAAGTGTCGTCCACCATGAGTTTGCTGTGGTTTTGGAGATCCGTGTCGAGGAGTGGAGGAACCGTCACGGGTACATGGTGGGCCCGGTATGGTACCCCGGGGCAAGAGGAATGTGGTGTTGACGTTGAGCCTGGGTGGGGAGCACTACCTACCGGTGATATTACCCGACGCGTCGGATATCCGGAGGATACCGTCGTGGTATTGAGATGGATGGTAGGGGCCGGTCTGGACTGACGGCGCCCTAGATATTGAGATTGAGACATTGATATTTCGAGACAGTGAGATTTATGTTTTGTGTCGATGCTAGACACTGTTGATACTGATTTTAATTATGATACCTCAGTTTAAAATACGAAGGAAATCTCACTAATTTATGAAAACAGTTTCTTCATTTACATGTATTCTGTTTTCATGCATTCATACCTCATTCATATGATATATTGTTACCTGAGGCACTGACACGGGCACATGAGTTTACACTCGGTTAGATATTACCCTAGCCATTGTTATAGGCTGCTTGTTATGTATATTTTTGAGGATATATTATGATCATTGACCTAGGATTGCGTTATTTATGCGACTTCTGTGCGTAGATGTTTTTCTATTCACGAGTTGGCAACTCACCCCCGTTGTGCCCCAGTTTCTTGCAGGTTGCCGTACAGGTTCATTACGGCTTTGCGGGCATAGTTTCATTCGGGTGATTTTCTAGTAGGTGGGTTTACTTGTATCATACCCCCATTATTTATCTTGTATATCATTATTCTGTTGTATCTAGAATTCCATCAACCAAACATGTATCTATTGAGATAGAGACCAGTGTTGTTTATTCTTTCGACCTTAGAGTCGCTCGTTATATTTCTGGTGTTTTTGAGTTCCCTTTTAAGTTTTTGATCCTCGCCGTTGGCGTTGTATATTATATTGCTTGTGTGGTTGTGACCGTCGATTGACGAAGAGCTAGCTCCCGCTTGGGGATGCCTTTTTCTTGATTTCGTATACTATTCATGTTGTATCCCGTTTGGGAGCCAGTATTTACAAAGGAGACTCTGCCGAAATTTTCAGTAAATTTTTTGATGTTTTTAAAAAAAACCGCATAATTCGGCTTATGCTATTGAACTACTTGTTTTAAGTTGGTTTTTCCTGCACTCTACTACTTTTCTTGGTTTGGATTTCTGGGTTTTCGGTTTACTTAGATTACGTACGCCTCGAGACGTTCGTAGTTTAAGTGCCGGTCATGTTCCGTACTTTCGGGTCGTGACAGAGATCTCGTACGAACCTCTTACTCCATTTTCTCTAATGTCGACTGCTTCGAACTCGTCTCGTCGTGGCTGCATGGACTGAGCTCCAACAGCTATCCTCGTATCTGGAGTCTCCCAAGAAACGCATCTCACCACCTAGCATCCGAATGAAGTCGAACCATCCGATCGATTCGTCAAAACCTAATAATCCCCCAAGAGCTCAACATCTTGGGTACAGTATAATAGTATCGAATACGTACCACAGTATCGATGGTCCAGCCGTAGAAGGGCAAACCCAAGCCTCACTAATGGCGCCGCGGAACTGCCGTAAACCCTAAGGTTCAAAGGCTTTCACACGGTCATTATGTCGAGTTAGGGTTTCATTCTTCTAGAGGGACCATAGAATTGCCTGCATGTCTTTCCGAATACTTTAAACTTGGAATAATAGATTTCTGACACTCGATCGTCTCTGTCGACTCTCAACGTCTCCGCGTGAAGTCGTCTCTAGCTGGAATCAATCTATCTGATGATCTTGCATCGGGGTAGTGAACGAACCACATGCTCTAGTCATTCATCCTCGATGACTAGCGACCTTCTGTCATCTCTTAGTACAACTCGTACTGCGAAAGCACCAACATCTGGGGCGATATCTCGTCGTTCACGGCAAAAACTGGCTCATTCGTTTGCACGCTGAACAGTGCCTCAATCGTTATGAATAAGCCATACGTCAACGGTCATCAAAATCTGGCTGGCCTCTATCAGTGGCTCAACCCTCTAGTGCAAATCGGCATGTCCGAGTAATCTCATACAGCAATGCATCAAACGCTCGTGGCGCGAAATCACAATAAAAAGACACATCTCTGCAATCGTGTGTCGCCGGAATCACGCCCTGGTCAGTCCTCGTTCGTAACGAGCTCGTGCTGACCACAACTCTAGCCGTAGCTCTCCCTGCCCGTAATCGTGGCAGCAAAACCATAACTGATAACGATGAGGCTAAATCAGGAATAAATATAATATAGAACAAAGAAATGTATATCCTAAGGATTCTTAAGTGGAGTAGCGTATCGTAAGTATGCCGCGGAACATACCCACGGTACGTCACTCTACTTTAGTCACCTATTCCATCAACCAAGGGTCATCCTACGCTCCGAAGGTAAAACCTAACGCTCTGATACCAACTTTGTCACGTCCCGAAAGTACGAAACATGACCGGCACTTAAACTATGAACGTCTCGAGGCGTACGCAATCTAAGTAAGCCGAGAACCCAGAAATCCAAACCAAGAAAAGTAGTAGAGTGAAGGAAAACCAACTTAAAACAAGTAGTTTTAATAGCATAAGCCGAATTATGCGTTTTTGTTTAAAAACATCAAGTATTTTCTGAAAATTTCGGCAGAGTCTCCTTTGTAAATACTGGCCCCCAAACGGGATACAACATGAATAGTATACGAAATCAATAAAAAGGCATCCCCAAGCGGGAGCTAGCACTTCGTCAATCGACGGTCACAACCACACAAGCAATATAATATACAACGCCAAGGGCGAGGATCAAAACTCAAAAGGAAACTCAAAACCACAAGAAATAAAACACGCGACTCTAAGGTCAAAATAATAACATCACTGGTCTCTATTCAAAAATAAATACATGTGCGGTTGATGGAATTTACTAGATACAACTGAATAATATTATACAAGGTAATATGATGGGTACGATACCAATAAACCCACCTACTAGCAAGTCACTCGAACGAAACTGTGCCCGCAAAGCCGTAATGAAACCTGTACGGCAAACCTGCAAGAAACTAGGGCACAACGGGGGTGAGTTGCCAACTCGTGAATAGAAAAACATTTACGAACAGAAGCCGCATGAACAACGCAATCCTAGGTCATATGATCATAATATATCCTCAAATATAACCAGCAGTCTATAACAATGACTAGGGTAAATATCTAACCCAAGTGTAATCCCATATGCCCGTGTCAGTGCCTCAGTATATCATATGGATGATGTATGAATGCATGAAACAAAATGCATGTACTGAAGAAAACTGCTTTCATAAATTAGTGAGATTTCTGTATTTTTAAAATGAGGTATCATAATGAAATCAGCATAAAACAATGCCTAGCATCAGCACAAAACGTAATCCCAATATCTCGATATCTCTGTATCACAGTCTCTGTACCTCAATATCTCGAAATCTCAATGTCTCAATCACAATGACTAGGGCGCCGTCAGTCCAGGCCGGCCCCTACCATCCATCTCATGACCACGACGGTATCCTCCGGATATCCGACGCGTCGGGTAAAATCACCGGTCGGTCGTGCTCCCCTCCACAGGCTCAACGTCAATAAAACGATCTTCTTGCCCCGAGGTACCGCACCGGGCCCACCATGTACCCGAAACGGTTCACCCATCTCCTCGAATCGGGTCTCGAAATCCATCAGCAAACTCATGGTGGACGACTCATACATCATACGAAAACCGCAATTTTTATTTAAAAGAGAGGAAAGAAGCTTATACAAGTTTTGCGGTTTTTCCCCCAAATCCAGAAAATCTCATAGAAATCCGAATCCAAATCATCAATAGCATATAAACCCATGAATATAGGCATGAGAATCCATGAATACGGCATAACAATGAATAACAGTATGCATGAAGTAGCAAGTAATAACTACAATGTCTAAACTAGCATATAAGGTAAGTACACTAATATCATGTCAAACTACTAACTAACAAGCTAAGTCAAGCAATAATATTTTCTATGGTGTACGTGACATGCCAATTACCGATGAAGATGTGTGTGAGCCGGCAAGTAAGTGTACGTGGTACATACACATCATCGGTAATGGTGCTGGTGTCCTAACAGCATAATATCAACAGTGCAATATGAAATAGCAATGTAAGTATGCGATGCGGAGCGAGCAACCAAAATGAGGGGGAGCTAAATATTAAACAATGGTGCCATTTGAAATAACACGAATCGTGGGGTTTTGAAAATAGGGGCTACGGTGGTTTTAAGAAAGGATACGTCTTTTGAAATATCCGTAGATCCCTTGACCTGTCTTTTAAAATACCCATGATCCTCTAGTTTTGAAATAGGTAGGAGTCTAATCTAATCTAACAACTACACTAAACTATACGGCTGAACTAACAAGCTGAACTACAGGTAAGGAAACCGCCTATCATCTGAGTCGATACATATACATACCTGTATATGTATAGTCGGTGATCCTGCCTCAATAATATCATATCCGATACCATATCTATAATCAGACATCCCAAGTCAAGAGTGCGGATCAATCATCAATATATAGCTCGTACGTAAATCCGTCGTACGGCATCCCAAATCTGGGTACGGGTCAATATCACATTCATCATACTATACATCTGGTATCCTCTTTATCAAATATCATGATCAGGGTACTGATCTACGTCTAGTACAATACTGATACCGCCTAAGTATGCATGCATGTGTGTGAAACACCACGTCAAGGACCCGCTACAACGTCATGTCGTATCTCAAATACGAACCCTGCCATATCACCGATCTCACGGCCTCAAATCAAATCTCATCGACTCATCTTAAATCCCAAGTACTATCCTCATTATCCATGCATGTGTATATGAATGAATATATCCATAGTCCCATACCCACGCATATATAAATATATAAACATCCCCATCTACGCACAAGAAAGTAATGTATGCAAGTCTGTGTGTGCGTATGTGGGTATAACAACTATTCTAGGGTTTCGCAACTAACCCAAAGGTAATTCCTGAACACATAAACATATTATGAATAAACATTCTCGTATCATAAAACACCTATATAAACATATATATATATGAACTATACTACGGACTGCGGGGGTGCTATACGCCATCCATCCGACTTCTCCCCGTAGATATAAATCTACACACCTGGTCCTCGCTCGCCGGTGCCGACGTTGCCACGCGCTTACTTGTCATCTCGAAGTCCACATGGGTTACCTACATATCATAACGCACCGTATCTCATTAAAACCAAATTCGAAATCGAAATGGCATACGAAAATCAAATCGGCACGCGTATCACGCATAGGTCAAAACTTATCGCCTACGCATGCAAGAATAGTCAAACCAACCCTTGATGTTGGTGTACGAACGTCAAACCATAGAGAAAAACCCAAACACACTCATTTTCACATTCACGAACACTAATTATAATATAAAATGGGTTAAAATTCACAAAAACCCCAAACTCACTATAAAAGCCATTTTTCCGAAAATCTAGCAAGCAATATTACCCGTTTTAGTACAAAACTCGACGTTTAAACAAATCTAGTGGCCATAATACATATTAAATATCTTAAATAAGACATAAAAACAATTTCCATAATTTAATCCCAATAAATTTCATTAACCCCAAAATTCTAGTTTACAATATACCCAAATTTTAACAATTTATAGCAAAAATGCACAAACAACAATTTAGCTTGTATTTTCATAAACTAAAAGCATTAAACCACTCAATATAATATTTATAATGACATGAAAACTTAATTATATTTTAATCTAAGTATTTGATAATTTTTCAAAAACTCTAGTTAGCAAACTAGCTTAATTAGGGCATTTATAAGAAATGGTTGTAATAAACAACTAGATTAGCTCTCAACAAGGCTTAAGATGTTAATCCACATCACATATCCATGCACAATTGATCACAACCCAATTCCACAACAAAACTCTAACTCAATCAAAATCCTCACTAGAAATTTCCAACCTCTCAAATAACCCACAATTAAACACCTAACAACTTTAATTAAGTAACTAATCCACAATCAAACCATGGGACAAAGAGTTATACCTCAAAGATCATGAGATCCCACATGCAACATGTCTCCAAAATGCCAACTTATCACCAAGATCCATAATAGTATAGCCAAGGAATAATGGGTTGTGAGTAGATTTTGATTTTGCTTTGAATTTGTAGGGATTTGAAGCATTTTGATGAATTTTTTGTGATGAAATGAGAGGAGAAAAAATGGGGGCAGCAAGAGGGAGGGGTTTCGGCCAGAATTTTTGAGGGAGGAGGAGAGAGAGTGAGGTGGGGGTGTTGGTAAGGTCAAAGGAGCCATATCTCAAGTCAAAACTTAAACATCTTTTCCTTTTTCTTTTTTTTTCCTTTTCTTTTCTTGGTTTCCTTTGACTTTTAAGTGAGGAGATGAGTGGGGGGGCTGCTGAATTCAGCCCTAATAGGGGAGAGGGTGAGGGTGTGTGTGTGTGTATGAGGAATTTTAAGCTACATGCAACCATACCCCAATTCTATTTAGCTATATTTCACCATTTAAGCCATTTTTCTTCGATATTTTCTAAACCGTTTTGGCAAACCATTTCATTTCAAAAACCACATGATAAAATTTTGTTTAATGTGATATGATGCAAAAAATTTGTTTCAACTCATTCCAATTTGTAATTTTCCCTAATTAAATGTATTAGTGACGGCTTAAAATAATATTAAAATAATTAATTTCGGAAAATTTTTCAGAAAATTTGAAATTTCACCAGTGGCTCAATAAACATCAAATACTAGCAATTATGTAGCTAGAATATGTATATTTAATTTTATAATAAAGATATTTGTATTTTGACTTTTTACAGAAAACCCCCTCATTTTACCGATTTTCCGAAATTTCACCGAAGCGATTTTCAAAACGTTACAAAAAATTAGACGTAGAAATACCGACTTCGGAGTCGATAGGAGGAACGCGGACAAGTCGGGCACTAGAATCCCGTGTCCAGCCGAGCATGCACTAAATGGTATAGCACAAGTGGCAGCGTTATGATAATTAAGGAAAAGATGAGATTAGTGTTTGGTTTTGAAAAAGATACGGATTTTTGAAAAAAATGCAAATCACAAACAATGCACAAGCAACCCTAAATCTAGTGGTCACCTAGGTCAAGTCTCTAGACCGCTCCTAGACTTCCAGAAGACAAGTCGCAAGATAAATCCTCTACTGCCTCTTTGTCCCTCCTGTAGCCAGGTAAGTACCAGGTAAGTAGGAGGTTCTCCCCTACGTAAGTAGTGGGCCTAATTAAGTAACCACTTGCCTTAGACACACTTGCCTTAGATACCACAAAAGAAAAGCGGATAAGCAATAGATTACTCATGACCTTCTTCTGTCCTAAGTGAGCGCGACGGTCCTTAGAGTCATGTCTAAATATTTTTTAGTTAATGGGGGTAATGCGGATGCAGTTTTGTGATTTTTGGGGCCTGGGACGGGTCATGAAATCCCTACCTAATCTGAATTTGGTCTTTGCCCCTTAATTTCCGTATTAAAAATGCAAACAACCAAGATCAAATATGCAACAATTTTTCTTTTTGCGGCGCTGCGAGTTTTTGCAAAGAATCCTGCAGAAATTGGTTAATGGAGCAGAGCAGGGAAGAGATAAGAAAGTAAGAAATATACCTGAGAATTTTCGTACAGTGAAGCCCTAGTAATGCCGCTGAACCGCCGCGAAAATAACTATAATACCACGGATTCGCGGTCCTTTGTCGAGATACCTGCACGAAAATTGGTACAAAGGCTTCTGTTCACTCACTGAACACCCTGGAATATTCAGAAAATTTTTCCACATGCTCCACAGATTCCAGATCTCCTTGTAGCAAATCACAACAAATCGTTTAGCGTTTTTGTGAAGTTTGATCTAAAAATTCTGATGGAATAAAATTTTCAACTCAAATTTCAAAAATGAACAAATTAGCACACTATCCCCGGCAACGGCGCCATTTGATTGATCGTTTTCGTTGTGATGAAATGTAAAGTGTTCACAATCAAAAATATTTATACCGCAATCAATTAACGGTATCGGTGTAGCGCGTTAATGAATACGGATCGTCCGCAGGGAAAGTGTGATTCGTTCGTAATTGTTTTAGATGAGTCAAAATGAAAATATAAAAGAAAATGCAAGAAAGTTGATTCAAGATTTGTAATATTTGATTTCAAGAAAACATAGAGAATATAGATCAAGAATCAAGAATCAAGAATCAAGAATCGTCAAGATGATATCCAAATCGAATTAGTTATCAAGATTTGTAAAGAGGCTCATAGGAATCGATCAATCGATAGTGATGATGAAGAATTAGGATTACAAATTCTTATCTATTGAAGATTTGTTACTAGATCGATGACAATCAACGAGGTTTAGGGATCTCTTGAAGAAACTAGGGTTTCTTCATCATCATCCCTTGTCCTTTCGTTAATTAGCATTCAAATTCTAGTATCTAGGAAATTCAATCATCGATCATTGATCTCTAATTAAGAGCGAAAACATTCAAGAAAGCATCTCGCTCGAAACTAGGTTGTCGATGATTCATTTTCCTAAAGTTTACAAAACTCATAAGACTTAAGAATCGTTCAAGAATATAATCATCATCATCTATCTATTTTCTCGATTCCTCCACGAGCTGAGTTTTCACTCGAATATCATGAAAAAGAAAACAATCAAGCATTGGTAACTCATCACAATGCTCAAATGTAAAGAAAAGCAAGTTCAAGAATTTTCACCTTTTATTATTCAACATTTCGTTACAATTCACTCAAGACTACAAGAATTGAGGAGAGAACTCGATCGTCGAACTAGCTTCGCATCGTCTTCGTGAATCGCGGATCGTCTTGGATCACTTGCTCGTTTGAAGATCTGCGTTGCTTCAAAAAGGCTTGTTGGATCCTTGCTTGAATCGGTACTCGATGATCTTGATTTGAATCAAATTGTGTCACTCAATTTGTGTAGAATTGATTTGGATCTCACTAGAATTTTTCTCTAAAATGATGAACAACTTTGTAATGATGCCCTTGGGTCCCCTTTTATAGCCTTCTCCTTTAGCTTCCCCTAGAAGCTTAGATTAGCTTCCTTTAGAAGCTAAGCTAGGTTTAGCTTCCTTTACAAGCTAAGCTAGGTTTAGCTTCCTTTACAAGGTTGGTAGTTGAGTAGAAGCGTCTAGAATGAGTTAGTTATGTAGCTTACAAGAGAAGCTTGGTAGGTGTTAGGCTTGTACAAGAAGCTTGGCTGTTAGGAGAGAAGCTTCTGGAGATTTCTGGAGACTGGAGTGTCTTAAAGAAGTTAGGGTATTGCAAGGAGAAACCTGAAGATGTGTTCTGCCGACAATGTCTCCACGTGGCCGCGGATCCGCCGCAAATAGGCCCATTCGGCCGCGGATCCGCGGCCGTTTAGGTGGCTTAATGCATGAAACTTCCAGGGCACTCTTGTGCTGGCCTTAGGGTATTTTTCTGATGTCTGGAATATTTTTATACTTTCTTGTTCTCTGCCAGATCACAAGTCTTGGACTTGGCGTATTTTCATCAGCACTTTTAGCAGTTTTGGCTCTTTACCTGGAATTTCCTGCATACAATCTCGAGACAAATGTTGCGATATACAAAAAATCATGCGTGCAATAATAAACACTCAATTTCCCTCAAAATGTCGGTTATAAGGTATAACACATGTTATTTGGTATTTTACAGACGAATTGCTAATATATGCTATATTCATACCGAACACCTTTAGATGATTGCAAATAGTAGGGAAATTGACGCGTTAAAAATATAATATTTTCGACCGATCAAATATCCAGCACCTTATTCTATAAGGAAAGAGCCGAGATCTCTTCACGGGGAGTGACCTCTTTAGCAAAACTAGTAAAAGCCCCAAAAACACTCCATTTTAAATCACTCGATTCTACGACGATATCAAGTTCATTACGCAAATGGTTTTCTTAAAATCCTGTCCTAGCCCTCCGTCATTTCAGATAAGTACTTCTTAGTATTCGTGCTATGTTTGTTGACTATGTTAAGGCATAGTGTGCGGTGGCTAATTAGTGCTTATCTGCTAAAACATGAGATGTGATTGGATTAGGGTAGTCGTACGACTTTGTTGACTATGTTAAGGGTCGTGCGGGTGGGTTTAATTCAATCGGGAAATGACGGGTTGAACTTTGCTAGCGCTTATGATTTGTTGACTATGTTAAGGTCATAAGTTGCCAGGGGCAAAATATTATCGGGAATTTCAAGTCTTGAAATTTGCAATGAGATTGCACACCTCCTATGAGATAGTTGGATCCCGATACCCACTGCGAGTAAGAGTTACTCCTGGAAGAGTTTTACATAATACAATTAGCCGATCAAGTAGGTGTCTAGAAAGGTGTCAACGGGGATGCGCCTCTTGGAAAACGAGATTTATTTTAATTAGGTCCGTGCGAAAGCACGGGGAACCTCCCTCAAAGTACCGACACTGGCCTGGCTGAAAGATTGGCGAACTTGTACGGTGTAATTAATCCCAGCTAGTCTTTCCTTTTAGGGTTTGAAGGAAGATTTGACTAAAACAGTGGGAGCCATTCTGATTAGATAAAGTAATAACCAATCTAATCTTGCAAGAGCGCACGCAGAGTGTTTTCTTCTCTCTCTCTCTCCAGGTAGCGACCATGTCACGCCTTAATCAAGATAATAATACGGATGTATTGACCGAATCCGCTTGTTATACTGAGCTAAGGAATGTTGGTCCCGCTCCAACTTATAATTGTTATAAGACCAAGCAGAAAATAGGGGATTACCAGGATTCCCGTGCCGCCCAAACGAAGATAGTGCATGCTGATGCATCTTCTTCGGGTGTTTTCATTACAAAGAACTGTTTCTCGGTTTCCTTTACGTCGTGGGTATGAGATACCGGATTAGGATCCCACATATGTAATATGTTACATGGGATACAGATAGGCAGAGAACTGAGAATGGGTGATAAGTTTCAAGAGTTGGAAATGGTGCAAGTGTTGCAGCCAGGTATGTTGACGGTTATCACCCTGTATTACCAAATACATTGATTCTGAACGAATGTTATTAGATACCAAACCTGATATACAATATCATATCAGTCTCTTTATGTTGTAAAGAAGGATATAATTTGTATTGTTGGATAGTGTTTTGAACATTTCCTATATCAAGAGTTGATCGGTTCAGGCACGTTATCTAATGGCATATACGTTCTAAATCAAACCACAGTTCTTAACGTACAAAACACACACAAGAGGAAGAGTTCAGAAATGAACAAATCCTTCTGGAGGCATTGTAGACTAGGTCATATCAATGTGACCCGACTAGCTAAGTTACATTTAGATGCATACTTAAATCAGTTTGAATTTATATCTTGTGAAACTTGCCAGTCATGTCACAAAAGATAAGATGACCATGGCTCCGTTTACTGGAAACAGAGAAAGAGTTAGTGTACTCTTGGGATTGATACATGATGATGTATGTAGGTCCCCTGTCTACACATGCCAAGACTGGTTCTTTGTACTTCATTACATTCACTGATGATCTCTCAAGATTCGGACATATGTTCCTGTTGAAACACAAGTCTGAACCTTTTGAGATATTCAAAGAATATAAGTCAGAAGTAGAGAACCACAACGGGTATAAGTATTATATCCTTTGATGTGATCAGGGAGGAGAATACTTCAGCATGGAATTCATGGACTATTCTGAAGGAGAATGAGATTCTCTCACAGCATTACTCCTCCGTATACACCACAGCACTGTAGGGTGTTTTTCGTCACCCCATTGAGATGGGAATACGCGCGCGCTTGTCAGGCGTACTATAGATTCCCCCTGCCTAGGGTAGGCCGGGGTTTAATGATTGTGGGGATCCGAATCTCCGGCAGCCGCGGACTAAGCTGCCGTTAATTGCACCTCGCCTTTGGAGCGAGGGAACCTCCGATTGACGGGTTAAACTAGTCATGCGAACTCAATGTGCAGTGTACGTGCGCGTTGTTTTGGAGGGGGGTTTGGATAAACCGGGAGCCACGCAGAGTTTTTACGGGGGTCCCGCAATCCGGATAGCGGGCTGGGGGTCAAGGGGGCTAGCAGCCCCCTTGCGGGGTGCGGGGCAGTGCCCCGTTAGAAATTTTTTTCAACAGGGGCAGTGTCGTGGAGTATGTGTGTGTGTACATATGTATGCATATGTATATATATATATATATATATATATGTATATATATATATGTATATATATATATATATATATAAAAGAGGGGGGAAAGGCATCCAAGGGATGCGTGGGGCCAGCACCTTGAGCACTGTGCGCTTAGGTGTTGTACGCTTGGGCGCAAGCGCGCCACGTGTCAGCACGTGGGTGCTTTGTGCTCGAGCGCTGTGCGCTTGGGCGCAAGCGCGCCATGTGTCGGCACGTGGGCACTCTGCGCTTGAGCGCAAGCGCGCCACGTGTCGGCACGTGGGCACTCTGCGCTCGAGCGCTGTGCGCTGGAGCGCAAGCGCGCCACGTGTCGGCACGTGGGCCCTTGCGCTCGAGCACTGTGCTCTTGAGCGCAAGCGCGCCACGTGTCGGCACGTGGGCGCTCTACGCTCGAGCGTTAGGCGCTTGAGCGCAAGCGTGCCACGTGTCGGTACGTGGGCACTTTGTGCTTGAGCGCAGGGCGCTGGCGAGAAAAAGGGGCTTTTAGTCCCGGAACCAGAAGCTATGCTTCAGAAAGGGAATATTTCTTATATATATATGTATATATATGGAGTTAAACTCCTAGGATATTTTGAAGCTGATTAAGGGGGTTCTTCTTCTTCCTCCTGTTGTTTGGCCGGATCTTAAAGATCAAGAGATGTGAGATCTAAAAATATCTTCTTTTTGAGATCTAATGACAGATCCAAGCTCCCCTTGGTGGGTTTTATGGTGAAAAACTATTTAGTTTTGGAAAAGGAAGAGTAAAACTCTTGATTTAATTCAAAAGAAAGAAGAAGGTTTGAAACCTTCAGAATGGGAAAGAGGCACAAACCCTTGGTTTTTTGAGAGAATGAAAAAGTGTTCTTTTATTCATCATCATTTTGCCTTTTATAGGCTTACATATTTACATATAGTCCCTTGGGCTTCACAAAATGGCATTTTTCCTATCCCATAGCTCATGTGCTATTTCATTTTTGCACATTAACCATGAGCTTACAAAATATTGGCTTTATGCCCATTTTGCATACATTCATGTGTAAGAAATTACATAAAAATTATTTATTACATGATTTTGTTGTTGGCATGGGGAGGCTGGCCGCGGGCTCGACCTGGGCATTGGCCCACTTGCTTGGGCTTGGGCCCACCTGGCTTGGGGTTGACCTTGACTTTGACTCGGTCAACCGGAGTGTAAATTTTTACCCCAACAAATTGCCCCCCACCAATAAATACACACAGCATATGTGGGTCGTGTGTATGAAATTGATGGATCTTCTTTCACGTGGAGGCGACTTGCATTGGTTCCCACTTTGTGGGATGCAATGCCCTTTTTACGACGTGGACGGTCGACGCTTGACGCGTTTCCGAGACAGAGTGTCCGTGGTAGACGCTTCCTTGGCCCGGAGTGATTTAGTTAACGTGACCCCGGCACGGGGTGTCTGTGTTGGACGTTTCCTCGAGACGGAGTGTCGCTGTCGGTTGACGTATCCCCGAGATGGAGTGTCTGCTGGCTGACGTGTCCCCGGCACGGAGTGTCTGCTGTTGGACGTTTCCCTGATGCGGAGTGTCTGTGTTGGACGTATCCTCGATGCAGAGTGTCGCTTGTTGACGTGTCTCCTACACGGAGTGTTTGCTTGACGTTTCCCCGGCACGGAATGTCGGCTTGACGTTTCCCCGGCACGGAGTGTCGCTGGATGACGTGTCCCCGAGACGGAGTGTCTGCTTGATGTTTCCCCGTTACGGAGTGTCGCTGTTGGATGTTTCTCTGATGCGGAGTGTCTGTGTTGGACGTATCCCCGATGCAGAGTGTCGCTGGTTGACGTGTCCCCGGCACGGAGTGTCTGCTTGACGTTTCCCCGGCACGGAGTGTCGTTGTTGGACGTTTCCCTGATGCGGAGTGTCTGTGTTGGACGTTTCCCCGATCCAGAGTGTCACTGGTTGACGTGTCCCCAGCACGGAGTGTCTGCTTGACGTTTCCCCGTTACGGAGTGTCGCTGTTGGACGTTTCCCTGATGCGGAGTGTCTGTGTTGGACGTATCCCCGATGCAGAGTGTTGCTGGTTGACGTTTCCCCGGCACGGAGTGTCTGCTTGACGTTTACCCGGTACGGAGTGTCGTTGTTGGACGTTTCCCTGATGCGGAGTGTCTGTGTTGGACATTTCCCCGATGCAGAGTATCGCTGGTTGACGTGTCCCCGGCACGGAGTGTCTGCTTGACGTTTCCCCGGCACGAAGTATCGTTGTTGGACGTTTCCTCGTTACGGAGTGTCGCTGTTGGACGTTTCCCTGATGCGGAGTGTCTGTGTTGGACGTATCCCCGATGCAGAGTGTTGCTGGTTGACGTGTCCCCAGCACGGAGTGTCTGCTTGACGTTTCCCCGGCACGGAGTGTCGTTGTTGGACGTTTCCCTGATGCGGAGTATCTGTGTTGGACGTTTCCCCGTTACGGAGTGTTGCTGGTTGACGTATCCCCGAGACGGAGTGTCTGCTTGTTGACGTGTCCCCGGCACGGAGTGTCGTTGTCGGACGTTTCCCTGATGTGGAGTGTCTGTGTTGGACGTTTCCCCGATGCAGAGTGTCGCTTGTTGACGTGTCCCCGGCACGGAGTGTCTGCTTGACATTTCTCCGGCACGGAGTGTCGCTGGTTGACGTGACCCCGAAACGGAGTGTCTGCTTGACGTTTCCCCGAGACGGAGTCTCGTTGTCGGACGTTTCCCTAATGCGGAGTGTCTGTGTTGGACGTTTCCTCGATGCAGAGTGTCGCTTGTTGACGTGTCCCCGGCACGAAGTGTCTGCTTGACATTTCCCCGGCACGGAGTGTCGCTGGTTGATGTGACCCCGAGACGGAGTGTCTGCTTGACGTTTCCCCAAGACGGAGTGTCGTTGTCGGACGTTTCCCTGATGCAGAGTGTCTGTGTTGGACGTTTCCCCGATGCAGAGTGTCGCTTGTTGACGTGCCCTCGGCACGGAGTGCCTGCTTGACGTTTCCCCGGCACGGAGTGTCGCTGGTTGACGTGTCCCCGAGATGGAGTGTCTGCTTGATGTTTCCCCGTTATGGAGTGTCGCTGTTGGGCGTTTCCCTGATGCGGAGTGTCTGTGTTGGACGTTTCCCCGATGCAGAGTGTCGCTTGTTTGACGCTGAGGTCGATGTTGGAATTGGTTGGCTTGATTTGTTTGATTTGAGTCGACATCAGCATCGCTACACTGGAATGTAGTACCAGGAGCGAATCATCATTTGTCTTTGAGAGGATTTGGGGATTGTTGTTTTTTTTGTTTGGCATCTGCATTGCTGCACTGGAATAATGCCAGGAGCAACTCATCATTTGCCCCTGGTTATCGGGAAGCGATGGCTTAGGAGACAGGTTTTAGGTCTTTATCACCTAAGACTTTTCAATTTTGTGAGCCGTAAGGGTCTCACAAATCATTTTTCTCCCTACGGGTCGTAAGGATCCCGCAGGTGTATTTTCTCCCTAGGAGTCGTGGGGACTCCTAAGTGTGTTGCTCCTTTGTGAGTCGTAAGGATCCCACAAAGGCTTGTTCTCCTCATGTATCGTGAGGACACATGAGTGGATTTCCCTCGTTCCCAGTTTAATGACTTAGAGGTTGACTGTTTCCAGTTTAACGACTTAGAGGTCATCTGTCTCCAGTTTAAAGACTTAGGGGTCTATTATTCCCAGTTTAACGACTTAGCGGTCATCTGTTTCCAGTTTAAAGACTTAGTGATCATCTGTTTCTAGTTTAACGACTTAGAGGTCTACTGTCTCGAGTTTAACGAGTTAGAGGTCATCCTTTTCCAGTTTAACGACTTAGTGGTCATCTATTTCCAGTTTAAAGACTTAGAGGTCTACTGTTTCCAGTTTAGAGACTTAGAGGTCGACTGTCTCCAGTTTAACGACTTAGAGGTCATTTGTTTCTAGTTTAACGACTTGGTGGTCATCTGTTTCCAGTTTAGAGACTTAGAGGTCTATTGTCTCCAGTTTAACGACTTAGAGGTCATCTGTTTCAAGTTTAGAGACTTAGAGGTCTATTGTCTCCAGTTTAATGACTTAGAGGTCATCTATTTCCAGTTTAACGATTTGGTGGTCATCTGTTTCCAGTTTAGAGACTTAGAGGTCTACTGTCTCCAGTTTAACGACTTAGAGGTCATCTGTCTCCAGTTTAACGACTTAGAGGTCATCTGTTTCCAGTTTAACGACTTGGTGGTCATCTGTTTCTAGTTTAACGACGTAGAGGTCATCTGTTTCCAGTTTAGAGACTTAGAGGTCTACTGTCTCCAGTTTAACGAATTAGAGGTCATCTGTTTCCAGTTTAACGACTTGGTGGTCATCTGTTTCCAGTTTAACGACGTAGAGGTCATCTGTTTCCAGTTTAGAGACTTAGAGGTCTATGGATGGCGAGCTTGGAATTTTGGGGGGGGACCGGCATCAGCGTTGCCAACACTGAAGCAGAGGTGCCAGGACACATGAGTGGGTCTTCCCAATGGAGCACAATTCCGAGGGCGGAGATCAACCGCTGGACTGGTGATTACGGTGGGGCATGGGTATGATGAGAATTATTTGAGCCCATGGATTGTATACGGTAGTCAATTTGGGGACTAACCGTAGGGCCGAAAGAATTTTGAAAAATGGATTTTTGTTGGCGTCTGCATCGCTGCATTGGAATATGGTACCAGGAGCGACTCATCATTCGCCGTTGTTTTTTTTGTTTTGTTTTTGTTTTACCGTGATTGCTTTATCATTTCAGCTTTTCTTATCGCGAAGGTCGCAATTGCCCTATCATTTCGGCTATTTATTCGCGGTTGCCCCATCATTTCGGCTTTATTTTCATTTTTATTTTTACTCGCTGATTTTTATTGCGAGTTGCCCCATCATTTCGGCTTTTCTTTATTTTTTCCTTTTATTTACTCATTTCTTATTTACACATATTTTTTTTTACAATCCCAGTTTAACGACTTAGAGGTCGACTGTTCCCAGTTTAACGACGTGGTGGTCGACTGTTCCCAGTTTAATGACGTGGTGGTCGACTGTTCTCAGAGAAAGGCAGATGTCTAAGAGAATGAGTTTCACGAAGAACTTCGGTCTCCGTTTATACGAAATTGGCGGTTGCAGCTTGATCCTTCGTTAACACGCCAGGGGACAATGATATTTCTCCCGCCTTGTATTGTTTCTCGACCCAATCCTTGAAGATGCAATAGTCTTCAATAGTGTGTCCCAGCACTCGGTGGTATGGGCAAAAGTTGGGATGATCAGTCTTGTTCGCTTCACTTAGCCTTTTCGGTTCTGGTAGCCGCAGGCCATTCTTCAGAGCATCTTTAAAAATTTTGTGGACCTTGTCCCTTTGGAATGAGTAGACCTTATTTCTTCTTTCCTCCAAAGTTGGCTCTCGAGACTGGTCAGTTTTCGCTCCGCCCGCTCTCTGCTTATTTAGAGAATCGGCGCTGTTAGAACTTCCGCCTTTTCGGCTGTCGTCCCTCCAAGGTTTCGGTCTGTTTGTGAACTGAAGATCCTGAGCCGACTCGGGCTTTGAGCGTTCTAACGTTTGGACCTTTTTGGTTAGCTCTTGGAATGTTTTGAGACCCGCGGTACATAGAAACGGGGCCATCCAGTTGTTGAGATTTCCGACAAGGAGACTGACAGATTGGTCCTGCTCTATCGGCGGTTCGCATTTGACGGAGAGATTGCACCATCGGGTTATAAAATCCGTGCTGCTTTCATTGTTCTTGGGCTTGGGCCTTACGAGCTCGGCAATGGTGATCTTATCGCTGACGCTCATGAACCTTTGTCGAAACAAAGATTCCATTTGGACGAAAGTAGTAACGGAGCCATCCGGTATGCTCGCGTACCAGTCGAAAGCAACATCGGTCAAGCTATTAACGAACTGACGGAGGAGAAGTGCATCATTGCCCCCAGTATTCCTGCATGAGGCTTTGAAGTGGGCGATGTGCTGATTCGCATTTCCCGTCCCATCGAATCTTCCGAATTTGGGGATGACATAGCCGCTAGGAAATTCTACCAGATCATACTGAGCAGGATATGGTCTCCCACTACTGCTGATATCTCTTTGCGCTTCTGCTTCGGCCACCAATGTTTTGACTTTGCTGGCAACCAAATCCATGATTTGATCTTGAGTTAGCGGGCTACTGTCATCGGTAGCCAAGACATTTCCCGAGATGGGATGCAACTAATTTTCAAGCGGTTCGCCCACTTTTGGATTTGAGGGAACGGGTGTCGGCTGTTTCGGGACACCGCTTCCCGGTTCATAAGAGCCCTGCACCTGATTGGGCGGCTGAGAGGCAAGTTGGGCCGTGAGCTGTAGGACGACATTCGTCAAGTCATCAATTTTTGAGTAGAGCTTGGCCATCTCCTTGTCTTTGTTTCTGAGCTGCTTTCGGAGCTCTTGGAGAAGTTGCTGCTCTGCGGTCTTAGGACGGAAAGTTGGCTCATCTTCTCTTTCTGAGACTGACTCCTCATGAATTGAGGGCTCTCTCTGCCTATCACCCTCATCGAGAGGGTTTTTATCACCCAGCAGAGGCGGCTGTTCATGGGAAGCGACTACCACATTCAAGTCAGATTGGATTTGAGATGTGGTAGCCCCGTCCTTGCTCTTGCTGCGCGTGCCTACAGTGTAGACAGTGTGGACCACATACCCAGCCATTTCCTCATCTTCGGCGGGGTAACCCTGTTCTTCGAACCTCATGAGGTTCATCCTAACAGGAGCCCTAGCCCTTTTGTTGGCTCTATATCTGAGCCTTTTCTGCCTTAGCTTCTCAATTTTAAGGGCTTGGCGGGCATTCATTCCCTGGGAAGCCACCGTGAGTCGGTCGACGGGGAGCTTAGAGAAGACACCCGATCGAGCAGTTGTCAGGGGCACCGCCGGAGCTTGCTCGAGAGGCCTTGTTGCTTTGTTGGTGTTGATGGCCTTGCCCCCAGCTAGGGCCAAGGAGAGTCGTTCAAACACTGACTTGCGTTTGAGTTGGGGCGCCTTCGAGACCACCACATTTGGCCTCTTGCCTTTCGAGACCGGTTTGTCTGTCACCGGGGCTTGAGGAGCTGGAATGGCATTGGCTGACACGAACAGGATAGAGCCAAATGGTAGCAGCGGCTCCTCCTATTGTCGCCCGAGACTGGCCGGGAGGACCGTCCTAGAGTCTATCCTCATCGTGTAGGAGACGGGAGCCGTGCTGAGAGCGGAGTTCATCTTTAGAGACATCGTTGAAAGGTGATTGCTTGAAAATCTGCATCAAAGAGCATTATTTTAGTATAGACATAGATATGTATATTGATTGAGTTCGCATTAACTTTTAACCCGAAATATGGGAGGAGAGATAGGTCCCACCGGGCGTGCCAGAATCTGTAGGGTGTTTTTCGTTACCCTATTGAGATGGGAATACGCGCGCGCTTGTCGGGCGTACTACAGATTCCCCTTGCCTAGGGTAGGCCGGGGTTTAATGATTGTGGGGATCCGAATCTCCGGCAGTCGCGGACTAAGCTGCCGTTAATTACCCCTCGCCTTTGGAGCGAGGGAACCTCCGATTGACGGGTTAAACTGGTCATGCGAACTCAATGTGCAGTGTACGTGCGCTTTGTTTTGGAAGGGGGTTTGGATATACCGGGAGCCACGCAGAGTTTTTACGGGGGTCCCGCTATCCGGATAGCGGGCTGGGGGTCAAGGGGGCTAGCAGCCCCCTTACGGGGTGCGGGGCAGCACCCCGTTAGAAATTTTTTTCAACAGGGGCAGTGTCGTGGAGTATGTGTGTGTGTACACATGTATGCATATGTATATATATATATATATATAAATAAAAGAGGGGGAAAAGGCATCCAAGGGATGCGTGGGGCCAGCGTTGTGCGCCTGGGCGCAAGCGCGCCACGTGTCAGCACGTGGGCGCTTTGTGCTCGAGCGCTGTGCGCTTGGGTGCAAGCGCGCCACGTGGGCGCTCTGTGCTCAAGCTCAAGCGCGCCACGTGTCGGCACGTGGGCGCTGAGCGCTGGAGCGCTGAGCGCTTGAGCGCAAGCGCGCCACGTGTCGGCACGTGGGCGCTCTGCGCTCGAGCGTTAGGCGCTTGAGCGCAAGCGTGCAACGTGTCGGCACGTGGGCGTTCTGTGCTTGAGCGCAGGGCGCTGGCGAGAAAATAGGGGCTTTTAGTCCCGGAACCAGAAGCTATGCTTCAGAAAGGGAATATTTATTATATATATATGTATATATATGGAGTTAAACTCCTAGGATGTTTTGAAACTGATTAAGGGGGTTCTTCTTCTTCCTCCTGTTGTTTGGATGGATCTTGAAGATCAAGAGATGTGAGATCTAAAAATATCTTCTTTTTGAGATCTAATGACAGATCCAAGCTCCCCTTGATGGGTTTTATGGTGAAAAACTATTTAGTTTTGGAAAAGGAAGAGTAAAACTCTTGATTTAATTCAAAAGAAAGAAGAAGGTTTGAAACCTTCAGAATGGGAAAGAGGCACAAACCCTTGGTTTTTTGAGAGAATGAAGAAGTGTTCTTTTATTCATCATCATTTTGCCTTTTATAGGCTTATATATTTACATATAGCACCTTAGGCTTCACAAAATGGCATTTTGCCTATCCCATAGCTCATGTGCCATTTCATTTTTGCACATAACCCATGGGCTTACAAAATATTGGCTTTATGCCCATTTTGCATACATTCATGTATAAAACATTACATAAAAATTATTTATTACATGATTTTGTTGTTGGCATGGGGAGGCTGGCCGCGGGCTCGACCTGGGCATTGGCCCACTTGCTTGGGCTTGGGCCCACCTTGCTTGGGGTTGACCTTGCCTTTGACTCGGTCAACCGAGGTGTAAATTTTTACCCCAACAAGCATGTCGGTGTATTGGGGTGGAGCAATCGCATCCTATATGATTTGGTGTGCTCTATGATGAGTACTATTGAGTTGCCTATTTCCTTTTTGGGGTTATGCACTTGAGAAGTTGCATACCTATTGAATAGGGTTCCAACCAAATCAGGTGTCTACCACTCCATATGTGATATGGTATGGGACGAGCCCATCTCTTAAGGATGTTAAGATTTGGGAGTTGTCCGGCCTATGTCTAAAAGCAAAATCCGGACAAGCTCGAGGCAAGTTCAGTTTTGTGGAAGTTTGTTGGATATCCCAAGCATTAGCAAGAGAATATCTTTTACCACACTGAGGAACAAAAGGTGTTTTGTTTCTCAGCATGCCACCTTTTGTAAATGGAATTTCTTGTGAAGAAATTAGTGGTCATGAGGTTGAACTGGAAGCAGTTCCAGCTATACAAACTACAGCTGATGATTTGGTAGAACTAAAGAATTCAATAGTTCCCGACGAACCTCAGCCTCTCCGCCGATCTGGTAGGGTTCCTCATCCACCTGAGAGATACTTCGGTTTTCTCTATGACAATGGGAGCGAGGATTGCATCATGAGATGATGACCCAGCTAGTTTCGAGCAGGCCATCAAGAGTGGGGACTTTGTGAGAATGGCTGGGTGCTAAGCGATCTGAGATGGAATCCAAATACACCAACAAATTATGGACTTTGGTTGCTTTATCTGAAGGGTTAAATCCCCATCAGGAGCATGTATATCTTGAGAAGATTACTTGGTGTAGATGGAAAAGTTGAGACTTTCAAAGCTAAGGCTTGTTGTAAAAGGTTCTCGTCATCGACCAGGTGTGGATAATGATAAAACCTTTTCTAGTGCCAATACTTAAGTCCATCCGGATCCTACTTGCCATTGCTACATACCATGACTACGATATCTGGCGGTTGGGTGTCATGACTGCTTTTCTAAATAGTGATTTAAAAAAGAGCGTCTATAAGTACACAGCTAGAGAACTTCGTAGACAGTGGGAGCAGCGGAAACGTGTGCAAGTTGCCTTATAAGTTAAAGCAGGCATCGCGGAGTTGGAACATCTGTTTTGATGAGGTAGTCAAAGCTTTTGACTTCATCAAAATGATAGATGAACCTTGTATATACAAAAAGGTAGTAGGGAGTATGGTGGTGATCCCCGTATTGTACGTGGATGACATACTCTTGATAGGAAAGGAGTTTCCTATGCTACGCTCGGTCAATCTCCTCTTATCACATGGTTTCTCCATATAGGATCAAGTTGATACCTCATAAATCCTGGTTTTGGATCTATAAGATAACTCTAAGTGGATGCTAGGATTCTCACTAGGTGTAGTGAGATGGTATCAATCGATCCTGGGGAGAATCACTGGATAACTTCCAGGGTGATAAGGTCGACTGAATGTCAGTCACAGGCATTTTCTTTACTCTCGGTGGAGGGACGGTATGTTGGAAGAGTTCCAAGCTAGATACCGTGGCATACTAGACGATAAAGGCTGGATACATGACTACCAAGGATACTACCAAAGAGGCAGTCTGGATGTATACAAGTTCAAGAGATGAACTTCGTTCCTACCATTGTGTGACAATGGTGTTGTGGCTTTGTCCTAGGAACCCCCGTCCCATCAGTGATCCAGACATATTCTTAGGCAGTATCACCTGATCATGGAGATGGATGATCTCTAGGGAGATCGAGGATAGGAGAGTAGACACAGAGGAGAACAGGGCGGATCCACTCACAAAGGCCTATTCCCAGGAGAGACTTTTATGGGATGGTTAAGTATGAGATACTTCAACCACTGCTGATTGTTGGGTATGAGATACTACAACAGATGGCCCTAGTGCAAGTGGGAGATTGTTAGTTATTTGTATACCCTGGAGGCCATTACTTGTCACGACCCGAAATTTGGCACGTGACGGCCTTTAAACTACGCAACGTCTATATGCGTAACACAATTTAAGTAAGCCGAAAACCCAGCAATCTAAACCATCAAAAGTAGTAAGTGATAAGAACATTGTTAAAACTTTTGAAAACCTCGAGTATAAATTCTTTAAAGTCTAAATTTTAGTTTCTCAAAAATTTTGGCAGCACCTTGTTGGGGTAAAAATTTACACCCCGGTTGACCGAGTCAAAGTCAAGGTCAACCCTCAAGATAGGTGGGCCCAATCCCAGGTCAAGCGGGCCCATGCCCAAGTCGAGCCCGCGGCCAGCCTCCCCATGCCAACAACAAAATCATGTAATAAATAATTTTTATGTAATTTTTTATACATGAATGTATGCAAAATGGGCATAAAGCCAATATTTTGTAAGCCCATGGCTTATGTGCAAAAATGAAATGGCACATGAGCCATAGGATGGGCAAAATGCCATTTTTATAAAGCCCAAGGGGCTATATGTAAATATGTAAGCCTATAAAAGGCAACATGATGATGAATAAAGTAATACTTTTCATTCCCCCAAAATCTAGGGTTCTTTTGGCCTCCTGCTCCTTCTCCAAGGTTCTAAATCTTCTCATTTCTTTTGAATTAAATCAAGAGTTTTACTCTTTCTTTTCCAAAACTAAGTAGTTTTCCACCAAAAAACCCACAAAGAGGAACTCAGATCTCAAAAAAGAGTGATTTTTAAAATCTCCTACTTCTTGATCTTCAAGATCCGGCCAAAACAACAGGAGGAAGAAAAAGAAACCCCTTCATCAGCTTCAAAACATCCTAGGAGTTTTATCTCTCTCTCTCTCTCTCTCTATATATATATATATATATATATATATAACAACAAATATTTCCTTTCTGAAGTATAGCTTCTGTTTCTGGGACTAAAAGCCTCTTTTTCCTCGCCGGCGCCCAAGCGCTCAAGCGCCGAGCACCCACGTGCCGACATGTGGCGCACTAGCGCTCGAGCGCAAAGCGCCCACGAGCCGATACGTGGCGCGCTAGCGCTCGAGCGCAAAGCGCCCACGTGCCGACACGTGGCGCGTTTGCGCTCCAGCGCCCTGCGCTCGAGCGCAAAGCGCCCACGTGCCGACACGTGGCACGCTTGCGCTCAAGCGCACTGCGCTCGAGCGCAAAACGTCCGCGTGCCAACACGTGGCGCGCTTGCACTCCAGCGCCTTGCGCCCGAGCGCAAAGCGCCCACGTGCCGACACGTGGCGCGCTTGCGCTCCTGCGCCTTGCGCCCGAGCGCAAAGCGCCCACGTGCCGACACGTGGCGCGCTTGCGCTCGAGCGCCCAGCGCTCATGTGCAAAGAGACCACGTGCTGACACGTGGCGCGCTTGCGCTTAAGCGCACAGCACCTAAGCACACAGCGCTCGAGGAGCTGGCCCCTACGCATCCTTTGGATGTCTTTTCCCCCCTCTTTTATATATATATATATACATATGTACACATACACATACTCTACGACACTGTCCCTGTTAGAAAAAAATTTCTAACGGGGCACTGCCCCGCACCCCGCAAGAGGGTTGATAGCCCCCTTAACCCCCAGCCCGCTATTCGGGTAGCGGGACCCCCGTAAAAACTCTGCGTGGCTCCCGATATACCCAAAAACCCCTTTCAAACACATCACACGCACACTGCACATTGAGTTCGCATGGCCAGTTTAACCCGTCAATCGGAGGTTCCCTCGCTCCAAAGGCGAGGGGTAATTAACGGCAGCTTAGTCCGCGGCTGCCAGAGATTCGGATCCCCACAATCATTAAACCCCGGCCTACCCTAGGCAGGGGGAATCTGTAGTACGCCTGACAAGCGCGCGCGTATTCCTATCTCAATGGGGTGACGAAAAACACCCTACAGATTCTGGCACGCCCGGTGGGACCAATCTCTCCTCCCATATTTCGGGTTAAGCGTTCATGCGAACTCAATCAATATACATACCTGTATTTATACTAAAAATAATGCTTTTTCATGCAGATTTTCAAGCAATCACCTTCCGACGATGTCTTCGATGATGAACTCAGCTCCCGTCTCCTACACGATGAGGATAGATTCTAGGACGGTCCTTCCGGCCAGTCTCGGGCGACAATGGGAGGAGCCGCTGCTACCATTCAGCTCTATTATGTTCATGCCAGTTGGCGCCATCCCAGCTCCTCAAGCTCCGGTGGCAGAAAAACCGGTCTCGAAAGGCAGGAGACCAAATGTGGTGATCTCAAGGGCGCCCCAACCCAAACGCAAGTCGGTGCCTGAACGACTTTCCTTGGCCCCAGCTGGGGGCAAGGCCATCAACACCAACAAAGCTACAACGTGTCCCGAGCAAGCTCCAGCGGTGCTCTTAACCACTGCTCGATCGGGTGTCTTCTTTATGCTCCCCGCCAATGAGAAAGAGACGACTGGATATGAGGTCCACACTGTTTACATGGTGGGCACGCGCAGCAAGAGCAAGGACGGGGCCACCACATCCCAAATCCAATCTGGCGTGAATATGGCTGCCACATCCCAAGGCCAGCCTCCTCTAGAAGGTAATGAAGACCTTCCCAGTGAGGCTGATAAGCAGAAAGATCCTTCGGTCCATGAGGAGTCGGGCTCGGAAAGCGAAGAAGAGCCGACTTTCCGCCCCAGGACCGCGGAGCAAGAGCTGCTTCAAGAGCTCCGAAAGCAGCTCAGAGACAAAGACAAGGAGATAGCCAAACTCTACTCAAAAATCGATGACTTGACGAATGTCGTGATGCAGCTCACAGCCCGACTTGCCTCTTAGCCACCCAATCCAGCGGAGGGCTCTGCTCGTGAACCGGGAAATGGTGTCCCAAAGCAGCTGACGCCTATTCCCTCAAATCCAAAAGTGGGCGAACTACATGAAAATCAGTCGCATCCTATCTCGGGAAATGTTTTGGCTACCGATGACAGTAGCCCGCTAACTCAAGATCAAATCATGGATTTAGTTGCCAGCAAAGTCAAAACATTGGTAGCTGAAGCCGAAGTGCAAAAAGATATCAGCAGTAGTGGGAGACCATATCCTGCTCAGTATGATCTGGTGGAATTTCCTAGCGGCTATGTCATCCCCAAATTCGGAAGATTAGATGGGACGGGAAATGCGAATCAGCATATCGCCCACTTCAAAGCCTCATGCGGGAACACTGGGGGCAACGATGCGCTTCTCCTCCGCCAGTTCGTTAATAGCTTGATCGATATTTCTTTCGACTGGTACGCGAGCATACCGGATGGCTCCGTCACAACTTTTGTCCAAATGGAGTCTCTGTTTCGGCAGAGGTTCATGAGCGTCAGCGATAAGATTACCATTGCCGAGCTCGTAAGGACCAAGCCTAAGAGCGACGAAAGCAGCACGGATTTTATAACCCGATGGCGCAATCTCTCCATCAAATGCGAACCGCCGATAGAGCAGGACAATCTGTCAGTCTCATCGTCGGAAATTTCAACAATTGGATGGCCCCGTTTTTATGCACCGCAGGTCTCAAAACATTCCAAGAGCTGACCAGGAAAGTCCAGATGCTGGAGCGCTCAAAACAGGAGTCCTCCTCGGATTTTCAAAATAACAATAGGTCCTGGAGAAACCGAAAGGACGATAATCGCAAAGGCGGAAACTCCGATGATTCTGGATCTTTCAACATTTCGGCTAACCGAAATAAGCAAGGGATGAGCGGGCCTAGCGCCAACCAGCCTCGGAAGCTGGTGTTCGGAGAAGGAGGAGAATCTCCACTGAAAGAGAAGCTGGATAAGGTCTATTCCTTCAGAAGGGACAAAATCCGTAAAATATTCAAAGACGCCGTGAAGAACGGTCTACAACTGCCAGAGTCAAAAAGACCGTAGGAAGCGAATAGGACCGACGACCCCAAGTACTGCCCCTATCACAAAGTGATAGGTCATGCCATTGAGGACTGCTTCGTCTTCAAAGATTGGGTCGAAAAGCAATACAAGGCAGGAGATGGAACTGTCCAAAGGCGTGTTAGTAAACAGTCAAGATGCGACCACCAATTTCATACAAACGGAGACCGAAGTTCTTCATGAAACTGATTCTCTCAGACATCTGCCTTCCTCTGGGAACAATCGACCACCACGTTATTAAACTGGGAACAATCGACCACCACGTCATTAAACTGGGAACAGTCGACCTCTAAGTCGTTAAACTGGGAATGTAAAAAAAATGTGTGTATATAAAAAAATGTGTAAATAAAAGAAAAATAAAGAAAAGCCAAAATGATGGGGCAACTCGCAATAAAAACCAGCGAGTAAAAATGAAAATGAAAATAAAGCCGAAATGATGGGGTAACCGCGAATAAAAGCCGAAATGATGGGGTAACCGCGAATAAAAGCCGAAATGATAGGGCAATCGCGATTTTCGCGATAAGAAAAGCTGAAATGATAGAGCAATCGCGGTAAAACAAAAAAAAACAAAACAACAGAAAAAAACAGTGGCGAATGATGAGTCGCACCTGGTACATATTCCAGTGCAGCGATGCAGACGCCAACCAAAATCCAATTTTTCAAAATTCTTCCGGCCTTACGGTTAGTCCCCAAATTGACCACCGTATACAATCTATGGGCTCAAATAATTTTCATCATATCCGTGCCCCACCGTAATCACCAGTTACGCGGCTGGTCTCCGCCTTTGGAATTATGCTCCATTGAGAAGACCCACTCATGTGTCCTCACGATACATGAGGAGAACAAACCTTTGTGTGATCCTTACGACTCACGAAGGAAAAACACACTTAGGAGTCGTTACGACTCCTAAGGAGAAAATACACCTACGGGATCTTTACGACCCGTAGGGAGAAAATGCTTTTATGGGACCCTCACGGCCCATAAAATTGAAAAGCCTTAGGCGATAGGGATCTAAACCTGTCTCCTAAGCCATCGCTCCCCAATCCCCAAGTGGCGAATGATGAGTCTCTCCTGGTGCCATATTCCAGTGCAGCGATGCAGACGCCAACCAAATTCTAAATTCCAATCCCTAAATGGCGAATGATGAGTCGCTCCTGGTACCATATTCCAGTGCAGCGAAGCAGACGCCAACCAAATTCCAATCCCTAAATGGCGAATGATGAGTCGCTCCTGGTACCATATTCCAGTGTAGCGATGCAGACGCCAACCAAATTCTAAATCCCATACCCCAACGGCGAATGATGAGTTGCTCCTGGTACCATATTCCAGTGTAGCGATGCAGACACCAACAAAGTCCCAAATTTTTTTCCGGCCCTACGGTCTGGATCATACATCCTGCAAAACCGTATACAATCCACGGGCGTAAAACAATCCCAATCTCTCCAAAAATAATAAAATAAAAAAAAAGGTATGTCCATAATCAAAATGGGCACGGATGAAAACCCGAAAGGGCTCCGTGAGTAAAACAGCAGGATTGCCGGCGAGTTTGTGAAAACCTGAAAGGGCGCAAACTTGTGAAAAAGAGATGAAATGCACTCATAAGGTCCTCTCGACTTTGTGAGGAGAAAATTCCCGCGTGAGATCCTTACGACTCACAAAAGAGCAACATACTTGGGAGTCCCTACGACTCCCAAGGAGAAAATGCACTTACGGGATCCTTACAACCAGTAGGGAGAAAATGCTTTGTGAGACCCTTACGGCTCACAAAGTTGAAAAGTCTTAGGTGATAGGGACCTAAAACCTGTCTCCTAAGCCATCGTTTCCTAATAAGCAAACGCAAATGATGATTCTCTCCTGGTACCATATTCCAGTGTGGCGATGCTGGTGCCAAACAAAAAAAAACCAAAAAAAAAAACCAATTCCCAAATCCTCTCATGACAAATGATGATTCGCTCCTGGTACCATATTCCAGTGTAGCGATGCTGATGTCAACCCAAATCAAATCAAACCAACAACCTCTACGGCGGAATCATGCTCCGCCCTTCGGAATGATGCTCCGATACCCTGGAATCATGCTCCGCCCTTCGGAATGATGCTCCGATACCCTGGAATCATGCTCCGCCCTTCGGAATGATGCTCCGATCCCTGGAACCATGCTCCGCCCATCGGAATGATGCTCTGATCCCCTGGAATCATGCTCCACTCATCGGAATGATGCTCTGATCCCTGGAACCATGCTCCGCCCATCAGAATGATGCTCCGATCCCCTGGAATCATGCGCCGCCCATCGGAATGATGCTCCGATCCCCTGGAATGATGCTCCGCTCTTCGGAATGATGCTCCGATCCCGTGGAATCATGCTCTGCCCTTCGGAATGATGCTCCGATCCCTGGAATTATGCTCCCGCTCTTCGGAATGATGCTCTGATCCCTGGAATCATGCTCCGCCCTTCGGAATGATGCTCCGATACCCTGGAATAATGCTCCGCCCTTCGGAATGATGCTCCGATACCCTGGAATCATGCTCCGCCCTTCGGAATGATGCTCCGATCCATGGAACCATGCTCTGCTCATCGGAATGATGCTCCGATCCCCTGGAATCATGCTCCGCTCTTCGGAATGATGCTCCGATCCCCTGGAATCATGCTCTGCTCTTCGGAATGATGCTTCGATCCCCTAGAATCATACTCCGCCCTTCGGAATGATGCTCCGATCCCTGGAATTATGCTCCCGCTCTTCGGAATGATGCTCCGATCCCTGGAATCATGCTCCGCCCTTCGGAATGATGCTCCGATACCCTGGAATCATGCTCCGCCCTTCGGAATGATGCTCCGATACCCTGGAATCATGCTCCGCCCTTCGGAATGATGCTCTGATCCCTGGAACCATGCTCTGCCCCATTGGAATGATGCTCCGATCCCCTGGAATCATGCTCCGCTCATCGTAATGATGCTCCGATCCCTGGAACCATGCTCCGCCCATCGGAATGATGCTCCGATCCCTGGAACCATACTCCGCCCATCGGAATGATGCTCCGATCCCCTGGAATCATGCTCCGCTCTTCGGAATGATGCTCCGATCCCCTGGAATCATGCTATCATGTCCTGAAAGTATGGAATATGACCGGCACTTAAACTACGAAACGTCTCGAGGCGTACGTAATTTAAGTAAGCCGAAAACCCAGAAATCAAAACCAAGAAAAGTAGTAGAGTGAAGGAAAAACCAACTTAAAACAATTAGTTTTAATAGCATAAACAGAATTATGCGTTTTAAAAACATCAAGTATTTTCTGAAAATTTCGGCAGAGTCTCCTTTGTAAATACTGGCCCCCAAACGGGATACAACATGAATAGTATACAAAATCAATAAAAGGCATCCCCAAGCTGGAGCTAGCTCTTCGTCAATCGACGGTCACAACCACACAAGCAATATAATATACAACGCCAAGGACGAGGATCAAAACTCAAAAGGAAACTCAAAACAACAAGAAATCCATAGAAATACAACGCGCGACTCTAAAGTCGAAAGAATAAACATCACCGGTCTCTATCTCTGAAATAAAATACATGTTTGGTTGATGGAACTTCTAGATACAATCAGAATAATAATATACAAGGTATAATGATTGGTACGATACAAATAAACCCACCTACTAGCAAGTCACCCAAAAAGAAGCAGTGCCAGCAAGCCGTAATGAAACCTGTATGGCAAAACCTGCAAGAAACTGTGGCACAACGGGGGTGAGTTGCCAACTCGTGAATAGAAACATCTAAGAACAGAAATCGCATGAACAACGCAATCCTAAGTCATACGATCATAATATATCCTCAATATATAACCAGCAGCCTATAACAATGGCTAGAGTATACCTTTAAACAACGGTAATACCAAGTGCTCGTGTCAGTGCCTCAGATAGCAATATATCATATGGATGATGTATGAATGCATGAAAACAGAGTACATGTACTGAAGAAACTTTTTTCATAATTTAGTGAGATTTCTGTATCTTTTTTTTAAAAAAACGAGGTATCATAATGAAATCAGCATAAACAGTGCCTAGCATCGACACAAAACAAGTATCCAAATCTATCGATATCTCTGTGTCGCAATCTCTGTACCTCAATATCTCAAATATCTCTGTAAGTCTCAATCTAACTATCTAGGGCGCCGTCAGTCCAGACCGGCCCATAATATCCATCTCAAGACCATGACGGTATCCTCCAGATATCCGACGCGTCGGGTAAAATCACCGGTCGGTAGTGCTCCCCTGCCAGGCTCAACGTCAACAACACGATCCTCTTGCCCCGGGGTACCGCACCGGGCCCACCATGCACCCGAAACGGTTCCTCCACTCCTCGAATCGGGTCTCGAAATCCATCAGCAAACTCATGGTGGACGACTCATACATCATGGGAAAAACCGAACTTTTTATTTAAAAAGAGAGAAAGCAGTTTATATAAGTTTTGCGGTTTTCCTCCCAAATCCAGAAAATCTCATGGAAATCCGAATCCAAATCATCAATAGCATGTAAAACCATGAATGTAGGCATAAGAATCCATGAATGCGGCATAACAATGAATAACAGTATGAATGAAGTGACAAGTAATAACTACAATGTTAAGCTGGCATATAAGGCAGGTACACTATTATCATGTCAAATTACTAACTAACAAGCTAAGTCAAGCAATAATATTTTTTAAGGTGTACGTGACATGGCAATTACCGATGAAGATGTGTGTGAGACGGCAAGTAAGTGTACGTGGTACATACGCATCATCGGTAATGGTGCTGGTGTCCCAACAGTATGATATCAACAATGCAATAAGAAATTATAATATAAGTATGCGATGCGGAGCGAACAGCAATAATGAGTGGGAGCTAAATACTAGACACAACGGTAACTAATCTGCATTTAATATATATATACACATACTATGGTGCCATTTGAAATAACACAAATCGTGGGGTTTTGGAAATAAGGGCTACGGTGTTTTTAAGAAAAGATACGCCTTTTGAAATATCCGTAAAATCCCTTGACCTGTCTTTTAAAATACCCACGATCCGTTAGTTTTGAAATAGGTAGGAGTCTAATCTAATCTAACAACTACACTAAACTATTCGGCTGAACTAACAAGCTGAACTACAGGTAAGGAAACCGCCTAACATCCGAGTCGATACATATACATACCTGTATATGTATAGTCGGTGATCCCGCCTCAATAATATCATATCCGATACCATATCTATAATAAGACATCCCAAGTCAAGAGTGCGGATCAATCATCAATATATAGCTCGTACGTAAATCCGTCGTACGGCATCCCCAAATCTGGGTACGGGTCAATATCACATTCATCATACAATTCATCTGGTATCCTCTTTATCAAATATCATGATCGGGGTACTGATCTATGTATGCATGCACGTGTGTGAAACACTACGTCAAAGGACTCGCTGCAACGTCATGTCGTATCTCAAATACGAATCCTGCCAAATCACCGATCTCACGGCCTCAAATCAAATCCCACCGACTCATCTCAAATCCCAAGTACTATCCTCAAATCCAGTATATGAACACATAGTCCCATACCCATGTGAACACATAAATATATAATCCCATATACGCACATGTAAAAAAAAAGATATATGCAAGTATGCGCGTGCGTGTGTGTATAGGTGCAACTCCTACTCTAGGGTTTCGCAACTACACTAAACCAATCCAAGAACACCAAAAATCCATCTTTATCATCAATCAACTCAAACTATATATAATAAATATATGTGTGTATACGTATTCGTATACATCACCACGAACTGCGGGGGTGCTATACGCCATCCACCCGACTTTTCCTCGTAGATATAAATCTACTCACCCGGTCCTCGCTCGCCGGTGCCGACGTCGCCACGCGCTTGCTTATCGTCTCGAAGTCCACATGGGTATCTACATATCATAACGCATCATATCGCATTAAAATCCGACTCATGACCAAAACGACACATGAATCCCATATAGGTCAAAACCTATGGCTGCTTTCACAAATCAACCCGAAAACCCTCGACGTCCGCGTACAAACGCCAAACCATCGAAAAAAACCCAAACACACTCATTTGCACGATCACAAGCACTAATTATACTATAAAATAGGTTAAAATTCACAAAAACCCCAAACTCACTTTAAAAGCTATTTTTCCGAAAATCTAGCAAGCAAATATTACCCGTTTTAGTACAAAACCCGACGTTTTAACAAATCTAGCGGCCATAATACTTATTAAACATCTTAAATAAGTCATAAAAATAATTTCCACATTTTAATCTCATTAAATTTCATTAACCCCAAAATTCTAGTTTACAGTATACCCAATTTTAACAATTTTATAGCAAAAAAATGCACAAACAACAATTTAGCTTGGATTTTCATGAACTAAGGTATTAAACTACAAATCTAGACCTCCAATTTGGAATCCTTGCACCAAGATCCATGCTAAAGAAGATGAGGGAAAATGGGTAGGAATCGGATTTGGATTTTAGCTTGATTTTTGAGGTATTTTGATGAATTTTTGATGCAAAATGAGAGAGCGAGAAAGAGGGGCTGTTGTTGATGCAGGAATTGGAGGGCTCGGCTAGAATTGAGGGAAGAGGAGAGAGAGTGAGGTGGGGAAAGATAATATCTAGTCAAAGTCCTCCTTAATTCTACATTTCCTTTTTCTTTTCTTTTCTTTTCTTTGTTTTATTTTTGTGAGATGAGAGGCCCAAGAATGGTAGGCTGTCAAGGGGGCCGGCCAGAGCTATAGGGGAGTGGGTGTGGGTTTTGTTTGGGTGAGAAAAAAAGATAAATGTTGTACCCCACTTCCATTAACACTAATTTCACCGAAAAAAGCCTTTTTCTTCGATATTTTCTAAACCGTTATGGCCAACCATTTCATTTCAAAAACTACATGATAAAATTTTGATTAATCTGTTATGATGCACAAAATTTGTTTCAACTCATTCCAATTTGTAATTTTCCCTAATTAAATGTATTAGGGACGGCTTAAAATAATATTAAAATAATTAATTTCGGAAAAATTTTCAGAAAATTTGAAATTTCACCAGTGGCTCAATAAACACCAAATAATAGCAATTACATAGCTAGAATATGTATATTTAATTTTATGATAAAGATATTTGTATTTTGACTTTTAACGGAAAACCCCCTTATTTTACCGATTTTCCGAAATTTCACCGAAACGATTTTCAAAACGTTACAATCTTCCCCCCTTAGAGAAATTCGGTTCCCGAGTTTAAATTAAAACTCCCTCCCCAAATATTAAAACATCTAAGCAAAACCATCAAGTCGTCGGGGCTTCGAAATCGTAAATACATAAAACAAATCGTAGCGCAGCGCATGCGCATGAAAAATGAGCATATAACTCAAAATCAAAACTCCGTCAAGCATCCCGCAATCATCGGAGTCATGGTAAAGACACAAATGTCAAATCCAATACCCAAAACCAATATGATATAACTCGAAACTATACACGTAAATATCAAATCTATATATGTAAATATCTGAAGGAAATGCTTGCAAAATCTCTTAAAATCGCTGTGCAATGCGCAAAACACTGCACAGTGGCGGACGTCTATTATAAGAGAATAACAATATACATAATAACAATATACATATATACCATTTGTTTAAAATGTACGTTCCGCCGTTTTGGGAAACAATTTAGAAGGGTTTCCTTATTTTAAACGTTTCGTGTCATATCAGACACGTAGGTAAATACTGAGACTATAGCTCGCTTTTTGGAATTCCCTTCGATAGCTATCAATGCATGCAAAATACATTCAGGTATTGTCCTCTGATTAGTCCTGCTCAGTACGAAAACACATAGCAAATATCATAAAAACGTACTGCTCTATAGGAAATCAATCCCAAAATATGCATATGACTACTACGTGCGTCTGGTGCGTACGGAAATCAAAATCCATAAATGTGCCATACATATGCACAGAAACAACATCTAAGTGCATCGGGTGTGCACACAACATCTGTCATAGGCAACGTGTGTGCCTGACAGCAAGGACAGGTGCATCTGACACGCACGAAGAATCTTGATTTAGTGCATCTGGTGTGCATCAAAATTATATCTCAAAACATGCGCTCAACATGTGCGAAAATCCAAGGCAGGCGCATCTATCATGCACGAAATCATGAAATCCAATATCAAGCGCCGAACATGCGCAAAATCCAATCAGGTGCACAAGGTGCACAAAACCAATATCGAGCATCACAATCGAAATCGAAGTCCAGTGCATCCAAGTGCATAAAATACGAATCACTGCACTGCAGCATACGTGAACTATACCGAGTGCAAAAACCAAATCGTGTGCGTGCATACGCACGGAATCAACTCAACCGTATGAAACCCATAAAATCATAAACATGAGAAACCAAGGCACGAAAGCGATATTAAGTGAAACAACTGTGCAAAATCGTAAATACTCAATAGGTGCAATCATGGTCCATGAAAACAAATATCACGGAACTCAATCATCAAAATCAGTCATGTGAATAGATCGCCCAAAATATCGAAATCAAGTATGGCGGAATAGTCCCGCTCAAGTACACCCTCTAAGAATCTCTGGCCAACTGTCGTGATCACTCATAACGTATCTCGTCGGCGATCCTGAACTCTGGCCTGCTGGTGTACGTAACATGACCACTCCTGGGTCCAAGTCTTCTCGTAATTCATTCCAGAAAGGTCCTGTCGAAATCTCTCCTAAATCTCGTCTCTGCCGAACTGTCCGGAAGTCATCGTCCCTTACTAGATCTGTTCTCGTTCCGGAACGGCTGCATACTCATCGCGACTCCTTCGGGAAGGTATATCCAAGTACAATGCCTCGGCATGCGTATCGCATCTCTGATGTCGGCGGAGTGGAACGTCATCTTATCCAGATCTTGTAAGAACCTCTTACTCCACTTTTCTCTAATGTCGACTGCTTCGGACTCGTCTCGTCGTGGCTGCATGGACTGAGCTCCAACGGCTATCCTCGTATCTGGAGTCTCCCAAGAAATGCATCTCACCACCTGGCATCCGAATGAAGTCGAACCATCCGATCGATTCGTCAAAACCTCATAATCCCCCAAGAGCTCAACATCTTGGGTACAGTTTAACAGTATCGAGTACATACCACAGCTTCGGTGGTCCAGCCGTAGAAGGGCAAACCCAAGCCTCACTAATGGCACCGTGGAACTGCCGCAAACCTTAAAGTTCAAAGGCTTTCACACGGTCATTAAGTCGAGTTAGGGTTTCATTCTTCTAGAGGGTCCATAGAATTGCCTCCATGCCTTTCCGAATACTTTAAACTTGGAATAATAGGTTTCTGACATTCGATCGTCTCTGTCGACTCTCAACGTCTCCGCGTGAAGTCGTCTCTAGTTGGAATCAATCTATCTGATGACCTCGCATCGGGGTAGCAAACGAAACACATGTCTTAGTCATTCATCCTCGGTGACTAGCGACCTTCTATCATCTCTTAGTATAATCTCGTACTGCAGTAGCTCCAACATCTGGGGCGATATCCCGTCGTCCGCAGCAACAACTGGCTCACTCGTCCGCATGCTGAACAGTGCCTCAATCATCATGAGTAAGAAATACTCCAACGGTCATCAAAATCTGGCTGGCCTCTGTCAGTTGCTCAATCCTTTAGTGCTGATCGACACGTCCAAGTAATCTCATACAGCGATCCATCCAACGCTCATGGCGCGAAAGCACAATCAAAAGACACATATCTACAATCGTGTGTCCCCGGAATTATGCTCTGGTCAGTCCTCGTTCGTAACGAGCTCGTGCTGACCGCAACCCTATCCGTAGCTCTCCCTGACCGTAATTGTGGCAGCAAAACCATAACTGGTACAGATGAGGATAGATCAGGAATGAATATAATACTGAACAAAGAAATGTACATCCTAAGGCTCCTTAAGTGGAGTGGCGTGTCGTAAGTAAGCCGATGAACATACCCATGGTACGTCACTCTACTTTAGTCACTTATTCCATCAACCAAGGGTCATCCTACACTCCGAAGGTAAAACCTAAAGCTCTGATACCAACTTTGTCATGTCCCGAAAGTATGGAATATGACCGGCACTTAAACTACGAAACGTCTCGAGGCGTACGTAATTTAAGTAAGCCGAAAACCCAGAAATCAAAACCAAGAAAAGTAGTAGAGTGAAGGAAAAACCAACTTAAAACAAGTAGTTTTAATAGCATAAGCCGAATTATGCGTTTTAAAAACATCAAGTATTTTCTGAAAATTTTGGCAGAGTCTCATTTGTAAATACTCGCCCCCAAACGGGATACAACATGAATAGTATACGAAATCAATAAAAGGCATCCCCAAGCGGGAGCTAGCTCTTCGTCAATCGACGGTCACAACCACACAAGCAATATAATATACAACGCCAAGGACGAGGATCAAAACTCAAAAGGAAACTCAAAACAACAAGAAATCGATAGAAATACAACGCGCGACTCTAAAGTCGAAAGAATAAACATCACCGGTCTCTATCTCTGAAATAAAATACATGTTTGGTTGATGGAACTTCTAGATACAATCAGAATAATAATATACAAGGTATAATGATGGGTACGATATAAATAAACCCACCTACTAGCAAGTCACCCGAAAAGAAGTAGTGCACCTGTATGGCAAAACCTGCAAGAAACCGTGGCACAACGGGGGTGAGTTGCCAACTCGTGAATAGAAACATCTACGAACAGAAATCGCATGAACAACGCAATCCTAAGTCATACGATCATAATATATCCTCAATATATAACCAGCAGCCTATAACAATGGCTAGGGTATACCTCTAAACAACGGTAATACCAAGTGCTCGTGTCAGTGCCTCAGATAGAAATATATCATATGGATGATGTATGAATGCATGAAAACAGAGTACATGTACTGAAGAAACTTTTTTTATAATTTAGTGAGATTTCTGTATCTTTTTAAAAAAATTGAGGTATCATAATGAAATCAGCATAAACAGTGCCTAGTATCGACACAAAACAAGTATCCAAATCTATCGACATCTCTGTGTCGCAATCTCTGTACCTCAATATCTCAAATATCTCTGTAAGTCTCAATCTCACTATCTAGGGCGCCGTCAGTCCAGACCGGCCCCTAATATCCATCTCAAGACCACGACGGTATCATCCGTATATCCGACGCGTCGGGTAAAATCACCGGTCGGTAGTGCTCCCCTGCCAGGCTCAACATCAACAACACGATCCTCTTGTCCCGGGGTACCGCACCGAGCCCACCATGTACCCAAAACGGTTCCTCCACTCCTCGAATCGAGTCTCGAAATCCATCAGCAAACTCCTGGTGGACGATTCATATATCATGGGAAAAACCGCACTTTTTATTTAAAAAGAGAGAAAGCAGTTTATATAAGTTTTGCGGTTTTCCCCCCAAATCCAGAAAATCTCATGGAAATCCGAATCCAAATCATCAATAGCATGTAAAACCATGAATGTAGGCATAAGAATCCATGAATGCGGCGTAACAATGAATAACAGTATGAATGAAGTGACAAGTAATAACTACAATGTTAAGCTGGCATATAAGGCAGGTACACTAATATCATATCAAATTACTAACTAACAAGCTAAGTCAAGCAATAATATTTTCTAAGGTGTACGTGACATGGCAATTACCGATGAACATGTGTGTGAGCCGGCAAGTAAGTGTACGTGGTACATACGCATCATCGGTAATGGTGCTGGTGTCCTAACAGTATGATATCAACAATGCAATAAGAAATTATAATATAAGTATGCGATGCGGAGCGAACAGCAATAATGAGTGGGAGCTAAATACTAGACACAACGGTAACTAATCTGCATTTAATATATATATACACATACTATGGTGCCATTTGAAATAACACAAATCGTGGGGTTTTGGAAATAAGGGCTACGGTGTTTTTAAGAAAAGATACGCCTTTTGAAATATCCGTAAAATCCCTTGACCTGTCTTTTAAAATACCCACGATCCGTTAGTTTTGAAATAGGTAGGAGTCTAATCTAGTCTAACAACTACACTAAACTATACGGCTGAACTAACAAGCTGAACTACAGGTAAGGAAACCGCCTAACATCTGAGTCGATACATATACATACCTGTATATGTATAGATGGTGATCCCTCCTCAATAATATCATATCCGATACCATATCTATAATCAGACATCCCAAGTCAAGAGTGCGGATCAATCATCAATATATAGCTCGTACGTAAATCCGTCGTACGGCATCCCCAAATCTGGTTACGGGTCAATATCCCATTCATCATACTATTCATCTTGTATCCTCTTTATCAAATATCATGATCGGGGTACTGATCTATGTATGCATGCACGTGTGTAAAACACTACGTCAAAGGACCCGCTACAACGTCATGTCGTATCTCAAATACGAACCCTGCCAAATCACCGATCTCACGGCCTCAAATCAAATCCCATCGACTCATTTCAAATCCCAAGTACTATCCTCAAATCCAGTATATAAACACATAGTCCCATACCCATGTGAACACATAAATATATAATCCCATATACGCACATGTAAAAAAAAAAGATGTATGCAAGTATGCGCGTGCGTGTGTGTATAGGTGCAACTCCTACTCTAGGGTTTCGCAACTACACTAAACCAATCCAAGAACACCAAAATTCCATCTTTATCATCAATCAACTCAAACTACATATAATAAATATATGTGTGTATACGTATTCGTATACATCACCACGAACTGCGGGGGTGCTATACGCCATCCACCCGACTTCTCCCCGTAGATATAAATCTACTCACCTGGTCCTCGCTCGCCGGTGCCGATGTCGCCACGCGCTTGCTTATCGTCTCGAAGTCCACATGGGGTACCTACATATCATAACGCATCGTATCACATTAAAATCCGACTCATGACCAAAACGACACATGAATCCCATATAGGTCAAAACCTATGGCTGCTTTCACAAATCAACCCGAAAACCCTCGACGTCCGTGTACAAACGCCAAACCATCGAAAAAACCCAAACACACTCATTTGCACGATCACAAGCACTAATTATACTATAAAATAGGTTAAAATTCACAAAAAACCCCAAACTCACTTTAAAAGCCATTTTTCCGAAAATCTAGCAAGCAAATATTACCCGTTTTAGTACAAAACCCGACGTTTTAGCAAATCTAGCGGCCATAATACTTATTAAACATCTTAAATAAGTCATAAAAATAATTTCCATATTTTAATCTCATTAAATTTCATTAACCCCAAAATTCTAGTTTACAATATACCCAATTTTAACAATTTTATAGCAAAAAAATGCACAAACAACAATTTAACTTGGATTTTCATGAACTAAGGTATTAAACTACAAATCTAGACCTCCAATTTGGAATCCTTGCACCAAGATCCATGCTAAAGAAGATGAGGGAAAATGGGTAGGAATCGGATTTGGATTTTAGCTTGATTTTTGTGGTATTTTGATAAATTTTTGATGCAAAATGAGTGAGGGAGAAAGAGGGGCTGTTGTTGATGCAGGAATTGGAGGGCTCGGCTAGAATTGAGGGAAGAGGAGAGAGAGTGAGGTGGGGAAAGATAATATCAAGTCAAAGTCCACCTTAATTCTACATTTCCTTTTTCTTTTCTTTGTTTTATTTTTGTGAGATGAGAGGCCCAAGAATGGTAGGATGTCAAAGGGGCCGGCCAGAGCTATAGGGGAGTGGGTGTGGGTTTTGTTTGGGTGAGAAAAAAAGATAAATGTTGTACCCCACTTCCATTAACACTAATTTCACCGAAAAAAGCCTTTTTCTTCGATATTTTCTAAACCGTTATGGAAAACCATTTCATTTCAAAAACTACATGTTAAAATTTTGTTTAATGTGTTATGATGCACAAAATTTGTTTCAACTCATTCCAATTTGTAATTTTCCCTAATTAAATGTATTAGGGACGGCTTAAAATAATATTAAAATAATTAATTTCGGAAAAATTTTCAGAAAATTTGAAATTTCACCAGTGGCTCAGTAAACACCAATTAATAGCAATTACATAGCTAGAATATGTATATTTAATTTTATAATAAAAATATTTGTATTTTGTCTTTTTACGGAAAACCCCCTTATTTTACCGATTTTCCGAAATTTCACCGAAACGATTTTCAAAATGTTACACTTGCTCCGCCCTTCGAAATGATGCTCCGATCCCTGGAATCATGCTCCGCTCTTCGGAATGATGCTCCGATACCCTGGAACCATGCTCCACCCTTCGGAATGATGCTCCGATCCCCTGGAATCATGCTCTGCATTTCGGAATGATGCTCCGATCCGTGGAATCACCCTCCGCCCTTCGGATGATGCTCCAATCTCTGGAATCATGCTCCGCTGATCAGAATGATGCTCTGATCTCTGAAATCATGCTCCACAGATCGGAATGATGATGCTCCGCCCCCGGAATGATGTTCCACCTCGAAGTCTAGCTTCAAGATCCATCAATTTCATGCACACAACTCAAATGCGCGGTGTGCATTTATTGATGGGAGGCAATTTGTTGGGGTAAAAATTTACACCCCGGTTGACCGAGTCAAAGTCAAGGTCAACCCTCAAGCTAGGTGGGCCCAAGCCCAGGTCAAGCGGGCCCATGCCCAAGTCGAGCCCGCGGCCAGCCTCCCCGTGCCAACAACAAAATCATGTAATAAATAATTTTTATGTAATTTTTTATACATGAATGTATGCAAAATGGGCATAAAGCCAATATTTTGTAAGCCCATGGCTTATGTGCAAAAATGAAATGGCACATGATCCATTGGATGAGCAAAATGCCATTTTTGTAAAGCCCAAGGGGCTATATGTAAATATGTAAGCCTATAAAAGGCAACATGATGATGAATAAAGTAATACTTTTCATTCCCCCAAAAACTAGGGTTTTTTGTGCCTCCTGCTCCTTTCCCAAGGTTCTAAACCTTCTCATTTCTTTTGAATTAAATCAAGAGTTTTACTCTTTCTTTTCCAAAACTAAGTAGTTTTCCACCACAAAACCCACAAAGGGGAACTCAGATCTCCCATCAGATCTCAAAAAGGAGTGATTTTTAAAATCTCCTACTTCTTGATCTTCAAGATCCGGCCAAACAACAGGAGGAAGAAGAAGAACCCCCTTCATCAGCTTCAAAACATCCTAGGAGTTTTAACTCCATATATATATATATATATATATATATATATATATATATAACAACAAATATTTCCTTTCTGAAGCATAGCTTCTGTTTCTGGGACTAAAAGCCCCTTTTTCCTCGCCGGCGCCCAAGCGCCAAGCGCCCACATACTGACACGTGGTGCGCTAGCGCTCGAGCGCAAAGCGCCCACGAGCCGACACGTGGCGCGCTAGCGCAAAGCGCCCACGTGCCGACACGTGGCGCGCTTGCGCTCAAGCACTCTGCGCCCGAGCGCAAAGCGCCCACGTGCCGACACATGGCGTGCTTGCGCTCCAGCGCTCTACGCCCGAGCGCAAAGCGCCCACGTGCCGACACGTGGCGCGCTTGCGCTCCCGCGATCTGCGCCCGAGCGCAAAGCGCCCACGTGCCGACACGTGGCGCTTGCGCTCGAGCGCCCAGCGCTAATGTGCAAAGCGCCCACGTGCCGACACATGGCGCGCTTGCGCCTAAGCGCACAACACCTAAGCGCACAGCGCTCGAGGCGCTGGCCCCCACGCATCCTTTGGATATCTTTTCCCCTCTCTTTTATATATATATATATATATATACATATGAATACATATGTACACATACACATACTCTACGACACTGTCCCTGTTAGAAAAAAAATTTCTAACGAGGCGCTGCCCCGCACCCCGCAAGGGGGCTGCTAGCCCCATTGACCCCCAGCCCGCTATCCGGGTAGCGGGACCCCCGTAAAAACTCTGCGTGGCTCCCGTTATACCCAAAACCCCCTTTCAAACACATCATACGCACACTGCACATTGAGTTCGCATGGCCAGTTTAACCCGTCAATCGGAGGTTCCCTCGCTCTAAAGGCGAGGGGTAATTAACGACAGCTTAGTCCGCGGCTGCCGGAGATTCGGATCCCCATAATCATTAAACACCGGCCTACCCTAGGCAGAGGATATCTGTAGTACGCCTGACAAGTGCGCGCGTATTCCCATCTCAATGGGGTAACGAAAAACACCCTACACACCTCCTTTGTAAAAACTAAACCCAAAAATGGGTACAACATAAATATAAGTAAAGCATCCCTAAACGGGAGCAAATCCATGCCCAAAGGCGGAAAACAACCACCACAACAGATATACGATGCCGTAGCGAAGAAATAAAAGACGATATAAATAAAACTGCATAAAAGACCTCCAAGTCACAATAATGTACAATATCACCCTCACATCACGTCTCTAAGTCATATATGAAAGTGGTAGATGGAGAGTACTAGATACAACAAGATACAATGTACATAAACAGATAACCGTGAAACCCACCTATAGCAAAACTGCTCAAGTCAGCCGAAGCGGTATCCGCTGCAAAAGATGATACGATAGGATGAAGCCCTGCCAACGACTGTTCTGAGGGACAACTTGCAAAACCCTATGGCACAACGGGGGTGAGTTTCCAACTCGTGAATAGTAAATAACATATGCAGGTAATCGTAAGTATGCACGTACTGCGCGAATCTATCACATGCAAAAGCAATAAATGGCCATATGTATGCAACAGTCATGAAAGGTACTCTATCAGGAACAACTAATACATGAAGCAATAATATGGCAATATGTATATGCAACCGTCATGAAAGGTACTCTATCAGATACTATTAATAAATGAAGCAATGCATATAAAATAAACGCGGAATATGGGATAAAACATATCATCCTCACGGAATCCTCATCGTGGCAGGACCAGTGTCCATCTAGACAATCGAAATCACAAATATCCTCAAATCGTCCCTCGGGTCGGCCCTCATATCGGCCATCAGATCGGCCCTCATATCATGAATAAGTATATTTGCAAGGTCTTTATAATGATGTATATAATTTAGATATGTATACATATATATCAGCGTCCCATTCCACTAATATATATATATATATATATGCATATATAACATCGTACCATTCCACTGTTATATATACTTAGGAGTAAAAATATCAAGGAAACAAGTGTCCCGCATCGACGCATAAAACAGATCTATCAGGCGTCGTCACCACGACTGCCCCCGATATATACGTATCATACGTTCATCAGAAACCCGAGTACCCAGCTTCGATACTCGAATTCCCCGTATCCATACGTACATGACTCCGGTAGATATCTACGCGATCACCGACGAGTCCAAAACTATCACCGGTAGGTATGATTCCCCTGCCAGGCTCATCGACGTGATCCTTCGACATACCTTTCTTGCCCCGGGGTACTTCCGGGCCTCACTATGTACCCGCACACGGCCCACGACACCTCCTCGCATGGGGTATATATCAGAACCGAGAAATCTCCTGGTGGATGCTGAAATATCATATCAAGAGAAACCGGGTTTTTCAAATAATGCATAATATCATGAAACTACCACGGTCCTCAAATCCAGAAAACATCATGAAAAATCCATATCTCGATGCGAAAATCCATGAATATAATATATGCAATATAAAACTGAAATGTGAGCATATAAAGGAAAACCCGCTATTTAACTGCAACAAGTTAATATATATATCATGCGGTTCCTAATTTCTCCAAGTCCATACAACATCAAATAAAGGTGAACATGTAGCTATAGCCAGGTATGCGTAACCATGTCGGCATAGCAAGATATGTGTATCTACCTATCAATAATGATGTAATACCCTCCAGGTATATGTAAGTATGTATACAAGATGTACATGTAGCTATATCTCATATGTGTATATACCTATCACTAATGGTACAATACCATATAGGTATATGGGTAACTAGCATGTAAGCATGTCAAGGCATATGTGTAAGCATATAGGTATACAGGCAAGCTATATGTCATATGCACGAAGGAAAATAAGGATCATGTCTTAATGTCCCTAAACAATACAATATCACATATGTATAGGTGTTGTGCGTGCCATGGCAATTATCGACGGTGTGTGTGCAGTATACAATTAGTGCTCGTGAAACATGAACCGTCAATAATGGTGTTGTGTCTCATTAATACTTAATCCATGCGCAATAGAAAATGAGATATGCAACAAAGTTACAGACGCACAATCAATATCCGTATACTTCTAACTAATAGTCATGTCATAAATCTAGCCCAGACGTATAACGCTATGCGGGCGATTCCCCTGTAGATGTTAAATCTACTCACCAACGCTCCTGGCTAAGTAAAGCCAACCGCCTGCTTTCCCTTCTTAGCAGCGTCCGAAGTCCTCGCCTGCGACCCTAAGATCATAAAACAATATAACATGTATATATTAGCAATCGACCAAAAACACGTACCAACTATGTTTGACCGACGCACCAACTCCAAATATACTCTCAAGTGTTCTTCTAGTAGCTAACATGCGTAGCGACACTAAGAAACCAACTCAAGAGCAAAAGCTAAACAAAGACACGAACGACATCGGCACAACCCTAACTAGGAACGCTAAATGACACAACCACCAAGCCTAGATCCTGATCGTACTGATCGCGAATTCACAACACAAAATATAACGTGGAATATAATATAAATAACGTCACAACGTCAAAAGAAACCCACGCCTAAATTATCCGAAAATCTAGTAAGCAACACTTAATCATTTTAGCTCAAAACAACATGTTTTACCAAAACTACATGTTTTACCAAAACTAAAAATCACAAACATCACCAAAAAGAATGATTAAACCACTCATACCTTTACTAAAATTTTAATCTTACTTAATTAGGATTTAGTAAAAGCTTAGTTTGCTAATTAGCTTAAATATACAATTAGGAAAATATCATATAACAAATCTAACAACTAGGTTAAGTTTTCATCAAGTCTTAACTTATCAATTAGCCTTTTCATTAATCAAAACCCTAACTTGATTATCAAAAACCATATCTTGAATTTCTAAACATGCAATTAAAAGCTTTAATTAAACATCTAATAACTAGTTTAAGGTATTAAAACAACAATAGAGTTTAGGGTTAGGGTTTTATACCTCCACAAAATTAGCAACTAAACTCCAAAATTAAGCCTCCAAAAAGCTATCTTTTATGAAGATCAAAGCTTGCTTAGGGTTGAAGAATGATGGGTTAAGATTTGTATTAGAGTTTGTGGGATTATTTGTGTATTTTTAGTAATTTTGTGAGCTTGGAGAGATGAAATGGGGGGAGGGGGAGAAAAAAAAATGGGCAGCAAGGGGGAACTGGCCGGCCAAGTGAAGAAAAGAGGGGGCTTTTGTGAAAATGAGAGGAAAAATATAGAAGAAAACAACAAAAATCTTTAATACAAATGCCATCTCTTAATTCATTTTCTTTTCTAATTAAAGTTTTCCTTTAATTCAACAAATATCTAGATATTATGGATAGATATTTTCAAGGATGGATTAGTGCTTAATCTAGTGATTAACTTAGCGTTGATTCACATTAGCATTAATTAACCTAAGAAAAAATGTAATTACCACTAATTAAGTGCATATTTAACAACTTAAAATAATATTTTAATTAAGGAAAATTATTAAAATGCATAAAATTTACAAGTGGCTTACAAAAACCCGCAAACTAGCAATATTCTTTCTAAACTAGGTGTAATGAATTCTATACTGCAAAAAAATCGTTTCTAGGTTTTTACGGAAAACATCGACTATTTTTCCCTAAAAACGGAAAATCTCCTAAACGATTTCCAAAACGTTACATTACTGTACATACGATGTATATTGTAGTGGATGCTTGGACATATATATGGAGGAATTTCTTTCTCGACATGATAGTATGCTATCTGGTTGCTCTTTATCTTTACATGTACTCTGATTGTCTCTAAAAGGTTCCTAGGCACCCTATAGTGGTCTCACAAGGTATCGAACATGCCAATTTAAAATTTTTGGTGCCGAGAAACCCTAGACTACGGATCTTAAACTAGATGTTTAGGCGAAATGAAAACTTAGTTAACACTTAACTACTAGGATACGGAAATTACAACCTTTGTAGATCCGGATATCCACCTCCTTAGCTCCACGTGGTCATGTCCTCGCTGTCCATCATGAATCCTCGACTCGATCATCGGCTTCATCGGGAAAACAAGCGGAATAGGTCGTCGGCTTTGTGTCAAAGACGATCTACGTCGAGGTTGCACAAACTCAAGCTCCGACTTCACAAACTTGTGAAACTTGTGAAGTAAACACCCAAAACAACTTGGCAAGAGGTAGAGGGTGAAGAAATAGGAGGTGGGTTCACTTTAGAATTGGATTTATCTCACTAGATCTCAAGTTGCCATTGTTGTAGCAAGCTTGAAGAAGAAGAAGAGCTAGTTATGATAAGTTCTATTAAAAAGAAATAGAAAATCAAATCCTTATCATAACTTAAACTAGGGTTAAGTGTAGAGAATTAACCATGGTCACTTGGATGGGTTAGGGTTAAGCATGAAGATAAGGATGGTTAGCAAAGTCAAAGCTTCATGAAGCTTCAATATAAAACAAATAAAGCCACCATTCTTATCTTAATCCATTTCAAATAAATAAATAAACAAATAAATAAATAAATGAATATGCAAAACCCTAATTATCAAATTAACCATGGATTAATTCTATACACTTAACTAAATGATCAAGTATCATCAAACATGATACAAAAAAGTACACGAAAGCATATCACATATACAATGTGCAATCCAAGTGAGAAAAATCCGTTTAAAGTGAACCAATACTAGTTAATGCAAAGTAATATATCAAATATATAATTATACATTAAATCATTAAATCAACACTTGATTCAATGATCCGGTTATATCGCATACAACCGACTAGTATGTAATGTATCGATTTATCGAATCAATGATTCGATAACTAGGTTATATCGAATATAACCAATCGAAACATTTATCGCGAGAATGAAATGCGGTATCACATACACGCATTATTCTCGGTCCCGCACATATCTCATATGCGCTCCTATTTCGTTTCGCTTGAACCAGGAAACCTCTGTGTAGGACTCTAAAGACTCGTCAATACGCCGGTAGCAGATGATGATCATATCAAGCACCCACAAGCCGCAAGCGGTCTGCTAAACGTAACGGCCACCCGGGTATTGAGCGATCAGAAGATCGACGAGCTCGCCCGCTCACACTCCTGCGAATCCGACCAGTAACACTTACCATACAGTCCGGTCTCTTCGTCTGATATGTCGCATATCAAGTCTAAGGGTGGTATACGTCAGACCCCAATAACCCGATAAGTCGTGCTGATGTGAGGCTCATAACGGGTCGAGAAACTACTGGTAACACTTACCAGCAAATCTCTGATCAGCCCTGGCCAGGGACTTCCCTGTTACGGCCAATCGAGCACAGCGCAACATCAACCCCCAATACCGGGAGAGACGAAACCCCTCCTATCGCTCATTGCCTCCATGTGACTCGGGACTGTGCCCAAAGACCACCGTTTTGCACGCCCTCATGGACGTGGTAAGGTGGAGATCAAAGCACAGTGGGAATCACACAAGACTCTATGACGATCTCGGGTCTACAGACTAACCTGTACAAGTGTCACCTGAGAACTGCCATCTGACGTGAGGTATAATACCATCTGGGAGTTCTCGGCGAGTCCGTCCAGTGTACCCAGTCTCCACTGAGCACCCGTATACCATCTCTGATGTCAAACACCAATGGATATGGGATCATCCATCGCCCATCACATGGGTCGAGAACCGTATACGCTAGTCTACTATGGTATATCGATGCCCCGTCTCGATACACCCACGACTAGGGACCTTGAAGGATGTACTTATGGACTACCATGTCCCCACTAGTATGATCTGCATCATAGTCCAGGTAGTCAAGTACATATCCTAAGGGCTTTACCAACATGTAACTATAAGACAGTATAAAGAGACTAGTGTACATGTTAAGATAAAGAGTAACCAGATAGCATACTATCATCTCGAGCAAGAAAGTCATCTCTATATATGTCCAAGCATCCAATATAATATACAACATCTGTACAATACTGGCCTCTAGGGCATACATACAACTAACAGTCTCTATGTTACATGTTGATAAAGCCCTCAGGATGAGTACTTGACTACCAGGATTATGATGCAGATCATACTAGTGGGGACAGTGTAGTCGCTAAGCACATCCTTCAAATGTTCCTAGTCGTGGGTGTATCGTGATAGGGCATCGATATACCAGAGTAGACTAGCGTATAGCTTCTCGACCCATGTAGATGGGCGATGGATGATCCCATATCCATTGGTGTTTGACATCAGAGACAGTATACGGGTGCTCAGTGGACACTGGGTACACTGGAAGGACTCGCCGAGACCTCCCAGATGGTATTATACCTCACGTCAGATGGCAGTTCTCTGGTGACACTGGTACAGGTTAGTCTGTAGACCCGAGATCGTCATAGAGTCTTGTGTGATTCCCATTGTGCTTTGATTTCCACCTTACCATGTTCAAGAGAACGTGCAAAACGGTGGCTTTTGGGTACAGTCCCGAATCACATGGAGGCAATGAGCGATAGGAGGGGTTTCGTCTCTCCCGATATTGGGAGTTGATGTTGCGATGTGCTCGATTGGCTATAACAGGAATTCCCTGGCCAGGGCTGCTTCAGAGATATACTGGTAAGTGTTATCAGTAGTTTCTCGACTCGTTATGAGCCTCATATCGGCACGACTTATCGAGTTACTGGGGTCTGACGTTTACCACCAGTAGACGAGATATGCGACATATCAGACGAAGAGATCGGATTGTACGGTAGTGTTACTGATTGGATTCACAGGAGTACGAGCAGGCTTGCTTGTTGATCTTCTGATCGCTCAATACCCGGATGGCCGTTACGTTTAGCAGACCGCTTGCGACTTGTGGGTGTTTGATATGATCATCACCTACTGCCGGCGTATTGACGAGTCTTTAGAGTCCTACACAGGGGTTTCCTGGCTCAAGCGAAACGGAGTAGGAGCATATATGTGATATGAGCGGGACCGAGATTAATACGATATGTGATACCGTATTCTATTCTCGCGTCATGTGACATCGCTCGGTTATATGAGATATAGCCGGATTATCGGATCAAGTGTTGATTTGATAAGTTGTTACATTTGATATTAGTCGGTTATATGTAATATAGCCGGATTATTAAATCAATTTTTGGTTTAATAATTTAATGTATAATTTTATATTTGATATATTAAATTACATTAACTAATATCAATTCACTAAGATTTCTTTTCTTACTTGGATTGTGCACATTGTATATATGTGATATATGCAAGTGTGCATTATTTTGTGTCATGCTTGATGATACATGGATATGGGTATGTGTATGACTTACACCATACTTGGTTTAATTGCTAGGGTTTTATTTATTTTGGTAATTACAAAATGGTGGTATTTTGTCATGGATGAAAGCTTGTAGAAGCTTGTTGTTATCTTTGACCAAGTCCACTCTTTTGTTTTGCCTTAGATTTTTATTAACCCAACCAATTAAACCTAGCCATGGTTAACTCTCTACAAGGGTTAAGAGATGTCATATACTCACCATGGTTTATTTTCTAACCTCATGATTTATTTTTCATTCACTTGATAATTATCATGAGAGTTATCTTCTTCTTCTTCCAAAAAAAGCTTTCTAGCATCAATGGAGATGTGAGAAAATGAGTGAGAAAATGAAATCTAAAGTGAGCCCACTTCCTAATTCATCATCCTCTACTACTTGCCATTTAGTATAGGGTGTTTGATTCACTAATTCCACAATTAGTGAAGAGATAGCTTGGGTTAGTGTCTCCTCGACGTAGATCATCTTCGGTCTCGAAGACTTCGAAGCGAGCATGTTTGTTTCTTCATTGGAGCCTCTCTAGAGTCCGGAGTTCACGATCACAGCGAAGGGACTATTACACGGAGCTATTGAAGTGAAGGACCAGTCTACAAAGGTTGTATTCCTTACTCACTATACTTGCAAAGTGTTTGCATTTACATTTCCGTCGATTTCTAGTTAACGATTCTTAGTTAGGGTTAGCTAGAACGGCAAGTTTTTGAATTTGGCATGGACGATACCTCCCGAAACCTTGCTGCCGTCCTCGTTAACCCTGTAGAGACTTCAAGTCTCATATAGAGGGAATCCCCCCATAGCTTCTGCAAAAAAAATACAGAAGGCTCTAAAAAACAACAGAGAATTTAATTCTCAATAGAGAAGAAGATCTTTTCAAACCCGAGGTAAAGAAACCACAGAGATCAAAACATATCGTTTACCTATCTTAGCATATCTAAGGGTTTAACCCTTCTCAAGAACTTAGTTCTTTCTCTGGATTTGAGATCCATAAGACAAGTCTCCCACAAGTTGAGAATTTAAATCTCATCGGGAAGATCTTTTTCTTGAGAATCAAAGATTCAGAAAAAAAACTAGGTTAAAAAGAAAGAAAAAGGAAAAGAACCTATGCTATGGGAATTTAATTTCTCGGAAAATAAGGTTAACCCTAAAAAGAAACTTAGTTCTTATAAAAGAACTTAGTTCTTATAGAAAACCTGATCCCAGACCTTCAAAACAAAGATCTTGGTGATCATTAATGGTCAAAATGCCAATAACAGAGATTCAATCTCTAAAAAGAAAAAGAACTTAGCGTCTCACGTGCTTCCCACTTGGGTGCCCTCCCCACAGCACCCAGCGCTTCACGTGAAAAAAACACGGGCGCCCAAAGCAGAAGGCCAGCACCTCACGTGAAATACATGTGCTGAACAAAAGTACTTAGCACTTCATATACAGCCAAAATGGCTGAGTGTGTAGCACTGATTGGGCGCCCGGTGCCTCACATGCTCCTCACGTGGACGCCATATAAAAAGTGCTTAGGACTATATATATATTCAATCAAGATAACTAAGTGCTTAGCATTGATTGGGCAGTGCCCATAACTAAAGGCTTCACATGATACCCATGTGAGCATCAGAGCTTCAAACAAGTGCTTAGTACTTTTGCATAAAAAAAGGGGGGGCTGAACAAATAGAGCCCAAATAAGTGTTTAGCACTTTTGAACAAAAAAAAAGAGACTGAGCGGACTAAGCCCAAATTGACTAAGTCTCTGAAGTTTTTTTTGCAGTTGAGTCCAAATGCTCTGTTGTTGGATCTTACTAAAATTTAATGATCCTTAAAATATTATTAAGTTGATCTTAGTCTCAAATAGGACTAATGTATCCTTAATTAAAAATAAATTAGGCCTAAATGCTCATATCTTTAAGTTGATCTTAATCTTAAACTAGATTAACGGTCCTTAAACCAAACAAAATATTTTTGAGCTAAAGGAAAATATAACTTAAGTTCAAGATCCCAAATCTAAAATATACGGATTTGGACTGATCCACGCCCTACGAGTGATGACATAAATTAGTCTCCGTATACAATCCACGGGAAACTTTTAACAAACAAAATAACACACGACACGGAGTGAATTGCTGGAGAAGGAGAAAGCGGTTATCGCAATGCGATAACGTAAGAAACTGCAGGGGCTTGCGCCTGCAGGGAAGAGCGTCCCCACAATCAAAAACCCCTCACAAATGAGGGGGGATCTGATAAAGTCTGCTACAACGGTCGCATCTGTCGAAACCTCCGATATATGGTGCCATAAATCAACTTGGTATCTTCGGAGAGGTGGATGGAGAAGTTCAAATAGCATCTGTCCCAAAATTCAGGCCAGATGTCCCAACGTCTCGGTCCCTATTTTTCGGCGGTGAACAATGTTGATTTATTCCTTAGCCTCTTCTAGTCTCTAGCATGCGTCATATGGAAAGGTTTCGGAGTTGTTTCGTTTTCATAGTTTTACAAAGATCGTCTAATCTTCTAGATTTGGCTCTGATACCACGAAAGTGTTTGTTAGCACCACCGCAGGGTTTTTCTAACATCAAGCATGCCATTTTAAAAAATTTTGGGATGCTAATCAACACTAACCAAGATCTTAAACTAGATGATTAGGGTTTAACTATGATATCATAAAATCTAGCTAAGAGAAAGGTAGCTACAACCTTTGTAGACCATGTCCTTCTCTTCTCATGCTCCGTGTAGTAGTTCACGCGACTCCACTAGGCTCCACATGAAGGTTGAACGAACTTACTTCAATGACCTTCATGCCGAAGATGATCCACCCGAAGTCGGCTAGTCCAAGCTACCTCTTCACTAAACTTTTTAGTGAAGTAAACACACTACACTAAAGTGCTAATCTAGTGTAGGATGGTGAAGTAGGAGTTTTGTTTGCTCACTAGGGTTCTCACAAGCTCAAGATTTCACAAATCATGTGAGGGATTGAGCTTGGAGGAGGATGTGAAGAAAATGGAGAGAGCTAGAGAGCAAGAAGCACAAGTGAGGAAAAATCACTCAAGTAAAGAATGAAGTTTAGAATGGCTCTTCAAAGCTCACACATTATTGAAGTATACAATTTTTAACCATTAAAAATTGTAGCCATGCTTCAATAGTGCAAGCAAATGAATATAAAAAAGAATAATCCATGCTTTTCTCCATACCACAAAAAGTCTCCCTATTCTCCACCTCATTTTTTCTATTTTCCAAAAATAGAAAAACCATGCCATGCTTCATATAATATTATATATATATATATATTATGAAGAATAATTAGTGAGCTAATAATATTAGTCAATATATAATTATATCAAATATAAATATATATCATTTTATTAAATCAACACTTGATTTAATAATCCGGTTATATCACATATAACCGACTAATATCATTTATCTGTATATCACATTATCAAATCAACACTTGATTCAATAATGCGGTTATATCACATATAACCTAACTTATATCAAATAACCGTCAGATTAGAATACGGTATCACATACTCGTATTTAATCAGGCCCCCGCACATATCAGCATATGTGCCCTACTTCGTTTCGCATGAACCTGGAAACTTATATGTTGGACTCTAAAGACTCGTCAATACGCCAGCAGTAGGTAATGATCACATCAGTTACCCACAAGCCATCAACGGTACTAGCTGGACGTAACGGCTACCCAGGTATTGAGCGAATAGAAGATCAACAAGCAAGCTTGTCCAAACTCTCATGAAGCCTATAGGTAACACTTACCGTACAGTCCGGTCTCTTCGTCTGATATCGCATATCGAGTCTGGGGTGGAATCGTCAGACCCCAATAACTTGATAAGTCATGCCGATGTAAGGCCTATAACGGTACGAGAAACTACTGATAACACTTACCAATAAATCTCATCAACAGCCCTGGCCAAGGACTTCCTGTTATAGCCAATCGAGCATAGCGCAACATACACTCCCTATACCGGGAGAGACGAAACCCTTCCTATCGCTCATTGCCTCCATGTGACTCGGGACTGTACCCAAAATCCACCTATTTGCATGACTCCTTTGAGCTGTGGTAGGGAGGAAATCAAAGCACAGTGGGAACCACACAAGACTCTATGATGATCTCGGGTCTACAGACTAATATGTACCAGTGTCACCAGCGAACTGCTATCTGACGATAGGTATAGTACCATCTATGAGTTCTCGGCGAGTCCTGTTCGGTGTACCTATTCTATAATGAGCACCTGTGAACAATCTTTGATGTCAAACACCAATGGATATGGGATCAACCATCTGCTGGGTTACGGCAGTGCCCCGGCCATCAAACTGTGGCCAAATGCGGAACAAAAATTTACTAAACTGGCGCTACCATTACCCGATGCCCGGATCTACCTTAAACCCTAAATAAGCAAGCTAATAAAGAAGTTAGAATGGTTATACCGAGTTGATTCGTGTCCTTCGGTCTTCATTCCAAGCTCCTAGTGGTTCCTTGATCAAGTTTGGTTGCCGGTCTTCCTCCATCTACGATGATCCACTTGAGGGAAAAGGCGCAAGCTTCAGCTTCGTCGAACGAGGCAACTGACGCTCCAAGATTGCTAGCAATGGAGAGTGGGGGTGTAGGAGTGTGTCACTATATTTTTCTCTCATCACCTTTGCTCAAAGGAGCAACCATAGAAGATGAAGGAGGTGAGGAAACAATGGCATGAGCAACTAAAGAAAATGCTAAGTCTTTTGTGTGAATGAGAGTGAGAGAGTTGCGATTGAAGAAAACTAAGTGAAGTCATTAATGAGCAAGCCCCCACCAAGGATGTGGCTGCCCCCTCTCTCTCATGCACAAAATATCTCATTTCTTTTACCAATAAACAATTGTGAACCATACCTCTCTATATGCCTTAAGCCATGCTCATGCCACCTCACCCCCTCCACCTCATTTCCCAAATTAATTTTCTAAAAAAGAAAATCAATTAATGAGGTGGACATCTTCTAGAAACTATTCCGTATAAATACGGAATACAACCCGATATATGTATCAAAAAACATATATGCTTATTCGTACAAAAATACGAATAGCCAAGAGAGAAAATGAATAGTGAACAATAATACTAGAATATAAATACATATATAAATTATTAAATCAAAACCTGATTTAATAATCCGGCTTAATCCTAAGCCGCTAGTATTATCAACCGTCCGATTAAAGTCTGTTCAGCCTGTACACATATTTAATCGAACACCTGTATATACCAACATACGTCATCTGCACCATATCTCTTGAACCGTGAAAACCCTCTGTATGGGACTCTAAAGACTCGTCAATACGTTGGCAGTGAGTTTAACCACAAGCACGTCAGCGGCACTAGCTGTACGTAACGGCTACAGGTATTGAGCGAAAGGGAGGCCGACGAGCAAACTCATCCTGAACCCCTGCTGAGCATGACAGTGACAATATCCGTACAGTCCGGTCTGTTCATCTAAGAGTATCGCATATCGAGTCTAGGGGGTGGATAAAATCAGACCCCTAAGAACACGGCATTTAGTGTCGGCATGAAACTCATCACCACCTTAGTAAAAATCGATCCTGCATCGGTAATTCTCGTCCACCATGGCGATGGATTTCTGGTGATGGCCACCCGTGCACAACGCGACATCAACCCCCAATACTAGGAGAGACGAATCCCCGACGATCCGATCACTGCCACCATGTGGCTCGGGACTGTACCCAACTAAAACCTATTTGCACGACTCCTTTGAGTCGTGGTAGGGTAGTAATCAAAGCACGGTAGGAACACACTTGAGACAAATAACGATCTCAGGTCGACAGACTAACCTGTACACATGTCATCTGGGAACTGCTATCTGACAATAGGTATAATACCAAGTAGCACGTTCCCGGCGAGTCCGTCCAGTGTACTCATAACCCAATGAGTACCTGTATACAATCTTAGGTGAACAAACTAACACCAATGGCTTGTGAGACCTGGCCACCGTCCCTCGTCGGGGTCTCGATCAGTATACACTAGTCTACACTGGAATATCGATGCTGTTACGACCCGAAATATTAGCTCGTGACCAGCACTTGAATCACGCAACGTCTAAAGGCGTAACGGAATTCAAGTAAGATGAAACCCAGAAATCTAAACCTTTTAAGAAAATAAAGGTATATGAAATCAAGTTTTCTTAATGCAAAGAAAAGGAACATGAATGATGCAAGTGAAATTTGCAAATTTGAAAACATGTTTCGTCTTTTAAAATTTTGGCAGCATCTCCTTTGTATTTTTTTTTATCCAAAACCACAAATACATAATAAGGATAATGGCATCCCCAAGAGGGAGCTAGCTCTTCGCCAAACGGCAGAGCAAAACCATGCAATACAGCATAAATAAATATACGACGCCCAACGGTGAAGCTCACCACAAAAAGATAAAGAAATGAGCAAGATATAATCTCAAAAGTGAATATAAAACCCATCGCTAAAATCTCGCAACTACAAGTCTCACTAAGTCTCATCACTTATACAACTTTTGATTGGTGGAGTTAACTGGATACAATATGAAATATAGATACAAGAGTGGGAATGATACAAACATCCCACCTACCAAAACAAAACACCCGAATGCAACTGTGTGCCAGCGAAGCCGCTACTGATCCAAGCGGTGAACTTGCAAAAACTGTGGCACAACGGGGGTGAGTTGCCAACTCGTGAGTAGAAAAATATCAACAGATAGAAATCGAATAACAACGACTCCTATGTCAACTATATCATAAAGATAATACTATGATATCTAGGGTGACCGGGTCTGTATATGTTCCAACAAGGTAGTCAATACCTATATGCATGTGGATAACATCCAATAGTAATAATCAATGCATGTATACGGATCTCGTCCAACCATAATCAAGGTATGTATGCATGTGGATCTCGTACACCCAAAATCAATGTCTGCATGCACATAAATATCATAAAGGGTGTGCATGAAAGTATGAGGATATATATATATCAGCGATGTCCCTCCCGACACATCAAAATCATGGAACCTGAGTGCCTATCATCGACACTCGAAAACATCATGAAAACCATGCCCAGCATCGGCACATAAATCCTCATATATCGGGCTCCGTCAGTCCGGATCGACCCATCTTATCTCTCGACTCCGGTCGGTATCCTCCGGACATCCACCGAGCCCAAATACTATCACTGGTAGGTACTCGCCACCCTGTCAGCCTCATCGTCTGCTCCACGAAAAATATTTCTCGCCCCGGGGAACAATACCGGGTCTACCATGAACCCACAAACGGATCATCCAACTCCTCGAATCGGATTTCAAGCACACGTCTCAGAACCGAGAAAACGCATGGTGGACGCACTGAAATATCATATCAAGAGAAACCAGGTTTTTAAAATAGTACATGCTTTCTTTGAAATAGCCACGGTTCTCAAATCCAGAAATCTCATGAAAACAGCATATCCCAATGCGTAAAATCATAAAGCATGATGTATGCGACATGTGATGGAAATATATGCATAACAGTATATCATGATGCAGCAATCCTACTGTGTAGTGACATGGCAATTATCGATGATGAAGTGTGTGAGCCGGAAAATCTGTGTGCGTGTAACATACGCATCATCGATAATAGTGCAAGTGTACTAGCACAAGTATAAGCAATGCGATGGGAATAATATGAATGCAGCATAAAGGAAATCATGTGCAAATGCTGACAGGTATACGTATCTAATATGACCGAGTCTGGGAATCTATCAATCGGCATCCAGCCTAACCACATCGCGTACGGTATGATCCATCATACGGCAACCTCTGGTCAAGGGTAAGGATCAATCATCAAGTCAAACTCATCGCGTACGGAAAATCATCGTACGGCGGCATTAAGCTAATTGGGATCCTATAAGACAAACGAGGGTACGGCCTGAAATCACGTACGGCCTATCATCCATGATTCACAACATTCTATATATATATATATATACACCTATGTCCCAGGTCACATCCGCAATAATCTCACATCAGGGGGGACCGACAGGGTATAAATCATCTCGATCGACTCGCATCCGTATACCAACAAACCATCAGGTCATCATATCCGTCTTATAATCTTTTCATCGCATTTATAACTCATATCAAGCCGAGTTTACCTAAACATTCTATCTCTACTGTAAGTATAGGTATCTAATCTAACATACACACCCGAACCATACAATCAGATTTTTAAAGAAGCGAATCGTAGTTTTGAAAATAGGGGTTACGGTGTTTTTAAGAAAAAGATATCATTTGAAAATCCGTAACCTCCCTCAAGGTATATTTTTAAAAGATACATATGACTCTCCGGTTTAGAAAAAGGTATGGTTCGGATGACGCATCTCCATCGACTATCTAGTCCTACGGTACATTAAACGGCAATTTCGGCAAACGTCGTCCTTGAATCCCGTTATCACATAATAGCCGTATTATCTCATTTCTAACTATCCTTAGTTCCCAATATAGTATCACTAACTATCCTTTACTATAACCCTAGTTTCCTAATCTAGGTTTCCTAACCATGTTCTATAATCAGTTTTCCCATCAATACTTTGCGGGGGTGCTATACGCCATCCACCCGACTTCCCCCGTGGATATAGATCCACTCACCTGGTCTTCGCTCGCTGAAATCGATGACGCCATGCTCCGTCGCCTCGGAATCCATGCGAAGGTACCTACAATAATCAACAGTCGCAATACGTATTAAAATCAAATCCGGAAAACCGATATGGCGCACGGTATGCTCATAGGTTAGAACCTATAGCCTATACGTGCAAAACAATCAAACAACCCTTGTTGTTGATGTACAAACATCCGACAACCAAATACAAATCCAATTGTCAAGAAATTGCATTTCAAAATACAGAAAACATAGCTTAAAACACACCAAAATGCTCCCAGAATTTCCTCAGGTGACAATTAGCCAAAACTGCATATAGGAGGGGTCTATTTTAGTGTAAAAGGAGCCATGGACCAAATCTGGGACCCTATTTCCCCGCTCTGGCCGCAAATTGCGGCCAAAATGAATATATCTGCGGCCTGGGGTTGGAGTTAGGGGCTCGGGTCTTTGTGGTAGCTTCCTAGGTGCCTGCACGACTCCCAGTAATTGCAAAATCATTTCTAGTGCCCCCGGGTTGCTCCAGATTCCAAAATACTCTCTCAAATCATACATTTATCCGATGTCGGGGTTTATAAATCCGTGTTTTTGGGTTTCTAGTCTCTGATTTGAGTCTTAATTCTAACACTATGGGGTTTGTGTGGCCTCTACTGAGCTTAATTACCCATCACCACTCTCAATTCCCATTAACCTTAACTAAGTTTTTCCTAAGTCCACAAAACCACTCGATATCGATTCAAATTTAACATGGGGGTATAAGTAATGGCAACACCAAGCTTATGGTTCAGAAATTACTTTATTTGGCAACTCAAGAAAATTCTTGAGTTGCCCCAAGTGGCCAAAATGCAAGCTTTCTTGGTCCAATGTGTTTCTAGTGAGCTTGTGCATCTTTTTTTGTGAAATGGGGTTTGAGTTTTGAAGTGTTTTTCATGGAGTTTGAGAGGCTTGAAGAGGGGAGGGAGTGAGGGGGAGGCAGCAGCAACAGCAAGAAGAAGGAGGGGAGAGGAAAATGTGATGAAGGTTGTGAGTTTAGTGGATGGCTAAGTCAAAGAATACCCTCACCTTTCTCTCTCTCACCCATACCTCTAATATTCAAATCTTTTCTCTTTTTCTTTTCTTTTCCCCTCTCAAATAAATCATCAACCATGATAAAAACATGTAGGAAGCCATGGGAAAATATGTAACAAGTGTAGAAAAAGATACGGTGCATGTTTTGCCCAAATACGCTTAAAGCACGATTAGCGATTTTTAATCGCGATTAGTGCTACATTAGCATATAATTAATCATAAAAACTTTATAAATGGCATAATTCCATAAAACACCCTCTTTTAGAATTTTCCATAATTTTCCAAAAATTTTCCCAATTTATCGGTATTTAATTATACCGAAATATTAAAATATTCAATATAATATTATTTAATTATAAAAATTCCCAAAAATAATATTTTATTTTTCTGAAGTGTTACAATCTTCCCCCCTTAAAGAAATTCGGTCCCCGAATTTAAATTTAAACCCCTCAATACTAAAACATTTCAGTAAAAATCCAAGTCGTCGGAGTTCCGAAATCATGAAAAACGCTGAAATAGCACAACGCGCCAGGTGCGCGTGAAAACGAGTACAAAGCTCAAAATCGAACTCCGTCAAGCGTTACGCAAATCATCTTATTTTGCACGCATATCCTCGGAGTTACAATGGAGATACAGATCTCGAAATCCACTACTGAAATCCAATATACACTAGTCAAATACTATAATACGTGTATAGTATGCATCTTTGAAAAACTCAAAAATATGAATGAAATACATGCAAAATCTTTTCTAAACCGCCGCGGAAATGCGTAACTCACGGCATAACTGACGGACGCTCATTTGAAAATAATAATATATGTCCATATATGTTTTCTTAAATACACGTTCCGTCGTTTCCAAAATATCCCAAAAGGTTTTCCTTATAAATGTTCGTGTCGCTCACGGACACGTAGAAAATAGCGAGACTATAGCTCCTTTTGAAAACCCTTTTGGTAGTATATTAATGCATGCAAAGTACTCAGGTACTGTCCTCAGATCAGTCCTGTTGGCTAATACACAATATAGTGCTCAAAAGCAAAAATCAGCCTAAAAGGTGTATCCAAAAATCACATGCATCTGGTGCGCATGGAAATCAAATCCAAATACAGGTGCCACAATATGCACAAAAACCCAAACTACGTGCAACGGGTGTGCACGAAAGCATCTGTCCGCTGCAACGGTGTGCATGACAACAATATCTGGTGCACCTATTGTGCACGAAATAACATCGGGTGCATCAAATGCATGAAATACAATCAATAACTCGAACGCATCAAAAGCAACACCGAGTATACCAAGGTGTATAAATCAAAATCGTGTGCAACTGCGTGCACAAAACACATATCAATGCACTGCAAGCACATATAAGCTATACCGAGTGCAAAAATCAAATCATCCGTATGAAATCCATGAAATCATAAACACATGCTACGCAGGTATAAAATCGACATCAAACGCAATAAGCATGCACAATCGCAAATCAACACAACGGTGTATAAAATATATATCAGGTGCGATAATTATGCACAAAACGTAAACACTCAGTAAGTGCAGCCATGGTGCACGAAATCAACATCAGGAAACTCGTCATCAAAACTGAAATCCAAGCGATATAAGCGTGACACTCGGATCACAAACGCAAATCGCAAAAAAATGACATCGAGGTACACCTCCTACAATGTCGGAAAATATCGGGCGCCCAAAACTAGCAGGGTAAGTACATCCTCTCGCCTTCTGCTCACGGCATGGCGTCCTCTGTCTCTGGGTCCTTATCTTCTCTATGGATTGCCAATCTCGCAATCCGTCGGCTCATCGGCCCTGTCAGGTGTGCTAACCGGGACGATTCCGTTCTAGCACTTCTCTGGTCATCTCTCGGTTAATCATCACGACCACTCGTAAAGCAGCACGTTACTGGCGTCGGCCTCTGGTCCTCTAAATACACGCGACACATCTGATCCTGGGTGCAATTCTCATTGCAGCAGTGTCCTGGAAGGAATTTTGCTCAGGGTCTCTTCCGATCTCGCCTATACCGAACTGTACGGAGGCTGGTACTCTCACATAATCTTTTCTCATTTTCTGTACATGTGCGCGTTCCGCACACAATTCCTCGGAAACTGGCCGTATCCCGATGCCTCTGTAAGCATATCAAGTCTCTGATCTCGACGGGGAGTAATAACATCTCGTCAGCGTCTCACACGAACTTCTGGTTCCACTCGTCTTTATCATCTCTCACTATGACGTCACGCTATACTATCTGCGCACTGCAACTGTTCTCGGCCACGGTCAATCCGAAGTCTCTCACACGGACTCGAAGTTACGAAGTCGGTATCTTCATCACTCGGTAGAAGATATCTGGCCGAACACGTCCTCGAAAACTCGCCCCAACCATCGTAGGAATACTCAATACTCGTCCGTTCTCGATCAACTCACAACGCCTCTGGGTGAGGTCCTTTATCCAAACCTGGTCAGCTCACTGGTCTCTTATTACATGATATCCGGACGATGTCAAACTTTTCGATCGAGTCATCAAGGTCTCAAAATTTCCCGAAGGCTCAGCACCTGAGCACAGTCTAAAAATATCTGGTACATACCACAGCACCTCTAGACCGGCCGTAGAAGGGAAAACCCAAGCCTCACTGATGGCACCGCTAAACTGCCACAAACCCTAAGGTTCAAAGCGGTTCCATGGTCATCATGTCGAGTTAGGGTTTCATTCTTCTAGAGGGTCCATAGAATTACCTGCATGTTCCTCCGAACACTTTAAACTTAGGAAAATGGGTTTCTGACACTCGTTCGAACCATTTTGCTTCGCCTATACAACATGTGAATATTTTTCGCCCGCATGCTAATCCATGCCTCAATCCTCCAGGAAAGGCGATACATCGGCAGTCATCTCTGGACCGGTCTGCTCTAGGTCTGAGTAAGATTCTCCACTCTGGAAATCTTCAACTCAACTGGGCCTGTGTCGGCGCATCAATCTGACGAATCACCTTCGTCTCTCAAATCGGGATAGACTAGCTATCATCTGTCGCATTTCTGCCTGGAAGCTCCGGCAACCTTAGCTCGTAAGCTCGGGAAGCGACATCCCATCATCTCAGCAACAGCTGGGTCACCTGTCTGCACGGTAGGCGACATCAAAATCTCTGTGGTGCGCTGTACATCAACAGTCCTCTCGCAACTGGCAGCTCTAACAATGGCCCGATCATCCGGTGTAAAACCAAGCATTCGCCTCCATAAGAGGCCACAACACAACACTACATCGAGACGTTCCCATATCACCAGAAAACACAATGGTCAGCCCTCGTACCAGACGAGCTCGCCCTGACTGCAGCACTAGTAGTAGCTTAAACTATAGTGATAGGAACCTCAATCGAGTATCGAAGAAAGCAGATCAACGGCATGAGAGGAAACGACAGATCCAGAATGGATACATGATCATAAGAGGGAATAGCATCAATAAAAGTATGATCATAGAAACGAATAGAATCAAGGATATCCAATGGATGTATAATCATGGGTACGAAGAGAATCGCTGGTCTCAAAAATATGTACATCCTAAGGTTTCTTAAGTGGAGTATCGTATCATAAATATGCCGTAGAACATACGTATGGTACGTCACTCTACTCAAGCTATCTACTCCATCAATCAGGGTCAGCTTATGAAACGAAAGATCGGGTCTAATACCTCCCTATCCAAGTCTAAGTTCCGTAAGGTCAAGCCTAGGTTCCGAAACACACTCCCGCCCTAGACTCCGCATAGTCAAACACAGACTCGAACAAGGTTAAACCTAGCGCTCTGATACCAACTTTGTCACGACCCGAAATATTAGCTTGTGACCAGCACTTGAATCACGCAACGTCTAAAGGCGTAACGGAATTCAAGTAAGCTGAAACCCAGAAATCTAAACCTTTTAAGAAGATAAAGGTATATGAAATCAAGTTTTCATAATGCAAAGAAAAGGAACATGAATGATGCAAGTGAAATTTGCTAATTTGAAAACATGTTTCGTCTTTTAAAATTTTGGCAGCACCTCCTTTGTATTTTTTTTATCCAAAACCACAAATACATAATAAGGACAATGGCATCCCCAAGCGGGAGCTAGCTCTTCGCCAAACGGAGGATCAAAACCACGCAATACAGCATAAATAAATATACGACGCCCAACGGTGAAGCTCACCACAAAAAGATAAAGAAATGAGCAAGATATAATCTCAAAAGTGAATATAAAACCCATCGCTCAAATCTTGCAAATACAAGTCTCACTAAGTCTCATCACTTATACAACTTTTGATTGGTGGAGTTAACTGGATACAATATGAAATATAGATACAAGAGTGGGAATGATACAAACATCCCACCTACCAAAGCAAAACACCCGAATGCAACTGTGTGCCAGCGAAGCCGCTACTGATCCAAGCGGTGAACTTGCAAAAACTGTGGCACAACGGGGGTGAGTTGTCAACTCGTGAGTAGAAAAATATCAACAGATAGAAATCGAATAACAACGACTCCTAGGTCAACTATATCATAAAGGTAATACTAAGATATCTAGGGTGACCGGGTCTGTATATGTTCCAACAAGATAGTCAATACCTATATGCATGTGGATAACATCCAACAATAATAATCAATGCATGTATATGGATCTCGTCCAACCATAATCAAGGTATGTATGCATGTGGATCTCGTCCACCCAAAATCAATGTCTGCATGCACATAAATATCATAAAGGGTGTGCATGAAAGTATGAGGATATATATATATATCAGCGGTGTCCCTCCCGACACATCAAAATCATGGAACCTGAGTGCCTATCATCGACACTCGAAAACATCATGAAAACCATGCCCAGCATCGGCACATAAATCCTCATATATCGGGCTCCGTCAGTCCGGATCGGCCCATCTCATCTCTCGACTCCGGTCGGTATCCTCCGGATATCCACCGAGCCCAAATACTATCACCAGTAGGTACTCGCTGTTGGAGATAGTGCCCTCAGAGTCAATTATTGGATCACAGGCACGTGATTGCAATGATTGAGGGAGGACCTATCCCGGTACGACAGTCTTACTCGAGATGATAATATGCTATCTGGTTTATCTTTATCATCGTGTACTGCTTTAGGTGACCTGACAGGTCACTATTGCACGTTGATAGAGCCCCTAGGATTCTTGCTTGACTGCCAGCAGTATGAGGGCGATCATATAAGTGAGAGCTGGAGTCTATAAGCACATCCTTAAAAGGTCCCTAGTCGTGGGAGTTTCGAGACAGGGCATCGATTCTCCAGAGTAGACTAGTGTATACAGTCGAGACCCCGACGAGGGGCGGTGGCCGGTCTCACAGGCCATTGGTGTCAGTTGGTTCACCTAAGATGTATACAGGTGCTCATTGGGTTATGAGTACACCGGACAGGACTCGCCGGGAACATGCTAGTTGGTCTTATACCTGACGTCAGATAGCAGTTCCCAGGTGACATGTGTACAGGTTAGTTCATCGACCTGGGGATCGTCATTTGTCTCGTGTGAGTTCCCACTGTACTTTGATTACTACCCTACCACGGCTCAAAGGAGTCGTGCAAACAGGTTTTAGTTGGGTACAGTCCCGAGCCACATGGAGGCAGTGAGCGGGTCTTCGGGGGTTTCGTCTCTCCCGGTATTGGGGGTGAGGTCGCGCTGTGTCTACGAGAGCCATTACACGAAGTCCTTGGCCAAGGCAGGAGATTTACTGGTAGGTATTCCAGTAGTATCTCAGGGTGTTCTGGGCTACACTCCGACACGACTTGTACCGCTTTTGGGTGTCTGACTTTTACCCACCCCTAGGCCCGACATGCGATGCTCTTAGACGAACGGACCGGACTGTACGGATATTGTCATTGACAGGCTCAGTAGGGTGTCAGGATGAGTTCGCTCATCGACGTCCCTTTTAGTCAATAGCTGGTGGCCCGTTACGTATTGGCTTATACCTCTGACGTGCTAGTGGTTAAATCCACAGCCATAGTATTGACGAGTCTTTAGAGTCCACCACACTTTCAGTTACTCAGCTTTCGGGCGAAACGCTGTAGAGGCCGTATGGAGATATGGCAGGGTCCGATCAGATACGTGCGGTATTGCACGGATCAGGATCGGACGGTTTGTACTAGAGGCCGTATAGATATATGGCAGGGTTCGATCAGATACGTGCGGTATTGCACGGATCAGGATCGGACGGATATTACTAGCCGGCTTTGGTTTAAGCCGGATCCTAGTATAGTACAGTGTAGATTTTGTCTCTTTGCATTTGTATCCGGACGGAATACAGATGCGGGTGTGTATGCACAGTATCGGGGTTTTCCTGTAATTTATTACGGGACCAGTTTTCTGGAGTTGCCAGTTTGCATTCCGTTCCGGCCGGTTTTCGTTTGTTCTTTCCCGGCCGGACTTTTCCGATGGAGGGGGTTATTTGCAATTGTGCAAATAACATTTGTGGAGGGGTTTATTGCATAAGTTTTGATATGATAGCATCTTTCTTCCATCACTTGCATTTATGTGATTGGAAAGGATTTGATTTGGATATGGGTTTTGTTATCATGATGTTTTTGTATGTGGTCACCCCTTCACTTTACACTACCATCACCTCCCTCTTGTTCTTTTGTTCACCTCCACCATTTTGGAACAATAAGGGGCCGGCCACTTTTTGTGGGAGTGAGGAGATGAGTTCATTTTTGTATGAGGGCTTAATTCACATCTCATTTTCATGCTTGCCAAATTCTCAAAAACCCTCTCCAAAGTTCATGATTCTCTTCATCCTTCATGGCAACCAAAACCCCAATGAGACATAGACTCTACACATCCTACAGCACATCTTGGGCACGTCGACTTGCCAGCTTCGTGCCCGAGTTGCCTCGTTATTGAGGTGGGAGCCCGTAAAAGATACAGGCGATGTGGTGCCCTTCCGGCAAGGATGCGACGACCGGAGTTTCCGCGGGAGATCGGGACGACGACGAGAAGACCGGAGGACTCGGATCACTCGGTATATCTCTAACCCGTCTTGTAGTTAGCTAGATCTAGTTTAATGGCCCGATCCGGAGTTTAGTGCGCGGTGGTGCCGGTTTGCAAAGTTCGCAAAACTAAAGTTTATCACCGTTTCCGCATTTGGCCGTCGGATTGACGGCCGGGGCGCCGCCGTGCACTTACAGTGGTATCAGAGCCTCGCCATTAACTTCGTCTAGCTTCGTTTGTTGTGTTTTGCATTTCCGATCGACAAAAATTCCAAAATCTACCTTTGTGTTAACATCAGTTTTCTGTTGAAAATTTTTTAAGCCCAAAAATTTTTCAGGTTGCAAAAATGTGATGTACTTGAAAACCTAAGACTACTGCAGAAATCCGAGTCATTGATCTTTCATCAAGAGCGCGGAACCGCGGCCAATACCCACTTTGGGCCGCGGTTCCGCCGCAGCATGAAAGGATCAATGGGCCAGGTTTTTCCAGTGGGCTTCTGGGTTAATTTTAGGGGTTTTGAAATATTAAATTTGGGCCCAGAATTTCTGTGAGTGCTACAGTATTGCTTTGGGGTCCACTTGTTATATTTTGATCGATCGGATTTTTTAAACACATTTTTCACAGTATTTACATTATATCTGCGACCGTGAATGTCACTTGATCGGTAAATCCAGTCTAACTGCTATAGCCCGGTTAGACGGATTTGCGAACGTGACTTTCACGTTGATGTTCTATGTATTTGCTGTGATGTTGCGGATCGGTCGTGGGGGATAGCCTGGATGCAATGCTAGTACAGTGTTGTTGTATTATGTACATTTGATATTGCGGGGCGAGCGTCCGACATGTGGACTGTCGTCACTGCCTGTTTGTATTATTATTTTGGGGCACGACCTGGTTGCGGTCGATGTACCCGTTGTATGTATATTTTACTTTCTGTACTAGGGTTACCCCGCGGAGGGGTGTACGGATAGCCGGGTTCTAGAAGGCAACAAGCCCGCATCTCATGGCATTGGGACGGAGGGGGCTTCACTCCAGGATTGGCTGGCTATTCGCCGCACTCGTAGGGGGTATAGGATTTCATTGCACAGGCTATCCACACGACCAGGGGAACGTCGGGTTTCAGTAGTGGCTCTGTGAAACCCGGGGATCCCAGATATCTGTATTGTTCTGTGATGCTGTACATTTCTGTGATGTTGCATTTTATTCACGCCTTAAGCGAAATACTATATATTGGTAGATGTTGTATATGTTTTTCATCCGCGCTAGTCTAGTCCCCGTTCTGCCGTTAGTTAGCTAACCTAACGGGTGATGACGGGACCCAGTGACGAATGCGAATGGCATATACGTACGTCAGTATATTTTCGTTCTTTGTGGTGTGATCAATTGATGGGACTGCGTTGATTCGGATCAATGCAAGTAAAACAAACCTATTCTGATGTTGTTGGAACACTTTTCAAAAATCTGTTATTGCAAGGACGTTCACTTTTGTTTTGCATCGTGGTATTCATTTGGAATATCCTGCTCCTCAGTCGACGAGGCAAGGGCCGAGATCCCTTCACCGGGAGTGACCCCTTGGACAGAAGTTTGCGTCAGGGCATTAACTTCACTATAGCCGATTACTTTTGTTTTGCATCGTGGTATTCATTTGGAATATCCTGCACCCCATTCTACGGGGAAAGAGCCGAGATCCCTTCACCGGGAGTGACCTCTTTAGTAAAGGTTTTCGTCACTATATTTTCTAAAAAGCTATCCGTTCCTTCAACGATATCAAGTTCATTACGTTAAAGGTTTTCGCCAGAAACCATTCGTAGCCCTCCGTCGTTTCATATGGGTAGTCAATAGTATTTAAGCTGTGTATGTTGGCCAAAGTCAAGGCACAGTGATTGGTAGCTATTGGGTATTCATATGCAGCATAGATAGATGCGTTGGTTTGGGACAGTCGTACTGCCATTTTGGCCAAAGTCAAGGGTAGGTACGGGTGGATTCAAATTAACCTGGAGAATGACGGGTAGAACTTGACATGTGACTTATGATATGTTGGCCAAAGTCAAGATCATAAGAGCATGGGGTAGAAATCATATCGGGAGTTTCAAAAGAACTGAAACTTGCCAGATATGCGCATACCTTCTGGAGTGTTATACCGTGAGCAGATTCCGTCATGTTATCATGCGATGATAGTTGGATCCCGATTCCCACTGATGAGTTGGTTTACTCCTCGGGTGACCCCGACTAATTCTTCTTTCAGGTTTGGAGGAGAATTTGAGGTATAGTGGGAGGTTTCCAGATTAGATAAAGGGATAACCATTCTGATCTAGGTTAGAGTGCACGCTGAGTGTTTCTTTTCTCTCTCTCTTTGGCAGCGACCATTGACCCGACCCTAGACTTTGACTCAGTGACCAAGTTGACCGAACCTTCTTAAACACTGGCTTTTGGATTGTCAGAGTTGCAGACCTCATTGCCACTCCTACTTTTACCCTTTTCTCCAGGACACCCCGTATTACTGCGAACGTCCACTTCCATTGGACAAAACCATCGTATGGTTAGATACGAACTCGAAGGAATTCGAGGATGGTTTCCGGTTCTGGAGAAAACGGATAGGAATATTCAGTTCTCTTTTCCTTTTACCTTCTCTCAGGTTGCGAGTACTCCTTGGTTTAGGAGATAGTACACCTATTATGCAAATTGGATAGTCTTCTTCCAAACCTTAGGCTGGTGCCGAACGGCGGGGAATGAAGAAAACCAATTAGCATAACGATGGTGTACAGAAGGTATTAAGTTAAGACAAAGCAAGGGATTAGTAAGAGGGCAAAGTAAATTGCGACTGCTATTCACGACCAAACCGAGTATATCTTCGCCAAACCTAAATCACCTTTGTATTTCTCCAGGACACTCCGTATCACTACGAAGATCCACAGTTTATTGGATACTCCATCGTATGGTTATATACGAACTCGAAAGGAACTTGTTCCAATTCGGGGATGGATTCTGGTCCAGGAGAAATAGGAATAAGGTTTATTCGGTTGTCTTTTATCTTCACCTTCTCTCGCATTGCGAGTGCTCCTAGGGTTAGGACAGTACACCCATTATGCTTATTGGATAGTCTTCTTCCAAACCATAGGCTGGTGCCGAACGGTAGGGAAGGAAGAAAACCAATTGGCCTAAAGGGGTGTGCAGAAGGTAATGACTAAAGACATATAAAGGGATTTGGAGAGGTGGCAAAGAATTATACGGTTATAGTTGTGAATCTGGTTAATGGTAGAGGTATTACTAGGAATACCAGGATACCCCATCGAAACATTTCAATGTTTCATTCCAACTGTGTACTGTTAAAAGAAAACTGATTTCCCGATTAGACACTTGCTCCAGGGTATGTATTTACCAGGTATGATTCTCACATCTGTATGGTTTTACAGATGATGAGTGGGAGTAAGTTATTGGGAATTGGGTGATCATCCTTATTATATCGGGATTCGTTGTAATCGGTGATATTTAAGGAAATCACCTGGGCTGTTTGCCGGTCAGCAAATATTTGGTTTTGAATATCCGCTTTTATGCACCAATTTCAAATTGATATATCTGTACGTCTATTTTCATGGAGTGAGATATACTTTTTGATATTATGTCGATGACATTTACCTATATCAGTGGATGGTTAGGTAAGGAGCATTAAACAGCGGTGTAATTCTTCTTAACCATAAGTACAGTTTTCAACCTACGACACACAGTGAAAGAGTTGTCAGACTCAGCGGACTTATACAGAGTATAGCATGTTGTCCAGTGTCCATTAGGACAGAGGGGTTGGTCCTCATACTATATTCTGTTTACTTTTAACTTCTCTAGTTCTTAGACATGTGTTTCGTATAAACACAGGGTCTAAGTTTTGAGGAGTTATAGGTATTTGAATAGAGTAGAGAACCAGGTGTAGCAAGTATCGGGATTCTTCAAAGTGATCGAAGATGTAGATACTTGTGTATGGTATTCAGTTGATAGTAATGATAAAGAGAAATTGCCTCTCTTTCAGGTTACTCATAATTGGAAGCATTCCTAAGTTGAGTAACGCTGATCGGCCTCTCTCCATTTAGTTGACATGCACTGGAGACAGCTGCATGATTTGAATCTGGTTCAATTAAATCAGTGCCTCTAGTTCTATATTGGATATAGTACAGTTCATATCTTAACATTGTTAAGGTACGGGGAGTTGTCCGGCTTATGATTAAAACCAGACTCTGGATAACTCAAGGCACGTTTCTGTAATGGCTGTTTGTGGGTTGACCCAGGCTATGACGAGGGTTGACTTTCTACCATCTGGGAGATCAATAACAATATTGTTCTAGACTCGCCACAGTTTTAATAAAAATGGTTTTTTCAGAAAACAGTAGTGGGAGTATGGTAGAACTGGAAGTGATTCCAGAACCGCAAACGATTACTGAAGATTTGATAAGGAACCTAAAGATTCAATCAGTTTTGACATTCCATTGGCCACTCCGCAGATAAGGTGGGTAACTTCAGGCACCCGAGAGGTACTCCGGTAGCCTCAAGGACGGTGACAGGGAAGTTCTTGTTTACCCACATTTGCCATTGTTGTTGTTCCAGGCCGCGAGACCCGGTAGGAGGATGAGTATAGCGTCGTTCTGAACTAGCTTCAGAAGTGTACGTGTATATGACTCTGCCAGAGGGTTGTCGTAGTCAGTGGGAGCAGCGGAAGCATTGGTGGACAGGTAGCTTATGTCTACTTATAGACTAAGGCAGAAGTAGCGAAGATAGATCATCTATTTCTGACGTGACAGTCATAGGTTTGACTTCATCAGAATAGGGGATGGATCTGTTGAGAAGGTAGTAGGGTGTGATATCCTGGTATTTGGATGACATACACAAAATAGGAAGTGACATTCCTATACTACGATCGGTTATTCTTTGGTTGTCACACAGTGGTTTCTCCACAAGGGACTTGGACATTATATCAGATATTCTGGTTACTAGATCTATGCTTTTAGATCTAGATTTGGGTGGTTTCCCAATCAGGGTACTTTGACAGCATTCTAAGAGTATTTAGAATGGACGACTCCTGGCACGGTAGTGTACCTGCAGGTGATGGAGTCACCCTCTCTAAAGGTGTCTTTTAGACTAAAGTAGAGAGGGATATGCATGATTGGCAGATCACTTGCTTAGGCAATTGAGTCAATCATGAGATGTAAAGTACCACACCAGATGTTGTTCTTGCACTAGATGCAATAAGTTAACATTGATCCAATCCTGGAGAAACGGTCGGAAGCAATTTTAGAACATAAGTGGATGTTCTAGGGATATGATAACGACAGCCTCATTGGGAGACAGTTATCATTCCAGGCTTCCAAGATGACATGGACGACAAGGAGGTTGTCAGAGTTATAGTTTTCCTTCTGACGAGGGGCAGTATTCTGGACAGGTGATCCAAGGCAACACTGAGGGAGGCATGGCGCAGGATACTGATTAAGTTCAGTTGACGATACAGTCTAAGAAGTTTGGATTTGGAGTTCATTTATGAGCTAGGTCCCATCAGACATCCAGACACTCTAAGACAGGTATTGCTCATTTCGGGTGATGGCTTTCTCCGCGAACTTGAGATATAGAGAGAGACATAGAAAGAAACTTCAGAGCGGATCCACTCGCTGAGGCTATTCCTCGAACGCAATAGTCTCGCAAACGAGCTTTGTGAGACTGACTTGTAGAGGAGTTGGGTGTTCGGTATCACACGGGCTATGAGTATGCGACATCGCAATAATTAGCCTTGAGTGCAAGTGGGAGATTGTTGGAGATAGTGCCCTCAGAGTCAATTATTGGATCACAGGCACGTGATTGCAATGATTGAGGGAGGACCTATCCCGGTACGACAGTCTTACTCGAGATGATAGTATGCTATCTGGTTTATCTTTATCATCGTGTACTGCTTTAGGTGACCTGACAGGTCACTATTGCACGTTGATAGAGCCCCTAGGATTCTTGCTTGACTGCCAGCAGTATGAGGGCGATCATATAAGTGAGAGCTGGAGTCTATAAGCACATCCTTAAAAAGTCCCTAGTCGTGGGAGTTTCGAGACAGGGCATCGATTCTCCAGAGTAGACTAGTGTATACAGTCGAGACCCCGACGAGGGGCGGTGGCCGGTCTCACAGGCCACTGGTGTCAGTTGGTTCATCTAAGATGTATACATGTGCTCATTGGGTTATGAGTACACCGGACAGGACTCGCCGGGAACATGCTAGTTGGTCTTATACCTGACGTCAGATAGCAGTTCCCAGGTGACATGTGTACAGGTTATTTCATCGACCTGGGGATCGTCATTTGTCTCGTGTGAGTTCCCACTGTACTTTGATTACTACCCTACCACGGCTCAAAGGAGTCGTGCAAACAGGTTTTAGTTGGGTACAGTCCCGAGCCACATGGAGGCAGTGAGCGGATCTTCGGGGGTTTCGTCTCTCCCGGTATTGGGGGTGAGGTCGCGCTGTGTCTAGGAGAGCCATTACACGAAGTCCTTGGCCAAGGCTGGAGATTTACTGGTAGGTATTCCAGTAGTATCTCAGGGTGTTCTGGGCTACACTCCGACACGACTTGTACCGCTTTTGGGGGTCTGACTTTTACCCACCCCCTAGGCCCGACATGCGATGCTCTTAGACGAACGGACCGGACTGTACGGATATTGTCACTGACAGGCTCAGTAGGGTGTCAGGATGAGTTCGCTCATCGACGTCCCTTTTAGTCAATAGCTGGTGGCCCGTTACGTATTGGCTTATACCTCTGACGTGCTAGTGGTTAAATCCACAGCCATAGTATTGACGAGTCTTTAGAGTCTACCACACTTTCAGTTACTCAGCTTTCGGGCGAAACGCTGTAGAGGCCGTATGGAGATATGGCAGGGTCCGATCAGATACGTGCGGTATTGTACGGATCAGGATCAGACGGTTTGTACTAGAGGCCGTATAGATATATGGCAGGGTTCGATCAGATACGTGCGGTATTGCACGGATCAGGATCGGACGGATATTACTAGCCGGCTTTTGTTTAAGCCGGATCCTAGTATAGTACAGTGTAGATTTTGTCTCTTTGCATTTGTATCCGGACGGAATACAGATGCGGGTGTGTATGCACAGTATCGGGGTTTTCCTGTAATTTATTACGGGACCAGTTTTCTGGAGTTGCCAGTTTGCATTCAGTTCCGGCCGGTTTTCGTTTGTTCTTTCCCGGCCGGACTTTTCCGATGGAGGGGGTTATTTGCAATTGTGCAAATAACATTTGTGGAGGGGTTTATTGCATAAGTTTTGATATGATAGCATCTTTCTTCCATCACTTGCATTTATGTGATTGGAAAGGATTTGATTTGGATATGGGTTTTGTTATCATGATGTTTTTGTATGTGGTCACCCCTTCACTTTACACTACCATCACCTCCCTCTTGTTCTTTTGTTCACCTCCACCATTTTGGAACAATAAGGGGCCGGCCACTTTTTGTGGGAGTGAGGAGATGAGTTCATTTTTGTATGAGGGCTTAATTCACATCTCATTTTCATGCTTGCCAAATTCTCAAAAACCCTCTTCAAAGTTCATGATTCTCTTCATCCTTCATGGCAACCAAAACCCCAATGAGACATAGACTCTACACATCCTACAGCACATCTTGGGCACGTCGACTTGCCAGCTTCGTGCCCGAGTTGCCTCGGTATTGAGGTGGGAGCCCGTAAAAGATACAGGCGATGTGGTGCCCTTCCGGCAAGGATGCGACGACCGGAGTTTCCGCGGGAGATCGGGACGACGACGAGAAGACCGGAGGACTCGGATCACTCGGTATATCTCTAACCCGTCTTGTAGTTAGCTAGATCTAGTTTAATGGCCCGATCCGGGGTTTAGTGCGCGGTGGTGCCGGTTTGCAAAGTTCGCAAAACTAAAGTTTATCACCGTTTCCGCATTTGGCCGTCGGATTGACGGCCGGGGCGCCGCCGTGCACTTACACTCGCTACCCTGCCAGGCTCATCGTTTGCTCTACGAAAAACATTTCTTGCCCCGGGAAACCATACCGGGTCCACCATGAACCCGCAAACGGATCATCCAATTCCTCAAATCGGGTTTCAAGAACACGTCTCAGAACCGAGAAAACGCATGGTGGACGCACTGAAATATCATATCAAGAGAAACCGGGTTTTTAAAACAGTACATGCTTTCTTTGAAATAGCCACGGTTCTCAAATCCAGAAATCTCATGAAAACAGCATATCCCAATGCGTAAAATCATAAAGCATGATGTATGCGACATGTGATGGAAATGTAGGCATAACAGTATATCATGATGCAGCAATCCTTCTGTGTAGTGACATGGCAATTATCGATGATGAAGTGTGTGAGCCGGCAAATCTGTGTGCGTGTAACATACGCATCATCGATAATAGTGCAAGTGTACTAGCACAAGTATAAGCATTGCGATGGGAATAATATGAATGCAGCATAAAGGAAATCATGTGCAAATGCTGACAGGTATACGTATCTAATATGACCGAGTATGGGAATCTATCAATCAGCATCCAGCCTAACCACATCGCGTACGGTATGATCCATCGTACGGCAACCTCTGGTCAAGGGTAAGGATCAATCATCAAGTCAAACTCATCGCGCACGGAAAATCATCGTACGGCGGCATTAAGCTAATAGAGATCCTATACGACAAACGAGGGTACGGCCTGAAATCACGTACGGCCTATCATCCATGATTCACAATATTATATATATATATATATACCTATGTCCATGGTCACATCCGCAATAATCTCACATCAGGGGGGACCGACAGGGTATAAATCATCTCGATCGACTCGCATCCGTATACCAACATACCATCAGGTCATCATATCCGTCTTATAATCTTTTCATCACATTTATAACTCATATCAAGCCGAGTTTACCTAAACATTCTATCTCTACTGTAAGTATAGGTATCTAATCTAACATACACACCTGAACCATACAATCAGAATTTTAAAGAAGCGAATTGTAGTTTTGAAAATAGGGGTTACAGTGTTTTTAAGAAGAAGATATCATTTGAAAATCCGTAACCTCCCTCAAGGTATATTTTTAAAAGATACATACGACTCTCCGGTTTAGAAAAAGGTATGGTTTGGATGACGCATCTCCATCGACTATCTAGTCCTACGGTACACTAAACGGCAATATCGGCAAACGTCGTCCTCGAATCCCGTTATCACATAATAGCCGTATTATCTCATTTCTAACTATCCTTGGTTCCAAATATAGTATCACTAACTATCCTTTACTATAACCCTAATTTCCTAATCTAGGATTCCTGACCATATTCTATAATCAGTTTTCCCATCAACACTTTGCGGGGGTGCAATACGCCATCCACCCGACTTCCCCCGTGGATATAGATCCACTCACCTGGTCTTCGCTCGCTGAAATCGATGACGCCATACTCCGTCGTCTCGGAATCCATGTGAAGGTACCTACAATAATCAACAGTCGCAATACGTATTAAAATCGAATCCGGAAAACCGATATGGCGCACGGTATGCTCATAGGTTAGAACCTATGGCCTATACGTGCAAAACAATCAAACAACCCCTGTTGTTGATGTAAAAACATCCGACAACCAAATACAAATCCAATTGTCAAGAAATTGCATTTCAAAATACGGAAAACATAGCCTAAAACACACCAAAATGCTCCCAGATTTTCCCCAGGTGACAATTAGCCAAAACTGCATATAGGAGGGGTCAAAAGGAGCCATGGACCAAATCTAGGACCCTATTTCCCCGCTCTGGCTGCAAATTGCGGCCAGAATGAATATATCTGCGGCCTGGGGTTGGAGTTAGGGGCTCGGGTCTCTGTGGTAGCTTCCTAGGTGCCTTCACGACACCCAGTAATTGCAAAATCATTTCTAGTGCCCCCGGGTTGCTCCAGATTCCAAAATGCCCTCTCAAATCATACATTTATCCGATGTCGGTGTTAGTTATATGTATGCACTAGAGGCCATTACTATATATGAGATGTATATTGTAGTGGATGCTTGGACATATATAGGGAGGACTTTCTTGCTCGACATGATAGTATGCTATCTGGTTACTCTTTACCTCAACGTGTACACTGATTGTCTCTCTGTTACATGTTGGTAAAGCCCTTAGGATGTGTACTTGACTGCCTGGACTATGATGCAGATCATACTAGTGGGGACATGGCAGTCCATAAGTACATCCTTCAAGGTCCCTAGTCGTGGGTGTATCGAGACAGGGCATCGATGCACCAGAGTAGACTAGCGTATACGCATCTTGACCCATATGATGGGCGATGGATGATCCCATATCCATCGGTGTTTGACATCAAGGATGGTGTACAGGTGCTCAGTGGAGACTGGGTACACTGGACGGACTCGCCGAGAACTCCCAGATGGTATTATACCTCATGTCAGATAGCAGTTCTTCGGTGACACCGGTACAGAGTAGTCTGTTGACCTGAGATCGTCATAGAGACTTGTGTGATTCCTACTGTGCTTTGATTTCCACTTTACCATGTCCAAGAGGGCGTGCAAAACTGTGGTTTTTAGGTACAGTCCCGAATCACATGGAGGCAATGAGCGATAGGAGGGGATTCGTCTCTCCCGGTATAGGGAGTTGATGTTGTGCTGTGTTCGATTGGCTATAACCGGAAATTCCTGGCTAGGGTTGCTGAGATTTACTGGTAAGTGTTACCAGTAGTTTCTTGAACTGTTATAGACCTCATATCGACACGACTTATCCAGCTACTGGGGTCTGACGTTTACCACCCCCAGGCGAGATATGCGACATATCACGAGACCAGACTATACGGGAGTGTTACTGATTGGATTCACAGGAGAACTAGCGGGCTTTCTTGTTGATCTTCTGATCGTTCAATATCCGGGTGGCCGTTATGTTTAGCATACCGCTTGCGGCTTGTGGGTGTTTGATATGATCATCACCTACTGCCGGCGTATTGACGAGTCTTTAGAGTCCTACACAGGGGTTTCCTGGCTCAAGCGAAATGGAGTAGGAGCACATATGTGATATGTACGAGACCGAGATTAATACGATATGAGATACCGTATTCTATCTCGCGATTCGTGACATTGATCGGTTGTATGCGATATAGCCGGGTTATCGGATCAAGTGTTGATTCGATAAGTTGTTACATATTGATATTAGTCGGTTATAGCCGGATTATTAAATCAAGAGTTGATTTAATAATTTAATGCATAATTATATATTTGATATATTACATTGCATTAACTAGTATTAGCTCACTTAAGATTTATTTTCTAACTAAATTGTGCACATTGTTTATATGTCATATATGCAAGTGTACATGTTTGTATCATGCTTGATGATACACAAAAGATGGGTGTATGAGACTTGTACCAAGATTAGTTTTAAGATTAGGGTTATTCTTTTATCATAACATTTAACAAAAGGGTTAAACTTAGTCAAAGTAATCAAGCTTGAAGAAGCTTGGAGAAACTTTGACAAAGTCCACTCTTTTGTCTTTTGTCTTGATGTTCTTTAACCCAACCCTTAACCTAATGCCTTGGTTAATTCTCTACATGAGTTAAGCATAAGGTCTTAACTCAACCATGGTGCCATTATTTTATTGGATAAGTTTTCATTTGGATGGATTATTATTCTTTCTTCTTCTTCTTCTTCATCAAGCTCCATCCAAAAGCTTACTAGCTCCAATGGTGCAATGAGAAAAAGAGTGAGAAAATCAATTCTAAAGTGAGCCCACTTCCTACTTCTTCATCCTCTACCACTTGCCATGTAGTAGAGTGTGTTCTCTTCACAAAGTTCATGACCTAGTGAAGGAATAGCTTGAGTTAGTGTCTCCCCGACGTAGATCATTTTCGGCCTCGAAGTCATCGTAGCAAGCACGTTCGTTCTTCTCGTGGTGCTTCTCTAGAGTCCGGAATTCACGATTGCAGCGATGGGGACGTCTACACGGAGCTAATGAAGTGGAGGACCGGATCTACAAAGGTTGTAATCCCTTTCACTAAGTATTTAAGTGTTTACTAGCTTATAGTTTCGCCTAATCTCTAGTTAACGATCTTGCATAGAGTTGTTAGGCACATAAAAATTTGATTTTGGCATGGTTGATGCCTTGTAGAACCTCTTGAGTGTGTCTAGTAACCCTACAGTGGTATCAGAGCCAAGCTAGAGCTTTAGGCGAAGTGTAGACGATGTTAGAAATCCGATCGAACCCCGAAATTCTAATTCAAACCTTTCTCTGGACATTTTCTGAAAATGTGGTTTTTTCCAAATTAAAAATACTCAAAATATTCAGCAGGGTTTTCTAGGAATTACTGTGCAACACGTGGGCCCAACTCTATCAAGCCGCCGCGGAACCTGTTGGAGATAGTGCCCTCAGAGTCAATTATTGGGTCACAGGTACGTGAATTCAATGATTGATGGAGGACCTATCCCGGTAGGACAGTCTTACTCGAGATGATAGTATGCTATCTGGTTTACCTTTATCATCGTGTACTGCTTTAGGTGACCTTACAGGTCACTATTGCACGATGATAGAGCCCCTAGGATTCTTGCTTGACCACCAGCAGTATGAGGGCGATCATATACGTGGGAGCTGGCAGTCTATAAGCATATCCTTAAATGGTCCCTAGTCGTGAGAGTTTCGAGACAGGGCATCGATACTCCAGAGTAGACTAGTGTATACAGTCGAGACCCCGACAAGGGGCGGTGGCCAGTCTCACAAGCCACTGTTCTCAGTTGGTTCACCTAAGATGTATACAGGTGCTCATTGGGTTATGAGTACACCGGACAGGACTCGCCGGGAACATGCTAGTTGGATATATACCAGACGTCAGATGGCAGTTCCCTGGTGACATGTGTACAGGTTAGTTCATCGACCTGGGGATCGTCATTTGTCTTGTGTGAGTTCCCACTGTACTTTGATTACTACCCTACCACGGCTCAAAAGAGTCGTGCAAACAGGTTTTAGTTGGGTACAGTCCCGAGCCACATGGAGGCAGTGAGCGTATCTTCAGGGGTTCGTCTCTCCCAGTATTGGGGGTGAGGTCGCGCTGTATCTAGGAGAGCCATTACACGAAGCCCTCGGCCGAGGCAAGGAGATTTACTGGTAGGTATTCCAGTAGTATCTCAGGGTGTTCTGGGCTACACTCCGACACGACTTGTACCGCTTTTGGGGGTCTGACTTTTACCAACCCCCTAGGCCCACCATGCGATACTCATAGACAAACGGACCGGACTGTACGGATATTGTCACTGACAGGCTCAGTAGGGTTGTCAGGCTGAGTTCGCTCACAGACGTCCCTTTTAGTCAATACCTGGTAGCCCGTTACGTATTGGCTTATACCTCTGACGTGCTAGTGGTTAAATCCACAACCAAGGTGTTGACGAGTCTTTAGAGTCCCCCACATTCAGTTACTCAGCTTTCGGGCGAAAAGTTGTAGAGGCCGTATGGAGATATGGCAAGGTCCGATCAGATACGTGCGGTATTGCACGGATCAGGATCGGACAGTTTGTACTATAGGCCGTATGGATATATGGCAGGGTTCGATCAGATACGTGCGGTATTGCACGGATCAGGATCGAACAGATATTACTAGCCGGCTTTGGTTTAAGCCGGATCCTAGTATAGTACAGTGTAGATTTTGTCTCATTGCATTTGTGTTTCGGTCGGAATACAAATGCGGGTGTGTATGCACAGTATCGGGTTTTCCTGTAATTTATTACGGGACCAGTTTTCTGGAGTTGCCGGTTTGCTTTCCGTTTCGGCCAATTTCCTTTGTATCGTTCATTGGCCGAAGATTGATGGAGGAGGGCTTATTTGCATTGTTGCAAATAAGTGTTTGTGGAGGGGGTTCTTTGCATCTTGTTGCTTCATGATGACTTCACCATCATTGACTTGTTTTGACTCCATCATGGCTTGACTTTTAAAGTCATGATTGTTGATGATGATGAGGGGTGAGGTTGGTGGAGTGTTGGGTTTATGTTTGTGATGATTTCCTTTCATATGATAACCATTCCTCTCTCTCTCTCTCTTGCACGATATGAGATGGCTCCCATTATTTTTGAGATATTCTCCTCTCCCTCATTCTTACTCCCTCCCACACATGTAGTGGCCGGCCAAGCATTAGAGGGGCTGTCCCATTTTTTACATGAGGGGATTACACTCATTTGGCTTTGGAAAAATCCTACAAGTTCCATCTCCAAACTCCATAGTTCATCCCTCCACCAAAAGGCAATTCTTACAACCCCAAAATGAGACTTGCACACTACATTCTACAGCAAACCTTGGGCACGTCGACTAGCCAGCTTCGTGCCCGAGTTGCCTCGGCATTGAGGTGGGAGCCCGTAAAAGATGTAGGCGATGTGGTGCACTTCCGGCGACGAGGTGGAGACCGGAGCTTCCGCAAGAGATCGGGACGACGACGAGAAGACCGGAGGACTCGGATCAATCGGTATATCTCTCTTCCCCATCTTGTAGTTAGCTAGGACTAATTAATGGTTCGATCCGGGTATTAGTGCGCGGCGGTTTGCCAGTTCAAGAAAAATTAAAGTTTATCACTGCTTCCGCATTTGGCCGTCGGACTGACGGCCGGGGCGCCGCCGTGCACTTACAGTGGTATCAGAGCCTCGCCATTAACTTAGTCTAGCTTGGTTTAATGTGTTTTACAATTCGGATCGAACAAAAATCCCAAAACCGCATTTTTGTTCACATCAGTTTTCTGTTGAAAATTTTTGGTGTCGAAATTTTTTTCAGGTTACAGAAAAGTGATCTACTAGAAAAAAATAAGAATTCTGTGAAAATTCGATGCAGCAACTCCACTGTAGGAGCGCGGAACCGCGGCCAAACACCCCTTTGGGCCGCGGTTCCGCCGCACTATTTTGGGTTCCCTGCACCAAATTTCTACAGTATCTTTCTGGGGTGAAAATTGGGTTTTTGGAATAATAACATTGGGCCCAGAATTTCTTGATCTGCTAGAGTAATGCTTTGGGGCCCACTTGTTAAAATTTGATTGATCGGATATTTTAAACACATTATTTCACAGTATTTACATTATATCTGCGACCGTGAATGTCACTTGATCGGTAAATCCGGTCTAACTGCTATAGCCCGGTTAGACGGATTTGCGAACGTGACTTTCACGTTGATGTTCTGTTTTTGCTGTGATGTTGCGGATCGGTCGTGGAGGATAGCCTGGATGCAATGCTAGTACAGTTGTGGTTGTATTATGTACATTTGATATTGCGGGGCGAGCGTCCGACATGTGGACTGCCGTCACTTCCTGATTGTATTATTATTTTGGGGCACGGCCAGGTTGCGGTCGATGTACCCGTTGTATGTATATTTTACTTTCTGTACTAGGATTACCCCGCGGAGGGGTGCACGGATAGCCGGGTTCTGGAGGGCAACAAGCCCGCATCTCATGGCATTGAGACGGAAGGGAGCTTCACTCTAGAATTGGCGGGCTATTCGCCGCACTCGTAGGGGGTACAGGTTGACCCAGGAGGGGTGCCCAAGTTACCGGATTCCGTGAAGTGCTGGGTGGTCCATTCACGGTGCTGAAGGGGGCTGCCTCACTTCAGGTTTTGGCGGGTAACTTGCCGCGCCCGTTGGGGTCTAGGATTTCAGTGCACAGGCTATCCACACGACCAGGGGAACGTCGGGTTTCAGTAGTGGCTCTGTGAAACCCGGGGATCCCAGATATCTGTATTGTTTCTGTGATGCTGTACATTTCTGTGATGTTGCATTTCTTTCACGCCTTGAGCGAATATAATATATTGGTATATATATTAGTAGATGTTGTATATGTTTTGCATCCGCGCTAGTCCAGTCCCCGCTCTGTCGTTAGTTAGCTAACCTAACGGGTAATGACGGGACCCAGTGGCGAATGCGGATGGCATATACGTACATCAGTATATTTTCGTTCTTTGTGGTGTGATCAATTGATGGGACTGCATTGATTCGGATCAATGCAAGTTAAAAGCAAACCTAATCTGATGTTGTTGGAACACTTTTCAAAAAGCTGTTATTGAAAGGACGTTCACTTTTGTTTTGCACCGTGGTATTCAGTTGGAATATCCTGCACCTCATTCTACGGGGAAAGAGCCGAGATCCCTTCACCGGAAGTGACCTCTTTAGCAAAGGTTTTCGTCACTATATTTTTAAAAGCTATCAGTTCCTTCAACGATATCAAGTTCATTACGTTAAAGGTTTTCGCCAGAAACCATTCGTAGCGCTCCATCATTTCAGTTAAATATTCGGTAGTATTCAAGCTATGTATTTTGACCTCACGCCAAGGCATAGTGATTGGTAGCTGCCGGGTATTTATCTGTAGCATAGATAGATGCGTTGGTTTGGGACAGTCGTACTACTATTTTGGCCTACGTCAAGGGTATGTACGGGTGGGTTCAAATTAACCTGGATAATGATGGGCAGAACTTGACATGTGACTTATGATATTTTGACCTCACGCCAAGGTCATAAGAGCATGGGGCAGAAATCACATCGGGAGTTTCAAAAGAACTGAAACTTTCCAGATATGCGCATACCTTCTGGAGTGTGATAACGTGAGCGGATTCCGTCACGTTATCATGCGATGATAGTTGGATCCTGATTCCCACTGATGAGTTGGTTTACTCCTCGGGTGACCCCGACTAATTCTTCTTTTAGGTTTGGAGGAGAATTTGACGGTACAGTGGGAGGTTTCCAGATTAGATAAATTGGTAACCATTCTGATCTAGGTTAAAGTGCACGCTGAGTGTTTCTTTTCTCTCTCTCTTTGGCAGCGACCATTGACCCGACCCTAAGACTATGACTCAGTGACCAAAATTGACCGAACCTTCTTAAAACACTGGCTTTTGGATTGTCAGAGTTGCAAACCTCATTACCACTCCTACTTTTACCCTTTTCTCCAGGACACCCCGTATTACTACGAACGTCCACTTCCATTGGACAAAACCATCGTATGGTTAGATACGAACTCGAAGGAATTTATTCGAGGATGGTTTCCGGTTCTGGAGAAAACGGAATGGATTATTCAGTTGTCTTTTCCTTTTACCTTCTCTCAAGTTGTGAGTACTCCTTGGTTTAGGAGATAGTACACCTATTACGCAAATTGGATAGTCTTCTTCCAAACCTTAGGCTGGTGCTGAACGGTGGGGAATGAAGAAAACCAATTAGCATAACGATGGTGTGCAGAAGGTATTAAGTTAAGACAAAGCAATGGATTAGTAAGAGGGCAAAGTAAATTGCGACTGATATTCACGACCAAACCAGGTATTTCTTCGCCAATCCTAAAATCACCTTTGTATTTCTCCAGGACACTCCGTATCACTACGAAGATCCACAGTTTATTGGATACTCCATCGTATGGTTATATACGAACTCGAAAGGAACTTGTTCCAGTTCGGGGATGGATTCTGGTTCAGGAGAAATAGGAATAAGATTTATTCAGGTGTCTTTTATCTTCACCTTCTCTCGCATTGCGAGTGTTCCTAGGATTGGGACAGTACACCCATTATGCTTATTGGATAGTCTTCTTCCAAACCATAGGCTGGTGCCGAACGGTAGGGAAGGAAGAAAACCATTTGGCCTAAAGGGGTGTGCAGAAGGTAATGACTAAAGACATATAAAGGGATTTGGGGAGGTGGCAAAGAATTATACGGTTATAGTCGTGAATCTGGAAGAGGCATTACTAGGAATACCAGGATACCCCATCGAGACATTTCAATGTTTCAGTTTCACTTTGTAATGTTAAAAGAAAACTGATTTCCCGATTAGATACTTACTCCAGGGTATGTATTTACCAGGTATGATTCTCACATCTGTATGGTTTTACAGATGATGAGTGGGAGTAAGTTATTGGGAATTGGGTGATCATCCTCATTATATCGGGATTCGTTGTAATCGGTGATATTTGAGGAAGTCACCTGGGTTGTTTGCCGGACGGCAAATATTTGGTTTTGAATATCCGCTGTTATGCACCAATTTCAAATTGATATATCTGTACGTCTATTTTCATAGAGTGAGATATACCTTTTTGAAATTATGTCTGTGACATTTACCTATATCAGTGGATGGTTAGGTAAGGAGCATTAAACAGCGGTGTAATTCTTCTTAACCATAAGTACAGTTTTCAACCTACGACACACAGTGAATGAGTTATCAGACTCAAGGGACTTATACAGAGTATTGTATGTTGTCCAGGGTCCATCAGGACAGAGGGGTTGGTCCTCATACTATATTCGGTTTACTTATGACTTCTCTAGTTTTTAGACAGGTGTTTCGTGGAAACACAGGGTCCGAATTTTGAGAAGTTATAGGTATTTGAATAGTAGAGAACCAGGTATTGCAAGTATCAAGATTCTTCAAAATGATCGAAGATGTAGATACTTGAGTATGGTATTCAGTTGATAGTAATGATAAAGAGAACTTGCTTCTCTTTCAGGTTACTCATAATTGGAAGCATTCCTAAATTGTGTAACGCTGATCGGCCTCCTTCCATTTAGTTGACATGCACTGGAGACAGCTGCATGATTTGAATCTGGTTCAATTAAATCAGTGCCTCTGGTTCTATATTGGTTATAGAACAGTTCAAATCTTAACGTTGTTAAGGTACGGGGAGTTGTCCGGTTTATGCTTAAAACCAGACACTGGACAACTCAAGGCACGTTTCTGTAATGGCTGTTTGTGGGTTGACCCAGGCTATGACGAGGGTTGACTTTCTACCATCTGGATGAACAATAGCAATATTGTTCTAGACTCGCCACAGTTTTAATAAAAATGGATTTTTTCAGAAAACAGTAGTGGGAGTATGGTAGAACTGGAAGTGATTCCAGAACCACAAACGATTACTGAAGATTTGATAAGGAACCTAAAGATTCAATCCGGTTTGACATTCCATTAGCCACTCCGCAAATAAGGTGGGTAACTTCATGCACCCGAGAGGTACTCCGGTAGCCTCAAGGACGGTGACAGGGAAGTTCTTGTTTACCCACACTTGCCATTGCTGTTGTTCCAGACTGCGAGACCCGGTAGGAGGATGAGTATAGCGTCATTCTGAACTGGTTTTAGAAGTGTACGTCTATATGACTCTGCCAGAGGGTTGTCGTAGTCAGTGGGAGCAGCGGAAGCATTGGTGGACAAGTAGCTTATGTCTATTTATAGACTAAAGCAGATGTAGCGGAGATAGATCATCTATTTCTGACGTGACAGTCATGGGTTTGACTTCATCAGAATAGGGGATGGATCTGTTGAGAAGGTAGTAGGGTGTGATATCCTGGTATTTGGATGACATACACAGAGTAGGAAAAGAAACTCCTATACTACAATCGGTTATACTTTGGTCGTCACACAGTGGTTTCTCCACATGGGACTTGGACATTATATCAGACATACTGGTTACTAGATCTATGGTTTTAGATCTAGATTTGGGTAGTTTCCCAATCAGGGTACTTAGACAGCATTCTAAGAGTATTTAGAATGGACGACTCCTGGCACGGTAGTTTACCTGCAGGTAATGGAGTCGCCCTCTCTAAAGGTGTCTTACAGACTAAAGTAGAGAGGGATATGCATGATTGGCAGATCACTTGCTTAGGCAATTGAGTCAATCATGATATGTTAAGTACCACACCAGATGTTGTTCTTGCAGTAGATGCAATAAGTTGATATTAATCCAATCCTGGAAAACAGTCGGAAGCAGTTTTAGAACATAAGTGGATGTTCTAGGGATATGATAACGACAGCCTCATTCAGGAGACAGTTATCATTCCAGGCTTCCAAGGTGACCTGGACGACAAGGAGGTTGTCAGAGTTATAGTTTTTCCTTCTGACGAGGGGCAGTATTTTGGACAGGTGGTCCAAGGCAATACTGAGGGAGGCATGGCGCAGGATACTGATTAAGTTCAGTTGTCGATACAGTCTAAGAAGTTTGGATTTGGAGTTCATTTATGAGCTAGGTCCCATCAGACATCCAGACACATTCTAAGACAGGTATTTCTCATTTCGGGAGATGGTTTTCTCCGCGAACTTGAGATATAGAGAGACATAGAAAGAAACATCAAGGCGGATCCACTCACTGAGGCTATTCCTCGAACGCAATAGTTTCGCAAACGAGCATTGTGAGATTAACTAGTAGAGGAGTTGGGTGTTCGGTATCACACGGGCTGTGAGTATGCGACATCGCAATAATTAGCCTTGAGTGCAAGTGGGAGATTGTTGGAGATAGTGCCCTCAGAGTCAATTATTGGGTCACAGGTACGTGATTGCAATGATTGATGGAGGACCTATCCCGGTAGGACAGTCTTACTCGAGATGATAGTATGCTATCTGGTTTACCTTTATCATCGTGTACTGCTTTAGGTGACCTTACAGGTCACTATTGCACGTTGATAGAGCCCCTAGGATTCTTGCTTGACCACCAGCAGTATGAGGGCGATCATATACGTGGGAGCTGGCAGTCTATAAGCATATCCTTAAATGGTCCCTAGTCGTGAGAGTTTCGAGACAGGGCATCGATACTCCAGAGTAGACTAGTGTATAAAGTCGAGACCCCGTCGAGGGGCGGTGGCCGGTCTCACAAGCCACTGGTGTCAGTTGGTTCACCTAAGATGTATACAGATGCTCATTGGGTTATGAGTACACCGGACAGGACTCGCCGGGAACATGCTAGTTGGATATATACCAGACGTCAGATGGCAGTTCCCTGGTGACATGTGTCAGGTTAGTTCATCGACCTGGGGATCGTCATTTGTCTTGTGTGAGTTCCCACTGTACTTTGATTACTACCCTACCACGGCTCAAAGGAGTCGTGCAAACAGGTTTTAGTTGGGTACAGTCCCGAGCCACATGGAGGCAGTGAGCGTATCTTCAGGGGTTCGTCTCTCCCGGTATTGGGGGTGAGGTCGTGCTGTATCTAGGAGAGCTATTACACGAAGCCCTCGGCCGAGGCAAGGAGATTTACTGGTAGGTATTCCAGTAGTATCTCAGGGTGTTCTGGGCTACACTCCGACACGACTTGTACCGCTTTTGGGGGTCTGACTTTTACCAACCCCCTAGGCCCGCCATGCGATACTCATAGACAAATGGACCGGACTGTACGGATATTGTCACTGACAGGCTCAGTAGGGTTGTCAGGCTGAGTTCGCTCACAGACGTCCCTTTTAGTCAATACCTGGTAGCCCGTTACGTATTGGCTTATACCTCTGACGTGCTAGTGGTTAAATCCACAACCAAGGTGTTGACGAGTCTTTAGAGTCCCCCACATTCAGTTACTCAGCTTTCGGGCGAAAAGTTGTAGAGGCCGTATGGAGATATGGCAAGGTCCGATCAGATACATGCGGTATTGCACGGATCAGGATCGGACAGTTTGTACTATAGGCCGTATGGATATATGGCAGGGTTCGATCAGATACGTGCGGTATTGCACGGATCAGGATCGAACAGATATTACTAGCCGGCTTTGGTTTAAGCCGGATCATAGTATAGTACAGTGTAGATTTTGTCTCATTGCATTTGTGTTTCGGTCGGAATACAAATGCGGGTGTGTATGCACAGTATCGGGTTTTCCTGTAATTTATTACGGGACCAGTTTTCTGGAGTTGCCGGTTTGCTTTCCGTTTCGGCCAATTTCCTTTGTATCGTTCATTGGCTGAAGATTGGTGGAGGAGGGCTTATTTGCATTGTTGCAAATAAGTGTTTGTGGAGGGGGTTCTTTGCATCTTGTTGCTTCATGATGACTTCACCATCATTGACTTGTTTTGACTCCATCATGGCTTGACTTTTAAAGTCATGATTGTTGATGATGATGAGGGGTGAGGTTGGTGGAGTGTTGGGTTTATGTTTGTGATGATTTCCTTTCATATGATAACCATTCCTCTCTCTCTCTCTTGCACGATATGAGATGGCTCCCATTATTTTTGAGATATTCTCCTCTCCCTCATTCTTACTCCCTCCCACACATGTAGTGGCCGGCCAAGCATTAGAGGGGCTGTCCCATTTTTTACATGAGGGGATTACACTCATTTGGCTTTGGAAAAATCCTACAAGTTCCATCTCCAAACTCCATAGTTCATCCCTCCACCAAAAGGCAATTCCTACAAACCCAAAATGAAACTTTCACACTACATTCTACAGCAAACCTTGGGCACGTCGACTAGCCAGCTTCGTGCCCGAGTTGCCTCGGCATTGAGGTAGGAGCCCGTAAAAGATGTAGGCGATGTGGTGCACTTCCGGCGACGAGGTGGAGACCGGAGCTTCCGCAAGAGATCGGGATGACGACGAGAAGACCGGAGGACTCGGATCAGTCGGTATATCTCTCTACCCCATCTTGTAGTTAGCTAGTACTAATTAATGGTTCGATCCGGGTATTAGTGCGCGGCGGTTTGCCAGTTCAAGAAAAATTAAAGTTTATCACATCTTCCGCATTTGGCCGTCGGACTGACGGCCGGGGCGCCGCCGTGCACTTACAGAACCGCGGCCGTACCCTAGGTCACGCAACGGTTCCGCGGCCACACTGTAGCTTCCTTGTCCACTGTTTGCACAGTATTTTCCTATATTGTTTCCTGTGTTTTATGGGTAATTTTAATTTATACTCAAGAGTTGAGTTTTCTGGGTTGTATTGGGAGTTCGATGATTCGATCGGAAAGTTTGACTTCGTCTATGTGTTTTTCCGGGTAATTTAGAACGTGTTAAAAAGTTCGACCGGATATAAATAACCCACTTTTCCCCTTGTCGGGAAATTTCCAAGTGTTGGATTTTTCCGTTGTTTAAGAACGTTCTAAGTAGTGCAAGTAACGCGATGGACCCTCTAGAAGACAACAAATCTTAACTCGATTATGTGACCGTCTTGAACTGCCTTTTGAACCTTAGGGTTTGGGACAGTACGGCGTGCCACATGTGAGGCGTTGGCTTGACCCTTCTACGGCTGGACCGTTGGTACTGTGGCATGAAGTGGATATTTTTAAACTTATTTCATGTGTTGAGCTTTTCGGGAAAACTTGGGTGTTTGTTTATTCGATCGGAAAGTTTAACATTGTCTATTTATCTGGAATGTGATACAATAATTGGAATCCACAAATAGTTATGAGATAACTGATTTGAATATTATAAACATAGCACTTTAGTCTCACATGATCGGTTGCCACGGGATTTTGATGTGATCAAAAGTCCGTTGCAATCACGTAGCGTACGCGGATACTCGCCGGGTAAACTTAATCGACATCCATGCTCCATAGCCCCGACCAAGTGACTGTAGGAGAACCCCGTCGCCAAAAGCATCCGTTCGGGTGCTCGCGGCAGCGGTGTTCCGCCTTAGTGCACTTCGTCGTCGGTATCAGGGGTGCGGCCGTCTACTAAAGTTTGCGACGAGCTTTCGTTCAGGATGCCGGGAATCTTGTTGAATTTCCCGACTTGATATTGAAAAGAGTTTTCGATTTTGAGACTAAAATGCGGGGTTTATAATTGTTAGGCATGTGATGTCTAAGGAATTCATTTGGTTAGGCATGCGATATCTAAGGAAATTGCGGATTCCAACTGTTGTAGTTTTACACTTTCTTTTCTGCGACCGTAAGTGTAATATGTGATATCGCCGGTTTCGTTGCAATATGTCAACGACCATTGGGATACGCATACTTGCTTACGTTGATGATATGAGATATTATGTGTTGCTGGATATGTTGTATTGGATCGTCGCGTTTGAATAGCCGGGGGTTTTATGTGAGATGAGAGTTTTTCTTTTTCATTCATGTAAAATTCATTTGTATGTAATATTCTTTTATTGGGACACTTCCGGGTTGAGGATGATGTCACCATTGTATATTATTTACTTTTCCGCATTAGGATAGACCCAAGGAGGGGAGCACAAGTAACCGGGTTCTAGAGTCCAGTGGGAGACCATCTCGAGGAGTCGAGTCCGGGTCTCCTAACTCTAGAATTGGTAGGGTTGCTTGCCGCTCTCGTAGGGGTCTAGGGGTATGGGATTGGCTATTCATCACGACCGTGGAATCTGTGTTTTATACAGGCTCAAAATAAAACACGGACGTCCTAGTATATCCAATATTTCATATGATATTTTCTGCTGCGTTATCTGTGATGTGATCATGTGATATGTTCAAATAGATATTATATATAGTATATATGATATATTATATAGACGTTACTTATGTTTTACACCCGCGCTAGCCCTGCCCCGCTCTGCCGTTAGTTACCTAACCTAACGGTGCACGAGGGGACATCGAGGCGAATGCGGATGGCATAAGTGTACGTCGTATTTATCTGTGATGTTTAGGTAACTTAAATGATAGGACTTCATTAATATGATTAATGAAAGAAAAAGAAACCTAAAAGATGTTGTGGAATCGAATTTTCAAAAAATAGGTAGCTACAGTTCTTGCTTTGCATCGCGGTGTTCCTTGTAGAACATCCTGCACCTTATTCGATAAGGAAAGGGCCGAGATTCCTTCACCGGGAGTGACCCCTTTAGCAATGACTGGCAGATGCTACACCCCTCGGTTTGTCTTTTGATTTCTTTTGGAGTTTTTGCTTTGCATAGTGATATATATGATATATCCTGCACCTTATTTGATGAAGAAAGGGCCGACGATCCCTTCACCGGGAGTGACCCCTTTAGCAAAACTAGAAAAGCCTAAAATCACTCCATTTTAAAATCATTTGATTCTACAACGATATCAAGTTCATTACGCAATAGGTTTTCAGAAAAACCTGTCGTAGCCTTCCGTCATTTTAGATAAGTACTGTTTAGTATTCGTGCTGCGTTTGTTGGCCTTTGTCAAAGCGTAGTGTGCGGTAGCTGAATAGTACTTATCTGCTTATGCATATGATGCAGATTGGATTAGGGTAGTTGTGCGACCTTGTTGGCCTTTGTCAAGGGCCGTGCGGGTGGGTTTATTTCAATCAAGAAATGACGGGTTGAACTTGACTAGCAGCCTATGATTTGTTGGCCTTTATCAAGGTCATAGGAGGCTTGGGGAAAAATATTATCGGGAATTTCAAGTGTTGAAATTTGCAATGAGATTGTATACCTTCTATGAGATAGTTGGATCCCGATACCCGCTGCGAGTAAGGGTTACTCCTGGGAGAGTTTTACACATTACAATTAGCCGATCAAGTAGGTGTCTAGAAAGGTGTTAACGGGATTACGCCTCTGGGAAAATGAGGTTTACTTTAATTAGGTCCTTACGAAAGCACGGGGAACCTCCCTCAAAGTACCGACACTGGCCTGGCTAAAAGATTGGCGAACTTGTAGCGTGTAATTAATCCCGGCTAGTCTTTCCTTTTAGGGTTTGAAAGAAGATTTGATTAAAACAGTGGGAGCCATCCTGATTAGATAAAATAATAACCAATCTGATCTTGCAAGACCATACGCTGAGTGTTTTCTTATCTCTCTCTCCAGGTAGCGACCATATCACGCCTTAATCAAGATAATAATACGGATGTATTGACCGAACCCGCTTGTTATACTGAGCTGGGAAACGTTGGTCCCGCTCCAACTTATAATTGTTATAAGACAGAGCAGGAAATTAGGGAATACCAGATTTCCCGTGCCGCCCAGACGAAGAAAGTGCATACTGATGCATCATCTTCGGGTGTGTTCATTACAGAGAACTGTTTCTCAGTATCCTTTACGTCCTGGGTATGAGATACCGGATCAGGATCCCGCATATGTAATCTGTTACATGGGCTACAGATAGGTAGAGAACTGAGAACGGATGATAAGTTTCATAAGACAGAAAACGGTGCAAGCGTTGCAGCCAAGTCTGTTGGTTACTATCACCCTGTATTACCAGAATACATTGATTCTGAACAAATGTTATTAGATATCGAACCTGATATACAACATCATATCAGTCTCTTTATTAGTAAAGAAGTGATATAATTTTGTATTGTTGGATAATGTTTTGAACATTTCCTATATCAAGAGTTGATCGGTTCAGGCACGTTATCTAAAAGCATTAACGTTCTAAATCAAACTACAGTTCTTAGTATACAGAACACACACAAGAGGAAGAGTTCAGAAATGAACGAATCCTTCTTGAGGTATTGTAGACTAGGTCATATCAATGCGACCCGACTAGCTGAAGTTATATTTAGATGCATATTTAAATCTGTTTGAATTTACATCTTGTGAAACTTGCCAGTCATGTCACAGAGAAAAGATGACCACAGCTCTGTTTATTAGAAACAGAGAAAGATTTAGTGAACTCTTGGGATTAATACATGTTGATGTATGAAGGTCCCCTGTCTACACATACCAAGACCGGTCCTTTGTACTTCATTACATTCTCTGATAATCTCTCAAGATTCAGACATATGTTCCTGTTGAAACACAAGTCCGAACCTTTTGAGATATTCACATAATATAAGTTAGAAGTAGAGAACCAAAACGGGTATAAGTATTATGTCCTTTGATGTGATCAAGGAGGAGAATACTTGAGCACGGAATTCCTGGATTATTCTAAAGGAGAATGAGATTCTCTCTCAGCATTACTCCTCCGTATACACCACAGCACGTCGGTGTATCGGGGCGAGCAATCACACCCTATATGATAAGGTGTGCTCTATAATGAGTACTACTGAGTTACTTGTTTCCTTTTAGGAGTTATGCACTTGTGAAGCTGCATACCTATTGAATAGGGTTCAAATCAAATCAGGTGCCTACCACTCCATATGAGATATGGTAAGGGAAGAGCCTATCTCTTAAGTTAGTTAAGATTTGGGGTTGTCCGGCCTATGTCTAAAAGCAAAATCTGGACAAGCTCGAGGCAAAGTCTAATCTGTGCAAGTTTGTTGGATATCCTAAGCATTAGCAAGGAAATATCTTCTACCAAACCGAGGAACAAAAATGTTTTGTTTCTCAATATGCCACCTTTGTGAAAGGGAATTTCTTGAGAAGAAATTAATGGTCATGAGGTAGAACTGGAAGAAGTTCCAACTATACAAACTACAGCAGATGATTTGGTAGAACCGAAGGATTCAATAGTAACCAACGAACCTCAGCCTCTCCGCCAATCTAGTAGGGTTCCTCACCCACCTGAGAGATACTTTGGTTTCTCTATGACAGTGGGAGCGAGGAATGCATCATGAGATGATGACCCAACTAGTTTTGAGCAGGCCATCAGGAGTGGGACTCTGTAAGAATGGCTGGATGCTTATCGATCTGAGATGGAATCCTTATACACCAACAAAGTATGGACTTTGGTTGCTTTATCTGAAGGGTTAAATCCCCATCAGAAGCAAGTATATCTTGAGAAGATTACTTGGTGTAGATGGAAAAGTTGAGACTTTCAAAGCTAGACTAGTTAAAGGTTTTTCGTCATCGACCAGGCGTGGATAATGATGAAACCTTTTCCAGTGACTATGCTTAAGTCGATCCAGATCCTACTTGCCACGGCTACATACCATGACTACGATATCTGGTGGTTGGGTGTCATGACAGCTTTTCTAAAATGATGTTTGGAAGAGAGTGTCTATAAGTACATAGCCAGAGGGCTTCGTAGACAGTGAGAGCAGCGGAAACGTGTGCAAGATGTTTTATGTGATAAAACAGGCATCGCGGAGTTGGAACATCTGTTTTGATGTGGTAGTCAAAGAGTTTGAATTCGTCAAAATGGTAGATGAACCTTGTATATACAAAAAGGTAGTAGGGAGTATGGTGGTGATCCTCGTAGAGTACGCGGATGACATACTCTTGATAGGGAAGATGTTTCCTATGCTACGCTCGGTTAATCTCCGCTTATCACAAGGATTCTCTATATAGGATCAAAATGATACCTACTAAATCCTGGGTTTTGGATCTATGAGATAGATCTAATTGGATGTTAGAATACTCACAAGTTGTAGTAAGATGGTATCAATCGATCCTGAGGAGAATCACTGGAAAGGTTCCAGAATGATAAGGACGACTGAATGTCAGTCGCAGGCTTTGTCGTTACCCTCAGTGGAGGGACGGTATGTTGGAAGAGTTCCAAGCTAGATACCGTGACTTACTAGACGATTAAAGGAAAGATACATCGTTACCAAGGATGCTACCAAAGAGGAAGTCTGGATATATATAAGTTTATGAGATGAACTTCGTTCCTACCATTGTATGACAATGGAGTTGTGGCTTTAGCCAAGGAACTACCGTCCCATCAGAAATCCAGATATAATTCTTAGGCAGTATCACCTGATCAAGGAGATGGTTGATCTCCAGGGAGATCGAGGTTAGGAGAGTAGACTCAGAGGACAACACGGCGGATCCACTCACAAAGGCTTTTTCCCAGAGAGAGACTATTATGGGATGGTTGAGTATGAGATACTACAACCACTGCTATCAGATGGCCTTAGTGCAAGTGGGAGATTGTTAGTTATATGTATGCCCTAGAGGCCATTACTATACATGAGATGTATATTGTAGTGGATGCTTGGACATATATAGGGAGGGCTTTCTTGCTCGACATGATAGTATGCTATCTGGTTACTCTTTACCTTAACGTGTACACTGATTGTCTTTCTGTTACATGTTGGTAAAGCCCTTAGGATGTGTACTTGACTGCCTGGACTATGATGCAGATCATACTAGTGGGGACATGGTAGTCCATAAGTACATCCTTCAAGGTCCCTAGTCGTGGGAGTATCGAGACAGGGTATCGATGCACCAGAGTAGACTAGCGTATACGCATCTTGACCCATATGACGGGCGATGGATGATCCCATATCCATCGGTGTTTGACATCAAGGATGGTGTAAGGGTGCTCAGTGGAGACTGGGTACACTGGACGGACTCGCCGAGAACTCCCAGATGGTATTATACCTCACGTCAGATGGCAGTTCTCCGGTGACACCGGTACAGAGTAGTCTATTGACCCGAGATCGTCATAGAGTCTTGTATGATTCCCACTGTGCTTTGATTTCCACCTTACCACGTCCAAGAGGGCGTGCAAAACGGTGGTTTTTGGGTACAGTCCCGAATCACATGGAGGCAATGAGCGATAGGAGGGGATTCATCTCTCCCGGTATAGGGAGTTGACGTTGTGCTGTGTTCGATTGGCTATAACCGGAAATCCCTGGCAAGGGTTGCTGAGATTTACTGGTAAGTGTTACCAGTAGTTTCTCGAACTGTTATAGACCTCATATCGACACGACTTATCGAGCTACTGGGGTCTGACGTTTACTACCCCTAGGCGAGATATGCGACATATCAGACGACGAGACCGGACTGTACGGGAGTGTTAATGATTGGATTCACAGGAGAACTAGCGGGCTTGCTTGTTGATCTTCTGATCGTTCAATACCCGGGTGGCCGTTACGTTTAGCACACCGCTTGCGGCTTGTGGGTGTTTGATATGATCATCACCTACTGCCGGCGTATTGACGAGTTTTTAGAGTCCTACACAGGGGTTTCCTGGCTCAAGCGAAACGGAGTAGGAGCACATATGTGATATGTGCGGGACCGAGATTAATACGATATGAGATACCGTATTCTATTATCACGATTCGTGACATTGATCGGTTGTATGCGATATAGCCGGGTTATCGGATCAAGTGTTGATTCGATAAGTTGTTACACATTGATATTAGTCGGTTATAGCCGGATTATTAAATCAAGAGTTGATTTAATAATTTAATGCATAATTATATATTTGATATATTACATTGCATTAACTAGTATTAACTCACTTAAGATTTATTTTCTAACTAAATTGTGCACATTGTTTATATGTGATATATGCAAGTGTACATATTTGTATCATGCTTGATGATACACACAAGATGGGTGTATGAGACTTGTACCAAGATTAGTTTTAAGATTAGGGTTATTGTTTTATCATAACATTTAACAAAAGGGTTAAACTTACTCAAAGTAATCAAGCTTGAAGAAGCTTGGAGAAACTTTGACAAAGTCCACTCTTTTGTCTTTTGTCTTGATGTTCTTTAACCCAACCCTTAACCTAATGCCTTGGTTAATTCTCTACATGAGTTAAGCATGAGGGCTTAACTCAACCATGGTGCCATTATTTTATTGGATAAGTTTTCATTTGGATGGATTATTATTCTTTCTTCTTTTTCTTCATCAAGCTCCATCCAAAAGCTTACTAGCTCCAATGGTGCCATGAGAAAAACAGTGAGAAAATCAATTCTAAAGTGAGCTTACTTCCTACTTCTTCATCCTCTACCACTTGCCATGTAGTAGAGTGTGTTCTCTTTACAAAGTTCATGACCTAGTGAAGGAATAGCTTTAGTTAGTGTCTCCCCGACGTAGATCATCTTCGGCCTCGAAGTCATCGTAGCAAGCACGTTCGTTCTTCTCGTGGAGTTTCTCTAGAGTCCGGAGTTCACGATCGCAGCGATGGGGACGTCTACATGGAGCTAATGAAGTGGAGGACCGGATCTACAAAGGTTGTAATCCCTTTCACTAAGTAGTAAAGTAGTTTACTAGCTTATAGTTTCGCCTAATCTCTAGTTAACGATCTTGCATAGAGTTGTTAGGCACAAAAAAATTTGATTTTGGCATGGTTGATGCCTTGTAGAACCTCTTGAGTGTGCCTAGTAACCCTACAGTCGGGGTATCTAAATCCGTGTTTTGGGGTTTCTAGTCTCTGGTTTGAGTCTTAATTCTAACACTATGGGGTTTGTGTGGTCTCTACTGAGCTTAATTACCTATCACCACTCTCAATTCCCATTAACCCTAACTAAGTTTTTCCTAAGTCCACAAAACCACTCGATATCGATTTAAATCTAACATGGGGGTATAAGTAATGGTAACACTAAGCTTATGGTTCAGAAATTATCTTATTTGGCAACTCAAGAAAATTATTGAGTTGCCCCAAGTGGCCAAAATGCAAGATTTCTTGGTCCAATGTGTTGCTAGTGAGCTTGTGCATCTTTTTTGTGAAATGGGGTTTGAGTTTTGAAGTGTTTTTCATGGAGTTTGAGAGGCTGGAAGAGGGGTGGGAGTGAAGGGGGCAGCAGTAGCAGCAAGAAGAAGGAGGGGAGAGGAAAATGTGATGAAGGTTGTGAGTTTAGTGGATGGCTAAGTCAAAGATACCCCTCACCTTTCTCTCTCTCACCCATACCTCTAATATTCAAATCTTTTCTCTTTTTCTTTTCTTTTCCCCTCTCAAATAAATCATCAACCATGATAAAAACATGTAGGAAGCTATGGCAAAATATGTAACAAGTGTAGAAAAAGATACGGTGCATGTTTTGCCCAAATACGCTTAAAGCGCGATTAGCGATTTTTAATCGCGATTAGCGCTACATTAGCATATAATTAATCATAAAAACATTAAAAAAGGCATAATTCCATAAAACACCCTCTTTTAGAATTTTCCATAATTTTCCAAAATTTTTCCCAATTTATCGGTATTTAATTATACCGAAATATTAAAATATTCAATATAATATTATTTAATTATAAAAATTCCCAAAAATAATATTTTATTTTTCTGAAGTGTTACAAATGCCCAATCTCGATACTCCCACGACTAGGGACATTTAAGGATGTGCTTATAGACCCCCAGCTCCCATGTATATGATCGCCATCATAATGCCGGTAGTCAAGCAAGAATCCTATGGGCTCTATCAACATGTACATGATGATAAAGACAAACCAGATAGTATACTATCATCTCGAATAAGACTGTTCTACCGGTATAGGTCTTCACTCAATCATCATAATCACCTGCCCGTGACTATAATAATTGCCTTGAGGGCACTATAGCCAACAATCTCCCACTTGCACTTAAGGCCAATTATTGCGGTGTCGCATACTCACAGCTCGTGTGATACCGAACACCCAACTTCTCTACTAATCAGTTTCGCAAAGACCATTTGCGAAACTATTGTGTTCGAGAAATAGGCCCAGTGAGTGGATCTGCTCCTATGTTTCTTACTGTATCTCTCTATATCTCAACTTCGCGGAGAAGGCTATCTCCCGAAATGAGCAATACCTGTCTTAGAATTTGTCTGAATATCTAATGGGACCCAGTTCATAAAAGAACTCCAAATCCAGCAAACTTCCTAGACTGTATCATCCACCGAATTTAATCAGTACCATACGCCATGCCATTCCTCAATATCCGCTTGGACCACCTGTCCAACATACTGTCCCTCAAAAGAGGGAAAATCATAACTCTGACATTCACTCTATCATCCAGGTCACCTTGGAAGCCTGAAATGATAATCATCTCCCGAAGGAGGCTGCCATTACCATATCCCTAGAACATCCATTTATGTTCATAAACTGCTTCCCAACGTTTCTCCAGGATTGGATTAATATATCTGCTTATTGCAGCTAGTGCAAAAACAATATCTGGTGTGGTACTTGACATTTTATGATTAACTCAATTGCCTAAGCAAGTGATACGCTAATCATGAAGATCTCTCTCCCCTTTAGTCTGTAAGACACCTTTAGAGAGGGTGACTCCATCACCTTCAGGTACACCACCATGCCAGGAGTCGTCCATTCTAAAATTCCTTTAGAATAATGTCAAAGTACCCAGATTGGGATACTTCCTAAATCTAGATCTAAAACCATAGATCTAGTAACCAGAACCCTGATATTATATCCATTTATTAAAACTGTGGCAAGTTAAGAACAATATAAATATTGATCTTTCTGATGGTAGAAAGTTAACCCTCGTCAAAGCCCGGGATAACCCACAAACAGCCATTACTGAAACGTGCCTCGAGTTTATCCGGATTCAGGTTTTAAGCATCGGCTAGACAACTCCCTATACCTTAACATCGTTAAGATATAAATTGATTCTATATATATCTGATATAGAGACAAAAGCACTAATTTAATTGGAACCAGATTCAAAATCATGCAGCTGTTTCTAGTGCATATCAACCAAATGGAAGGAGGCCATTCAGCATTACTCAACTAGGAGTGCATCCATATATGAGTAACCCGATAGAGAAGCAAGTTATCAAAACCATTACTATCAACGAAATACCAAACACAAGTATCTACATCTTCGAGTTCCTCGAAGAATCCTGATACTTCCAACAAATGGTTCTCTACTTTATTCTTATACCTATAACTTCTCAATATCTGGACCTTGCATTTCAACGAAATACCTGTCTAAAATTAGAGAAGTCATGAGTAAATAGAATATAGTACGAGTACCAACCCCATTGTCCTAATGGACACTGGACAACATACAATACTTTGTATAAGTCCTCTGAGTTCAATAACTCAAATCTTGTGCGTCGTAGGTTGAAAAACTGTTCTATGGTTAAGAAAAATTACACCGTTGTTGAATGCACCTTACCTAATGACCAAATGATATAAGTAAATGTCATAGACATAATTTCAAAAAGTTATATCTCACTTTAAAAAATAAACGAACAGATATATCAGTTTGAAATTTTTGCATAACGACGGATATTCAAAACCAAATATTTTCCGTCCGGCAAAATCCAGATTACTTCCTCAAATGTCACCAATTTCAACGAATTCCGATATAATGAGGATCTAATCACCTAATTCCCAATATCTTACTCCCACTCACCATCCGTAATAGCATACAGATGTGAGAAACTGATCTGGTAAACACATACCCTAGAGTCAGATTACAATTAGGAAAACAGTTTTTAATTAACATCGCACAGTGAAACTGAAACATGAAAATGTTTCAAAAGGGGTTAATTGGTATTCCTAGTAACACCTCTTCCACTGTCCTGATTCATGAAAGTAACCATATACTTACCTGCCCTCACTCCAATCCCTTTATTATGTCTTTACTTATTACCTTCTGTGCACCACATTTAGGCCAATTGGTTTTCTTTCTTCCCTACCCTTCGGTACCAGCCTAAGTCTTGGAAGAAGACTATCCAATAAGTGTAATAGGTGTACTCTCCTAATCCTAGGAGCCCTTGCAACCTAAGAGAAGGTAATGAGAAAAGACATTTGAATAATCCTATTCTATTTCTCTTGAACCGGAAACCATCCTCGAATCTGGAACGAATTCCTTTGAGTTCGTATGTAACTATACGATGGCATATCCAATAGGAGTGGATATCCGTAGTGATACGGAGTGTTCCGGAGAAATCCAAAGTGGATGTGGGAGTGGCAGGGGTATACACGGTTTTGTCGTGAATGATGGTGGTCGCAATTTTCTTTGCCCTTAATCTAGTCCCTTTATATGTCTTTACTTATTACCTTCTGTACACCACACTAAGGCTAATTGGTTTTCTTCCTTCCCTACCGTTCGGCACCTGCCTATGGTTTGGAGGAAGACTATCCAATAAGCTCAATAGGTGTACCCTCTCCTAATTCTAGGAGCCCTCACAACCTGAGAGAAGACAAAGAGAAAAGGCAACCGAATAATCTTATTCAATCTCTCCAGAACAAAAATCCATCCTCGAATTTGGAACAAGTTCCTTCGAGTTCGTAAGTAACTATACGATGGATTTATCCAATGGAAGTGGATGTTCGTAGTGATACGGGGTGTTCTGGAGAAATGCAAAGGTGATATAGAAGTGGCAATGATATATGCGACACCGTGACATTCCAAAAGCCAAAGTGTTTTAAGAAGGTTCGGTTAACTTGGTTCATGAGTTTTAGTCAAGGGTCGGGCTATGGTCGCTGCCAGAGAGAGAGAAAAGAAACACTCAGCATGCACTCTAACCTAGATCAGAATGGTTAATCACTTTATCTAATCAGGATGGCTCCCACTGTTTTCTCGAATTCTCCTCCAAACCAAAAAGGAGAATTAGTCGGAATCACCCGAGGAGTAATACTACTCATCAGTGGGAATCGGGATCCATCTATCATCGCATGATAACTTGATATAAGCCACTCAAGTCACCACACTCTAGAAGGTATGCGCAAGCCTGGCAAGTTTCCTGTATGTTTGAAACTCCCGATGTGATTTTTACCCCAAGCGGTTTATGACCTTGACAAAGACCAACAAATCATAAACCACAAGTCAAGTTCAACCCGACGTTATCCTGGATTACTCTAGACCCACCCGTACAAACCCTTGATAAAGGCCAACAAGGTTATATGACTGTCCCAGATAATCGCAACTCAATGCAACAGACAAGCAATATCTGGCTACCGCACACTACGCCTTGACAAAGGCCAACAAACGCAGCACGAATACTAGGTACCACCTGAAAGAAATGATGGAGGGCTACGGCTGGTTTTTGGCGAAAAACCTTTAATGTAATGAACTTGATATCGTTGAAGGAACCGAGTGGTTTTATAAATTTATAGTGGCGAAAACTTTTGCTAAAGAGGTCACTCCCGGTGAAGGGATCTCGGCTCTTTCCTCATCTAATGAGGTGCAGGATATGTAGGGTTGTATAGCATGACAACAAGGTTTTGGAAGGCATCACACATGCTATTTAATAAATTTTTGGGGTGCTATGAAACCCTAACCAATATCATAACTCGAGAATTAAGGTTAACTTTGTATGTAAACAACTTTACATCTAAGTGAGAGGGATTACAACCTTTATAGTCCGTTCCTTCGCTTTATAAGCTTCGAGTTGTGGTCCCTTCACTGTGATCATCAATCTCCCGGACTCTAGAGAGGCTCCATGAGGTGAATGATGCATCTTGCTTGAAGTCTTCGAAATCCAAGATGATCTACCTTGAGGAAACACAAACTCAAGCTAACTGTTCACCAATTTAGAATTAGTGAATCTAACACACTAATCTATATGGCTAGTATAGAATAGGATGATGAAGTAGGAATTTTGTTCTCTTTAGTTTTCTTTTTCTCAATTTATTTCATCACAAATGAAAAAGCTAGCAAGCATTTGAGGAAGAAGAAGATGAAGTGATGAGAATAATTGTTGTGTGGTTAGAAATGCAACATTGGGTCAAGTATATCTTCCTTAACCCTTGTAGAGACTTAACCATGAGCTATGGTTAAAGGTATGGTTGATAAATATCTTAAGCTAGACAAAAAGAGTGGACAAAGTCAAAGAAGACTATAAGCTTCTACAAGCTTCAACCATGACAAAAATCCAAAATATTTGAATTACTTAATGATAAATATTAACCTAATCTTAAACCTAGCATGGTTTAACTCTCATAAACCTTAGTTGCATTTATAACCTAGCAAGTTACAATTATACATATCACATATATATAATTTAGTAAAAAAAGAAAAGAATACATTTAACATATATCACATATATATCAATGCATCCAAAATGAGAAAAAGAATTACTTAAGTGAGCTTATATTAGTTAATGTAACATAATATATCATATATATAATTATACATTAAATTATCGAATCAATACTTGATCCGATAATCCGGCTATATCACATATAACCGACTAATATAAAATGTATCATTTCATCGAATTAACACTTGATCCGATGACCCGGCTATATCACATATACCCGGCCGATATCACATATCGTGAGAATAGAATACGGTATCACATACACGTATTATTCTCGGTCCCGCACATATCATATATGTGCTCCTACTCCGTTTCGCCTGAGCCAGGAAACCTCTGTGTAGGACTTTAAAGACTCGTCAATACACCGGCGGTAAATGATGATCATAACAAACACCCACAAGCTGCAAGCGGTCAGCTAAACGAAACAGCCACCCGGGTATTAAGCGATCAGAAGATTAACAAGCAAGCATACTCACACTCCTGCAAATCCAATCAGTAACACTACCGTACAGTTCGGTCTCTTCGTCTGATATGTCGCATATCCACTCTAGGGGTGGTAAATGTCAGACCTCAATAACCGATAAGTCGTGCCGATGTGAGGCTCATAACGGGTTGAGAAACTACTGGTAACACTTACCGGTAGATCTCTATATCAGCCCTGGCCAGGGACTTCCAGTTATAGCCAATCGAACACAGTGCAACATCAACCCCCAATACCGGGAGAGACGAAACCCCTCCTATCACTCATTGCCTCCATGTGATTCGTGACTGTACCCAAAAGCCACCGTTTTGCACGTTCTCATGAACATGGTAAGGTGGAAATCAAAACACAGTAGGAATCACACAAGACTCTATAATGATCTCGGGTCTACAGACTAACCTGTACCAGTGTCACCAGAGAACTGCTATCTGACGATAGGTAAAATACCATCTAGGAGTTCTCGGCGAGTCCGTTCAGTGTACCCAGTCTCCACTGAGCACCCGCATACCATCTTTGATGTCAAACACCAATGGATGTGGAATCATCCACCGCCCATCATATGGATCAAGATGCGTATACGCTAGTCTACTCTGGAGTATCGATGCCCTGTCTCGATATACCCTTGACTAGGAACAATTATAGGATGTATTCGTTGACTACCCTGGCCCCACCAGTATGATCTGCATCATAGTCCTAGTAGTCAAGTACATATCCTAAGGCCTTTATCAACATGTGAGAGCAAGACGGTAAACTTATACAAGTCAACATGTTAAGACAAAGAGCAACCAGATAGAATACTATCATATCGAGCAAGAAAATCCTCTCTCTATATATCCAAGCATTCACTATAATATACATCATATGTACAATAATGGCCACCAAGGCATATAGATAACTAATAGTATCCCACTTGCACTAAGGCCAGCTGTTGTAGTATCTCATACCCAACATCCCGAAGAGTCTCTCAAATTGTATCTGGGGTATGGCCTTCGTGAGTGGATCCGCAGTGTTGTCCTTCGTGTCAACTCTCCTGACCTCGATCTCCCGGCGATCAACTATCTCACGGATCAGGTGATACCGCCTCAGAATATGCCTGGATCTCTGATGGGACCTGGGTTCCTTGGCCAAATACACAGCTCCATTGTTATCATAATACAAAGGTATTAGATGCTCAATGGACGGAACCACTCTAAGTTCAGTTATGAACTTCTTCATCCAGACAGCCTCTTTGGCAGCATCGTTGGCAGCGATGTATTCAGCCTCCATCATCGAGTCTGCCACGGTTTCCTGTTTGGAACTCTTCGAACACACCGCCCTTCCATTGAGGGTAAAGACAAAACTCGAGTGCGACTTAGAGTCGTCCTTATCACTTTGGAAGCTCGAATCGGTAAAGGAATCCACCTGGAGTTCTCTGTTACCATACACCAAGAACATCTCTTTAGTCCTTCTCAAGTACTTGAGAATGTTCTTCATAACTGTCCAGTGATTCTCTCCAGGATCTGCTTAATACTTACTCACTACACTCAGTGAGTATGCTACATCGAGTCTGGTACATAGCATCGCGTACATGATAGAGCCTACTGCCGAAGCATAGGGTATCCCTTGCATGCGAGCTGTCTCCAAATCAGTCTTGGGAGACATCTCTTTGGAGAGAGTGAGTCCAGAGATCGTGGGTAAGTTCCCACGCTTGGATTCTTCCTTACTAAACCACTTTAGTATGGTGTCAATGTACCTGGATTGGGAAAATCCCAATATCCGTTTAGATCTATCTCTATAGATCTTAATCCCCAAAATGCAGGAGGCATCACCTAGATCTTTCATTGAGAATCTATGTGATAAGAAGAGCTTGACCGAGTGCAGCATAGGAACATCATTTCCTTTTAAGAGTATGCCATCCACGTACAATACGGGGAAGACAACCTTACTCTCTGCCACCTTCTTGTATATACAAGGTTCATCTACGTTCTTGATGAAGTCAAACTCTTTGAATACTACATCAAAACAGAAGTTCCAACTCCGTGATACCTGCTTCAACCCGTAGATGGATTTAAGCAACTTGCACACCTTTCCGCTGCTCCCACTGTATACGAAGCCTTCTGGCTGAGTCATGTACACGCACTCTTCAAAATCACCATTTAGAAAGACGGTCTTAACATCCATTTTCCAGATTTCGTAGTCATGGTATGCAGCAATGGAAAGTAAGATCCGGATGGACTTAAGTATAGCCACTGGAGAAAAGGTTTCGTCATAATCCACACCTGGTCGTTGACGAAAACCCTTTGCAACAAATCTAGCTTTGAAAGTCTTAACTTTTCCATCTACACCAAGTTTCTTCTTAAAGATCCATTTGCTCCCAATGGGTTTTACCCTTTCAAGTGCAACTTCCAAAGTCCATACTTTGTTGGTGTACATGGATCCATCTCAGATCGCATTGCATCCAGCCATTTCACAGAGTCCCCACTCGTGATGGCCTGCTCGAAGCTAGTCCGGTCATCATCTTCAATGATGCAATCCTCTCTCCCACCATCTATGAGAAAACCGTAGTATCTCTCAGGTGGATGAGGAACCCTACTAGATCGGCGGAGCGACTGAGGTTCGTTGGCTACTATCGAATCCTCTGGTTCAACTAAATCTTCAGTTGTAGTTTGTTCTGCTGGAACTTCTTCCAGCTCTACCGCTTCGCCACTAATTTCTTTTGCAAGAAATTCCTTTTCTAAAAAGGTGGCATGTTAAGCAACAAACACCTTTTGTTGTTCACTGTGGTAGAATAGATATCCATTCGAATGTTTAGGATATCCAACAAACTTACAAAGAACTGATCGTGCCTCGAGTTTTTCCGGATTTTACCTTTTGACATAGGTCGGACAACCCCATATCTTAACTCGTTTAAGACATGGTCTCTTACCACTCTATATCTCATATGGTGTGGTAGGTACATATTTTGATGGAACCTGATTCAATAGGTATGCTTCTTCTTCAAGCGCATAAACCCAAAAGGAAATAGGTAACTCAGCGGTGCTCATCATAGAGCGCACCATATCTAATAGGGTGCGATTCCTTCGCTCCGATACAACGTTGTGCTGTGGTGTATAAGGAGGAGTAAGCTGAGAGAGAATCCCATTCTCTTTTAGATAGTCCAAGAACTCATTGCTCAAGTATTCTCCTCCTCGATCAGATCGAAGGATCTTAATAATTTTTCCCTTTTGGTTCTCGACTTCGTTTTTATATTCATTGAATTTCTCAAAAGCTTCAGACTTGTGTTTCAACAGGAACACATGTCCGTATCTTGAGAGATCGTCAGTGAATGTAATGAAGTACTCGGAACCATTCCTGGCATGTGTAGACATGGGACCGCATACATCACTATGTATCAGTCCCAAGAGTTCCGTAACTCTTTCTCCGTGTCCACTAAACGGAGTTTTGGTCATTTTGCCTTTGAGACATGAATGATAAGTTTCATAAGATGATAATTCGAACGTATTCAAATATCCATTTTTATGTAACTTAGCTATTCGTGTCGCATTGATATGACCAAGTCTACAATACCACAAGAAGGATCCGTTCATTTCTGAACTCTTCCTCTTATGCGTGTTGTGTACATTAAGAACCGTGGTTTGATTTAGAACGTATATACCATTATTTAACGAGCCTGATCCAATCAACTTTTGATTTAGGAAGATGTTTATAACATTATCCTGTACTACAAAATTATATCCTTCTTTACTTAATAAAGAAACTGATATAAGATTGCATATCAGAGTCGAAATGTAATAGCATTCGTTCAGAATAAATGTATTACCATTTGTTAATACAAGGTGATATTCGCCAACTGCTTTGGCTGCAACATCTGCACCATTCCTTACTCTTACGGAATGATCACCCCTTCCCAGTTCTCTACCTTTCCTTAGCCCATGCAACACATTGCATAAGTGGGATCCCGATGCGGTATCTAATGCCCAGAACGTAGAGTGAACTGAGAAACAGTTCTCGATAACTAACACACCCGAAGAAAATGCATCAACATGCTTATTCTTCATTTGGGCGGCTTGAGAATCCGGATATTCTCCTATCTCCTGTTCAGTCTAATAACAATTATAAGAAAGAACAGAACCAACGTTCCCATGCTCAGTATAACAAGCGGGTTCGGTCAATACATCCATATTATTATCTTGATTAAGGCCTGACATGGTCGCTACCTGGAGAGAGAGAGAAGAAAATATTTTAGCGTATGCTCTTGCAAGATTAGATTGGTTATTATCTTATCTAACCAGGATGGCTCCCACAGCTTTTATCAAATCTTCCTTCAAACCCTGAAAGGTAAGACTAGCCGAGATTAATTACACCTTACAAGTTCGCCAATCTTTTAGCCAGGCCGGCGTTGGTACATTGAGGGAGGTTCCCCGTGTTTTCACATGGACCTAATTAAAATAAACCACGTTTTCCCAAAGGTCTAACCCCGTTAACACCTTTCTAGACACCTACTTGGTCGGCTAATTGTCATGTGTAAAACACTCCCAGGAGTAACTCTTACTCGTAGTGGGTATCGGGATCCAACTATCTCATAGAAGGTATCCAATCTCATTGCAAATTTCAACACTTGAAATTCCCGATAATGCTTTTCCCCTAGCGTGCTATGACTTTGACAGAGGTCAACAAACCATAGTGCACAAGTCAAGTTCAACCCGCCATTTCTTGATTGAATTGAACCCACCCGCACAACCCTTGACAGAAGTCAACAAGGTCTTACGACTACCCTAATCCAATTGCATCTCATGCTTTACAGATAAGTACTAATCATCTACAGCACACTACGCCTTGACAGAGGTCAACAAACGCAGCACGAATACTAAATAATCTTTATCTGAAATGACGGAGGGCAACGCAGGTTTTTAAGAAAACAATGAGCGTAATGAACTAGATATCGTTGTAGAAACAAGTGATTTTTGAAAAAGGAGTGTTTTTGAGGCTTTTACTAGTTCCGCTAAAGAGGTCACTCCCGGTGAAGGGATTTCGGCTCTTTCCTTATCGAATAAGGTACATGATATTTCACAAATACCGCTATACAAAGCAAGAACTATAGAAGCAATAAAAAATAAAACCGAGTGAGTTGTAGCATCTGCTAGTTTCGCTAAAACGGTCACTCCCGGTGAAGGGATCTCGGCTCTTTCCTTATCGAATAAGGTGCTGGATATTCTACAAGGAATACCGCTATGCAAAGCAAAAACTAGAGCTGTCCTTTTTGAAAATTTGATTCTACAACATCTTTTAGGTTTCTATTCTTTCATTAATCTCATTAATGACGTCCCATCATTTATGCTTCCTAAGCATCACAGAAGAAACGAAAATACAACATACGCTTATGCCATCCGCATTCGCCATAATGTTCCGTTATGCACCGTTAGGTTACTTAACTAACGGCATACCGGGACAGGACTAGCGCGGGTGAAAAACTTAAGCAACGTCTACTATATATCTCATATATAATATTTATCCATTCATCTCAGAATCCACAGTGATCACATCACAGAGCAACAGAAGATAACATATGAAATATTGGATATACTAGGACGTCCGTGTTTTATATTGAGCCTGTAGAAAACACGGATTCCACTGTCGCGATGAATAGCCAAACCCAAATCCCTAGACCCCTACGAGAGCGTCAAGCAACCCTACCAATTCTAGGGTTAGGAGACCCGGTCTCGACTCCTCGAGATGGCCTCCCACTGGACCTTAGAACCTGGTTGCTTGTGCTCTCCTCCTTGGGTTTAACCTAATGCGGAAAAGTAAATAATATACAATGGTGACATCATCCTCAACCCGAAAGTGCCCTAATAAAAGAATATTACATACAAAGAATTTTACATGAATGAAAATAAAAACCCTCATCTCACATAAAACCCCCGGCTATTCAAATCATGACGATCCAATATAATATATCACAATAACACATAACATCACATGTCATCAACGTAAGTAAATATGCGTATCCCGATTGTCGTTGACATATAGCACCGAAACCGGCGATACACCACATATTACACTTACGGTCGTAGAAAAAAATGTCAAAGTACAACATTTGGAATCCCTAATAACTTTAGACATCGTAAACCCGAAATATCACATATTACGGATTTCAAGCCTAACTATACAAATTCCACATATTGTATCACATTACAGAAAGTTAGACGACGTAAACAATTTGCTCGAATCAACGAATTCCCAGAATACCCTGAGAGCTCAACACTTGAGCACAATTAAAGTTAACCAGAGACATACCACAGCACCTACAGACCTACAGCTGAAGGGCCCGACCCAAGCCTCTCAAGTGGCGCCGCGGATCCGCCGCCAAAACCATGTTTTAGCCGCGGATCCGCAGCCACTTAAACGATTTAGGGTATCGTTCTTCAGGCGTGTCCATAGAATTCCCTGCATGTTTTTCTGAGTATTTTTAACAAGGAAAAATCCAACTTTTTGAAAAATTTCCAGAGAGGGGGTTTGTTTCGGGTTTTCGGAATTCGATCGGAATTCTAACTTCGTCAAGACAACGCCTAATGCTCTAGCTTGGCTCTGATACTACTGTAGGGTTGTATAGCACGACAACAAGGTTTTGGAAGGTATCATACATGCCATTTTATAAATTTTTGGGGTGCTATGAAAACCTAACCAAGATCTTAACTAGAGAATTAGGGTTAACTTTGCATGTAAATAGCTTTACATCTAAGTGAGAGGGATTACAACCTTTTTAGTCCATTCCTTCGCTTTATAAGCTCCGAGTTGTGGTCCCTTCGCTGAGATCATCAAGCTCCCGGACTATAAAGAGGTGTAATGAGGTGAATGATGCATCTTGCTTGAAGTCTTCGAAATCCAAGACGATCTACCTTGAGGAAACACAAACTCAAGCTAAATCTTCACTAATTTAGAATTAGTGAAGCTAACACACTAATCTATATGGATAGTATAGAAGAGGATGATGAAGTAGGAATTTTGTTCTTTTAGTTTTCTTTTTCTTAATTTATTTCATCACAAATGAAAAAGCTAGCAAGCTTTTGAGGAAGAAGAAGATGAAGTGATGAGAATAATTGTTTTGTGGTTAGAAATGCAACATTGGGTCAAGTATATCATCCTTAACCCTTTTAGAGACTTAACCATGAGCTATGGTTAAAGGTATGGTTGATAAATATCTTAAGCTAGACAAAAAGAGTGGACAAAGTCAAAGAAGACTACAAGCTTCTACAAGCTTCAACCATGACAAAAATCCACAATATTTGAATTACTTAATGATAAATATTAACCCTAATCTTAAACCTAGCATGGTTTAACTCTCATAAACCCTAGTTGCATTTAAAACCTAGCAAGTTACAATTATACATATCATATATATATAATTTAGTAACAAAAGAAAAGAATACATTTAACATATATCACATATATATCAATGCATCCAAAATGAGAAAAAGAATTACTTAAGTGAGCTTATATTAGTTAATATAACGTAATATATCACATATATAATTATACATTAAATTATCGAATCAATACTTGATCCGATAATCCGGCTATATCACATATAACCGACTAATATAAAATGTATCATTTCATTGAATTAACACTTGATCCGATGACCCGGCTATATCACATATACCCGGTCGATATCATATATCGTGAGAATAAAATACGGTATCACATACACGTATTATTCTCGGTCCCGCACATATCACATATGTGCTCCTACTCCGTTTCGCCTGAGCCAGGAAACCTCTGTGTAGGACATTAAAGACTCGTCAGTACGCCGGCGGTAAATGATGATCATATCAAACACCCACAAGCTGCAAGCGGTCAGCTAAACGTAACAGCCACCTGGGTATTAAGCGATCAGAAGATTAACAAGCAAGCCTGCTCACACTCCTGCAAATCCAATCAGTAACACTACCGTACAGTTCGGTCTCTTCGTCTGATATGTCGCATATCCACTCTAGGGTGGTAAACGTCATACCCCAATAACTGATAAGTCGTGCCGATGTGAGGCTCATAACGGGTCGAGAAACTACTGGTAACACTTACCGATAGATCTCCATATCAGCCCTGGCCAGGGACTTCCAGTTATAGCCAATCGAACACAGCGCAACATCAACCCCCAATACCGGAAGAGACGAAACCCCTCCTATCACTCATTGCCTCCATGTGATTCGTGACTGTACCCAAAAGCCACCGTTTTGCATATTCTCATGAACATGGCAAGGTGGAAATCAAAACACAGTCGGAATCACATAAGACTCTATGACGATCTCGGGTCTACAGACTAACCTGTAGCAGTGTCACCAGAGAACTGCTATATGACGATAGGTAAAATACCATCTAGGAGTTCTCTGCGAGTCCGTTCAGTGTACCCAGTCTCCACTGAGCACCCGCATACCATCTTTGATGTCAAATACCAATGGATGTGGGATCATCCATCGCACATCATATGGGTCAAGATGCGTATACGCTAGTCTACTCTGGAGTATCGATGCCCTGTCTCGATACACCCTCGACTAGGAACAATTATAGGATGTACTCGTTGACAACCGTGGCCCCACCAGTATGATCTGCATCATAGTCCTTGTAGTCAAGTACATATCCTAAGGCCTTTATCAACATATGAGAGCAAAACGGTAAACCGATGCAAGTCAACATGTTAAGACAAAGAGCAACTAGATAGAATACTATCATATCGAGCAAGAAAATCCTCTCTATATATATCCAAGCATCCACTATAATATACATCATATGTACAATAATGGCCTCCAAGGCATATAAATAACTAACAGTATACCACTTGCACTAAGGCCGGCTGTTGTAGTATCTCATACCCAACATCCCGAGGAGTCTCTCAAATTGTATCTGGGGTATGGCCTTCGTGAGTGGATCCGCAGTGTTGTTCTTCATGTCAACTCTCCTGACCTCGATCTCCCGGCGATCAACTATCTCCCGGATCAGGTGATACCGCCTCAGAATATGCCTGGGTCTCTGATAGGACCTGGGTTCCTTGGCCAAAGACACAGCTCCATTGTTATCACAATACAAAGGTATTAGATGCTCAATGGACGGAACCACTCTAAGTTCAGTTATGAACTTCTTCATCTAGACAGCCTCTTTGGCAGCATCATTGGCAGCGATGTATTCAGCCTCCTTCGTCGAGTCTGCCACGGTTTCCTATTTGGAACTCTTCCAACACACCGCCCTTCAATTGAGGGTAAAGACAAAACTCGAGTGCGACTTAGAGTCGTCCTTATCACTTTGGAAGCTCGAATCGGTAAAGGAATCCACCTGGAGTTCTCTGTTACCATACACCAAGAACATCTCTTCAGTCCTTCTCAAGTACTTGAGAATGTTCTTCACAGCTGTCCAGTGATTCTCTCCAGGATCTGCTTGATACCTACTCACTACACTCAGTGAGTATGCTACATCAAGTCTGGTACATAGCATCGCGTACATGATAGAGCTTACTGCCGAAGCATAGGGTATCTTTTGCATACGAGCTCTCTCCAAATCAGTCTTGGGAGACATCTCTTTGGAGAGAGTGAGTCCAGAGATCGTGGGTAAGTTCCCACGCTTGGATTCTTCCATACTAAACCTCTTTAGTATGGTGTCATTGTACCTGGATTGGGAAAATCCCAATATCCATTTAGATCTATCTCTATAGATCTTAATCCCCAAAATGCAGGAGGCATCACCTAGATCTTTCATTGAGATTCTATGTGATAAGAAGAGCTTGACCGAGTGAAGCATAGGAACATAATTTCCTATCAAGAGTATGCCATCCATGTACAATACGAGGAAGACAACCTTACTCTCTGCCACCTTCTTGTATATACAAGGTTCATCTACGTTCTTGATGAAGTCAAACTCTTTGACTACTACATCAAAACAGATGTTCCAACTCCGTGATACCTGCTTCAACCCGTAGATGGATTTAAGCAACTTGCACACCTTTCCGCTGCTCCCACTGTATACGAAGCTTTCTGGCCGAGTCATGTACACGCACTCTTCCAAATCACCATTTAGAAAGACGGTCTTAACATCCATTTGCCAGATTTCGTAGTCATGGTATGCAGCAATGGAAAGTAAGATCTGGATGGACTTAAGCATAGCCACTGGAGAAAAGGTTTCTTCATAATTCACAACCGGTCGTTGACGAAAACCCTTTGCAACAAGTCTAGCTTTGAAAGTCTCAACTTTTCCATCTACACCAAGTTTCTTCTTAAAGATCCATTTGCTCCCAATGGGTTTTACCCTTTCAGGAGCAACTTCCAAAGTCCATACTTTGTTGGTGTACATGGATTCCATCTCAGATCGCATTGCATCAAGCCATTTCACAGAGTCCCCACTCGTGATGGCCTGCTCGAAGCTAGTCGGGTCATCATCTTCCATGATGCAATCCTCTCTCCCACTATCTTTGAGAAAACCATAGTATCTCTCAGGTGGATGAGAAACCCTACTAGATCGGCCGAGTGGCTGAGGTTCGTTGGCTACTATCGAATCCTCTGGTTCCACTAAATCTTCAGTTGTAGTTTGTTCTGCTGGAACTTCTTCCAGCTCTACCGCTTCGCCACTAATTTCTTTTGCAAGAAATTCCTTTTCTAAAAAGGTGGCATGTTGAGCAACAAACACCTTTTGTTGTTCACTGTGGTAGAATAGATATCCATTTGAATGTTTAGGATATCCAACAAACTTACAAAGAACTGATCGTGCCTCGAGTTTTTTCGGATTTTACCTTTTGACATAGGTCGGACAACCCCATATCTTAACTCGTTTAAGACATGGTCTCTTACCACTCTATATCTCATATGGTGTGGTAGGTACAGATTTTGATGGAACCTGATTCAATAGGTATGCTGCTGCTTCAAGCGCATAACCCTAAAAGGAAATAGGTAACTCAGCGGTGCTCATCATAGAGCGCACCATATCTAATAGGGTGCGATTCCTTCACTCCGATACAACGTTGTGCTGTGGTGTATAAGGAGGAGTAAGCTGAGAGAGAATCCCATTCTCTTTTAAATAGTCCAAGAACTCATTGCTCAAGTATTCTCCTCCTCGATCAGATCGAAGGATCTTAATACTTTTTCCTTTTTGGTTCTCGACTTCGTTTTTATATTCATTGAATTTCTCAAAAGCTTCAGACTTGTGTTTCAACAGGAATACATGTCCGTATCTTGAGTGATCATCAGTGAATGTAATGAAGTATGAGGAACCATTCCTGGCATGTGTAGACATGGGACCGCATACATCACTATGTATCAGTCCCAAGAGTTCCGTAACTCTTTCTCCGTGTCCACTAAACGGAGTTTTGGTCATTTTGCCTTTGAGACATCAATGCCAAGTTTCATAAGATAATAATTCGAACGTATTCAAATTTCCATCTTTATGTAACTTAGCTAGTCATGTCGCATTGATATGACTAAGTCTACAATGCCACAAGAAGGATTCGTTCATTTTTGAACTCTATGACGATTTCGGGTCTATAGACTAACCTGTACCAGTGTCACCAGAGAACTGCTATCTGACGATAGGTACAATACCATCTAAGAGTTCTCGGCGAGTCCGTTCAGTGTACCCAGTCTCCACTGAGCACCCGCATACCATCTTTGATGTCAAACACCAATGGATGTGGGATCATCCATCGCCCATCATATGGGTTAAGATGCGTATACGCTAGTCTACTCTGGAGTATCGATGCCCTGTCTCGATACACCCTCGACTAGGAACAATTATAGGATGTACTCGTTAACTACCCTGGCCCCACTACTATGATCTGCATCATAGTCCTAGCAGTCAAGTACATATCCTAAGGGCTTTATCAACATGTAAGAGCAAGACGGTAAACCAATACAAGTCAACATGTTAAGACAGAAAGCAACCAGATAGAATACTATCATATCGAGCAAGAAATTCCTCTCTATATATATCCAAGCATCCACTATAATATACATCATATGTACAATAATGGCCTCTAGAGCATATACATAACTAACAGGATATTCCAAACTGAATACCACGATGCAAAGCAAGAGGAAACGACTATAGTGAAGTTATTACGTTGACGCAAACTTTTACTCAAGGGGTCACTCCCGATGAAGGGATCTCGGCCCTTACCTCGTCGAATGAGGTGCTGGATATTCATAACCGAATACCACTGTGCAAAGCAAAAGAGAACGTCTGTAATGTCAGTTTTTAAAAACTTGGTTCCAACAACATCATATAGGTTTGTTTTATCCTTGCATTGATAAGAATCAATGCAGTCCCATCAATTAATCACACCAGAAAAGAACGAAAATAAAATGTACGTATATGCCATCCGCATTCGCCACTGGGTCCCGTCATCACTCGTTAGGTTACTTAACTAACGACAGAGCGGGGACTGGACTAGCGCGGGTGACAAATATATACAACATCTACTAGAATATATATAAATATATATAACAATTGTCCCAGGCATGATATAAAGCAACATCACAGAAGCATCACAGAATGGTGGATAAACTTGGAGCCCCGAGTTTCACTTGAGCTGCAAATAAGACCCGACGTTCCCTATCGTGTGGATAGCGTGTGCAATAAAACCTAGACCCCTACGAGCACGGCAAGTTACCTGCCAGAACCAGAAGGGAGGCAACCCCCTTCAATAACGTGATTGGGCCAGCCAGCACTTCACAGAATCCGGTAACTTGATCACCCCTTTGTGGGTCAACCTATACCCCCTACGAGTGCGGCGAATAGCCCGCCAATTCTAGAATAAGGTCCCCACCGTCTCAACGCCATGAGATGCGGACCCGTTGCCCTCTAGAACCCGACTATTTGTGCACTTCACCGCGGGGTAATCCTAGTACAGAAAAAAAAATAATATACAAGGGTGACATCGACCTCAACCCGGTCGTGCCCCAAACAAATAATATACAAACTAGCAGTGACGGCAGTCCACATGTCGGACGCTCACCCCGCAATATCAAATATATAAATGAAACTAAACATACTAACATTGCACCCAAGCTATCCACCACGATGATCCAACCAACATCACAGCACAACACAGAACATCAACGTGAATGTCACGTTCGCAAACTCGTCTAAAAGGACATATAGCAATTAGACGAGTTATACCAATCAAATGACATTCACGGTTGCAGATAGTAATGTAAGTACTGATAAACATTTAAACAGTGCTAAATTATCGACTTCGAAACACCCAGAATTACCCATGAAGAAAAGATAACAAAATATCCAAAATGGGGAAAACAAACAATACCACTGCACCAATATTCCAGAGACTAAACCACACCAAAAATTTCAAGCCAAAACTCCAAGTTTGGACCGGCCTGGTCGGATTTTTGAGCAATGTGCTCGGGTCAATTTGGGTAGAATTGGCTCGTATTTAGGGTGTGGTCTAGTGGTCATCTCAGTAGTCTTCTGCAGTTGTTTAAAATTTTTTTTGAAGACTTTGAAAATCGACAGAGAGTGAAATCTGCAGTGCATCGTTTTCGGGTTGTTTCAATTTCGATACTTTAACATTGTCTAAACTAGCTAGCTAAGGGTTTAAAGGCTGGCTCTGATACAGCGCCCCGGCAATCAAACCGTAGCCAAATGTGGAACAAAAATTTACTAAACTGGAGCTACCATTACCCAATGCCCGGATCTACCTTAAACCCTAAACTAGAAAGCTAATAAAGAAGTTAGAATGATTATACCGAGTTGATCCGTGTCCTTCGGTCTTCATTCCAAGCTCCTAGTGGTTCCTTGATCAAGTTTGGTTGCCGGTCTTCCTCCATCTACGATGATCCACCTAAGGGAAACGGCGCAAACTTCAGCTTCGTCGAACGAGGCAACCGACACTCCAAGGTTGCTTGTAATGGAGAGTTGAGGTGTAGGAGTGTGTCACTATATTTTTCTCTCATCACCTTTGCTCAAAGGAGCAACCATAGAAGATGAAGGAGGTGAGGAAACAATGGCATGAGCAACTAAAGAAAATGCTAAGTCTTTTGTGTGAATGAGAGTGAGAGAGTTGCAAGTGAAGAAAAATAAGTGAAGTCAATTATGAGCAAGCCCCCACCAAGGATGTGGCTGCCCCCTCTCTCTCTCATGCACAAAATATCTCATTTCTTTTACCAATAAACAATTGTGAACCATACCTCTCTACATGCCTCAAGCCATGCTCATGCCACCTCACCCCCTCCACCTCATTTCCCAAATTAATTTTCTAAAAAAGAAAATCAATTAATGAGGTGGACATCTTCTAGAAACTATTCCGTATAAATACGGAATACAACCCGGTATACGTATCGAAATACATATACGCATATTCGTACAAAAATACGAATAGCCAAAAGAGAAAATGAATAGTGAAAAATAATACTAGAATATAAATACATATATAAATTATTAAATCAAAACCTGATTTAACAATCCTGCTTAATCCTAAGCCGGTAATATTATCAACCGTCCGATTAAAGTCTGTGCAGCCTGTACACATATTTAATCGAACACCTGTATGTACCAACATACGTCATCTACACCATATCGCCTGAACCATGAAAACCCTCTGTGTGGGACTCTAAAGACTCATCAATACGCTAGCAGTGGGTTTAACCACAAGCACGTCAGAGGCACTAGTTGTACGTAACGGCTACCCAGGTATTGAGCGAAAGGGAGGCCGACGAGCAAACTCATCCTGAACCCCTACTGAGCCTGACAGTGACAATATCCGTACAGTCCGGTCTGTTCGTCTAAGAGTATCGCATATCGAGTCTAGGGGGTGGATAAAGTCAGACCCCTAACAACGCGACATTTAGTATCGGCATGAAACCCATCACCACCTGAGAAACTATCGATCCTGGATCGATAATTCTCGTCCACCATGGCCATGAATTTCTGGTGATGGCCACCCGTGCACAACGCGACATCAACCCTTAATACCGGGAGAGACGAATTCCCGATGATCCGATCACTGCTTCCATGTGGCTCGGGACTGTACCCAACTAAAACCTGTTTGCACGACTCCTTTGAGTCTTGGTAGGGTAGTAATCAAAGCACAGTAGGAACTCACACGAGACAAATGACGATCTCAGGTCGACAGACTAACCTGTACACATGACACCTGGGAACTACTATCTGACAATAGGTATAATACCAACTAGCACGTTCCCGGCGAGTCCGTCCAGTGTACTCATAACCCAATGAGCATCTGTATACTATCTTAGGTGAACAAACTAACACCAATGGCTTATGAGACCTGGCCACCGCCCCTCGTCGGGGTCTCCATCAGTATACACTAGTCTACACTGGAGTATCGATGCCCATTCTCGATACTCCCATGACTAGGGACATTTAAGGATGTGCTTATAGACCCCCAGCTCCCACGTATATGATCTCCATCATAATGTTGGTAGTCAAGCAAGAATCCTATGGGCTCTATCAACATGTACATGATGATAAAGAAAAACCAGACAGAATACTATCATCTCGAGTAAGTCTGTTCTATCGGTATAGGTCTTCACTCAATCATCATAATCACCTTCCCGCGACTATAATAATTGCCTTGAGGGCACTATAGCCAACACCATCGCCCCATACAGGGTCAAGAAATGTACACACTAGTCTACTCTGGAATATCGATGCCCTGTCTCGATATTCTCTCGACTAGGAACAATTGAAGGATGTGCTTGTGGACTAACCAGGTCCCAGTAGTATGATCTTCATCATAGTCCTGGTAGTCAAGACTACATCCTAATGGCTTTATCAACATGTATATGAGAGACAGTATAATAATACCAGTGAACATGTTAAGATAAAGGTAACCAGATAGCATACTATCATGTCGAGCAAGAAAGTCTTCCATATATATGTTCAAGAATCCACTATATCATACAATAATGGCATCTACGGCATACATATCACTAACATAATCATCGTAAGGACGTGGTCCCCTACAAATGACCCGACAGCCAACCTCGCCTGAAGCAATTCCTTCGAGGTCTCATATCTTGCGATACGAGATTGCTCTCCATATAAATGTTTGGTATGGATGAAGATGGAAGCTAAGTCCATCTTCTCGTGCTGCCTCTGGTGTTCACTATCCATTGAGGCCAACACGAGGCACTTAGCATTCACACTGTCTTTTTTCCCTTGTCTTACGGATATCAACATCCGCGACGGTGGAATCTGGACCTGGGACGGCAGGGGCTTTAGTAGTAAGGAGGTGGCTCAGCTTGTCAAAAGTAATGGACATCTGGACAAACCTTTGCCAATCAATATAGTTTGGCCCAGTCAATTTATTATCTAGCTGTAACCTATGTCTGGTCATCTGGTCGCTGCAATTAGGAGAGAAAAGAGAAACACTCAGCATGACGCTCTTGCAAGTTTAGATTGGTTATTAGTTTGTTTAAACAGGATGGCTCCCACTGTATTTCGAATCCTTCCTCAAACCATAAAAGAAAAATTAGTCAGGATTAATCTCACTCTTACAATACTTGCTTAACCTTTCGGCCAGGTTGGTGTTGGTACTTCGAGGGAGGTTTTCTAACGCTTTTGTGAAGTTCCTTAATTACATTACCTCTTTTCCCTAGAGGCGTAGCCCCTCTAACACCATTCTAGACACCTACTTGGTTTATAGCATTGATTGTTTAGTGAAAAAAATCTCCCGAGAAGTATCGGATACTCACAGTAGGATCGGGATCTAAATATCATCGTGTGACAACTTTGAAGGAACCCTACCAAAATCATCACACTCCAAATGGTATGCAACAATAGCAAGTTTCGGTTTTCTTAGAAACTCCCAATATGGATTTTTACCCCAAGCTCTAATGACCTTGACGAAGGCCAACATATCATAAGTCGCAAGTCAAGTTATATCCATCATTGTCCAGGTTAATTTAAACCCACCCATACATACCCTAGACGAAGGCCAAAATAGCAGTACGACTGTCCCAAACCAATGCATCTATGTATGCTACAGATGAATATTCAGCAGCTACTAATCACTATGCATTGGCGAAGGTTAAAATACATAGCTTGAATACTACTGAATACCCAACTTAAATGACAGAGGGCTATGAATGGTTTTGAAGAAACCGTGAACGTAATGGACTTGATATAATCGAAGGAACCATGATAGCTTTAAAAGGAGTGGTTTAAGCTCCGCATTTAAAAGTTTGCTTTTTGAAAAAACTGAGTGGTTTTGAAATTGTTCCAACGATTTAGCTTTGGTTTGTTTGCTTTGCATTAAACATATAATGCAGTCCCATCATTTATACCTACCATTGCAGAAAGAAACGAAAATACCACATACGCTTTTGCCATCCGCATTCTCCACTGGGCCCCATCTTACACCGTTAGGTTACTTAACTAACGCCAGAGCGGGGGCTGGACTAGCGCGGATACAAAACATAAGCAGCGTCTATTATATAACATATATAATATATCCATTCGTTTCACGCAATAATAGGCATTCCATATCACAGATGAACATATTGGATATACTAGGAATTCCGCATTTCGTTTAAGCCCATAACGAAAGACGGATTCTACGATCATGATGAATAGCCAAACCCCACCCTAGAACCCTACGGGTGCGGCAAACTACCCTCCAAATTCCCGAAGTGAAGCAGCCTCCCTCAGTAAAATGAGTAGGCCACTCGGCACTTCAAGAACTCGGTAGTTATTGCACCCCACCTTGGGTCTATCCTAGGAGCAAAAAACAGTAAATGAAATAATACAACGGCGGCTACAACCTCAACCCGGATATGCCCCGCAAAATAATATTACATCACTTTACAAATTACATCGAATGAAAGAAAGAAAACTCTCTTCTCACATCCCCCGGCTATTCATCATCGACGATCCAATATTCCATATCCACAAACCAATAACAACAGCAACACAGATATGTGCAACCCCTAACCAACCTACATAAAGCAATTAGCGGAAGTTTACGAACACATATAACAACTGAAACATGTTAAACGACGTTAAAACTGCACTTCGAAATACTCTGTATTGCCACAATAGAGAATTGACAGTATATTCAATTTTAGCAAAAGCAAACAACACCTGAAACCCTAAATCCAAGTGACAAGAACACAGAAAAAACCCAAGACAAATCTCCATACTTCAACTGGTGAGGCCGGTCATTTTGGCACTTTGGCTGGCCAGAGTATGGTAGAATTGCCTCGTTTTTGTTCTGTGCTCATCTCACAACCAAAGGAGCACTCTGCAATTGTTTTAAAAAAATTATAGCCTCTGAAAAATTCGACAGAAACTTGGATCTATGTTTCGATGTTTCGGAGTTATTTCGGTTTCGTAGTTTTACATGTTGTCTAAACTGTTAGTTAGGGTTTAGTAGGCTCTGATACAACTGTAAATCGATATCGCACACCTCGCGGGTTCGTGGGGAGGCGGAATACGCAAAAAATGATTTTTACGGGCTTCGCAACACCGACTTGAACTTCAGGATCGATACTAAACCCTAACAAGCAGAACTGTATGAGGTTAACTACACGGAAAGAATGTTATACCTCACAGTATCATGTCCTTCGGGTCTTCTTGTTGTCCTCCTCCTTGTCATAAGCTCCTCGGATCGTATACGGATCGGGCCTCCTCGTCGGTCTCCTCAAGTCAAAGATGATCCACCCGAAAGTCTATAGTCCGAGCTCCACCCTCAAATCCGAGGTAACTAAGGCACCTAGTTCGCTAAACTAGATGTCTTAGATGATGTAGAGAGTGTAGATGGATTAGTTAGTCTCTAAATACCCTAGGTTTCTCAATACATGAGACGTGAAGGTTATGAGGAAGAAGAAGGGGAGCTTGAGTAAAAGAGAATGAAGCAAGCACATTAGAAAATGAGATGGCTAGTTTGTGATGAATAATGAAGCATACCAATAATGCATAAGATAAATATCTCACCAAAATATCAAGCATGCTTCATGAGTCACCCAGTGAGTCACCCCATGAGTCACCAAGAGCCATGCTTCATTTAATGTAAACCTCCACCTCATACCTCCACCTCATTTATCTTTTAATCAAAAGATTAAATACAAAATGAGGTGTCTTCTTCTAGAAGTATACTTGAGCAAATTACAAGAATACCCCTCACCGTATATACATACCCGTATCTGTATTCCGAAAAATATGAATACAAAGAGTCGAAAATAATCCAAGAATATAATACTAGGATCCGGCTTAAACCAAAGCCCACTAGTATTATCCGCCCGAACATCATACATGCACAAGTACACGTATGTGATCGAAGCCCTGCCGAAAAACCATACAGCCTCTACATCTTTTGCCCGATGCAGGGAAACCCTCTGTGTGGGAATCTAAAGACTCGACACTACGCTGGCAGTGGATTTAACCACAAGCCATCAGCGGTACTAGCTGAACGTAACGGCTACCCAGGTATCTGTCGATAAGAAGGCCGATGAGCAAACTCATCCGAACTCCTATTGAGCCTTTCTGTGACAATCTTCGTACAGTCCGGTCTGTTCGTCTAAGAGTATCGCATATCGGGCCTAGGGGAGGTAACTGTCAGACCCCTAATAGCGCAATAAGTCGTGTCGGAGTGTAGCCCAAAACACCCTGAGAAACTACTGGAGTACCTACCAGTAAATATCGCTTTCCCTGGCCAGGGACTTTATGTAATGGCTTTTCGAACACAGCGTGATATCAACCCCAAATACTGGGAGAGACGAATCCTATCTAACCGCCACTGCCTCCAAATTCTTTAGGACTGCACCCAACTACTACCTGTTTGCATGACTCCTTTGAGCCGTGGTAGGTAGTAATCTAAGAACAGTGGGAACACACTCGAGGCGAAGTAGCAGTGTCAAGTCGACGGACTAAGTTGTACTTGTAAGTGCACGGCGGCGCCCCGGCCGTCAAGCCGACGGCCAAATGCGGAAACGGTGATATACTTAAATTTTTGCGGACTTAGCAAACCGGCACCACCGCGCACTAAACACCCGGATCGTGCCATTAAACTAGATCTAGCTAACTAAAAGACGGGTTAGAGATATACCGACTGATCCGAGTCCTCCGGTCTTCATCTCCACTCCGATCTCCTCGCGGGATCTCCGGTCGTCGCCTCTTCACCGGAAGGGCACCACGTCGCCTGCATCTTTTACGGGCTCCCGACTCAATACCGAGGCAACTCGGGCGCGAAGTTGGCTAGCCGACGCGCCCAAGATTAGCTGTAGAATAATGTAGGAAACTTGTCTCTTGGGGTTTATGATATAGTTGCCATGATGGAGGAATTTGCACAAAGATATTCATGGATCAAAACTTGATGAAGAATGGAGCCTCCTAGCAAATGAGCTCGGCCAAGCCATTTTATGCTCACTGGAAAAAATGAAGTGGGAAGTATTTTTGGTGCTCTGTTGAATTCTTTATGGGTGAACTCTTTAATTAAAAACCATGCAAAATGAAAAATCATTCTTCACAGCACACACACACACATAGAAGAGGGGCCCACGAAATTAAGCATCAAAGAAATAAATCCTTATTCATATCATCCTCCAGCACACTCCATTAAATAATCCACTAAAATTAAAACCCCACTCCAAAAATCCACAGTGGCCGGCCCATCACTAACCCATACCCAATCATGTCAAAATAAATGCAAGGGATGGAGCAAAGGATAATGATGCTATCATATCAATCTTTTACATAAAACCCCTCCACAAATGTGTTATTTGCAAACTTGCAAATAACACCCTCCATCGAAAAAGTCCGGCCGGGAAAGAACAAAGGAAAACCGGCCGGAACGGAATGCAAACTGGCAACTCCAGAAAACTGGTCCCGTAATAAATTACAGGAAAACCCCGATACTGTGCATACACACCCGCATCTGTATTCCGTCCGGATACAAATGCAAAGAGACAAAACTACACTATCAAATACTAGGATCCGGCTTAAGCCAAAGCCGGCTAGTAAAAACCGTCCGATCACGATCCGTGCAATACCGCACGTATCTGATCGAACCCTGCCATATCTCCATACGGCCTCTACAGCGTTTCGCCCGAAAACTTGAGTAACTGGAAGTGTGGTGGACTCTAAAGACTCGTCAATACTATGGCTGTGGATTTAACCACTAGCACGTCAGAGGTATAAGCCAATACGTGACGGGCCACCAGCTATTGACTAAAAGGGACGTCGATGAGCGAACTCATCCTGACACCCTACTGAGCCTGTCAGTGACAATATCCGTACAGTCCGGTCCGTTCGTCTATGAGCATCGCATGTCGGGCCTAGGGGGTTGGTAAAAGTCAGACCCCCAAAAGCGGTACAAGTCGTGTCGGAGTGTAGCCCAGAACACCCTGAGATACTACTGGAATACCTACCAGTAAATCTCCTGCCTTGGCCAAGGACTTCGTGTAATGGCTCTCCTAGACACAGCGCGACCTCACCCCCAATACCGGGAAAGACGAACCCCTGAAGATCCGCTCACTGCCTCCATGTGGCTCGGGACTGTACCCAACTAAAACCTGTTTGCACGACTCCTTTGAGCCGTGGTAGGGTAGTAATCAAAGCACAGTGGGAACTCACACGAGACAAATGACGATCCCCAGGTCGATGAACTAACCTGTACACACGTCACCTGGGAACTGCTATCTGACGTCAGGTATAAGACCAACTAGCATGTTCCCGGCGAGTCCTGTCCGGTGTACTCATAACCCAATGAGCACCTGTATACATCTTAGGTGAACCAACTGACACCAGTGGCTTGTGAGACCGGCCACCGCCCCTCGTCGGGGTCTCGACTGTATACACTAGTCTACTCTGGAGAATCGATGCCCTGTCTCGAAACTCCAACGACTAGGGACCTTTTAAGGATGTGCTAATAGACTCCAGCTCTCACTTATATGATCGCCCTCATACTGCCGGCAGTCAAGCAAGAATCCTAGGGGCTCTATCAACGTGCAATAGCGACCTGTCAGGTCACCTAAAGCAGTACACGATGATAAAGGTAAACCAGATAGCAAACTATCATCTCGAGTAAGACTGTCGTATCGGGATAGGTCCTCCCTCAATCATTGCAATCACGTGCCTGTGATCCAATAATTGACTCTGAGGGCACTATCTCCAACAATCTCCCACTTGCACTCAAGGCTAATTATTGCGATGTCGCATACTCACAGCCCGTGTGATACCGAACACCCAACTCCTCTACAAGTCAGTCTCACAAAGCTCGTTTGCGAGACTATTGCGTTCGAGGAATAGCCTCAGCGAGTGGATCCGCTCTGAAGTTTCTTTCTATGTCTCTCTCTATATCTCAAGTTCGCGGAGAAAGCCATCTCCCGAAATGAGCAATACCTGTCTTAGAATGTCTGGATGTCTGATGGGACCTAGCTCATAAATGAACTCCAAATCCAAACTTCTCAGACTGTATCGTCAACTGAACTTAATCAGTATCTCGCGCCATGCCTCCCTCAGTATTGCCTTGGATCACCTGTCCAAAATACTGCCCCTCGTTAGAGGGAAAACTATAACTCTGACAACCTCCTTGTCGTCCATGTCACTTTGGAAGCCTGGAATGATAACAGTTTCCTGAATGAGGCTGTCGTTATCATATCCCTAGAACATCCACTTATGTTCTAAAACTGCTTCCGATTGTTTCTCCAGGATTGGATCAATATCAACTTATTGCATCTAGTGCAAGAACAACATCTGGTGTGGTACTTGACATCTCATGATTGACTCAATTACCTAAGCAAGTGATCTGCCAATCATGCACATCCCTCTCTACTTTAGTCTATAAGACGCCTTTAGAGAGGGTGACTCCATTACCTGCAGGTACACTACCATGCCAGGAGTCGTCCATTCTAAATACTCTTAGAATGCTGTCAAAGTACCCTGATTGGGAAACCACCCAAATCTAGATCTAAAACCATAGATCTAGTAACCAGTATGTCTGATATAATGTCCAAGTCCCATGTGGAGAAACCACTGTGTGACGACCAAAATATAACCGATCGTAGTATAGGAATATCACTTCCTACTACCTTCTCAACAGATCCATCCCCTATTCTGATGACGTCAAACCTATGACTGTCACATCAGAAATAGATAATCTAACTCCGCTATATCTGCTTTAGTCTATAAATAGACATAAGCCTGACGTCCACCAATACTTCCACTGCTCCCATTGACTACGAAAACCCTCTGGCAGAGTCATATAGATGTGCACTTCTAAAGCTAGTTTAGAACGACGCTATACTCATCCTCCTGCCGGGTCTCGCAGTCTGGAACAACAACAATGGCAAGTGTGGGTAAACAAGAACTTCCCTGTCACCGTCCTTGAGGCTACCGGAGTACCTCTCGGGTGCCTGAAGTTACCCACCTTATCTGCGGAGTGGCCAATGGAATGTCAAATCAGATTGAATCTTTAGGTTCCTTATCAAATCTTCAGTAATCGTTTGCGGTTCTGGAATCACTTCCAGTTCTACCATACTCCCACTACTGTTTTTGAAAAAATAACCATTTCTTTTTAAAATGTGGCGAGTTAAGAACAATATCACTATTGATCTTCTAGATGGTAGAAAATCAACCCTCGTCATAGCCTGGGTCAACCTACAAACAGCCATTACAGAAACGTGCCTTGAGTTATCCAGAGTCTGGTTTTAATCATAAGCCGGACAACTCCCCTTACCTTAACAATGTTAAGATATGAACTGTACTATATCCAATATAGAACCAGAGGCACTGATTTAATTGAACCAGATTCAAATGATGCAGCTGTCTCCAGTGCATGTCAACTAAATGGAGAGAGGCCGATCAGCGTTACTCAACTTAGGAATGCTTCCAATTATGAGTAACCTGAAAGAGAAGCAATTTCTCTTTATCATTACTATCAACTGAATACCATACACAAGTATCTACATTTTCGATTACTTTGAAGAATCCCGATACTTGCTACACCTGGTTCTCTACTCTATTCAAATACCTATAACTCCTCAAAACTTAGACCCTGTGTTTCTACGAAACACATGTCTAAGAACTAAAGAAGTTAAAAGTAAACAGAATATAGTATGAGGACCAACCCCTCTGTCCTAATGGACACTGGACAATATACAATACTCTGTATAAGTCCGCTGAGTCTAATAACTCTATTACTGTGTGTCGCAGGTTGAAAACTGTACATATGGTTAAGAAGAATTACACCGCTGTTTAATGCTCCTTACCTAACCATCCACTGATATAGGTAAATGTCATCGACATAATATCAAAAGGTATATCTCACTCTACGAAAATAGACGTACAGATATATCAATTTGAAATTGGTGCACAACAGCGGATATTCAAAACCAAATATTTGCCGATCGGCAAACTACCCAGGTGACTTCCTCAAATATCACCGATTACAACGAATCCCGATATAATGAGGATGATCACCCAATTCCCAATAACTTACTCCCACTCATCATCTGTAAAACCATACAGATGTGAGAATCAAACCTGGTAAATACATACCCTGGAGCAAGTGTCTAATCAGGAAATCAGTTTTCTTTTAACAGTACACAGTTGAACTGAAACATTGAAATGTTTCGATGGGGTATCCTGGTATTCCTAGTAATGCCTCTACCATTATCCAGATTCACAACTATAACCGCATAATTCTTTGCCACCTCTCCAAATCCCTTTATATGTCTTTAGTCATTACCTTCTGCACACCCCTTTAGGCCAATTGGTTTTCTTCCTTCCCTACCGTTCGGCACCAGCCTATGGTTTGGAAGAAGACTATCCAATAAGCATAATGGGTGTACTGTCCTAGTCCTAGGAGCACTCGCAATGCGAGAGAAGGTGAGGATAAAAGACAACCGAATAAACCTTATTCCTATTTCTACTGGACCAGAATCCATCCCCGAACTGGAACAAGTTCCTTTCGAGTTCGTATATAACCATACGATGGAGTATCCAATAAACTGTGGATCTTCGTAGTGATACGGAGTGTCCTGGAGAAAATACAAAGGTGATTTAGGATTGGCGAAGAAATACTTGGTTTGGTCGTGAATATCAGTCGCAATTTACTTTGCCCTCTTACTAATTCCTTGCTTTGTCTTAATCTTAATACCTTCTGCACACCGTTTAGGATAATTGGTTTTCTTCATTCCCTACCGGTCGGCACCAGCCTAAGGTTTGGAAGAAGACTATCCAATTTGCGTAATAGGTGTACTATCTCCTAAACTAAGGAGTACTCGTAACTTGAGAGAAGGCAAAAAGGGAAAAACAACTGAATAATCCTATCCATTTTCTCCAAAACCGGAAACCATCCTCGAATTCCTTCGAGTTCGTATCTAACCATACGATGGCTTTGTCCAATGGAAGTGGACGTTCGCAGTAATACGGGGTGTCTTGGAGAAAAGGGTAAAAGTAGGAGTGGCAATGAGGTCTGCAACTCTGACAATCCAAAAGCCTGTGTTAAGAAGGTTCGGTCAACTTGGTCACTGAGTCAAAGTCTTAGGGTTGGGTCAATGGTCGCTGCCAGAGAGAGAGAGAAAAGAAACACTCAGCGTGCACTCTAACCAAGATCAGAATGGTTACCAATTTATCTAATCTGGAAACCTCCCACTGTACCTCAAATTCTCCTCCAAACCTGAAAGAAGAATTAGTCGGGGTCACCCGAGGAGTAAACTAACTCATCAGTGGGAATCGGGATCCAACTCTCATCGCATGATAACGTGACGGAATCCGCTCACGTCATGACACTCCAGAAGGTATGCGCATATCTGGCAAGTTTCAGTTCTTTTGAAACTCCCGATGTGATTTCTACCCCATGCTCTTATGACCTTGACTAAGGCCAACAAATCATAAGTCACATGTCAAGTTCTACCCGTCATTGTCCAGGTTGATTTGAACCCACCCGTACAAGCCCTTGACTAAGGCCAACAAGGCTATACGACTGTCCCAAACCAACGCATCTATCTATGCTGCATATGAATAACCAACAGCTACCAAACACTGTGCCTTGACTATGGCCAACAAACACAGCTTGAATACTATTGACTACCCATATGAAACGACGGAGGGCTACGAATGGTTTCTGGCGAAAACCTTTAACGTAATGAACTTGATATCGTTGAAGGAACGGATAGCTTTTTAGAAAATATAGTGACGAAGACCTTTACTAAAGAGGTCACTCCCGGTGAAGGGATCTCGGCTCTTTCCCCGTAGAATGGGGTGCAGGATATTCCAAATGAATACCACGGTGCAAAGCAAAAGTAATCGGCTATAGTGAAGTTAATGCCCTGACGTAAACTTCTGTCCAAGGGGTCACTCCCGGTGAAGGGATCTCGGCCCTTGCCTCGTCGACTGAGGAGCAGGATATTCCAAATGAATACCACGATGCAAAACAAAAGTGAACGTCCTTGCAATAACAGTTTTTTGAAAAGTGTTCCAACAACATCAGAATAGGTTTGTTTTAACTTGCATTGATCCGAATCAATGCAGTCCCATCAATTGATCACACCACAAAGAACGAAAATATACTGACGTACGTATATGCCATCCGCATTCGCCACTGGGTCCCGTCATCATCCGTTAGGTTAGCTAACTAACGGCAGAGCGGGGACTGGACTAGCGCGGATGTAAAACATATACAACATCTACTAATATATATACCAATATATTATATTCGCTCAAGGCGTGAATAAAATGCAACATCACAGAAATGTACAGCATCACAGAACAATACAGATATCTGGGATCCCCGGGTTTCACAGAGCCACTACTGAAATCCGACGTTCCCCTGGTCGTGTGGATAGCCTGTGCAATGAAATCCTATACCCCCTACGAGTGCGGCGAATAGCCAGCCAATCTTGGAGTAAAGCCCCCTCCGTCCCAATGCCATGAGATGCGGGCTTGTTGCTTTCCAGAACCCGGCTATCCGTGCACCCCACCGCGGGGTAATCCTATTACAGAAAGTAAAATATACATACAACGGGTACATCGACCGCAACCAGGTCGTGCCCCAAAAGAATAATACAATCCGGCAGTGACGGCAGTCCACAAGTCGGACGCTCGCCCCGCAATATCAAATGTACATAATACAACAAAACTGAACTAGCATTGCATCCAGGCTATCCCCCACGACCGATCCGCAACATCACAGCATAAACATAGAACATCAACGTGAAGGTCACGTTCGCAAATCCGTCTAACCGGGCTATAGCAGTCAGACCGGATTTACCGATCGAGTGACATTCACGGTCGCAGATATAATGTAAATACTGTGAAAAATGTGTTTAAAATATCCGATCAATCAAAAATTAACAAGTGGGCCCCCAAGCAATACTGTATCACTCACAGAAATAATAGGCCCAAATTTAACATTCCAAAACCCCTAAAATCACCCCAGAAGCCCACTGAAAAAACTCGACCCACTGAATCCTCCATACTGCGGCGGAACCGCGGCAACAAGTAGGGTTTTGCCGCGGTTCCGCGCTCCCCTGAGGAGATCAGTGTCTCGACTTTTTCCAGAACTCTTAAATCTTCCAGTACATCAATTTTATACAACCTGAAAAATTTTTCGACACTAAAAATTTCCAACAGAAAACTGATGTGATCAAAATACGGGTTTTGGAACATTTGATCGATCGGAACTGAAAAACACATTACACAAAGCTAGACTAAGTTAATGGCGAGGCTCTGATACCACTGTAAGTGCACGGCGGCGCCCCGGCCGTCAAGCCGACGGCCAAATGCGGAAACGGTGATATACTTAAATTTTTGCGGACTTAGCAAACCGGCACCACCGCGCACTAAACACCCGGATCGTGCCATTAAACTAGATCTAGCTAACTAAAAGACGGGTTAGAGATATACCGACTGATCCGAGTCCTCCGGTCTTCATCTCCACTCCGATCTCCTCGCGGGATCTCCGGTCGTCGCCTCTTCACCGGAAGGGCACCACGTCACCTGCATCTTTTACGGGCTCCCGACTCAATACCGAGGCAACTCGGGCGCGAAGTTGGCTAGCCGACGCGCCCAAGATTAGCTGTAGAATAATGTAGGAAACTTGTCTCTTGGGGTTTATGATATAGTTGCCATGATGGAGGAATTTGCACAAAGATATTCATGGATCAAAACTTGATGAAGAATGGAGCCTCCTAGCAAATGAGCTCGGCCAAGCCATTTTATGCTCACTGGAAAAAATGAAGTGGGAAGTATTTTTGGTGCTCTGTTGAATTCTTTATGGGTGAACTCTTTAATTAAAAACCATGCAAAATGAAAAATCATTCTTCACAGCACACACACACACATAGAAGAGGGGCCCACGAAATTAAGCATCAAAGAAATAAATCCTTATTCATATCATCCTCCAGCACACTCCATTAAATAATCCACTAAAATTAAAACCCCACTCCAAAAATCCACAGTGGCCGGCCCATCACTAACCCATACCCAATCATGTCAAAATAAATGCAATGGATGGAGCAAAGGATAATGATGCTATCATATCAATCTTTTACATAAAACCCCTCCACAAATGTGTTATTTGCAAACTTGCAAATAACACCCTCCATCGGAAAAGTCCGGCCGGGAAAGAACAAAGGAAAACCGGCCGGAACGGAATGCAAACTGGCAACTCCAGAAAACTGGTCCCGTAATAAATTACAGGAAAACCCCGATACTGTGCATACACACCCGCATCTGTATTCCGTCCGGATACAAATGCAAAGAGACAAAACTACACTATCAAATACTAGGATCCGGCTTAAGCCAAAGCCGGCTAGTAAAAACCGTCCGATCACGATCCGTGCAATACCGCACGTATCTGATCGAACCCTGCCATATCTCCATACGGCCTCTACAGCGTTTCGCCCGAAAACTTGAGTAACTGGAAGTGTGGTGGACTCTAAAGACTCGTCAATACTATGGCTGTGGATTTAACCACTAGCACGTCAGAGGTATAAGCCAATACGTGACGGGCCACCAGCTATTGACTAAAAGGGACGTCGATGAGCGAACTCATCCTGACACCCTACTGAGCCTGTCAGTGACAATATCCGTACAGTCCGGTCCGTTCGTCTATGAGCATCGCATGTCGGGCCTAGGGGGTTGGTAAAAGTCAGACCCCCAAAAGCGGTACAAGTCGTGTCGGAGTGTAGCCCAGAACACCCTGAGATACTACTGGAATACCTACCAGTAAATCTCCTGCCTTGGCCAAGGACTTCGTGTAATGGCTCTCCTAGACACAGCGCGACCTCACCCCCAATACCGGGAGAGACGAACCCCTGAAGATCCGCTCACTGCCTCCATGTGGCTCGGGACTGTACCCAACTAAAACCTGTTTGCATGACTCCTTTGAGCCGTGGTAGGGTAGTAATCAAAGCACAGTGGGAACTCATACGAGACAAATGACGATCCCCAGGTCGATGAACTAACCTGTACACATGTCACCTGGGAACTGCTATCTGACGTCAGGTATAAGACCAACTAGCATGTTCCCGGCGAGTCCTGTCCGGTGTACTCATAACCCAATGAGCACCTGTATACATCTTAGGTGAACCAACTGACACCAGTGGCTTGTGAGACCGGCCACCGCCCCTCGTCGGGGTCTCGACTGTATACACTAGTCTACTCTGGAGAATCGATGCCCTGTCTCGAAACTCCAACGACTAGGGACCTTTTAAGGATGTGCTAATAGACTCCAGCTCTCACTTATATGATCGCCCTCATACTGCCGGCAGTCAAGCAAGAATCCTAGGGGCTCTATCAACGTGCAATAGCGACCTGTCAGGTCACCTAAAGCAGTACACGCTGATAAAGGTAAACCAGATAGAAAACTATCATCTCGATTAAGACTATCGTATCGGGATAGGTCCTCCCTCAATCATTGCAATCACGTGCCTGTGATCCAATAATTGACTCTGAGGGCACTATCTCCAACAGTACTCATGTCACCAGGGAACTGCTACCCGATGATAGGTATAATACCCACTAGCAACTCCCTATGATTCATGTCTAGTATACTCATAACCCAATGAGCACCTGCATACTATCTCCAGTACGGTGTACTAATGGCTGTGGGACAGACCATCTCCCCTGCTGGGATGAGAAGCGTATACACTAGTCTACTCTGGAGTATCGATGCCCCGCCTCGATAATCCTACGACTAGGGACCTATATAAGGATGTGCTTATAGACTACCCATCACCCACTAGTGTGACTACCATCACAACGCTGGTAATCAAGCAAAGATTCTAAAGGCTCTACCAATATGTATAAGCGATATGCTAAAAGAAACACATGCACACATTGAGGTAGAAACAAACCAGGTAGCATACTACCATTTCGAGCAAGACTGTTACTATATCCGTGTATATCCCAAGCTTCCAATATGTAATATACAAACCAGTATGATACAATAATGGCTTCTAGGGCATATATCACTAATACCTTCCAGATCTCATAGTCTAGAACAGCAATAGTGGCAAGTTTAGGTAATCAAAAAACCTCCCTGTCACCATCTTTGAGAAGACCGAAGTACCTCTCGGGCGCCTGAGGTTACCCACCGTATCTGCGGAGTGGCTAATGGATCGTCGAAACCATTTGAATCTTTAGGTTCTTCTAAATTTTCAGTAATCATTTGTGGTTCTGGAATCACTTCCGGTTCTACCATACTCCCATTAATATTTTCTGAAAAGAATCAATTTTACTAAAACTGTGGCGAAGCAAGAACTATATAACTATTGATCTTCTAGATGGTAGAATGTTAACCCTCGTAAAAGCCCTGGATAACCCACAAACTGCCATTACTGAAAGGTGCCTTGAGTTTTTCCAGATTCAGGTTTTAAGCATCAGCCAGACAACTCCATATACCTTAACATCGTTAAGATATGAATCCATTCTATATCTTGAATATAGAAACAAAGGCTCTAATTTAATTGGAACCAGATTCAAAATTCATGCAGCCGTTTTCGGTGCATATCAACTAAATAGAAGAAGGCCATACAACATTACTCATCCAGGAATACATCCACGTATGAGCAACCTGAAAGAGAAGCAAGTTCTCAAAACTATTACTTACAACGGAATACCAAACACAAGTATCAACATCTTCGATCACCTTGAAGAATCCTGATACTTGCAACATAAGATTCTCTACCTTATTCTTTTATCTATAACTTCTCAAAATTTGGACCTTGTATTTCAACGAAATACTTGTCTAATACTAGAGAAGTCATGAGTAAACAGAATATAGTACGAGTACCAACCCCTTTGTCCTAAAGAACGTCGAACAACATACAATACTTTGTATAAGTCCTCTGAGTTCAATAACTCAAACCCTGTGCGTCGTAGGTTGAAAACTGTACCATGGTTAAGAAGAATTACACCGTTGTTGGATACATCTTACCTAACCATCAACTGATATAGGTAAATATCATGGACACAATTTCAAAAAGTTATATCTCACTTTATAAAATAAACGTACAGATATATCAGTTTGAAATTGGTGCACAACAACGGATATTAAAAACCAAATATCTGTCGTCAGGCAAAACCCAGGTGATTTCCTCAAATATCACCAATTACACAGAAATTTGATATATAGAGGATCTAATCAACTAATTCCTAATATCTTACTCCTACTCATCATCTGTAACGCCATACAGATGTGAGAATCAAGTCTAGTAAATACATACCCTGGAGACAGAATCTAATTGGGAAAACAGTTTTCAATTAACTCCGCACAGTAAAACTGAAACATGAAAATGTTTCGAAGGGGTAGCCGTGTATTCCTAGTAATGCCTTTTCTACTATCCAGATTTATGACAGTAACCATATACTTCCGTGCTCTCACTCAAATCCTTTTATATGTCTTTACTTATTACCTTCTGTACACCACACTTAGGCTAATTGATTTTCTTCCTTCCCTAACCTTCGGCACCAGCCTAGGGTTTAGAGGAAGACTATCCAATAAGCGTAATAGGTGTACTCTCCTAATACCTGGAGCCCTCGCAACCTTAGAGAAGGTAAAAGGAAAAGACAACTGAATAATTCTTATTCTATTTCTCCAGAACCAGAAACCATCCTTGAACAGGAACAAGTTCTTTCGAGTTCGTATGTAACTATACGATGGAATATCCAAGAAATGTGGATCTTCGTAGTGATACGGAGTTTTCTGGAGAAATGCAAAGGTGATATAGGAGTGGAAGGGGTATATGTTGTTTCGTCGTGAATGATAGCAGTCGCAATTTCCTTTACCTTTAACTCTAATCCCTTTATATGTCTTTACTTATTACCTTATGTACACCACACTTAGGCTAATTGGTTTTCTTCCTTCCCTACCTTTCGGCACCTGCCTATGGTTTGGAAGAAGACTACCCAATAAGCGCAATAGGTGTACTCTCCTAATATCAGGAGCCCTCGCAACCTGAGAGAAGGTAAAAGGAAAAGACAACCGAATAATCCTATTCAATTTCTCCAGAACCAGAATCCATCCTCGAACTGGAACAAGTTCCTTCGAGTTCGTATGTAACAATACGATGGAATATCCAAGAAATATGGATTTTCGTAGTGATACGGAGTGTTCTGGAGAAATGCAAAGGGGGTGTAGGAGCGACAATGATATATACGACTAAATGAAAATCCAAAAGCCAAAGTGTTTTAAGAAGGTTCGGTTAACTTGATTAATGAGTTTTTAAGGTTAGGCCATGGTCGCTGCCAAAGAGAGGGAGAAAAGAAACACTCAACATGCACTCTAACCTAGATTAGATTAGTTAATCACTTTATCTAATCAGGATGGCTCCCACCGTTTCCTCGAATTCTCCTTCAAACCCTAAAAAGAGAATTAGTCAGGATCATTTAAAAATCACCCGAGGAGTAACACCTACTCATCAGTGGGAATCGGGATCCAACTATCACCGCATGATAACTTGATGGAAGCCACTTAAGTCACCACACTCCAGAAGGTATGCGCATGCCTGGCAAGTCTCCTGTATATTTGAAACTCCCGATGTGGTTTTTACCCCTAAGACCCAAGTGACCTTGACTGGGCCAACATATCAAAGGGTCCTAGTCAAGTTCAACCCGTCATTATCTTGATTGTATTAGAACCATCCGCACGAGTCCTTGACTGAGCCAAAATGACCGTACGACTATCATAACCAATTGCATCACCATGCAACAGAAAAGCACTGCATAGCTACCGAACACTACGCCTCGGCTGAGCACGACATATGTAACACGAATACTAAGCAATACTAATCTGAAATGATGGAGGGCTACGAATGGTTTTTGGCGAAACCTTTAACGTAAAGAACTTGATATCGTTGAAGGAACCCGAGCGGTTTTACAAATATATAGTAGCGCAAACTTTTGCTAAAAAGGTCACTCCCTGTGAAGGGTTCTCGGCTCTTTCCTCATTGAATGAGGTGCAGGATATTCCAAACTGAATACCATGATGCAAAGAAAAAGAATCGACTATAATGAAGTTATTACAATAACGCAAAATTTTGCCCAAGAGGTCACTCCCGGTAAAGTGATCTCGGCTCTTGTCTCGTCGAATGAGGTGCTGGATATTCAGAACCGAATACCGCTATGCAAAGCCAAAGGAAACGTCTGTAATGTCAATTTTTAAAAACTTGGTTCCAACAACATCATATAGGTTTGTTTTCCTTGCATTAATTAGAATTAATGCGGTCCTATCAATTAATCCATATCACACCAGAAAAGAACGAAAATGCAATGTACGTATATGCCATCCGCATTCGCCACGGGGTCCCGTCATGCACCGTTAGGTTACTTAACTAACGGCAGAGTGGGGGCTGGACTAGCGCGGATGCAAAACCTATGCAACATCTACCAGTATATATATAAACATATATAACATTCGTCCCAGGCATAATATAAGCAACATCACAGAATCTCAGCAAGCAACACAGAATGGTGGATAATCTTGGAGCCTCGGGTTTCATTTTATCCGCAAATGAGACCCGATGTTCCATGTCTTGTGGATATACTGTGCAATGAAAATCTGGACCCCTACGAGCACGGCAAGTTACCCGCCAATCTCAGAAGTGAAGCAACCCCAATCAACAAAGTGAATGAGCCACCCAGCACTTTACGGAAACCGGTAACTTGAGCACCCCTCCGTGGGTCATCCTGTACCCCCTAAGAGTGCGACGAATAGCCCGCCAACTAGAGTAAGGCCCCCTCCGTCTCAACGCCATGAGATGCGGGCCCGTTGCTCTCTAGAACCCGACTATTCGAGCACTCCTCCTTGTGGTAATTCTAGTACAGAAAATGAAAATTTATGTACAAGAGTGATATCGACCTCAACCCAAACAAATAATATACAAACTGGTAGAGACGGCAATTTACATGTCGGACGCTCGCTTCGTAATATCAAATGTACAAATGAATCTGAACTGTACTACTACCATTGCACCGCAAGCTATCCACCACGACAATCCAACCACAATCTCAGCACAACACAGAACATCAACGTGAATGTCATGTTCGCAAACCCGTTTAAAAGAACATATAGCAGTTAGACGGGTTATACCGCTCTAATGACATTCACTGTCGCAGATAGTAATGTATGCACTGATAAACACACACTTAAAATTTCGACCGACTAAACTTTTCCAAATTGGCCCCTAATGCAAACAATCACTCAAACAAATCTGGGCCAAAAAAATGCATCCCAAAAATCATATTTCCATCAAATAGAGTGCCATATGAAATTTCGCACAAAACAACCACGAAACGGCCGCAGAACCGCGGCCAATGGGCATGGTATGCGGAGGTTCCGCGGCAAGGTTATGGGTTCAGGTGCTCGAATTTCTTCTGGTGCCCTATAAATGCCTGCATGTATTTTTAAAACACTCTGAAATATTTTTTGAACAGGTTTAAAAAACAACAGCAAGCATGACCAAATGGAAATACGATTCGGAAAAATTTGTCCATTGATATTTTAACCTTGTGTAAACTAGCTAGTATAGGTTTATGGCGTGGCTCTGATACCATGTTGGGTTATGCCAACACCCTGGCCATCTACCGTGACCGTTTGCGGAACAAAAATTTTATAAATTGGCACTAGAACAACCCGATAACCGGGATCTACCATAAACTTATAAGCTAGCAAACTAAAAAGGAGTTAGAATGGTTATACCGAATGATCCGTGTCCTTCAGTCTTTTACCATCTTCCTAAGCTCCTAGTGGTCTCCATGATCAAGCTTGATCATCAGTTTCCCTCCATCGAAGATGATTCACCTGAGGATTTGTAGTTCGAGCTCCAACCTCAATACCGAGGTAACTAAGGTTCCTAGTTCACTAAACTAGATAGCCTAGAGAATGTAGAGTGTGATGATGGATTAATTTTTCTCCAAATACCCTAGGTTTCTCAACACATGAGACTTTTAGGATTGAGGAAGAAGAAGGAAGCTTGAGGAGATGAAAGTGTAGTGAGTGAAGCCACCATAAAAAAATGGCTAAGTCTTGTGAACAATAATTTACCACACATAAATCAAGCATGCTACAATAGTAAACCATGAGTCACCCCATAAGTCACCATGTGAGCCATGCCTCAATAAATGCAAATAACACCTCATCCTCCACCTCATTAACCATTTAATCCTAAATGGTTATAAAAAAATAAGGTGTCTTCTTTTAGAAGCACCCTTGTAATAAATTACAAGAATACCCCTTACCGTATATACATACACGTATCCGTATGCGAATAAAAAAAGACAAAAATAATCCAATAATATAATACTAGGATCCGGATTAAACCAAAGCCTACTAGTATTATCCGTCCGAATCATGATACGTGCACAAGTGCACGTATATGATCGAACCCTACCGTAAAACCATACGGCCTCTACATCGTGTCGCCCGAAGCAGGGAAACTATCTGTGTGGGACTCTAAAGATTCGTCAATACGTTGGCAGTGAGTTTAACCACAAGCACGTCAGCAACACTAGCTGTACGTAAAGGCTACCGAGGTATTGAGCGAAAGGGAGGCCGACGAGAAAACTCATCTGAACCCCTACTGAGCCTGTTCGTGACAATCTCCGTACAGTCCGGTCTGTTCGTCTAAGAGTATCGCATATCGAGTCTAGGGGGTGGATAAAATCAGACCCCTAATAATGCGATATTTCGTGTCGGTATGAAGCCTATCACCAACTGAGAAACTACTGATCCAAATCAGTAATTCTCGTCTACCTTGGCCAAGGATTTCTGGTGATGGCTACCCGTGCACTACGCGATATCAACCCCCAATACCGCGAGAGACGAATCCCCGATGATCCGCTCACTGCCTCCATGTGGTTCGGGACTATACCCAACTAAAACCTGTTTGCATGACTCCTTTGAGCCGTGGTAGGGTAGTAATCAAAGCACGGTGGAAACTCACACGAGACAAATGACGATCTCAGGTCGACAGACTAACCTGTACATATGTCACCTGGGAACTGCTATCTTACAATAGGTATAATACCAACTAGCATGTTCCCGGCGAGTCCGTCCAGTGTACTCATAACCCAATGAGCATATGTATACTATCTTAGGTGATAGACTGACACCAATGGCTTGTGAGACCGGCCACCGCCCCTCGTCAGGGTGTCGATAATTATACACTAGTCTACTCCGGAGTATCAATGCCCAGTCTCGATACTCCCTCGACTAGGGACATTTAAGGATGTGCTTATAGACCACCCAGCTCCTATGTATATGATTGCCATCATAATACTGGTATTCAAGCAAGAATCCTATGGGCTATATCAACATGTAATAGCGATCTGTAATACCACATAATGCATGTACATGATGATAAAGGCAAACCAGATAGAATACTATCATTTTGAGTAAGACTGTTCTATCTGTATAGGTCATCCCTCAATCATCATAATCACCTTCCTGCGATTACAATATTTTCCTCGAGAGCACTATAGCCAACAATGATTACCCGATTCGAGGAGTGAGGAGTCACCGTCTGTGGGTACATGGTGGACCCGGTACGGTACCTCGGGGCAAGAAGATCGTATAGAAAGGCGTTGAGCGCGGCAGGGGAGCATTACCTACCGGTGATGGTATTGGACTCGGCAGATATCCGGAGGATACCGACCGGAGTGATTTGAAACAGATGAATATAAGGACCGATCTGATGAGACGGTGCCTGAGACATGAGGATTTACGTGTCGATGCTAAACACGGGTTTTATGATGATTTCGAGTGTCGATGCTGGGCACTCAGGTTTCATGATGATTTGATGTGTCGTTGATGGACACATGTTGGATAATACACGTATATACATATGTATGACACAGATGACTAAGTACTACATATTGATACAAGCACGACATTATTATTGCACTTATCTATACATGATCACCCTAAATACCACTCAGTATGATATTATTATATTACAGTATGACCTAGGAGATCGTTATACATTCAATTTCTACCTACTGATATCTTCTACTCACGAGTTGGCAACTCATCCCCGTTGTGCCATAATTTTCTTGCAGGATCGACCACTCAGATCAGTAGCGGCTTGCTGGCACACAGCATTCTTCTGGGTGATTTGCATTGGTAGGTGGGGTACACTTCGGATTGTGACCTTCATTCGTATATATTTATTCAGTTGTTATCTAGTTAAAAGCTCCATCAACCAGACTATGTATATTTGGTAGACTTAGAAACCACAGACTTATATATTCTTTCAGACTTAGAGCGAGATGTGTGTATTATTCTTTATTCTGGATATGATGATGTTTTAGTTTCCTTTACTTTCTTTTCTGTGTTTGATCTTCATCTTGGGCGTCGTATTTTTGTATTTGCATGGTTGTTTCCACCAATTGGCGAAGAGCTAGCTCCCGTTTGGGAATGCCTATATTATTGTTGTTATGTATTAGTTTTGGATCAAAATTTACAAAGGAGGTGCTGCATAAATTTCAAATGACGAAAATGTTTTTAAGTATAGTATAACAACCCACTTGTATTTTCATATAACATTACTTATACTTTTAAAGAAACTTTTACAGAAAGAATTTGAATTCATTATACCTTTATTTCAAAACTTCACTGTAACGCCCCAACGCCTCAGTACAGATGGTATTGTCTGCTCTGATCAAAATCGCACGGTTTTGCCCATTTAGAGCGAACCGGACCCGACCAAGGGCCACTTCCCAGGAGGTCACCCATCCCAAGACTTCCCTAACCTGAGCACGATTAACTACGGAGTTCTCAAGCTCCTGGAGTGCCGATTCAATTAAAATGTGCCTCTGTAATTGAGAATGGTATCATTACATTTATAATGCAGTGCGGTCCTCTTTCGGAATGGGGTCCGAAGATTCCCCATTGTTATACAGTGGGTCCCACAGACTCAAGAGGTAGCCCCCATGGATTCAAGAGGTGTCCCCCGCCCCTTAGCATGACACTTGGCGTGACACTTTTTTCCGTGTGACACTTTGTTCCGTGAGCAAGAACCGAGTCCCGACATTCTCCTCACTTTTGAACAATGTTTCATCCCCGAACCATAGATCTATTACCGATGGACCTGCATGGGCCACCATAAATTTCATGCTCCAACGCCCAGTACAGATGGTATTGTCCGCTCTGACCGAAATCGCACTGTCACGACCCGAAATAATCGCTCGTGACCGGCACTTGAATCACGCCATGTCTAAAGGCGTAACGTAAATCAAGTAAGCTGAAACCCAGAAATCTAAACCTTTTTAAGAAAATAAAAGAGGTGAAGTTTTGAAATAAAGATATAGTAAAAATCAAAAGTTTGCTTAAATGCATAAGTAATGAAATTTGAAAATGTGAGTAAATTTTACTAGTTGAAAACATGTTTCGCCTTTTAAAAATTTGGGCAGCACCTCCTTTGTATATTTTGATCCAAAACCACAATACAAGATAATATAAAAGGCAACCCCAAGCGGGAGCTAGCTCTTCGCCAACCGGAAGATTCACAACCACGCAAGATAGTATATATGTATACGACGCCCAACGGCGAAGATCACCACAAAAGATAAAGTAAAGCAAGACATCAATCCAAAAAGCGAACGTAAAACCCATCGCTCAAGTCTCGCCACTAGAAGTCTCACTAAGTCTTCACTTAATATACAAATACTAGTTTTGATTGATGGAGTTGACTAGATACAATATGAATAATAAATACAAGAGGGGTACGATCCAACATGTACCACCTACCAAAGCAAAACACCTGAAGCAGCTATGTGCCAGCGATGCCGCTACTGATCCATGCGGTCAACCTGCAAGAACTGGGGTACAACGGGGGTGAGTTGCTAACTTGTGAGTAGAAAACATCTCCAAGTAGAAATCGAATAAACAACGATTTCCTAGGTCAACTATATCATGAAGGTAATCTTATGATATCTAGGGTGACCGTAACTGTAAATATGTGCCAACAGTCTAATCAATGTCTATATGCATGTCTATATCATCTAACCATATAATCAATGCATGTATGCATGTGGATCCCATCCACGTGACAACCAATGACACAACAACATCATGCATGTAAATATCATAAAAGCATATGCATGAAAGTATGAGGATATAAATCAACGTATGTTCCTCACGACACATCAAAATCATGGAACCTGAGTGTCTAGCATCGACACTCGAAACATCATGAAACCTGTGTCCATCATTGACACGTAAATCCTCATATATCTCATGCGCTGCATACTCTGGTCGGCCCTCATGTCCATCTCATGACTCCGGTCGGTATCCTCCGGATAACCGACGGGTCCAAATACTATCACCGATAGGTAGTAGTCCCTCCGCTGGGCTCACCGTCTATCTATACGAGTCTTCTTGTCCCGGGGTACCAACCGGGTCCACCATGTACCTGCAGATAGTGCCTACCACTCTTTGAATCGGGTATACTCATACAAGCTCTCAGAATCGAGAAAACTCATGGTGGACGCACTGAAATATCATATCAAGAGAAACCAGGTTTTCAAAAGAATGCATACTTTCTTGAAATAATACCACAGTTCTCAAATCCAGAAATCTCATGAAAATAGCATATCTCAATGCGTATAATCATAAAGCATGATGATGTATGCGACATATGACCGAAGGGTAAGCATATCCATATATCATGCAACATGGAACAATAATATGCACATATCAAGGGAAAACCGCTCTTTTAAATGAATCCAGTTTAAAAAAATATCCTGCGGTTCCCAATTTCTCCAAAGTCAAATACAACATCGTATAAAGGTGCATATGTAACTATAGAAAGTAAATTATGCATGGAGTCATATCATGATGCAGCAATTCTACTGTGTAGTGACATGGCAATTATCGATGATGAAGTGTGTGAACCGGCCAATCTGTGTAAGTGTAACATACGCATCATCGATAATGGTGTAGGTGTACTAGCACAAGTATATGTAATGAAATGAGAGTGACATGAACGTAGCATAATGTAAATCGTATGCGAAATGCTGCCAGGTATACGTATCTACAATATATCCGAGTCGGGGAATCAATCAATCGGCATCCAGCCTCACAACATCACATACAGTATAATCCACCGTACGGCATCCTCTAGTCAAGAGTATGGATCAATCATCATAAAACTCATCACGTAGGGAAAATTATCGTACGGCGGCATTAAACCATCAGGAATCCTATCAACCTATAAGTCAAAGAGGGTACGGACCTAACATCTCGTACGGCATATCGCTCAAGATTCACAACATTATATATACCTATGTGCCTGGTCACAACCATAACAATTTCATATCAGGGGACTGGCAGGGTATCAATCATCTCTTATCGACTCACATCTGTATACCAACATATCAATCAAGTCATCATATCACATCGTATATTCTTTTCATCAAATTAAGTCAATTTATATACATTCTACCTTTGCTATAAGTATACGTATCTAATCTAACATCCACACATGAACCATATGATCAGTTTTTAAAATATGCGAATCGTAGTTTTGAAAGTAGGGGCTACGGTGTTTTTAAGGAAAAGACATCATTTGAAAGTCCGTAACGTCCCTCAAGGTATTTATTTAAGAGATGCATACGATTCTTCAGTTTGGAAATAGGTATGGTTCGGATGACATATTTACGTCGGCTATCTAGTCTTATAGCATTCAATCCGGCAATATCATCGGACATCATCCTCAAATCTCGTCATCACGTATTAATCATATCATATCACTTCTAACTATTCCTTTAATCATATCATGCCAAGAATTTTATCCTTAAAGCTTTCATCTCATATCTCGATATATATATTCGATCATATCTTGTCACCTAAACCCTAAGCTATAACTTTAAGTCATGGTATATCTTATCTCCTACTAATTCTTAACCCTATTTATAAGTTTCTAATACAGTTACCTTAACCATACTCTATATATATATCGGTTTCCATCAAAATTTGCGGAGATGCTATACGCCATCCACCCGACTTCCCCCGTAGATATAATCTACTCATCTTGATCCTTGCTTGCTGAAGTCGATGACGCCATGCTTCGTCGTCTCGGAATCCACGCGAAGGTACCTACAATAATACATAATCACAATTGCTATTAAAATCGAATCCGGAAAACCGATACGGCACACGGTGCGCGCATAGGTTAGAATCTATAGCCTACGCATGCAAAACGACCAAACAACCCTTGTCGTTGAGGTACAAATATCCAACGACCCAATACAATATCAAACACTAAAACCAAGAATTCAAAATACGGAAAACATATCCAAAAATCACACTAATATTCTCCCAGATTTTGACTCAGGTCAATTGGAGCAAAACAAACAAGTATAGGGTGTTGTATATGGAGTGTGTGAGCTACTGGACCAATTCCAGCACCAAAACCCACCAAGTGGCCGGCCACACTCTCAAAAATTCCGGCCTCCTCGGCCCAATCCGCTCTGTTTGGGTTCGTGCTTGCAGGGTGGATTCCTATTGGTCTAACTAGGTCCCTGGTATTGTTTGACTTTCTCAAAAACACCCCGGATCAACCCAGATTCCTTGTAGCCTCACAATTTAACACAAAACCGACATGAATGAATTCCTAAATCCGTATTTTGGTTTCTATACTCAATCCCAGGACTTGTAACAGCCACTAGAGTTCACCAAATCCACACTTTCACCCAAACCCTCTCTTGAAATTTTCCAACCTCACTAATTCAAATCGATTAAGCTCTAAACTACTATAGGGTGCTATTTAACTTAAACTAAACTAGATAAAAGGGATTATACCTCATGGATGCAACTCAAGAGAAACCCTAGCTTCACAAAGTCTTCAAAATCCAATTTTTCTTGGTCCAATGTGTGGAGGATGAGGAGGGGATCAATTTTTGTGAAGGGGGTATGGGGTTTTGATGAATATTTTGAGATGGGTCATGAGGGTAGAGGATGGAGCTTGAAGATGAAGAAGGAGAAGAAAAATGGTTGGGGGGGGGAATGAATGGGGCAGCCCTCTCCCTCTCTCACTCTTTCTCACTCTCACTCACTCTCATGGCATGCTCCCATGCCATGAGTGTGTCCCTTCTCTCTCTCCTCAAGTCATCATGACACCTTTTTCCCTTTTCTTTTCTTCTCTCACAAATGAAACTAACCATAACTAAAACAACACAAGGGAAACATGTAACCAAATAAAACATGTCATGGTGCACTAACCATGGAAAACTGTAGAAACACGAATTTGGCCTAATCGTGATTAGCAGTGCACTAATCGGGTTTTTATTCAAATTGCATATAATTAATTATAAAAATGCCAAATCCGATAATTATATTTTTAAATGAATAAATCATTTTAATTTTCAATTATTTCACAAATATTGGTATATATTTATACCGTTTTACGAAAACCCCAATTTCGCAAATCGGGTAGTTTTCGCGAAATATATTATTTTAACATTAAATTCCAAAAATAATATTTTTTTATTTTCTGAAATGTTACACGCACGGTTTTTCCCTTTTAGAGCGAACAATACCCGACCAAGGGCCACTTCCTACGAGGTTATCCATCCCAAGACCTCAATCTCTTGTACTGCCGATTCACTTAAAAGGCGTCTCTGTAATTGAGGGTGGTATCATTACATTTATAATGCAGTGCGGTCCTTTTTCAAAATGTGGTCTGAAGATTCCCCATTGTTCTACAGTGGGTCCCACGGACTCAAGAGGTGGTGATTAGTCTAAAATATTGCAAATTTGAATGAACAGTTTCCCTACTATTGTTAAGTACTAAAAGGTGTTTATTGTAAATATAGAACATATGAGGGTTTATTTATAAAAGTTTATTATCATATGTTTCTACATTATAATTAACATAATGAGGGAAAATATATGTATATAATATTTAAATGAAATCTTAGTAATTAAAATATGCATATCATATCAAATATTATCAATATTCTTAAGATATTATATCATTTAAATGGTTAGGATAATATCTCAAAAATACCAAATGCTACTAACACTATGATTTGAGATATTGTGCAGATATTAGCTCTGGTCTGGAATCCAAGTAAGAGATCCGAGTCAAATCGGGATATCGAAACCGAATCTGCCAAAATTTAGAAGCAAATCGAGAGATCTAGCAACAGCAGAGACTCAGAGCATTATTTTCAGAATCTAGATATTAAGAGGATCTCCAAATATCAACACAAAATACCAGATATAATCCCAAACCCTGATGCCACCAAGTTGCGGCGGAACCGTGGCCAAACATGGCTATATGCGGCGGTTCCGCAGATATGTGAGATTTTTTGGTTTGGATATTAACTGCATATAATCACATATGGAATCTAGGCTTTCTGGTTTGAGGGGCTATATAAGGGGACCGAGAGCTGTATATAAAAAATCATCACCGAAGAGATCAAGAGATCCGAGTGTTCATCATCTATTCATTTACCTCCAACAAGAGAGAGATCTAGAGCAAACTAGGGTTCTTGTATGCTACTTTCTAAAGAGAATTGTAAATGCAATAGTTGATTAATAAAGGTAATTTTTATTTTAATTCTCTTTGCATTTATTTTCTACATTTAATTTCTGCACTTACTTTTCTGCATCTTAACTATGCTTTCATTCACCTTCATCCTCTCTTCTAAGTTAACCATGAGCGAGTAATTCTTAACTAGTTAGGGTTTGTAGGATAGGGTAGGATAATGGATGAAAAAATCTCTTAATTTCTTTTATACATTTTAAAGTTTATAAAGTTTAGCTAAATAAATGTTAACCTTCTTATCGGGTGCGCTACCAATTTATTGATAGTCACGACCACGATTTGAGATTAGTTTAACACTTGTTTTGGTAAGCACTATACATGAATAGAGATCAATGAAAGGACAAGAGTTAATAGTGGGGAAACCATAGTTTCTTCCAAAAACCCTAATCTACATTCATCACCATCGATCTAGTTTTAAACTATTAAAAAATAAAAGAATTCATTTTTAATTATTCATCCATTACTATTAAGTCCTATGAACCCTACAAACCTTTTTATTATAAATCTTATATCCGTTTTAAAATATAACGACAAACAATCACCTATCTTTCATCAACTCGTCTAAAGCAAGAAAAGAATTGACGTTTCCCTGCGGACGACCCGTACTCATCGCGGCTAGTTACCAGCGACACCGTTTTGATTGCAGTTATTTACAAACACACTTTTTCACGAAAAATCAAATGGCTTCGTTGCCAGGGAAACAATCGTAATTTTTTCTTGTTATTCGGGTTTATTTCATATAAAATCTAGCGAACATAAAATAAACAAAACCGCATCTTGCGCTTTTAACGATTATTATACGAGCTTTGCAAGGGAATCTGGAGTAAGTGGAGAAAGAAAATAGAGATTCAGAGATTTCGACTTGGACCAGAGGAGTATAGGAGGGGCCTTGAAAAACTTAGCAGAAGATCCTCCAAGGCAGCGGCGGAACCGCGGCAGAGTGGTGGGTTTGGCGACGGAACCGCGGTAGATTAGTGGAATTGGGCCCCCAAACTTCTGTGGTAATTTCCTATTATCTTTCTCTCTCCTCTAAAACTCTAATAAATTGATTTTACCTACAGGATTCTTTGCAAATATCATCACTAAAAATATTTTTGCGTGTTTTAGATTTTGGTTTGTTTTGCATATCTAAAAACAGACATTAAGGGGCAATAAACCAAAATTCAGATTAGGTGGATATTTCATCACCCTTCCTAAGCCCCACAAATCACAAACGTGCATATGCATAACCCTAGATTAATAAAAAATATCTAGACCAAGCCCTAAGGACTGTCGTGCTCAATTAGAAAAAAGGAAGGTAGTGGGAAATCTATTGCTTATCCGTATTTTTCTTGTGGTGTCTAATGGAAGTGTGACTAAGGAAAGTGGTTACTTAATTAGGCCCGATATTTCGGTGATTCGTATAGCAGATATCTCCCACTTACCTAGCACTTATCTGGCCACAAGATTGATAAGGAGATAGTAGAGGATTGATCCTGTGACTTGTCCTTTGGATGTCTGGAAGCGGTCTAGTGACTTGACCTAGGAGACCCTAGTTTTAGGGATTGATTGTGTATTTTGTGATTTGTTGAGTCAAGCCTCAAGTCCCTCTTTCAAAGCAAAACAATTTCCAAAATCCAAAAAGAGCTTAAATCATTACCATTTCACCCTCTTTTCTTTTCACTTTCTTATAATGGGCAACCCAAACAGATGAACTCTTACCAAGCTTTGCTATCCAGAACTAGAAATTTCTTGTTTTCATAATTGTTTCGGTACAAAATCCGACTCTACCATGTCTTTAAGGGATAGGATAGAGCGCGCGGAAAAAAACAGTTGGATACCTCACTCAAGGTCCTATCAACCGCATCAAAATTCAACATTTTCTTATGTTGATAATCCGTTTAAGGTGAGTGAGGGAACTTCTAAACGCATGTCCATCGCTGAGTATATTGCGAAGGCTAATAGCCAAAGTTTCAATTCTTTTACTAATCCAAAACCATTAGGACAACAAACACCATCATTTCCATATGATAATATTGATACTCGTTTTAAGGAAAATATGACATCTTTTACACCCATGACCATTGCTGAACAAATAGCAATTGCCAGTCGCCAACTAACCAACCAATCCCAATATTCTTCATATCACAATGTTGATCCTAATCCTGTTTATAAAACTTGGGTACACCCTTCTAATTCTTATCCACAGTACCAAACTTTCACACGCTCTCATGTTGACACTCCCCTTGAGGCTAATAGGACAAGTCATAAACGCATGTCGATTGCAGAACACATTGAACTTGCCCGTAGCCAACAATTAATGGCATCTCTTCTTAACATTTCTCTTCAGGCTAATGCGGCAAATCATAAACGCATGTCAATTGTGTTGGGCCACGGCAGAGCCCCGGCCGTCTAAACGAGGCCAAATGCTGAACAAAAAAACTTTTTACAAAACCGGCGCTACCGCAATCCAATTCCCAGATCGTTCCATTAACCGTATTCTAGGAAACTGTAAAAGGAGTTAGAGATTATATCGATCGATCCGTGTCTTTCGGTCTTCAATCCCCGTCCCATGCTTGTCGCGGCTGCCCCGACGAAGTTCGTCCTCCGGTCTCGCTCGTCAAAGTGGCACCACGTCATCGAATCTTTATACGGGCTCCCGCCTCAAAACCGAGGCAATTCGGACATGAAGTTTGCTAGCTGACATGTCCAAGATTGAAGTAGAGATAGTGTAGAATACTTTGTCTCAAGACACCCAAGTGATTGGGTGGAGATAAATTGGAGTTGCCATGGAAAGAATTTGTGAGCATATGGAATTTTTCTTGTGAAGCTAAGGAATCAAAAATGGGGGCTGGGCCAACCTCATGAAGGAAATGGTTCTCTGGCTTTTGAATTAGAGAGGTGAGCCTAAGAATTGAAGTGGTGAAGGTAAGCTATCAAGGGTGAGTTTATGTAAGGAGTGAGACAATGAATCAATCATGCAGCACATGAAAAGAAAACAATACCAAGGCATTTTTCCCACCACAAAAAACACCCTGACTTTTCAAAGCCTGCGAAATTGCAGGGGACACCCTGCACCCAGATTCAGTGCCAATCAGCACAGTTCGAAATAGTCCCTGTAGGGAATGGGCAAAAAAATGAGGAATGGCAAGTAAGGTCAAAGTCAATGCTCACAATTTCCGTTTAACATAAATCAAGATGTTTAAGACGGAAAAATAAACTGGCAACTCCGAAAGTATTCCCGTAACGAATTACGAGATTACCCCTCAACTGTAAATACATACCCGCATTGTATTCCGACCGAATATGAATGCAACGAGACAAAAAATATTCCTATAATATAATACTAGAATCCGGTTTAAACCAAAGCCCGCTAGTTTTATCCGTCCGATCATGATCCGTCCACAAGTTCACGAATATGATCGAACCCTGCCATATAACCATACGGCCTCTACAACGATTCGCCCGAACTTGGGAAACTTTCTGTGGGGGACTCTAATGACTCATCAATACACTGGCAGTGGGTTTAACCACAAGCATGTCAGAGGTACTAGTTGTACGTAACGGTTGCCTATGTATTGAACGAAAGGGAAGCTTGCGAGCGAACTCATCCTGAAACCCTACTGAGCCTGACAATGACAATATCCGTATAGTCCGGTCTGTTCGTCTATGAGTATCACATATAGGGCCTAGGGGGCTGGTAAACGTAAGACCCCCAATAGCGGTATAAGTCATGTCGGAGAGTAGCCCAGAAGACCCTGAGATATTACTAGAATACCTACCAGTAAACTCGATTACCCTGGCCAGGGATTTCGAGTAACGGCTCTCCTAAACACAGCGTGATCTCACCCCCAATACCGGGAGAGAAGAATCCCTGACGATCCGCTCACTGCCTTCATATGGCTCTTGATTGTACCCAACTAAAACCTGTTTGCACGACTCCTTTGAGCCGTGGTAGGGTAGTAATCAAAGAACAGTGGGAACTCACACGAGACAAATGACGATCTCAGGTCGACAGACTAACCTGTACACATGTCACCTGGGAACTGATATCTGACGATATGTATAATACTAACTAGCTTGTTCCTGGCGAGTCCTGTCCGGTGTACTCATAACCCAATGAGCGCCTATATACATCTTAGATGAACCAACTGACACCAATGGCTTGTGAGACCGGCCACTACCCCTCGTCGAGGTCTCGACTATATACACTAGTCTACTCTGGAGTATCGATGCCCAGTCTCGAAACTCCCACGACTAGGGACACTTTAAGGATGTGCTTATAGACCCCAGCTCCCACGTATATGATCGCCATCATACTGCTGGCAGTCAAGCAAGAATCCTATGGGCTCTATCAACATGCAATATTGATCTAAAGCATGTACACAATGATAAAGACAAACCAGATAGCATACTATCATCTCGAGCAAGACTGCCCTACCGGTATAGGTCCTCCCTCAATCATTGCAATCACGTACCTGCGATCCAATAATTGACTTTTAGGGCACTATATCCAACAATCTCCCATTTGCACTTAAGGCTAATTATTGCGATGTCGCATACTCACAGCCCGTGTGATACCGAACACCCAACTTCTCTACTGATCAGTCTCACAAAACTTGTTTGTAAATCTATTGCTTTCGAGAAATAGCCTCAGTGAGTGGATCCGCCCTGATGTTTCCTTCTATGTCTCTCTTTGTCTCAAGTTCGCTGAGAAAGCCCTCTCCCGAAATAAGCAATACATGTCTTAGAATATGTCTGGATATCTGATGGGACCCAGTTCATAAATGAACTCCAAATCCAGCAAGCTTCTTAGACTGTTTCGTCAACTGAATTTAATTAGTATCCTGCGCCATACCTCCCTCAGTATCCGCTTGGACCACCTGTCCAAACTACTGCTCCTCGTGAGAGGGAAAACAATAACTCTGACAGTCACTTTGTCATCCGAGTCACCTTGGAAGCCTGGAATGATAACTGTCTCCCGAAGGAGGCTGTCGTTATCAAATCCCTAGAACAACCACTCATGTTCTAAAACTGCTTTCGAACGTTTCTCCAGGATTGGATTAATATCAACTTATTGCATCTAGTGCAAAAACAACATCTGGTGTGGTACTTGACATCTCATGATCAACTCAATTGCCTAAGCAAGTGATCTGCCAATCATGCACATCCTTCTTCCCTTTAGTCTGTAAGACACCTTTAGAGAGGGTGAATCCTTCATCTGCAGGTACACCACCATGCCAGGAGTCGTTCATTCTAAAATACCTTTAGAATGCTGTCAAAATACCCAGATTGGGAAACTACCCAAATCTAGATCTAAAACCATAGATCCAGTAACCAGAATGCCTGATATTATATCCATATCCTTTGTGGAGAAACTACTGTGTGAAAACCACAGTATAACTGATCATAGCATAGGAATTTCACTTCATATTCTGTGTATGTCATCCAAAAACCAGGACATCACACCCTACTACCTTCTTAACAGATCCATCTCCTATTCTGATGAAGTCAAAGCCCATGACATCACATCAGAAATAGATGATCTATCTCCGCTTTATCTACTTTAGTCTATAAATAGACATAAGCTACTTTTCCACTACGCTTCCGCTGCTCCCACTGACTACGACAACCCTCTGGTAGAGTCATATACACATGCACTTCTAAAGCTAGTTTAGAACGACGCTATACTCGTCCTCCTGCCGGGTCTCATTGTCTGGAACAACAGTAGTGTCAAGTCTGGGTAAACAAGAATCTCCCTGTCACCGTCCTTGAGGATACTGGAGTAACTCTCGGGCGCCTGAGCTTACTCACCATATCTCCAGAGTGGCTAATGGAATATCAAACCTGATTGAATCTTTAGGTCCTATTAAATTTTCAGTAATCGTTTGCGATTCTGGAATCTCTTCCAGTTCTACCATACTCCCACTACTGTTTTCTGAAAAAATCCATTTTACTAAAACTGTGGCGAGTCAAGAACAATATCACTATTGATTTCCAGATGGTAGAAAATTAACCCTCGTCAAAGCCCGGGTTAACCCACAAACTGCCATTACAGAAACGTGCCTTGAGTTATCCAGAGTCTGGTATTAAGCATAAGCCGGAAAACTCCCCGTACCTTAACATCGTTAAGATACGAACCATTCTATATACAATATAGAAATAGAGGCACTGATTTAATTGGAACCAGATTCAAATCATGCAGCTGTCTCCAGTGTATGTTCGCTAAATGGAGAGAGGCCGATCAATATTACTCAACTTAGGAGTGTATCCAATTATGAGTAACCTGAAAGAGAAACAAGTTTCGCAAAACCATTACTATTAACTGAATACCATACACAAGTATCCACATCTTCGATCACCTTGAAGAATCCTGATACTTGCAACACATGGTTCTCTACTTTATTCCTTTACCTATAACTTCTCAAACTTGGACTTTGTATTTCTACGAAACACTTGTCTAAAACTTGAGAAGTCATAAATAAACAGAATACAGTATGAGGACCAACCCCTTTGTCCTAATGGACACTGGACAATATACAATACTTTGTATAAGTCCCTGAGTTGAATAACTCAAACTCTGTGCATCGTAGGTTGAAAACTGTACCCAGGCGATTTCCTCAAATATCACCAATTACAACGAATTCCGGTATAATGAGGATGATCACCTAATTTCCAATAACTTACTCCCACTCATCATCTGTAAAACCATACAGATGTGAGAATCATACCTGGTAAATACATACCCTGGAGCAAGGGTCTAATTGGGAAATCAGTTTTCTATTAACAATACACAGTGAAACTGAAACATGAATATGTTTCGAAGGGGTATCCGGGTATTCCTAGTAATGCCTCTTCCATTATCAGATTCATGACTTTAACCATATATTTCTTTGACATCTCTCCAATTCCCTTTATTTGTCTTTACTCATTACCTTCTGTACACCATCGTTAAGCTAAGTGGTTTTCTTCCTTCCCTACCGTTCGGCACCAGCCTATGGTTTGGAAGAAGACTATCCAATAAGCATAATAGGTGTACTCTCCTAATCCTAGGAGCACTCGCAACCTGAAAGAAGGTAAAGATAAAAGACAACTGAATAAACCTTATTCCTATTTCTTCTGAACCAGAATCCATCCTAGAAAAAGTTCCTTCGAGTTCGTATATAATCATACGATGGATTTATCCAATGGAATTGGATGTTCGTAGTGATACGGGGTGTTCTGGAGAAATATAAAGCTGAATTAGGAGTGGCGATGAGATACGTAGTTTGGTCGTGAATGTTAACAGTCGCAATTTACTTTGTTATCTTTCTGATCCCTTTATTTGTCTTTACTTATTACCTTCTGTACACCCAACTTAGGATAATTGTTTTTCTTCATTCCCTACCTTTCGGCACCTGCCTATGGTCTGGAAGAAGACTATCTAATAAGCGTAATAGGTGTACCCTCTCCTAATCTTAGGAGCCCTCACAACCTGAGAGAAGGTAAAAGGAAAAGACAACTGAATAATCCTATTCAATCTCTCCAGAACCAGAATCCATCCTCGAAGAAGTTCCTCCGAGTTCGTATATAACCATACGATGGATTTATCCAATGGAAGTGGATGTTCGTAATAATACGGGGTGTTCTGGAGAAACTCAAAGGGTAAAAGAAGGAGTGGCAATGATGTATGCAACTCAGACAATCCAAAAGCTAGTGTTTTAAGAAAGTTCGGTCAACTGGGTCATTGAGTTATAGTCTAGGGTCGGGCCATGGTCGCAGTCAAAGAGAGAGAGAAAGGAAACACTCTGCGTGCACTCTAACCTAGATCAGAATAGTTATCACTTTATCTAATCTGGATGGCTCCCACTGTATCCTCGAATTCTCCTCCAAACATAAAAGGAGAATTAGTCGAAATTACCTGAGGAGTAATCCTACTCATCAGTGGGAATCGGGATCCAACTATCATCGCATGATAACTTGATGGAAGCCACTCAAGTCACCACACTCCAGAAGGTATGTGCAAGCCTGGCAAGTTTTCTGTATGTTTGAAACTCCCAATATGATTTTTACCCCAAGCAGTTTATGACCTTGACAAAGGCCAACAAATCATAAATCACAAGTCAAGTTCAACCCGTCATTATCCTGGATTACTCTAGACCCACCCGCACGAACCCTTGACAAAGGCCAACAAGGTTATACGACTGTCCTAGATAATCGTAACTCAATGCAACAGACAAGTAATACCGAGCTACCGCACACTACGCCTTGACAAAGGCCAACAAACGCAGCACGAAAACTAGGTACTACCTGAAAGAAATGACGGAGGGCTACGGCTAGTTTTTGGCGAAAAACCTTTAACGTAATGAACTTGATATCGTTGAAGGAACCGAGTGGTTTTATAAAAGTATAGTGGCGAAAACTTTTACTAAAGAGGTCACTCCCGGTGAAGGGATCTCGGCTCTTTCCCCGTCGAATGAGGTGCAGGATATTCCAAACTGAATACTACGATGCAAAGCAAAAAGTAATCGACTATAGTGAAGTTATTACTTTGACGCAAACTTCTGCCCAAGGGGTCACTCCCGATGAAGGGATCTCGGCCCTTGCCTCATCGAATGAGGTGCTGGATATTCATAACCGAATACCACTGTGCAAAGCAAAAGCGTACGTCTGTAATGTCAGTTTTAAAAAACTTGGTTCCAACAACATCATATATGTAGGTTTGTTTTCCTTGCATTGATAAGAATCAACGCAGTCCTATCAATTAATCACACCAGAAAAGAACGAAAATATATGATGTACGTATATGCCATCCGCATTCGCCATTGGGTCCCGTCATCACCCGTTAGGTTACTTAACTAACGACAGAGCGGGGACTGGGCTAGCGCGAGTGCAAAACATATACAACATCGACTAGTATATATATATATATATATCAATATATAATAATCGCTCCAGGCATGATAAATGCAACATCACAGAAAAGTAATAAGCATCACAGAACAATACAGATAATCTAGGAGCCCCGGGTTTCATTGAGCCGCAAGTGAAACCCGACGTTCCCCTGGTTGTGTGTGCAATGAAAACCTAGACCTCTACGAGTGCGGAAAGTTACCCGCCAAGACCTGAAGCGAGGCAACCCCCTTCAGCAAAGTGAATGGACCACCAAGCACTTCACGGAATCCGGTAACTTGAGCACCCCTCCTTGGGTCAACCTGTACCCCCTACGAGTGCGGCGAATAGCCCTCCAATTCTAGAGTGAAGCCCCTTCCGTCTCAACGCCGTGAGATGCGGGCTCGTTACCCTCTAGAACCCGGCTATCCGTGCACCCCACCGCGGGGTAATCCTAGTACAGAAACGAAAATATATACAACGGGTACATCGACCTCAACCCGGTCGTGCCCCAAAAGAATAATATACAAACAGGCAGTGACGGCAGTCCACATATCGGACGCTCGCCCTGCAATATCAAATGTAAAAATATAACCAAACTGCACTACCATTGCACACAAGCTATCCACCACGACAAATCCGCAACATCGCAGCACAACACAGAACATCAACGTGAATGTCACATTCGCAAACCCGTCTAAAAGGACTATAGCGATTAGACAAGGTTTACCGATCAAATGACATTCACGGTCACAGATAGAAATGTAATGTACTGCAAATCTTAAACAATGTTAGAAAATATCGACTCCGAAATAACCCCCGAATAGCCCAAACAACCTGATAAAACCATATCAAAATTGGGCTACACAAACAACACCACTGAACCAAAAACACAGAGACCAGAGCACACCAAAAACACAAAACCAAAATGCCCCTAAAGGGCCGGCGACGCCGGATCTGGCCATCACGAGCTCGGCCAAAATCCGAGGCCAGTGGTCCGGGTTTGGGGTATGTTCTAGTGGTCTCCCCAGTAGTCTTCTGCACATGTTTAAATAATTTTTGAAGATTTTTTAAAAACAACAGAGATTACAAATCCAGTGGCATCGTTTGGGTTTTGTTTCAGTTTCGATACTTTAACATTGTCTAAACAAGCCAGATTATGGTTAATAGTTAGGCTCTGATACCATGTTGGGCCACGGCAGCGCCCCGGCCGTCTAAACGAGGCGAAATGCGGAACAAAAAAACTTTTTACAAAACCGGCGATACCGCAATCCAATTACCGGATCCTTCCATTAACTGTATTCTAGGAAACTGTATAAGGAGTTAGAGATTATACCGATCGATCCGTGTCCTTCGGTCTTCAATCTCCGTCCCATGGTTGTTGCGCCTGCCCCGACGAAGTTCGTCCTCCGGTCTCGCTCGTCAATGTGGCACCACGTCATCGAATCTTTATATGAGCTCCGTCTCAAAACCGAGGCAACTCGGACATGAAGTTTGCTAGCCGACATGTCCAAGATTGAAGTAGAGAGAGTGTAGAATACTTTGTCTCAAGACACCCAAGTGATTGGGTGGAGGTAAATTGGAGTTGCCATGAAAAGAATTTGTGAGCTTATGGAATTTTGCTTGTGAAGCCTGTTAGTTGTATGTATGCCCTAGAGGCCAGTATTGTACAGATGATGTATATTATATTCGATGCTTGGACATATATAGATATGACTTTCTTGCTCGATATGATAGTATGCTATCTGGTTGCTCTTTATCTTAACATGTACACTTGTCTCCTTAAACTGTCTTATAGTTACATGTTGGTAAAGCCCTTAGGATATGTACTTGACTACCTGGACTATGATGCAGATCATACTAGTGGGGACATGGTAGTCCATAAGTACATCCTTCAAGGTCCCTAGTCGTGGGTGTATCGAGACGGGGCATCGATATACCAGTGTAGACTAGCGTATACGCTTCTCGACCCATGAGATGGGCGATGGATGATCCCATATCCATTGGTGTTTGACATCAGAGATAGTATACGGGTGCTCAGTGGAGACTGGGTACACTGGACGGACTCGCCGAGAACTCCCAGATGGTATTATACCTCACGTCAGATGGCAGTTCTCAGGTGACACTTGTACAGGTTAGTCTGTAGACCCGAGATCGTCATAGAGTCTTGTGTGATTCCCACTGTGCTTTGATCTCCACCTTACCACGTCTATGAGGGCATGCAAAACGGTGGTCTTTGGGTACAGTCCCGAGTCACATGGAGACAATGAGCGATAGGAGGGGTTTCGTCTCTCCCGGTATTGGGGGTTGATGTTGCGCTGTGCTCGATTGGCCGTAACAGGGAAGTCCCTGGCCAGGGCTGATCAGAGATTTTCTGGTAAGTGTTACCAGTAGTTTCTCGACCCGTTATGAGCCTCACATCAGCACGACTTATCGGTTATTGGGGTCTGACGTTTACCACCCCTAGACTTGATATGCGACATATCAGACGAACAGACCGGACTGTACGGTAAGTGTTACTGGTTGGATTCACAGGAGTGTGAGCGGGCTAGCTCGTCGATCTTCTGATCGCTCAATACCCGGATGGCCGTTACGTTTAGCAGACCGCTTACGGCTTGTGGGTGCTTGATATGATCATCATCTGCTGCCGGCGTATTGACGAGTCTTTAGAGTCCTACACAGAGGTTTCCTGGCTCAAGCGAAACGAAATAGGAGCGCATATGAGATATGTGCAGGACCGAGAATAATGCGTGTATGTGATACCGTATTCCATTCTCGCGATGAAAGTGTCGATTGGTTATATTCGATATAACCTAGATATCGAATCAAGGATTGATTCGATAAGCCGATACATAGGATACTAGTCGGTTGTATGCGATATGACCGGATCGTTAAATCAAGTGTTGATTTAATGATTTAATGTATAATTATATATTTGATATATTACTTTGCATTAACTAGTATTGGTTCACTTTAAATGGATTTTCTCACTTGATGTGCAAGTTGTATATGTGATATACTTTTATGCACATGTTTGTATCATGTTTGATGATACTTGCTCATTTGGTTAAGTGTAAAGAATTAAACCTTGGATAAATAAATGGTTAGTTTTTTTATTTATTCATTCTTTTATCTTTCTTTTTAATTTGGATTAAAAAGAAATGGCAAAAGAAAACAAAAGGGTTGCTTTCATTCTTGAAGCTTGTTGAAGCTTCATGAAGCTTTGACCAAAGTGACCATTTTGTCTTCATGCTTAACCCTAACCATTCATCTAACCTTATTCAATTCTCTACACCTAACCATGGTTTACATTATGATAAGTATTCATTTTCTTTTTCATTTTAAAAAACATAATCATAATCATCTTCATCTTCTTCTTCTTCATGAGAAAAAGAAAAAGCTTGCCACCATTAATGGCATGTTGAGCAAAAGTGTGAGAAATAAAATTCTAAAGTGAACCCACCTCCTATTTCTTCACCCTCTACCTCTTGCCAAGTAGTATAGGGTGTTCTCTTCATAAGTTTCACAACTTGGTGAAGTTGGAGCTTGAACTTGTGTTGCCTCGACGTAGATCATCTTCGGCACGAACCCGACGACCTTGCCCGCCCATTTCTCCGATGAAGCCGATGCTTGAGTCCGGGATTCGAGACGGAAAGCGAGAGGACGTCTACGTGGAGCTAAGGAAGTGGAGAACCGGATCTACAAAGGTTGTAGCCTCTTTCTTATAGTTAAGATGTTAACTAGTTTACTGTTTCGCCTAAAATTCTAGTTAACGATCCGTATTAGGGTTTCTCGGCACCCATAAAATTTGAAATTGGCATGGTTGATGCCTTGTAAGACTTCATTAGCGTGCCTAGGAACCCTACAGTGGTATCAGAGCCTAGCTAGAGCCTTAGGCGATGCTTAGACGATGTTTGAAACCCGATCGAACCCGAAACCCTAACTTTTTCACGCTCTCTGGACATTTTTCTAAAACTGGGTTTTTTCCAGATTAAAAATGCTTAAAAAATTCAGCACGGAATTATAAGAATTACGGTGCAAAATTTAACTCATGAATAGTACAAACGGCGGCGGAACCGCGGCAGAAGCCTGGCTTCTGCGGCGGTTCCGCGGCCAGATGATGACGTCATCCTTCCCTTTTTGCACAGTAATTCCTATTTAAGGATGCTGAGTTTTCTGGGAATTTTTAATTTGACTCAAGAGTTGAGTATTCTGGGGTTGCTTTGGGAATCGTAGATTCGATCGGATTATCAAATTTTGTCTATGTGGTTTTCTGGATAATTTTAGAATATGTTAAAAAGTTCGACCGGATATAAATACCCAACTTTTCCCCTGCCGGAAAATTTCCAAGTGTTGGATTTTTCCGTGGTTTAAAGACATTCTAAGTAGTGCAACTAATGCGATGGTCCCTCTAGAAGACAACAAACCTTAACTCGATTATGTGACCGTCTTGAACTGCCCTTTGAACCTTCGGGTTTGGGGCAGTACGGCGTGCCACATGTGAGGCGTTGGCTTGACCCTTCTACGGCTGGACCGTTGGTACTGAGGCATGAAGTGAATCTCTTTGAACCTATTTCATGTGTTGAACAGTTTCGGGAAAACTTGGGTGTTCGAATGTTCGATCAGAAAGTTTAATATTTTCTATTTATCCGGAATGGGATACAATAATTGGAATTCACAAACAGTTATGAGATAACTGGATGAATGTTATAAATCTAGCGGTTTAGTCTCACTTGATATTGAAAAGAGTTTTCGATAATGAGACTAAAATGCGGGGTTTATAATTGTTAGGCATGTGATGTCTAAGTATTTCATTTTGATTAGGCATGCGATGTCTAAAGAGGTTGCGAATTCCAACTGTTGTAGTTTTACACTTTCTTTTCTGTGACCGTAAGTGTAATATGTGGTATCACCGGTTTCGTTGCTATATGTCAACGACAATTGGGATGCGCATATTTACTTACGTTGATGACATGTGATGTTATGTGTTGCTGGATATGTTATATTGGATTGTCGTGTTTGAATAGCCGAGGGTTTTTATGTGAGATGAGTGTTTTTCATTTTCATTCATGTAAAAAATTGTATGTAATATTCTTTTATTGGGGCACTTCCAGGTTGCGGAAGTTGTCACCTCTTGTATATTATTTACTTTTCCGCATTAGGATAGACCCAAGGAGGGGAGCACAAGTAACCGGGTTCTAGGGTCCAGTGGGAGACCATCTCGAGGAGTCGAGTCCGGGTCTCCTAACCCTAGAATTGGTAGGGTTGCTTGCCGCTCTCGTAGGGGTCTAGGGGTGTGGGATTGGCTATTCATCACGACCGTGGAATCCGTGTTTTATACTGGCTCGTATTGAAAACACGGGCGTCCTAGTATATCCAATGTTTCATATGTTTCTTCTGCTGCGATATCTGTGATGTGATCATGTGATGTTCTGTGATAGATACAGTATATAGTATATATGATATATTATATAGACGTTACTTATGTTTTGCACCCGCACTAGCCCTGCCCTGCTCTGTCGTTAGTTACCTAACCTAACGATGCACGAGGGGACATCCAGGCGAATGTGGATGGCATAAGTGTACGTCGTATTTATCTGTGATGTTTAGGTGACTTAAATGATGGGACTTCATTAATGTGATTAATGAAAGAAAAGAAACCTAAGATGTTGTAGAATCAAATTTTAAACAAACAGATAGCTACAGTTCTTGCTTTGCATAGCGGTATATATGATATACCCTGCACCTTATTCGATGAGGAAAGGACCGAGATCCCTTCACCGGGAGTGACTCCTTTAGCAATAACTGGCTGATGCTACACACTCGGTTTGACTTTTGATTGCTTCTATAGTTTCTGCTTTGCACAGTGATATATATGATATATCCCGCACCTCATTCGACGAGGAAAGGACCGACGATCCCTTCACCGGGAGTGACTCCTTTAGCAAAACTAGAAAACCCTTAAAAGCACTCCATTTTAAAATCATTTGATTCTACAACGATATCAAGTTCATTACGCAATAGGTTTTCAGAAAAACCTGTCGTAGCCCTCCGTCATTTCAGATAAGTTCTATTTAGTATTCGTGCTACGTTTGTTGACCTCCGTCAAGGCGTAGTGTGCGGTAGCTAACTAGTATTTATCTGCTTATGCATATGATGCAGATTGGATTACGGTAGTCATGCGGCCTTGTTGACCTCCGTCAAGGGTCGTGCGGGTGGGTTTAATTCGATCAAGAAATGACGGGTTGAACTTGACTAGTAGCCTATGGTTTGTTGACCTCCGTCAAGGTCATAGGGTGCTAGGGACAAAATATTATCGGGAATTTCAAGTGTTGAAATTTGCAATGAGATTGCATACCTTCTATGAGATAGTTGGATCCCGATACCCACTGCGAGTAAGAGTTACTCCTGGGAGAGTTTTACACATTGAAATTAGCTGATCAAGTAGGTGTCTAGAAAGGTGTCAACGGGGTTACGTCTCTGGAAAAACGAGGTTTACATTAATTAGGTTCGTGCGAAAGCACTGGGGACCTCCCTCAAAGTACCGACACTGGCCTGGCTAAAAGATTGGCGAACTTGTAGTGTGTAATTAATCCCGGCTAGTCTTTCCTTTTAGGGTTTGAAAGAAGATTTGATAAAAACCAGTGGGAGCCATCCTGATTAGATAAGATAATAACCAATCTGATCTTGCACGAGCATACGCTAAAGTGTTTTCTTCTCTCTCTCTCCAGGTAGCGACCATTTCATGCCCTAATAAAGATAATAATATGGATGTATTGACCGAACCCGCATGTTATACTGTGCTGGGGAACGTTGGTTCCGTTCTTTCCTATAAGAGTTATAGGACTGAACAGGAAATAGGGGAATACCAGGATTCCCATGCCACCCGAATGAAGAAAGTACATGATGATGCATTTTCTTCAGGTGTGTTCGTTACAGAGAACTGTTTCTCCATTTGCTCTATGTCCTGGGTATTAGATACCGGGTCAGGATCCCATATATGTAATCAGTTACATGGGCTAAGGAAAGGTAGAGAACTTGGAGAAGGTGATAAAGACATTAGAGTTGGAAATGGTGCAATTGTTGCAGCTGAGACTGTCGGGGAATATCACCTTGTATTACCAACTGGTAATACATTGGTTCTGAACGAATGCTATAACATGCCGAAGCTGATATGCAACATTATATCGGTTTCTTTGTTATGTAAAGAGGGATATAATTTTGTATTACAGGATAATGTTATGAACATTTTCCGTAACCAAAAGTTGGTTGGATCAGGCACGTTGTGCAATGGCATTTATGTTCTAAATCAATCAACAGTTCTGAGCATAACAAACACACACAAGAGGAAGAGTTCTGAACTGAACGAATCCTTCTTGTGGCATTGTAGACTAGGTCACATCAATGCGACACGACTAGCTAAGTTGCATAAGGATGGATATTTAAATCCGTTTGAATTTTCATCTTATGACACTTGCCAGTCATGTCTCAAAGGCAAGATGACCAAAACTCCGTTTACGGGATACGGAGAAAGAGTTACCGAACTCTTGGGACTGATACATAGTGATGTATGCGGTCCTATGTCTATACATGCCAGGGATGGTTCTTCGTACTTCATTACATTCACTGACGATCTCTCTAGATTCGGATATGTGTTCCTCATGAAACACAAATCAGAAGCTTTTGAGAAATTTAGAGAATATAAACAAGAAGTCGAAAACCAAACCGGAAAAAGTATTAAAATCCTTCGATCTGATCGAGGAGGTGAATACTTGAGCATTGAATTCCTGGACTTCCTAAAAGAGAATGGGATTCTCTCTCAGCTAACTCCTCCATATACACCACAGAACAACGGTGTATTGGAACGGAGGAACCGCACCCTATTGGATATGGTGCGCTCTATGATGAGTATAGCTGAGTTACCTGTTTCCTTCTGGGAATATGCACTGGAAACAGCAGCATACCTGCTGAATAGGGTTCCCACCAAATCTGTGCCTACCACACCATATGAGATATGGGAAGGGAAGAGACCATATCTTAATTTTATTAAGATATGGGGTTGCCCGGCCTATGTCAAAAGACAAAAACCGGACAAACTCGAGGCAAGGTCTGTTCTGTGTAAATTTGTTGGATATCCCAAACATCCGTGAGGGTATATCTTCAACCACAGTGAGGAACAAAGAGTATTTGTTGCTCAACATGCCATCTTTTTAGAAAAGGAATTTCTTGCAAAAGAGATTAGTGGCTCTGAGGTAGAACTGGAAGAGGTTCCAGCTGAACAAAACACAACAGAAGATTTAGTGGAACCAGAGGATTCAGTAGCTCCCAATGAACCTCAGGCTCTCCGCCGATCTAGTAGGGTTCTTCGCCAACCTGAGAGATACTACGGTTTTCTCATGGACGGTGGGAGCGAGGATTGCATCATGGAGGATGATGACCCAACTAGCTTCGAGCAGACCATCACGAGTAGGGACTCAGTGAAATGGCTGGATGCTATGCGGTCCGAGATGGAATCCATGTACACCAACAAAGTATGGACTTTGGATGTTTCTCCTGAAGGGGTAAAACCCATTGGGAGCAAATGGATCTTCAAGAAGAAACTTGGTGTAGATGGGAAAGTGGAGACTTTCAAAGCTAGACTTGTTGCAAAAGGTTTTCGTCAAAGACCAGGTGTGGACTATGACGAAACCTTTTCTCCAGTGGCTATGCTTAAATCCATCCGGATCATGCTTGCCATTGCTGCTTATCATGACTACGAAATCTGGCAAATGGATGTTAAGACAGCCTTTCTAAATGGTGATTTAGAAGAGTGCGTGTACATGACTCAGCCAGAGGGCTTCGTAGACAGTGGGAGCAGCGGGAAGGTGTGCAAGCTGCTTAAATCCATTTATGGATTAAAGCAAGCATCGCGGAGTTGGAACATCTGCTTTGACGTCGTTATCAAAGAGTTTGATTTCGTCAAAAACCCAGATGAACCTTGTATTTACAAGAAGGTGGCAGAGAGTAAGGTTGTCTTCCTCGTATTGTACGTGGACGACATACTCTTGATAGGAAATGATATTCCTATGCTGCAATCGGTCAAGCTCTTCTTATCACAAAGATTCTTAATGAAAGATCTTGGTGATGCCTCCTGCATATTGGGAATAAGGATCTATAGAGATAGATCCAAACGGATATTGGGATTGTCCCAATCCAGGTACATTGACACCATACTAAAGAGGTTTAGTATGGAAGAATCCAAGTGTGGGAACTTTCCCACGATCTCTGGAGTCACTCTCTCCAAAGAGATGTCTCCCAACACTGATTTGGAGAGAGCTCGCATGCAAGGGATACCCTATGCTTCGGCTGTAGGCTCTATCATGTATGCGATGCTATGTACCAGACCCGATGTAGCATACTCACTAAGTATAGTGAGCAGGTATCAAGCTGATCCTGGAGAGAGTCACTGGACAGCTGTGAAGAGCATTCTCAAGTACTTACGAAGGACTAAAGAGATGCTCTTGGTGTATGGTAATGGAGAACTCCAAGTGGAGTCCTTTACCGATTCGAGCTTCCAGAGTGATAAGGACGACTCTAAGTCGCAGTCGGGATTTGTCTTTACCCTTTACGGAGGGGCGGTTAGCTGGAAGAGTTCCAAGCAGGAAACCGTGGCAGACTCGACGATGGAGGCTGAATACATCGCTGCCAACGATGCTGCTAAAGAGGCTGTCTGGATCAAGAAGTTCATTATTGAACTTGGAGTGGTTCCATCCATTGAGCATCCAATACCTTTGTACTGCGATAACAATGGAGCGGTGGCTTTGGACAAGGAACCTAGGTCCCATCAGCGATCCAGGCATATTCTGAGGCGGTATCACCTGATCCGGGAGATAGTTGATCGCCGGGAGATCGAGGTCAGGAGGGTTGACACGAAGAACAACACGGCGGATCCACTCACGAAGGCCATTCCCCAGATACAGTTTGAGAGACTCTTCGGGATGCTCAGTATGCGATACTACAGCAGCTGGCCCTAGTGCAAGTGGGAGATTGTTAGTTGTATGTATGCCCTAGAGGCCAGTATTGTACAGATGATGTATATTATATTGGATGCTTGGACATATATAGAGATGACTTTCTTGCTCGATATGATAGTATGCTATCTGGTTGCTCTTTATCTTAACATGTACACTTGTCTCTTTAAACTGTCTTATAGTTACATGTTGGTAAAGCCCTTAGGATATGTACTTGACTACCTGGACTATGATGCAGATTATACTAGTGGGGACATGGTAGTCCATAAGTACATCCTTCAAGGTCCCTAGTCGTGGGTGTATCGAGACGGGGCATCGATATACCAGTGTAGACTAGCTTATACGCTTCTCGACCCATGAGATGGGCGATGGATGATCCCATATCCATTGGTGTTTGACATCAGAGATGGTATACGGGTGCTCAGTGGAGACTGGGTACACTGGACGGACTCGCCGAGAACTCCCAGATGGTATTATACCTCACGTCAGATGGCAGTTCTCAGGTGACACTTGTACAGGTTAGTCTGTAGACCCGAGATCGTCATAGAGTCTTGTGTGATTCCCACTGTGCTTTGATCTCCACCTTACCACGTCCATGAGGGCATGCAAAACGGTGGTCTTTAGGTACAGTCCCGAGTCACATGGAGACAATGAGTGATAGGAGGGGTTTCGTCTCTCCCGGTATTGGGGGTTGATGTTGCGCTGTGCTCGATTGGCCGTAACAGGGAAGTCCCTGGCCAGGGCTGATCAGAGATTTGCTGGTAAGTGTTACCAGTAGTTTCTCGACCCGTTATGAGCCTCACATCGGCACGACTTATCGGTTATTGGGGTCTGACGTTTACCACCCCTAGACTTGATATGCGACATATTAGACGAACAGACCGGACTGTACGGTAAGTGTTACTGGTTGGATTCACAGGAGTGTGAGCGGGCTAGCTCGTCGATCTTCTGATCGCTCAATACCCGGATGGCCGTTACGTTTAGCAGACCGCTTGCGGCTTGTGGGTGCTTGATATGATCATCATCTGCTGCCGGCGTATTGACGAGTCTTTAGAGTCCTACACAGAGGTTTCCTGGCTCAAGCGAAACGAAATAGGAGAGCATATGAGATATGTGCAGGACCGAGAATAATGCGTGTATGTGATACCGTATTCCATTCTCGCGATGAAAGTATCGATTGGTTATATTCGATATAACCTAGATATCGAATCAAGGATTGATTCGATAAGCCGATACATAGGATACTAGTCGGTTGTATGCGATATGACCGGATCGTTAAATCAAGTGTTGATTTAATGATTTAATGTATAATTATATATTTGATATATTACTTTGCATTAACTAGTATTGGTTCACTTTAAATGGATTTTCTCACTTGATGTGCAAGTTGTATATGTGATATACTTTTATGCACATGTTTGTATCATGTTTGATGATACTTGCTCATTTGGTTAAGTGTAAAGAATTAAACCTTGGTTAAATAAATGGTTAGGGTTTTTATTTATTCATTCTTTTATCTTTCTTTTTAATTTGGATTAAAAAGAAATGGCAAAAGAAAACAAAAGGGTTGCTTTCATTCTTGAAGCTTGTTGAAGCTTCATGAAGCTTTGACCAAAGTGACCATTTTGTCTTCATGCTTAACCATAACCATTCATCTAACCTTAATCAATTCTCTACACCTAACCATGGTTTACATTATGATAAGTATTCATTTTCTTTTTCATTTTAAAAAACATAATCATAATCATCTTCATCTTCTTCTTCTTCATGAGAAAAAGAAAAAGCTTGCCACCATTAATGGCATGTTGAGCAAAAGTGTGAGAAATCAAATTCTAAAGTGAACCCACCTCCTATTTCTTCACCCTCTACCTCTTGCCAAGTAGTATAGGGTGTTTTCTTCACAAGTTTCACAACTTGGTGAAGTTGGAGCTTGAACTTGTGTTGCCTCGACGTAGATCATCTTCGGCACGAACCCGACGACCTTGCCCGCCCATTTCTCCGATGAAGCCGATGCTTGAGTCCGGGATTCGAGACGGACATCGAGAGGACGTCTACGTGGAGCTAAGGAAGTGGAGAACTAGATCAACAAAGGTTGTAGCCTCTTTCTTATAGTTAAGATGTTAACTAGTTTACTGTTTCGCCTAAAATTCTAGTTAACGATCCGTATTATGGTTTCTCGGCACCCATAAAATTTGAAATTGGCATGGTTGATGCATTGTGAGACTTCATTAGCGTGCCTAGGAACCCTACAAAGCCAAGGAATAAAAAATAGGGGCTCGGCCAGCCTCATGAAGGAAATGGTTCTCTGGCTTTTGAATTGGAGAGGTGAGCCTAAGAATTGAAGTGGTGAAGGTAAGCTATCAAGGGTGGGTTTATGCAAGGAGTGAGACAATGAATCAATCATGCAACACATGAAAAGAAAACAATACCAAGGAATTTTTCCCACCATAAAAAACACCCTGACTTTTCAAAGCCTGCGAAATTGCAGGGAACGCCCTGCACCCAGATTCAGACAGCACACCCGGATTCAATGCCAATCAGTACAGTTCGAAATAGTCCCTGCAGGGGATGGACAAAAAAATGAGGAATGGCAAGTAAGGTCAAAGTCAATGCTCACAATTTCCATTTAACATAAATCAAGATGTTTAAGACGGAAAAAGAAACTGGCAACTCCGAAAGTAATCCCGTAACGAATTACGAGATTACCCCTCAACTGTAAATACATAACCGCATTTGTATTCCGACCGAATACGAATGAAACGAGACAAAAAATATTTCTACAATATAATACTAGGATCCGGCTTAAACCAAAGGCCGCTAGTATTATCCGTTCGATCATGATCCGTCCACAAGTGCACGATGTCGAACCCTGCCATATAACCATACGGCCTCTACAAAGATTCTTCCGAACTTGGGAAACTTTCTATGGGGGACTCTAATGACTCATCAATACACTGGCAGTGGGTTTAACCACAAGCACGTCAGAGGTACTAGCTGTACGTAACGGTTGCCTATGTATTGAACGAAAGGGAAGCTGGCGAGCGAACTCATCCTGAAACCTTACTGAGCCTGACAGTGAAAATATCGGAACAGTCCGGTCTGTTCGTCTATGAGTATCGCATATAGGGCCTAGGGGGCTGGTAAACGTAAGACCTCCAATAGCGGTATAAGTCGTGTCGGAGAGTAGCCCAGAACACCCTGAGATACTACTGGAATACCTACCAGTAAATATCGATTACCCTGGCCACGGATTTCGTGTAATGGCTCTCCTAAACATAGCGCGATCTCACCCCCAATACCGGGAGAGACGAATCCCCGACGATCCGCTCACTGCCTCCATGTGGCTCGGGACTGTACCCAACTAAAACCTGTTCGCATGACTCCTTTGAGCCGTGGTAGGGTAGTAATCAAAGCACAGTGGGAACTCACACGAGACAAATGACGATCTCAGGTCGACAGACTAACCTGTACACATGTCACCTGGGAACTGCTATCTGACGATATGTATAATACCAACTAGCATGTTCCCGGTGAGTCCTGTTCGGTGTACTCATAACCCAATGAACACCTGTATACATCTTAGTTGAACCAACTGACACCAATGGCTTGTGAGACCGGCCACCGACCCTCGTCGGGGTCTCGACTGTATACACTAGTCTACTCTGGAGTATCGATGACCAGTCTTGAAACTCCCACGACTAGGGACACTTTAAGGATGTGCTTATAGACCCCAGCTCCCATGTATATGATCGCCATCATACTGCTGGCAGTCAAGCAAGAATCCTATAGGCTCTATCAACATGCAATAGTGATCTAAAGCATGTACACAATGATAAAGACAAACCAGATAGCATACTATCATCTCGAGCAAGACTGTCCTACCGGTATAGGTCCTCCCTCAATCATTGCAATCACATACCTGCGATCCAATAATTGACTTTGAGGGCACTATATCCAACAAATTGCGGAACACATTGAACTTGCCCGTAGCCAACAATTAGACACATTTCATCCGTACTCAACTTCCTCACCTTATCTAGACAGTGCTTCTGAAAATCAATTAGGAAGTTCCAAGGTTCAACGAAAATCCTTCATTGGAACTTCTTCACAACCCATGTCTAGTCTTGAAGTAGAGTTAGAATTGAGTAGTGAAAAAGAACAAGAGATGCATCTAAGTCAAACCAAAACCGATTCTTTTGATCTCGACACCTTCCATCCTGCACTCCAACCGAATATATTTGATGTTCAACCGCTTCATAGTCAAAGTGATGAGGTGCCCGAGAGTAACATGTTTGACTTTTCAAATAGTGAGCGTGAAAGAGAGCTTGACACCATTTCAAATCAAACCGATCCTTATTCGACTACATTTGATATTTCAAACCTTCCAACTCCATCAAGTGAACCAAGTGATTTATCGATTGAGAATAGTATAATTGATGAATTCTTAAATACCTATTCGTTTGATTTGACTGAAGGTGTTAGTGAGAGCGATGATGAGAATATCGTTGAAGATGAACCCGTTATGTTGGATTAGTTAGATTCTCCTACCCATCATGTCCCTTCTATTGAAAGTTAACATCTTCCTGTACATTTAACCGATCATATTCTTACCACCGACCTATCCGATATGCAAAACAATATCTGCCCTTTATTTCCTACATCTGATTCAACAACGCTCGACACACAAGTTTGTTTACCCATTTCATCACCCAGTTTTTTTGGTTCTTCTAATTTTCTTTCAACTCCAACGAGTTTTGATGAATCACACTCCGATATTTCGAGTTCTATGATTCTTGAAAGACTACTTGATTTAGACTCTTTTGAAAATAAGGTAGATGAGCTTTTCGAGACTCCTACCTCCATAATTTATGACAAATCAAGTGTGTTGAATTCTGGCGCAAAAAAGATTGACCTTGAAACTTTTAGTCTTCCTAGAGAATCTACTTATTCCACTGATTCTTTTCTTTCCGATGGGATCATCATCAATGAAAGTGTCAAAAATATTTTTGCCGAAGAACTCGCGTTTCTTAAAGACTTGGATGTTGTGATAAATCAACCTCCATTGGAAATTCGTGCGCCTCCATTTGAGACCGGAGAAGTTGAACCACCACCCCTTCTTCTTATCCCATACGAGAATGCGACTATTCCACTCATTCCTAATCATTCACATTCTCGTTTTCGTTCATACTCACTTTTTCGTCTCTACCAACCGAGACATAAATCCTTTCGATCACACCTCTTATCTCCCCCCCATTTCTTCATGTCTATCTGTGACATGATCTTCTACCAACCATGGTGTAGCATTGATAAAATATTCGAATGGTTGATGTTAACTTTTGTTCTTTGTAAAGTTTTGCATAGACCGATAACTTTACCCCCCTCTTATAATTTTAAATATTAATACTGTTTCACTCAAGTTTGGGGGAAAGAAAAATATTTTGGCTCTTGAAAGAAAAATAAATTTTTGTACAATTGTGAGCCAAAAATAAGTTTGGGTGTGGATTTCATTGTCATTGACTTTCTGTCCCCTTTTGCTAATAATTGAGAACTTTTCCTCCCAAGCCTACAGGGTTTGAGCTTAAAAGGTGATATTAATGAGGACACTGCTGCAAATAGATTTGGGGGAGGTTTGTGCTTATTCACGCATCATTTTGCATTATACTAGATAAAAGCACAAAATTTTTTGAGAATAAAATTTAAGAAGTGAAAAATACATATAAAAGATAGGAAGAGATTCAAGAAAAGCAAGAAAATTAGATGTTTTAAAACGAAGCTAGTAATAGGTAGGCATGAGCTATTGTCCTAAGGGTTAGTAAGATGAAAGGAATCACTAATCTGAGAATAGATATAAATCTGAAAAATATTCCCTATTCTTGAGTCCAAACGTCTGAACGTTGATACCCTACTATACGCACTTGCACACATCTTGAAACTTGGGATAGTAAAGGATACCTTGAAATGCTCGTCTAAAAGCCTTAGTATGAAGAAAATTATATATAAATCAACAAAATATAAATGGTGAAAAATAAACACTGGTTTTTGTAATTACATAAGACAGCATAAAAAAAATATAGCGAGGGTGCCTTATCACCTAGTGCCTTAGACCAACTGGTTTGGGAGCCACTGCTAAGCCTTAGGTGTTGCAAGACTAGAATATTGTTAATTACGCCTAAAAGAATGAGCACATTTGGTAATCGGTTCGTTAGTATCTCAAGAAGTATTAAGGGTCGCATGAAAAATGTGTGAGCAATTCCATCTGAAACATTCACCGACTAAAAAGTACTAAGGAAGATGGACAAGGGTATTGTACCATTTTGGAAAATAAAATATTATTTTTGGGAAGTTAAAATAATTAAAACAATAATTTCTACGAATATTATTAAGTATGAGAATTCGTTTTAATGATATGGTATAACTATATACCGATAACTTGGGAAATTTATAAGAATTATTGTTTTTGAAAGAAATTATGTGAATTGAGCAAATATAGATTTATAAATAATTTATTTCATTCTATGTTAATACTAAACTTGATTAATTATGCATTATGCATGTTTACGTATATGGCATGCAACAAAGCATGTTACAAATACTTGCTACATTTTTATTATATGCACCATGATTCTTTTTTTTCTTTTGAACTATTTGTTTTGAGTTTAAAACAAAAATAAAAGAAAAGAAAAGAAATAAATGAGAGAGTGTGTGTGAGGTGACATGTATCATGGTTGATGTGAGAGAGAGAGAGAGAGAGAGAGCTCTAGAAATCCCCATGGCTTCTTCTTTGCTCCCATTTGTTCTTCATCATCTTCTTCATCTCATTCTTCTCCTCTTCCTCCACCCTTTACCACCCTCAAAACCATTCCAAATCCACACCAAAACCTTATATCCTCTTCACAAAAATTGTGCACAAGCTCACTACAAGTATGGTGGACCAAACAAGTCAAGATTTTGAGCACTTTGGGCAACTCAAGAAAATTCTTGAGTCGCCAAATGAGGTAATCTCTATACCATAGTTTATAATTTGAGTTTCTTTAACCTCTATAATAGTTTAAAGATTAGTAATTGAGGTTTAGTGATCTTGGAAAATTCCAAGATGAGGGTTGAGGGATTTTATGAGTTTGTGAAGTGTAATTGAGCTTAGTAGAGGCCATAAAACCCTTCTAGTATTAGAATTCTGGACAAAACCAGAGGCTAGACCCTAAACCATGAACTTTATATTTGCCGATTTCTGGTTTTTGTGGAATAAGTGATGGTATTTAGAGATCTGATACTACCCTGAGACCCTAAAAATTATATAACGATTACTATTAGTGGTGCAGGTGACCTAGAAGCTACCCTAGAGACCCGAGCCCCAACTCTTTCAAATTGGCCGCAGATTTAACCCAATTGGCCGTAATTTGCATCCTGGGTATGACCAAATTGATTCGTGCTGGGTCCATGGCTTCATCTTCAGTAAATTAGACCTCCTATATATGCAAAATTGGCTAATTCAACTTAGGACAAAATCTGGAAGTGTTTTCTTGAGTTGTTGTTTTGGTTTTGTGACTTTTAATGACTTGAACTTTGGATATTTGTGTTTTGTCTCGGTCACTTGACGTTTGTACATCGATATCGAGAGTTGTTTCTGTCACGACCCGAAAGTACGGACATGACCGGCACTTAGATTACGAAGAGTTTAGAGGCGCAACGTAACCTAAGTAAGCCGAAGCCCAGAAATCTAAACCATAAAAAGAAGAAGAAGTAAATCAAAACATGTAGAAAACAAGTTTAAAAGCAACATCCAATTTTCTCAAAAATTTCAGCAGAGTCTCCTTTGTAAAAACTGGCCCCCAAAAGGGTACAAACAAGAATAATATATATACAAACAATAAAATGGCATCCCCAAGCGGGAGCTAGCTCTACGCCAACAGGCGGAAACAACCACAACAAGCACAATAATATACAACGCCAAAGGGCGAGGCTCAAAACTCAAAAGAAAACAAATCCACCAAACCACAATAAAACACGCGCGACTCTAAGGTCGAAATAAATAACTGGTCCAGTAAACTATCAAGTAATACAAGTTTGGTTGATGGAGCTTACTAGATATAAATGAAATAATTAAAAGTACAAGGGCGGTCCAGATACAAGTGAACCAACCTACCGTGTAAATCACCCTGAATGAAATGATGTGCCAGCAAGCTGCCAAGGAAACCTGTACATCGAACTTGTAATAAAATTTGGCACAACGGAGGTGAGTTGCCAACTCGTGAGTAGAAGACATCTGCGAAAAGAAATCGAATGCACGACGCCATTCTAGGTCATAATAATACACTACTATATCACTAGTCATCTAGTAATGGCAGGATAATAAACTACATGTAAGTGCAAAAGCTCCGTGCTCGTGTCAGTGCCTCAAATAGTAATATGTCATGTGAATGAGTATGCATGCACCATGAATGTAAAACAATCAATCCTGAAATCTGGATATATCTGTATAAAGAAAATCTTTAACTTTTATCATGGTAAATTTGTATAGAAATCTGAAATATCATCGATGAAATCCATGGAAATCCGTGTCAAGCATCAACGCAAAACATGTAGATCTCAAGTCTCAATACCTCATAGTCTCAATATCTCATAGTCTCAATATCTCGAGCTCCGTCAGTCCGGATCGGCCCATATCATCAAATCTCACGACAACGGTCGGTATCCTCCGGATATCCGCCGCGCCAGACATCACCGGTAGGTAGTCTTCCCCTGCCAGGTGTAGGGTTCCTAGGCACTCCCAAGAGGTCTCACAAGGCATCAACCATGCCAATTTCAAATTTTACAAGTGCCTACAAACCCTAATACGGATCGTTAACTAGAATTTTAAGCGAACACAATAAACTAGTTAACACTTAACTACAAGTAAACGGAAATACAACCTTTGTAGATCCAGTCCTCCACCTCCACGGCTCCGTGATGAGGTTATCTCCGCTGTCCAAATCAAATCCCGGGCTCTAGCGTCGGCTTCATCGGAGAAAGAGCGGGCTAGGTCATCGACGACATGCCGAAGATGATCTACGTCGAGGCATCGCTAGATCAAGCTCCAACTTCACCAAGTCAAGAAAACTTGTGAAGGAAACACACTCTACTACTTGGCAAGAGGTAGAGGATGAAGAAATAGGAAGTGGGTAGACTTTAGAATTGGATTTCTCACTCATTTTCATCAATCACCATTGATGAAGATAGGTTTTCTTCATTGAAGAAGATGAAGAAGAAGAAGCATATATTATGATAAGTTAATCCTAAAATGAAAAGAATAATGAATTCTTATCATAATAGAACCATGGTTTGGTGTAGAGAATTAATTAGGGTTAAGTGGAATGGTTAGGGTTAAGGATGAGACAAAGTGGTCACAAAGTCAAAGTATTCATGAAGCTTCATGAATGAATAAAGAATGCCACCATTTTATCATTTCCTTTTCTTTTTCTAAAAGAATAAATAAATGAATAAAATGAATAAGCAAATAATAAACCCTAACCATTTCATTAACCAAGGTTTAATTCTTTATACTTAACCAATTTTACATGCACCATCAAACATGATACAAGCATGTGCACAAAATCATATCACATATATAATGCGCACATCCGAGCGAGAAAATCCATTTAAAGTGAACCAATATTAGTTAATGCAAAGTAATATATCAAATATATAATTATACATTAAATCATTAAATCAACACTTGATTTAACGATCCGGTCATATCACATATAACCGACTAATATCCAATGTATCGGCTTATCGAATCAATCCATGATTCGATAACTAGGTTATATCGCATACAACCATTCGACACATTTATCGCGAGAATATAACACGGTATCACATACACGCATTATTCTCGGTCCTGCACATATCTCATATGCGCTCCTATTTCGTTTCGCTTGAGCCAGGAAACCTCTGTGTAGGACTCTAAAGACTCGTCAATACGCCGGCAGCAGGCGATGATCATATCAAACACCCCCAAGCCGCAAGCGGTCTGCTAAACGTAACGGCCACCCGGGTATTGAGCGATCTGAAGATCGACGAGCAAGCCCGCTCCTCCAGTGAATCCAACTAGTAACACTACCGTACAGTCCGGTCTGATCGTCTGATATGTCGCATATCTCACCTAGGGGTGGTAAACGTCAGACCCCAATAGCTCGATAAGTCGTGTCGATATGAGGTCTATAACAATTCGAGAAACTACTGGTAACACTTACCAGTAAATCTCAGCAACCCTGGCCAGGGATTTCCTGTTATAGCCAATCGAACACAGCGCAACATCAACCCCTATACCGGGAGAGACGAATCCCCTCCTATCGCTCATTGCCTCCATGTGACTCGGGACTGTACCCAAAAACCACCGTTTTGCACGCCCTCTTGGACGTGGTAAGGTGGAAATCAAAGCACAGTGGGAACCACACAAGACTCTATGAAGATCTCGGGTAAACAGACTACTCTGTACCAGTGTCACCAGAGAACTGCCATCTGACGTAAGGTATAATACCATCTGGGAGTTCTCGGCGAGTCCGTCCAGTGTACCCAGTCTCCACTGAGCACCCGTATATCATCTCTGATGTCAAACACCAATGGATGTGGGATCATCCATCGCCCATCTGTATAGGTCGAGATGGTATACGCTAGTCTACTCTGGTATATCGATGCCCCGTCTCGATACACCCACGACTAGGGACCTTGAAGGATGTACTTATGGACTACCATGTCCCCACTAGTATGATCCGCATCATAGTCCAGATAGTCAAGTACACATCCTAAGGGCTTTACCAACATGTATCAGAGAGACATTCAATGTACACGTTAAGGTAAAGAGCAACCAGATAGCATACTATCATGTCGAGCAAGAAGGTCCTCCCTATATATGTCCCAGCATCCACTACAATATACATCCTATGTATAGTAATGGCCTCTAGGGCATACATATAACTAACACCAGGCTTATCGTCTACAACTCGATCTTCTTGCCCCGGGTTACCATACCGGGCCCACCATGTACCCGAGACGGTATCGGGTCTCGAAATCCAACAGAAAACATGAAATCTCATGGTGGACGACACATACATCACGAGAAAAACGCAACTTATATTTTAAAAAGAGAAGAGGAGAGAGAAGTTTTTATATATATTCTTGCGGTTTTCCCTAAAAATCCAGAAATCTCATATAAATCCAAAATCCCAATATCATGAGTAAGCAAATGATAAGTATCGGCATAATCCCCACAATACTGCATGATAACATGAAAATGTGAATGCATGACATGTCTAAGTAATAAATGCAATGTCTAGACTAACATCTGAGAGTAATCACAATATTATATTGATCAAGTCTCTAGCTGATTCTATCAGTAAAAGATAATATATTCTAAAGTGTACGTGACATAGCAATTACCGATGATGATGTGTGTGAGCTGGCAATAAGTGTGCGTGGAATATGCGCATCATCGGTAATGGTGCTGGTATCCTAACAGGCAGAGTTTCATACTGATCAGAGAAACATATGTATGAACATGCAACATGATGATTACGGTCTGAATGTAAAGACAGATGTGTATAACCACTCATTTGTAATATACATGTCTAACTACAACTCTATAACTCGAGCCTAAACGGGTATCTATCTAACCTCCTAAGGAACTAAACCTAAGAAACTAGTCGATAAGAAATAAGAGTCCACCGAAGGTCTGAGTCCATATCTCTAATAGTCGACGATCCAGCCTCAATAGCGTCACGTACGTAGTACGGCTTTCTCAAATCAAGAGTGCGGATCAATCATCACATTTATGCCTCGTACGGTAAAATCCATCGTACGGCATCCTAATATCGGGGTACGGGTCAAGTATCACCTACGTGTCTCATCATTCGTATAATATCATCATCAAATCATGTCATGATCAAGGTACTGTACTGTAATTGCATACATCGATCATATATCATTGCCAGCATTAATATACATCGTTAATTTATCCTCAGAAATATCATGTCACATGTATCATATTGTGATTAAGTCACACTTATATCATATCGTAATCAAGTCACACCTATATGATATCGTAATCAAGTCACACCTATATGATATCGTAATCAAGTCACACATATATCATATTGTAATTTCAGGCACAGGTTACGGTCCGGATTCTATTTTAGAGTCCCATGTACCTCAATATCATCACCACCCATTTTTATTTATGTATACCTATTCATTATCTCATTTTCTAATGATCCGCTACATCATAACACGACCGTATAGCCAAGAATCACGGCATCAAGCCCAGTTATATTGTTTCATCCCCGTGTATCAGATCACATCCTTGTATCACATATACATGTTGTGTGTGTGTGTGTGTGTGTGTGTGTGTATATATATATATACCTACACCTAGTCCTATACATATATACACATACACATATACACAAAGTCAAGTCTCTGTGTGTGCGTGTGTGTGTCTACCTGAAACCTACGAATCTCTTCCAAGGTATTCATCCTCTGGTATGGTCTTTCTAAATCAGTCTAGTCCAACCTAGGATCATTACTAGGGTCCTACTCATCAAGAATCTACGGTCACGTCTGGCTTCCTAATGACAACAAGTACTATTCCTATTCTACGTTTGCGGGGGTGCTAAACGCCATCCACCCGACTTCCCCCGTAGATATGCATCTACTCACCTGGTCCTTGTCTGCCGAAGATGGTGTCGTCATCCTCTTCTTCATCGTCCGCAGTCCACGTGAGGGGTACCTATACGCAAACATATATAATATCGTAAACTGAATCACGGAAAAAATCAAAAACGACGCACGGAACGCGCATAGGTTAAAACCTATGTCCCGCTCACGCAAAAGAACCAAATATCGCTCGATATCGGCGTACAAACGCCGATTGATCGAGATAAAAACCAATAAACAACTCATAGCTTCAAAACCCATTACTTATAATATAAAACTTTGTTTAAATCATCGAAAACTTAAAATCGATCAAATCATCAAATTCTGAAAAACCTTGAAAATATCAATTTACCATTTTACTACAAAACTTGACGTTTAAATGAAACTAATGGTCATAAAACTCATTAAATAGCATAACTAAATTATATAAACCATTACTATATTTTTAACACCCTAATTTGCATTAAATGGAAATTCTAGTTTGCAAACCTGCCCGATTTAGATACTTTAAGCAAAATGTCACAATTTCACTTCTAAACTTGATTTTGCACATATTAAATCGTTAAACCACTCCTTGAAACCTTAAGAATGTTCTAAAACCCTAACTTTATTTTAAATTCCTCATTTTAAACTAATTTTCAAAACCTAGTTTAATAAAATAGCACTATTGTGACAATTTTCAAGTGAAAACTAGAAATTTTCAACTAGTTTATGTTTCACGCTCATTTAACAAGTTAATCTACACACTAACACCACAATCTAATAATAAAAACCCTAATTAAAATTATATCTAACATCTTTATATGTTTTGTAGAATTCTAGTTTACAAAAAGATCCTAATTAAAACAATTTTAATGCAACACTAGCAAATTGGCTACTAGATTAGGTTTAACATTTCCTAATAGGTTAAACTAATTTTAGATCAACATCCAAGAATCAAAACCCTAATAATAATTTAATAACCATATTCTAGAAATTTAAATCTTAAACTTAAAACTATATTAAACAACACAATAATCAATTTTGGATTAAAATAAACAACACTTGACAAAAAGGATTAAAATTTTACCTCAACATATTGAGATCCAAACATGCAACTTGACCCTAAAATATGGCTCTCATGCTTCCAAATCCAAGTTAAATGGGAGCAAAGGAAATTGGATAGGGTTTAGTGATGAATTGTGCTAATATATGTTGATTTTTGATGGATTTTGGAGGGTTTTTGATCTAAAATGAAATGGAAAGAAGTGGGGAGTGGGAGGAACTGGGCTCAGCCAGGAAATTGGGATGGGAGAAGTGAGGGAGTGAGGGTGTGGAGAGGTGTAGAAAGTTCCACCATCATATCCTTCTTTATGTCTTTTCAAGTTTTATTCATTTTCTTTTCATTTTTTCCATTTAACCTAATTCTAGAAGCCACTTGTAGAACCAAGTGAGAGGGGGGGCTGCCAAGGCCGGCCAAAATGGTGTGAGGGAGTAAAAGAGAGTGTGGGTTTTATTTCGGAAAAGATAAAAGTTGTACCCCACTTCCATTTGCACTAATTTCACCGAAAAAAGCCTTTTTCTTCGATATTTTCTAACACCGGTTAACAACTCCATTTCAATTCAAAAACCACATGTTAAAATTTTGTTTAATATGTTATGATGCACAAAATTTGTTTCAACTCATTCCAGTTTGTAATTTTTCCTAATTAAATATATTAGTGACGGCTTAAAATAATATTAAAATAATTAATTTCGGAAAAATTTTCAGAAATTTTGAAATTTCACCAGTGGCTAAATAAACACCAAATACTACCAATTACATAGCTAGAATATGTATATTTAATTTTTTTTTTAAAATTTGTATTTTGACTTTTTACAGAAAACCCCCTTATTTTACCGATTTTCCGAAATTTCACCAAAACGATTTTCAAAACGTTACAATTTCGTTATTCTTGCATGCGTAGACCATAGGTTTTAACCTATGTGTGTTTCGTGTACCGTTTTGATTTTCGTACATAATTCTTGTTTACGATACTATGTGTTAAAGTGTAGGCACCTTCATGTGGATTTCGGATGACAAAGAAGAGCGTGGCGTCATCGACTTCGGCAAGCGAGGATCGAGGTGAGTAGATGTATATCTATGGGGGAAGTCAGGTGGATGGCGTATAGCACCCCCGCAAATGTAGAATAGGGTTATTACCATGTTATTATGAGTTGGATGTGATATTAGATACTTAGCGAGTAGGGTATTTAGAAGACCTTAGGTTAGATTAGGTTGATCTAGAGAGACCTATCCATAGGATGATTACCTTGGTGGCGAATCACAGGTTTCATGTAGTCACACACACACACACACGCACACTTGACTTTGTGTATATGTGTGTGTATGTGTGTATGTATGCGTGTAGGTTTATACACACACACACACACACACACATACATATACACGTAAGATGAGGATAGTATATGATACTTGGAGATGAGTTGATATAATCGGGCATGATGCCGTGAGATTTAATATGTGATTGAGTCATGATATGATATATGACGTGATATTATAGTGGATCGTTGGGCGATGTGTATTCATATATATGATAATATGTGTTGATGATCTTAGAATGTACGAGACTTTAGAACAGTACCCCTGATCATGATATTGTTCGATGATGAAACAGTATGAAGGATGATGTACATATGATAGTTGACCCGTACCCCCGATTTTGGGGATGCCGTACGATGGATTTTATCGTACGAGATATAGATATGATGATTGATCCGCACTCTTAACTCGAGGATGTCGTACTATGTATTATACAGTACGTGACGCTATGAGACTGGATCGCCGACTACTAGGTATATCGACTCGGAATTTAGGTGGATTTCTTACCCTTTTGGCTAGTTTCTTAGTTTAGTCTTTTAGTTGATTAGGTAGATGTTAGACTAGACTCGAGTCATACCTATTTTCAAAAACTAACGAATCATGAGTATTTTCAAAAGACAATCCTAGGGATGCTACAGATTTTCAAAGGACATATATTTTCTTAAAAACTCCATAGCCCCTGTTTTTCTAAAAACCATGATTCATGCTATTTCAAACAATGAAAACTGTATGATTCCTATATAGATATGTATATTCTACAATGTTTCGTTTACTACTCATTCTCCGTTATATTCATGATTGTTCTCATCGCATTGCATGTTTATACATGTGTTTTCTTTAGTTATTATGAACTCCGTCTGTTAGGACACCAGCACCATTACCGATGATGCGTATGCTCCACGTACACTTGCTTGCCGGCTCATGCACATCATCATCGGTAATTGCCATGTCACGTACGCTTTAGAAAACATTACTTCATTGGTATAACCTTCTAGCTGGTAGTTTCAACATATTATTATTATGCTTGCTCTCATGTGCTAGTTTAGATATTGCATTCCTTGCTTAGATACCCCATGCATTTATACATCCATTCTGTTATGCAATATTGTGGGCTTTATGCCGATATTCACTGCTTATTGACTCTCGATTTTGGGATTTCGGATTTCTACGAGATTTCTGGATTTGGGGGAAAACCGCAAGACTTTTATATACTCATTATCATTTTAAAATGCAAGTTGCAGTCTTCTCGTGATATGATGTATGTGTCTTCCACCATGAGTTTTCCTGATTTCTGTTGGTTTTTGAGACCCGATTCGAGGAGTTGGATGAACCGTCTCGGGTACATGGTGGGCCCAGTAAGGTACCCGGGGCAAGAAGCTCGAGTTGTAGACGATGAGCCTGGAAGGGGCAGACTACCTACCGGTGATGTCTGGCACGGAGGATATCCGGAGGATACCGACCGTAGTCATGATATTTGATGATATGGGCCGATCCGGACTGACGGAGCTCGAGATATTGAGATATTGAGATATTGAGACATTGAGATATTGAGATATACATATATTGTGTCGATACTTGACACAGATTTTCTGTCGATTTCACTGATGATGTTCCAGTTTTATTATACAAGTTTTACTAAGATAAAAACACAGATTTTCTTATACCGGATATATCCAGATTTCGTGGTAGATTGTTTCATTCATGATGCATTCATACATCAAATATATGACTTTTTGCTGCTTAGTGACACTGACACGAGTACTGAGTATTACACTATGCATAGATTATTACCCTGCCACTACTAGATGTCCAGTGTTATATTTGAGTATTTTATTGTATGACCTAGGAGAACGTCATACATGCAATTTCTACTTGGTGATGTCTTCTACTCACGAGTTGGTAACTCACCCCCATTGTGCAACAGTTTCTTGCAGGTTTTGCCGTACAGGTTCCATGGCGGCTTCGCTGGCACACTACTTCCTTCCGGGTGATTGCTTTGGTGGGTGGGTTCACTTGCATCGTGACCACCGTTGTACTTTTATTTATTTCAATTGTATACAGTAAGCTCCATCAACAAGACTTGTATATTTGATAGATTTAGAAAACCAGTTGTATATTCTTTCGACCTTAGAGTCGCGCTCTTGTAGTATTATTATTTTCTGGTTTTCCTGAGGTTTAGTTTTCTTGCTTTCTTTCTGGGTTTTGGATCCTCGCTTTTGGCGTTGTCTAATTGCTTTACTTGCGTGGTTGTTTCCGCTAATTGGCGAAGAGCTAGCTCCCGCTTGGGGATGCGTTATATTATATTGCTTGTACCGTTTTCGGGTTAAAATAACAAGGGAGGTGCTGCCCAAATTTTCAATGACGAAAATGTTTTCAAGTGGATACAAACATTGGGTTTTCGTATACTACTATCTATGTTTTAAAGAACAACTTGATTTCAGTAAACTTTATTTCAAAACCGCACCTCCACTATTTTTCCCTAAAAAGGTTTAGATTTCTGGGCTTTTGGCTTACTTGTATTAGGTGTAGACTTATAGACTTCATCTGATGCAAGTGCCAGCCACGTGCCTTGTTCGGGCCGTGACACGTATGATAGCTTGAATTGAATTTTCTAAGTGTAGGGATGTCTTTTACACACACGTAGGAATATATGATCGATGTTTGGAAGAAAGGAAGAAAGGAAGACTAAAGACAATGCTTTATTAAGAGATGATGTGATTTCTGACATCTTTTCATGACTATTAAGATAGGGCTCATGGCAACTAAAAAACTAGCGTAGTTTGAAACTCTTATTTTCAAGTTCTTTCATTTATACGTTCCTTATCTTTGTATATAACTTTCATCTTCTTTCTTTTTATTATGGGATTTTGTGGGTGTAATCCGCTGAAAACCCTCAGGAGACAACACTCCTACTTGGGACACCTAGAGGTTTAAAGGTTTGTTGCACGTGCTCAGTGCAATCGTGTTGCCTACGAAAGTGTGCTAGTTAGGTTTTTTTTTCCTTTTTTCTCTTTAATAACTAGTTTGCTCGGGATGATCAAAGTAAAGTTTGGGGGTATTTGATTAGTCTAAAACATTACACATTTGAATGAATATTTTCCCTACTATTGTTAAGTACTAAAAAGTGTTTATTGTAAATATAGAATATATGAGGGTTTATTCGTAAAAGTTTATTATCATATGTTTCTATATTATAATTAACATAATGAGGGAAAATATATGCATATAACATTTAAATTAAATCTTAGCAATTAAAATATGCATATCATATCAAATATTTCTAATCAATATTCTTAAGATATTATATCATTTAAATGGTTAGGATAATATCTCAAAAATACCAAATGCTACTAACACTATGATTTGAGATATTGTGCAGATATTAGCTTAGGTTTGAAATCCAAGTAAGAGATCCGAGTCAAATCGGGATATCGAAACCGAATCTGCCAAAATTTAGAAAAAAAATTGAGAGATCTAGCAATGGCAGAGACTCGGAGCATTATTTTCACAATCTAGACATCAAGAGGATCTCCAAATATCAACACAAATTACCAGATAAAATCCTAAACCCTGATGCTGAAAGTATACCCTTGCACCACAACAAGGTTTTAGTAGCATCAAGCATGCCAAATTTTTATTAAAAAAAAGTTCTAAGTTAGACTAACCAAGATCTTAACTAGAATAATTAGGGTTTAACCTATGATGATATGAAAAACTAAAGAAGTGAAAGAAGTTATACCCTCGTAGATCGAGTCTTTCACTTCACAAGCTCCGGGTTGTAGTCCACGTGACTCCACTAGGCTCCTGTTCGAGTTTGAATGAGCCTCCTCCGTGATCTTCGCACCGAATACGATCAACCCGAAGTCCCTCTAGCTCAAGCTATCTCTTCACTAAACTATCTTTTTAGCGAAGAAAACAAGCTACACTTGATTGCTAGTCAAGTGTAGGATGGTGAAGTAGGGGTTTGGTTTAGCTCACAAGTTTGTTCAAAACTCCATGGTTCACATCACATGTGAGGGGTTGGAGTTTTGATTTATGAAGAAGAGGAAGAAGAAGATGAGAGCAAGCTAGAGAGCAACTCAAGAAAATGGCTAAGGCTCAAAATAAAAATGAACCCATCTCATCAAATGAACCACACTCTTGCTCACTTATTGAAGCATGGTTGAATTTTGAATAAATTTATTCAATCATACTTCAATAGTGTTGCAAGACAAATAAACAAATATAAAGTCCATGCCACAACCCATGCTCCCATTTACACCTCATTTTCTATTTTTCACAAAAATAGAAAATCATTCCATGCTTAATATAAATACACACACACACACACATATTAATATTAAGTAAACCATTAGTGAAGCTAATGATATTAGTTAAGATATAATTATATCAAATATAATGTAAATCACATTATTAAATCAATACTTGATTTAATAATCTGATTATATCACATATAACCGACTAATATCATTTATCTGTACATCATATTATCAAATCAACACTTGATTCGATAATCTGGTTATATCACATATAACCTGACCGACATCAGATAACTGCCAGATTACAATATGGTATCACATACACGTATTTAATCAAGCCCCCGCACATATCATCATATGTGCCCTACTTCATTTCGTTTGAACCAGGAAACTTCTGTGTCGGACTCTAAAGACTCGTCAATACGCCAGCAGTAGGTGATGATCAGATCAGTCACCTACAAGCCGTCAGCGGTACCAGCTGGAAGTAACGGCTACCCGGATATTGAGCGATATGAAGATCAACAAGCAAGCTTGTCCATACTCTCCATGAAGCCTATAAGTAACACTACCGTACAGTCCGGTCTCTTCGTCTGATATGTCGCATATCGATTCTAGGGGTGGTCAACGTCAGACCTCAGTAACTTGATAAGTCATGCCGATATCTGGCCTATAATGGTTCGAGAAACTACTGATAACTCTTATCAGTAAATCTCAGCAGCAGCCTTGCCAGAGACTTCCAGTTATAGCCAATCGAGCATTGCTCAACATCAACCCCCAATACCGGGAGAGACGAAACCCCTCCTATCGCTTATTACATCCATGTGACTCGGGACTGTACCCAAAATCCACCTGTTTGCATGACTCCTTTGAGCGTGGTAGGAAGGAAATCAAAGCACAGTGGGAGCCACACAAGACTCTATGACGATCTAGGGTCTACAGACTAACCTGTACCAGTGTCACCAGAGGACTGCTATCTGACGATAGGTATACTACCAACTAGGAGTCCTCGGTGAGTCATATTCGGTGTACCTATTCTCCAATGAGCACATGTGTACAATCTTTGATGTCAAACAGCAATGGCTATGGGACCAACCATTGTCCCTATACAGGGTCAAGAAACGTACACACTAGTCTACTCTGGTAATATCGATGCCTTGTCTCGATATACCCTCGACTGGGAACAATTGAAGGATGTGCTTGTAGACTACACAAGTCCCAGCAGTATGATCTCCATCATAGTCCTGGTAGTCAAGCTACATTCTAAGAGCTTTATCAATATGTGAGAGAGAGACAGTATAAGAATATCAGTCTACATGTTAAGATAAAGGCAACCAAATAGCATACTATCAAGTTGAGCAAGAAAGTCCTCTATATATATGTCCAAGCATCCACTATATCATACAATAATGGCCTCTAGGGCATACATATTCCTAACAATCTCCTACTTGCACTAAGGCCAGTTGTTGTAGTATCTCATACCCAACATCCCAAAAAGTCTCTCAATTAGCATCTGGGGGAGGGCCTTGGTGAGTGGATCCGTTGTGTTATCCTCTGTGCCAACTCTCCTGACCTCGATCTCCCGGGGATCAACCATCTCCCAGATCAGATGATACTGCGTAAGAATATGTCTGGATCGCTGATGGGACCGGGGTTCCTAGGACAAAGCCACAGCTCCATTGTTATCACAATACACAGGTATTGGATGCTCAATAGTAGGAACCAAGTTCATCTTATGAACTTCTTTATCCAGAAAGTATCTTTGGCAGCATTGTTGGTAGCGATGTATTCAGCCTTCATCGTCGAGTCTGCTACGGTATATAGCTTAGAACTCTTCTAACATACCGTCCCTCCACTGAGGGTAAAGACAATACCCAAGACCGACTCAAAGTCGTCCTTATCACTCTGGAAGCTCGAATCGGTAAAGGACTCGACATGGAGTTCACCGTTACCATACACCAAGAACATTTCTTAAGTCCTTCTCAAGTACTTAAGATGTTCTTCACAGTTGTCCAGTGCTTTCCCCAGGATCTGATTGATACTTACTCACTACATCTAGTGAGTATTTTATATCTGGTCTCATACATAACATCTCATACATGATTGACCCGACTGCTGAAGCATAGGGTATCCCTTGTATGCGAGCCCTCTCCAAATCAGTCTTGGGAGACATCTTTTTGGAGAAAGTGATTCCTTAACAAGCAGGTACTTTACCGCACTTAGAATCTTCCATACTAAACCTTTTTAGTATGGCGTCTATGTACCTGGATTGGGACAATCCCAATATCCTCTTAGATCTATCTCTATAGATCTTAATCCCCAAGATGTAGGAGGCATCATTAAGATCTTTCATGGAGAACTCGTGTGATAAGAAGAGTTTGACCGAGTGTATCATAGGAACACCCTTTCCTATCAAGAGTATGTCATCCACGTACAATACGAGGAAGACAACCTTACTTTCTACAACCTTCTTGTATATACAAGGTTCATCTACATTTTTGATGAATGAAACTCTTTGATCGCTTCATCAAAACAGATGTTCCAGCTCCGCGATGCCTGCTTTAATCTGTAAATTGATTTAAGTAGCTTGCACATGCTTCCGCTGCTCCAACTGTCTACGAAGCCCTCTGACTATGTCATGAACACGCTCTCTTCTAAATCACCATTTAGAAAAAGCGGTCTTGACGTCCAACTGCCAGATTTCGTAGTCATGGTATGCAACAATGGCAAGTAGGATCCTGATGGACTTAAGCATAGCCACTGGAGAAAAGGTTTCGTCATAGTCCACACGTGGTCATTGACGAAAACCTTTTGCAACAAGTCTAGCTTTGAAAGTCTCAACTTTTCCATCTACACCAATTATCTTTCTCAAAGATCCACTTGTTCCCGATGGGTTTTACCCCTTCATGAGCAACATCCAAAGTCCATACTTTGTTGGTGTACATGGATTCCATCTCAGATCGCATTGCATCCAGCCATTTTACAGAGTCATCACTCGTGATGACCTGCTCGAAACTAGTTGGGTCATCATCTTCCATGATGCAATCCTCGCTCTCACTGTCTATGAGAAAACCGTAGTATCTCTTAGGTGGATGAGGAACCCTACTAGATCTGCTGAGTGGATAGGGTTCATTAGGGACTATTGAATCCTCCGATTCTACCAAATCGTCAGTTATAGTTTGTATTGCTGGAACTTCTTCTAGTTCTACCTCATTGCCACTAATTTCTTTTACAAAAAGTTCCTTTTCTAAAAAGGTGGCAACTCCGAGAAACAAACACCTTTTGTTCCTTGGTATGGTAGAAGATATACCCTCGCGAATGTTTGGGATATCCTACAAACTTGTACAGAACTGACCTTGCCTCGAGCTTGTTTGGATTTTACTTTTTAACATATGCCGGACAACCCCAAATCATAACTCGTTTAAGAGATGGTCTCTTCACATTCCAGATCTCATATGGAGTGGTAGGCAACGGATTTGGTCGAAACTCTATTCAATAGATATGCAGCTGTCTCAAGTGCATAACCCCAAAAAGTAATAGGCAACTCAGCAGTTCTCATCATAGAGCGCACCATATCTAATAGGGTGCATTTCTCCGCCCCGATACACCGTTGTGCTGTGGTGTATACGGAGGAATAAGCTGAAATAGAATCCCATTCTCTTTTATAAATAGTCTCGGAACTCTATGCTCAAGTATTCACCTCCTCGATCAAATCAAAGGACTTTAATACTTTTACCCGTCTAGTTCTGTACTTCGTACTTATATTCCTTGAATTTCTCAAAAGATTCAGACTTGTGTTTCAACATGAACATATGTCCGAATCTTGAGAGATTATCAATGAATTTAATAAAGTACGAGGAACCATTCCTGGCATGTGTAAACATAGGACCACATACATCACCATGTATCAGTCCCAAGAGTTCAGTAACTCTTTCTTCGTTTCCAGTAAACGGAGTTTTGGTCATCTTGCCTTTAGGACATGACTGGCAAGTTTCATAAGATGTAAATTCAAACAGATTTAAATATGCATCTTTATGTAACTTAGCTAGTCTTGTCGCATTGACATGACCTAGTCTATGATGCCACAAGAAGGCTTCGTTCATTTCTGAAATTTTCTTCTTGTGTATGTTCTGTTATGCTTAGAACAGTATTTTGATTCAGAACGTATATACCGTTACATAATGTTCCAAACCCAATCAACACTTGATTTTGGAAAATGTTCATAATATTATCCTCTAATGTGAGATTATATCCTTCTTTAGTTAGCAAAGAAACCGATATAATGTTGCACATCATGTTTGGCATGTAGTAACAGTCGTTCAGAACCAATGTATTACCAGTTGGTAATACAAGGTGATATTCGCCAACTGCTTTGGCTGCAACAATTGCTCCATCCCTACTCTTAGAGACATATCACCATTTTCCAGTTCTCTACCTCTCATTATCCCATGCAACAAATTGCATACGTGGGATCCTGATCTAGTATATAATACCCAGGACGTAGAGCAAACTGAGAAACAGTTCTGGGTTACGAACACACCCGAAGAAGATACATCAGCATGCTTTTCTCTTCGTACGGGTTACGTGGGAATCCTGATATTCTACTATTCCTTGCTCATACTTATGACAGTCATAAGATAGAGCGGAACCTAGCCTAGTAAAATAAGTAGGTTCGGTCAATACATACATATTATTATTTTGATTAAGGCGTGTCATTGGTCGCTACCAGGAGAGAGAGAAGGATAATCACTTTGCGTGCGCTCTTGCAAGATTAGATTGGTTATTATCTTATCTAATCAGGATGTCTCACACTGTTTTTATCAAATCTTCCTTCAAACCATAAAAGGTAAGATTGGCCAGGATTAATTACATTCTACAAGTTCGTTAACCGGTCAGCCAGGCCAGTGTCAGTACTCCGAGGGAGGTTCCCCTTACTTTCATACAGATCTAATTAAAATAAACCTCGTTTCCCTAGAGGTATAACCCAATTGACACCTTTCTAGACACCTACTAGATTAGATAATTGTAAAGTGCAAAACTCTCCCAAAAGTAACTCTTACTCGCAGTGGGTATCGGGATCCAACTATCATATAGAAGATATGCAATCTCATTGCAAATTTCAACACTTAAAATTCCCGATAATGGTTTTTGCCCCTAGTAACTTATGACCTTGGCTATGGTCAACAAATCATAAGCGCTAGCCAAGTTCAACCCGTCATTTCTTGATTGAATTAAACCCACCCGTACGACCCTTGGCTAAGGTCAACAAAGTCGTACGACTACCTTAATCCAATCGCATCACGTGCTGCAGACAAGTACTAATTAGCTACCACACACTACGCCTTGGCTATGGTCAACAAACTTAACACGAATACTAAATGGTACTTATCTGAAATGACGGAAGGCTAGGGCTGGTTTTTAAGAAAATCTTTAACGTAATAAACTTGATATCGTTGTAGAATCTAGTGATTTTGAAAAGGAGTGTTTTTTAGGCTTTTCCTAGTTTTGCTAAAGAGGTCACTCCCGGTGAAAGGATCTCGGCTCTTTCCTCATCGAATGAGATGCTGGATATTCTACAAGGAATACCATTATGCAAAGCAAGAACTAGAGAAGCTATCAAAATACAAAACCGAGTGGGTTGTAACATTTGCTAGTTTCGCTAAAGAGGCCAATCCCGGTGAAGGGATCTCAGCTCTTTCATTATCGAATGAGGTGCTGGATATTCATCAAGGAATACCACTATGCAAAGCAAGAACTAGAGCTACCCTTTTTGAAAATTTGATTCTACAACATATTTAGGTTTCTTTCTTTTCATTAATCTCATTAATGAAGTCCTATCATTTAATGTTTGATAAACATCACAGGAAAATGAAAAAAAAATAGAACGTACGCTTATGCCATCTGTAAGTCTACGGCAGCACCCCGGCCGTCTTTCCGAGGCCAAATGCGGAACAAAAAAAAACTTTTCAAACTGGCGCTAACTTAGACTTAAAACCCAGATCATTCCATTAACCGTAAACTAGTATACTGTAAAAAGGGGTTTCGAGATTATACCGATCGATCCGTGTCCTTCGGTCTTTAACCTCTGCCCCTAGCTTGTTGCGGCTGTGCCGACGAAGTTCACTCCCCGATCTCGCTCGATCTCCGGTCTCCTCCTCGCCGAAAGTTGCGCCACGTTAACGAATCTTTATACGGGCTCCCGCCTCTACACCGAGGCAACTCGAACATAAATTTTTCTAGCCGACGTGTCCAAGGTTGAAGTAGAGTGAGTGTAGAACACTTTGTCTCAAGTCACCCAAGCTAATGGATGAAGGTTAATCGAAGTTGCCTTTTGGAGTGATGATGGAAAATTGAGCTTAAGGAATTTTTGTGCAAAATGAATCAATCTTTTTCTCACCCCAAAAATGAGGCTTTGCCAATGGGGGAAGAATAGTGCTCGGCCAATGAAAGTAGAGGGGAGCACAAGGCACAAGTGGTGATCATAAGGAAAAATATCTACAACAAATATCCTCACACAAAACAAAAGCTTCACCATCAACACTCACCATCAACCATCAACACTCACCACAAAAAAAAAAACCTCTATTCTTAATTTCGAAATTGCAGAAAACCCCCTCTCAGCAAACGCTCAGCCAAGAAGAATAGAATGATGGTTTGGCCAAATAAAGATACAAACTTCAACCATTAATTAAACATAAAATCTAATGTTTAATCGATGGAAGAAAAACTGGCAGCTTCAAAAAGCGATCCCGTAACGAGTTACAGGATTACCCCACAACTGTATATACATACCCGCATTTGTATTCCGACCGAATACAAATGAAACGAGACAAAAATATCCCTACACAATATAATACTAGGATCCGGCTTAAACCAAAACCTACTAGTATTATCTGTCCGAAACACGACACGTGCACAAATGCACGCGTATGTTCGAACCCTGCCATAAAAGCATACGGCCTCTACAAAGTTTCGCCCGAACTGGGAAACTTTCTCTGGGGGACTCTAAAGACCCGTCAATACTCTGGCAGTGGGTTTAACCATGAGCACGTCAGTGATAGTAGCTGTACGTAACGGATGCCCATGTATTGAGTGAAAGGGAAACCGATGAGCGAACCCATCCTGGAACACTACTGAGCCTATGTGTGATAATATCCATACAGTCCGGTCCGTTCGTCTATGGGTATCGCATATCGGGTCTAGGGAGCTAGTAAACGTCAGACCCCCAAAAGCGGTATAAGTCGTGTCAGAGTGTAGCCCAAAACACCCTGAGATACTACTGGAATACCTACCAGTAAATCTCGCTTTTTATGGCCATGGACTTTGTGTAATGGCTCTCCAGACACAGCACGATCTCACCCCCAATGTTGGGAGAGACGAATCCCCTGCCGATCCGCTCACTGCCTCCATGTGGCTCGGGACTATACCCAATTAAAACCTGTTTACACGACTCCTTTGAGCCGTGGTAAGGTAATAATCAAAGCACAGTGGTAAATCACATGAGACAAATGATGATCTCAGGTCTATAGACTAACCTGTACACATGTCATATGGGAATTGCTATCCAACGACGGGTTTTAAAAACCAGCTAGCATATTCCCGGTGAGTCCTGTCCGGTGTACTCATAATCCAATGAGCACCTGTATACATCTTAGGTGAACCAACTGACACAATGGCTTATGAGACCGGCCACCGCCCCTCGTCGGGGTCTCGACTGTATACACTAGTCTACTCCGGAGTATCGATTCCCTGTCTCGAAACTCCCACGACTAGGGACCACTTTTAAGGATGTGCTTATAGACTACCCTACTCACACATATATGATCGCCATCATACTGTTGGTAGTCAAGAAAGAATCCTATGGGCTCTATCAACGTGCAATAATGATATTGTAATGTTTCCTAAAGCTGTACACGTTTGATAAAGATAAACCAGATAGCATACTATCATCTCGAGTAAGACTGTCATACCGGTATAGGTCCTCCCTCAATCATAGCAATCATGTGCCTGCAATCCATTAATTGACTTTGAGGGACTATATCTAACAATCTCCCACTTGCACTTAAGGCTAATTATTGCGATGTCGCATACTCACAGCCCGTGTGATACCGAACACCCAACTCCTCTACTGATCAGTCTCACAAAGCTGATTTGTAAAACTATTGTGTTCGAGAAATAGCCTCAGTGAGTGGATCCGCTCTGATGTTTCTTTCTATGTCTCTCTTAATCTCAAGTTTGCGGAGAAAGCCATCTCCCGAAATGAGCAATACCTGTCTTAGAATATGTCTGGATATCTGATGGAACCTAGTTCACAAATGAACTCTAAATCCAAACTTCTTAGACTGTATCATCAACTGAACTTAATCAGTGTCCTGTGCGATGCTTCCCTCAGTATCTGCTTGGACCACTTGTCCAAACTACTTCCCCTCGTCAGAGGGAAAAACTATAACTCTGACTGTTACTTTGTCATCTAGGTCACCTTGGAATCCTAGAATGATAACTGTCTCCCGAAGGAGGCTATCGTTATCAAATCCATAGAACATCCACTTATGTTCTAAAACTGCCTCCAAAAGTTTCTCTAGGATTGGATCAATATCATCTTATTGCAGCTAGTGCAAAAACAACATCTGGTGTGGTACTTTACATCTTATGATCAACTCAATTGCCTAAGCAAGTGATCTGCCAATCATGCACATCCCTCTCCCTTTTAGTCTGTAAGACACCTTTAGAGAGGGTGACTCAATCACCTGCTGGTACACCACCATGCCAGGAGTCGTCTATTCTAAATGCCTTTAGAATGCTGTCTAAGTACCCAGATTGGAAAACAACCCAAATCTAGATCTAAAACCATAGATCTAGTAACCAGAATGTCTGATGTAATATCCATATCCTATGTGGAGAAACCACCGTGTGACAACCACAGTATAACCGATCGTAGTGTAGGAATTTTACTTCCTACTTTGTGTATGTCATCCAAGTAACAGGACATCACACCCTACTATCTTCTTAACAGATCCATCCCCTATTCTGATGAAGTCAAAGCCCATGACTGTCATATCAAAAATAGATGATCTATCTCCGCTATATCTGCTTTAGTCTATAAATAGACATAAGCTACTTGTCCACTATACTTTCGCTACTCCTACTGACCACAACAACCCTTTGGCAGAATAATATATATATGCACTTCTAAAACTAGTTTAGAATGACGCTATACGTTTCCTCCTGCCGGGTTTCATAGTCTGGAACAGCAGTAATGGCAAGTCTGGGTAAACAAGAACCTCTCTGTCACCGTCCTTGAGGTTACCGGAGTACCTCTCGGGTGTCTGAGGTTACCCACCATATCTGCGGAGTGGCTAATGGAAAGTCAAACCTGATTGAATCTTTAGGTCCTATTAAATTTTCCGTAATCGTTTACGGTTCTGGAATCTCTTCCAGTTCTACCATACTCCCACTACTGTTTTCTAAAAAAGTCCATTTTACTAAAACTATGGCGAGTCAAGAACAATATCCCTATTGCTTTTCCAGATGGTAGAAAGTCAACCCTCATCAAAGCCAAGGTCAACCTACAAACTGCCATTAAAGAAATGTGCCTTGAGTTATCCAGAGTCTGATTTTAAGCATAAGCCGGACAACTCCATATACCTTAAAATCGTTAAGATATGATCCATTCTATATATAATATAAAAACAGAGGCACTGATTTAATTTGAACCAGATTCAAATCATGCAGCTGTCTTCAGTGCATGTCAACTAAATGGAGAGAGGCCGATCAGCATTACTCAACTTAGGAGTGCATCCAATTATGAGTAACCTGAAAGAGGAGCAAGTTCTCTAAAACATTACTATCAACTGAATACCATACATAAGTATCTACATCTTTGATCACCTTGAAGAATCCCGATACTTTCTACACCTGGTTCTACACTTTATTCTTGTACCTATAACTTCTCAAGACTTGGACCTTGTATTTGTACGAAACACATGTCTAAAACTTGAGAAGTCACAAGTAAATAGAATACAGTACGATGACCAACCCCTTTTGTCCTAATGGACACTGGACAACATACAATACTTTGTATAAGTCCCCTGAGTTGAATAACTCAAACCCTGTGCGTCGTAGGTTGAAAACTGTACTATGGTTATGAAGAATTACACCGCTATTAAATGCTCCTTACCTAACCATCAACTGATATAGGTAAATGTCATCTACATAATTTCAAAAGGTTTTATCTCACTTTATAAAAAAATAAACGTACAGATATGTCAATTTGAAATTGGTGCACAACAACGGATATTCAAAACCAAATATTTATCGTCTGGCAAACAACCTAGGCGATTTCCTCAAATATCACCAATTACAACGAATTCCGATATAATGAGGATGATCACCTAATTCCCAATAACTTATTCCCACTCATCATCTGTAAAACCATATAGGTGTGAGAATCATACCTGGTAAATACATACCCTGGAGTGAGGACTAATTGGGAAATCAGTTTTCTATTAACAATACACAGTGAAACTGAAACATGATTATGTTTCGAAAGGGTATCCGGGTATTCCTAGTAATGCCTCTTCCATTATCCAGATTCATGACTATAACCATATATTTCCTTGCCGTCTCTCCAAAGCCCTTTATTTTTCTTTAGTCGTTACCTTCTGTACACCATCGTTAGGCTTAATGGTTTTCTTCCTTCCCTACCGTTTGGCACCAGCCTATGGTTTGGAAGAAAAGTATCCAATAAGCATAATAGGTGTACTCTCCTAATCCTAGGAGTACTCGCAACTTGAGAGAAGGTGATGATAAAAGACAACTGAATAAACCTTTATTCTATTTCTCCTGAACTAGAATCCATCCCCGAAATAGAACAAGTTCCTTCGAGTTCGTATATAACTGTTAGTGTATATGCCCTAGGGGCCATTATTGTATCATACTGGCTTGTATATTACTTAATGGAAGCTTGGGATATTCACAGTTATATTAACAGTCTTGCTAAACATGGGAGTATGCTACTTGGTTTATATCTATCTTAATATGTGTGTACGTATTGATAGAGCCCTTAGGATCTTGCTTGACTACCAGCGTTGTGATGGCAGTCACACTAGTGGGGGCTGGGTAGTCTACAAGCACATCGTTTTTCAGGTCCCTAGTCGTAGGATTATTGAGACAGGACATCGATACTCCAGAGTAGACTAGTGTGTACGCTTCTCATCCCAGTTAGGGAGATGGTCTGTCCCACAGCCATCAGTACGTCGTACTGGAGATAGTATACATGTGCTCATTGGGTTACGGGTACACCGGACAGGACTCGCAGGGAACTGTTGGTTGGTATTATACCCGTCATCAGTTAACAGTTCCCAGGTGACATGAGTACAGCATAGTCCTTAGACTTGACACTGCTGCTTCGCCTCGAGTGTGTTCCCACTGTTCTTAGATTGCTACCCTACCACGACTCAAAGGAGTCATGCAAACAGGTAGCAGTTGGGTGCAGTTCCGAAGCACTTGGAGGTAGTGGCGGTTAGACAGGATTCGTCTGTCCCGGTATTGGGAGTTGATATCGCGCTGTGTCTGGAGAGCCATTACGCAAAGTCCCTGGCCATGGCAAGCGAGATTTACTGGTAGGTTTTCCAATAGTTTCTCAAGGTGTAATGGGCTTCGCTCCGACACGACTTATACCGCTTTTAAGGGACTGACGCTTGCCGCCCCCCTAGGCCCGATATGCGATAGTCCTAGACGAACAGACCGGACTGTACGGAGATTGTCACATCAGGCTCAGTAGGTGTTCGGATGGGTTTCCTCATCGGCCTTCTTATCGACATCTACCTGGGGACCGTTACGTACAGCTAGTGCCGCTTGCGGTCTGTGGTTAAACCCACTGCCAGCGTAGTAGTCGAGTCTTTAGAGTCCTACACAGAGAGTTTCCCTGCTTCGGGCGAAACGATATAAAGGTCGTATGGTTTTACGACAGGGTTCGGACACGCACGTGCATTTATGCACGTACGATGTTAGGACAGTTTTTACTAGCAGGCTTTGGTTTAAACCAGATTCTAGTATCGAATTATTGGATTTATACAGTCTAAAGTATTTCCGTGTTTTCACGGATAGGAGGGGCGTTCTCATAAATTGTCGAGAAGCTTCTAGAAGGATGATGACATGGAGGCTAAGGTGGCATTTGCATTTATTGGATTAATGAGTCATGGTGTGATTCATCCATGGAGTTAATGATACATTTATGATTTAAATGACTCATGAGATGAATCACTATGTGAGTTAATGAAGCATGAAGATATTTTTTATTTTTTATTCATTTAATAAATATGTTATGCTTCATATATATCACAATAATTTCATTATTGCAAAAGGATTCTCACTCTCACCTTCTCTCTCCTCAAGCTCTCTCTCTTCAAACCCTAACCCTATGCTCTCATGTGTTGAGATCAAGGTTTAACAAGACTTATTGATCCATAATCCCACTCTATATTCCCTTGGTTGCTTTGATTAGCACTTTGAGTAACCTAGTTACCTCAAGTTAGAGGTCAAGCTTGGAGTAGTAGCTCTCGGGTGGATCTTCTATTACAAAGAAGAGGCCGACAAGGAGGTGGTCATCGAGAAGAAGAAGGACTTGGTTCATTAGGTATAATCTTCTTTCATAGTAGCTAACCCCTCCTATGATATTGTTAGTTAAGGTTTGGCAAAGATCCGTAAGTTAGTCGATGTTTGTTTCAAACAAAATGATTGTTTTATCTATTCCGCCTCCCCGCAACTCGTGGGGTGTCTAACATCGACTTATAGTGGTATCGGTGCCTCGCTAAACTATAACTAACTTGTTAGCAAAGTCGTTAGAAATTTGATCGCGAAATGAACCGGAAAAATCATCATTTTCACAAAGTTTCTGTCGATTTTTAAATGGGGTCTAAAAATTTTTCAGGGACCCTTAAAATAACAAGCAGGGAAATATAAGAATACTGGAGAAATTTGGGTTCCTGACTCGGCCATACAGCCGCAGAACCGCGGCCGATCCAAGCGATCCGCCGCGGATCCGCGGCCGAGTTGAAGCCGAGTCGCCCCAAAATTCCCCAGTAACTCTTCTGTGTTAATTTTGGTTTTTCTGGGATATTTTGTTTATGCTCAAGTCTCAGGTGCACAGAGAAGTTTTTGGAGTAGAATCAATTATGTTTGCTCGATCGAAATTCTATGATGTTTGGCTAATTAGATTATATCTGTGATTTGTATAATGTGTTCGTAAACCTCCCCTAACTCACTACTACAAAGAAGGGTTGCCCCTACGGATTTATCCGTAGGGGCAACACACTGCCCCTACGGATATATACGTAGGGGCGAAAAAATACCCCGTAGGTGCAAAGGCCGCAGGTGCAAGTTGAGGCCCTGAACTTGCCCCTACGGTTAAATTTTTGCCCCTACGGATATATGTGTAGGTCCAGTTGCCCCTACGGATTAAGCCGTAGGGTATAAGATTTTATATTATTTACGGTTTATTTTAATAAATTACTTGGCCCTACGGTTATACCCGTAGGGGCATGTACTACCCCCTACGGATATATTCGTAGGTACTTTTCCGTAGGGGCACAAATTCAGGATTCCTGATATTTTGCCCCTACGGATAACGCCGTAGGGGAGAGTCAGTGGCCCCTACGGATATATCCGTAGGGGCATTCCCAACCCCCTGGCACTGTCATCTGGGGGAAATATCAGTTACTGCTGATATTTAGCCCCTACGGATATATCCGTAGGGGTAAAATGTGTGTCTACGGATTAATCCGTAGGTACATATTGTCTGTAATTTTTTTTAAAAAATGGGCTGCTTGATTTTTTCCCGCCCTATGCACAATAATATATACATCAATCAAATCATATATTGCAGTATTCATAATCACATCTCACGCATATATATAATATACAAAAGAAACACAAAAACTGAATATGATATAAATACAAACCAATATCAATATCGTTTCAAAATGTATTACAATGTGTATGATATAAATAAATACATGTTTCAAAAAAAAAGAACCAAAAATCTACCCTAGCTCGGTCCAGCTCCACCTCTGAATAACGATAGAATAACGCGCGCCTGCTCCTCGGTCAATAACTCTGCAATTCGTCGCGAGCGGGAGTCTGAGTGGGCGGTGGAGCTACAGGAGCTGTCTGCGGAACCGCAGCCGATGTAGTGGCTTGCGGAGCCGCAGCCGAAGGAGATGCGTGTGGAGGCTCGGCCGATCTACCCTGTCGCGTCTGGATATAACGTGTGTAAGAAGCGTGTAAGAACTGTTTATTATTCGAATTCGTATCATTATTAAGTTATTTCGAAACCCTGTTTAGATATCTAGTTTGGAAAATCGTTGTTTATTTCAATTACATATGTATGTATGATTAATCAAACTTAAGTCTAAAACCAAATAAGCTCAAGCTACGTACTAATTATGGATATGTTGATATGTATATAATATGAAATGATATTTTACTATAAAGTAGTATACATACCAGCATCTCCTTCAACTCCTGAACGCTGGCCCTCAAGCTATCCAGTTCATGATGGACATGCCGGTCACTGGAGACGGAGGAAGTAACCGCCGGGGTGGAGTCCAACCTCATATGGGCCCTGCTAGGGCCCAATCCCCGGCCTCTCCCAACCTCCGTGGTGCCCTCCGTGTGCGGCGTCCAGAACTGGGGTCAGCAGCCTCGAATCGTTCTGTCCGGTAAAATCGTTCCCCAGGCCTGGGCCTGCTCAACCACCCGCTCCTACACCCACATTCGAATTCTTATCATTATCGAGTTATTTCGAAACCCCATTTGGATATCTAGTTTGGAAAACTGTAGTTTATTTTAATTAGATATGTACATGTATGATTAATAAAACATAAGTCTACAACCAAATAAGCTCAGGCTATGTACTGATATTGGATATGTTGATATCTATAATATGACATTATATTTTACTATTAAGTAGTATACATACCAGCATCTCATTCAACTCCTGAACGGTGGCCTTCAAGCTCTCCTGTTCCTGCTGGATACGTCGCTCACTGGAGACGGAGGAAGTAACCACCGGGGTGGAGTCCAACCTCATATGGGCCCTGCTAGAGCCCAGTCCTCGGCCTCTCTCCCAACCTCCGTGGTGCCGTCCGTGTGCGGCGTCCAGGACTGGGGTCAGCAGCCTCGAATGTTGCCTTCCCCCTAGCAACTGTCAGAACATTATATTTAGCACATACTGGTCTATAAAATTGACAAGAAACACCAAAATCAACAAATTCAAAGCCTTACCTACAGAGATAGAAGATGTGCTCCTCTGGTATCTGCATGTATCAAAATTTGAATAATATTAATTAATTTCAGTACATACATACTAACAAGGTAAACTCGCATATAGCGCTGCTTACACATATGACAGGGAGTGAACAAGCTCTTGTAGATCATCAGGCGCAAATCTAATCTCATCAAGCAGCCCATGATAATGAGTTGGACGACTAAGAGCAAAAGGAATGTGTGTATATTTATGATATAGCATTCTAAATCAATATACATGCCCTATATAATATATAAACATACCTGGAGGAACGGGAGTGGCCTCTGTCCCTGATATGGACGCATCACCAACAACTAGACAATCAAACATTGACAATATAAGTAATTTTGACATAAACAGGCATGGATATCTATAATATTACATTCAAAATGGATATTAGAGAGCGCACCTGCAGTGAGAAGTGGTAAAAGTATCACCCAACTAGGGTGTAATTTACAGAATCAGTTGAGACTCTTAAAAGTCATAGAAGAACCCGACCTGCACAAATCTGATGTATGCTTTCCATTGGACACTAAGAAGTCTCTAAAGGGAAAAGCCTATGTGAAAGCCATCATTAGTTCATATCAGAAGATTGATGCTGAAACAGAGAACGAGGAATGTCATTTTTTTCTTCTTCCGTCACATTACTGTCTTCTCCTTCTGCCACATTACTGTCTTCTCCTTCTTATTATGTGCGCGTGCAAATTCAATGACTATATTGAGAATATGGATTAATAGTGGGTAGGAAAAGTATTTCTCAAATGGCTTTTGCGTCTTAAAACCATAAACTACTAAGTAATGGCATACATAATTTTTTTAGTATAAAGGTTGTTATTTTAAGTTTTCCCTTATAGAGATATGATCTAACTGCATCTATAAACTATAAGTGTGCAGAAAATTATGATAAGAAACCATAAGAAAGGGTCGTAGCCATGCATAACCTTGAATCTACATACCAAATCATGCAAAAGCATGCACTTATTGTCACCTTGCCTTGGAATATAAAATATCTTGGAAGACTATAAGCGAGCATTTAAATCTTGATAGCTTTTGACTTCAACATATATTTTTCTCAAGTACCATGAAATATACTTGCTCCGTATAAACCGTTTTCAGGAAGATAGATTAATAATGACAAATTATCCATTGTGGCTCACTAGGTTAGCATTTTCTCTTCTATTGACCATCTTACTAATGTGCTTGGTAAATTTATTCGGAACCGGCTGCGAATCATTAAAAGACATGCATAAGAAAGAAAGCTAAAACACAGATATATAGCATACCGATACATCGAAACTTCATAGTTGCGATGGCAATCCAGAGATATTTATTTCTACACACGTGGTGCGCGTGCGAATGCGTCAGGCATCATGGACAAATATTTCAGAACATGGAAAGTATTATTCGTATAAAGTAATTAAAACTTTTAAACACCTTGGGTAGATATTTTCTTAGTTGATGCAATCATATCATGAGGACTAAATTTAAGCTATTATACATATGCATATGTATTTTTCTAACCTAATATATCACACACACACACACACACACAGACAGAGAGAGAGAGAACACCTGGTAGGTAGAGAAATCAGGTAGCAGGATCCTGAAGAAATGGAGTCCATAGCATTGCTCATCATCATCATCCATGATCCCTTTGATAATATTTTTTCAAAGGGATCACGGATGATGATGATGAGCAATGCTATGGACTCCATTTCTTCAGGATCCTGCTACCTGATTTCTCTATCTACCTGGTGTTCTCTCTCTCTCTCTCTCTCTCTCTCTCTCTCTGTGTGTGATATATTAGGTTAGAAAAATACATAAGCATATGTATAATAGCTTAAATTTAGTCCTCATGATATGATTGCATCAACTAAGAAAATATCTACCCAAGGTTTTTAAAAGTTTTAATTACTTTATACGAATAATACTTTCCATGTTCTGAAATATTTGTCCATGATGCCTGACGCATTCGCACGCGCACCACGTGTGTAGAAATAAATATCTCTGGATTGCCATCGCAACTATGAAGTTTCGATGTATCGGTATGCTATATATCTGTTTTTTAGCTTTCTTTCTTATGCATGTCTTTTAATGATTCGCAGCCGGTTCCGAATAAATTTACCAAGCAGATTAGTAAGATGGTCAATAGGAGAGAAAATGCTAACCTAGTGAGCCACAATGGATAATTTGTCATTATTAATCCATCTTCCTGAAAACGGTTTATACGGAGCAAGTATATTTCATGGTACTTGACAAAAATATATGTTGAAGTCAAAAGCTATCAAGATTTAAATGCTCGCTTATAGTCTTCCAAGATATTTTATATTCCAAGGCAAGGTGACAATAAGTGCATGCTTTTGCATGATTTGGTATGTAGATTCAAGGTTATGCATGGCTACGACCCTTTCTTATGGTTTCTTATCATAATTTTCTGCACACTTATAGTTTATAGATGCAGTTAGATCATATCTCTATAAGGGAAAACTTAAAATAACAACCTTTATACTAAAAAAATTATGTATGCCATTACTTAGTAGTTTATGGTTTTAAGACGCAAAAGCCATTTGAGAAATACTTTTCCTACCCACTATTAATCCATATTCTCAATATAGTCATTGAATTTGCACGCGCACATAATAAGAAGGAGAAGACAGTAATGTGGCAGAAGGAGAAGACAGTAATGTGACGGAAGAAGAAAAAAATGACATTCCTCGTTCTCTGTTTCAGCATCAATCTTCTGATATGAACTAATGATGGCTTTCACATAGGCTTTTCCCTTTAGAGACTTCTTAGTGTCCAATGGAAAGCATACATCAGATTTGTGCAGGTCGGGTTCTTCTATGACTTTTAAGAGTCTCAACTGATTCTGTAAATTACACCCTAGTTGGGTGATACCTTTACCACTTCTCACTGCAGGTGCGCTCTCTAATATCCATTTTGAATATCGATAATATTACATTCAAAATGGATATTAGAGAGCGCACCTGCAGTGAGAAGTGGTAAAAGTACCACCCAACTATAGTGTAATTTACAGAATCAGTTGAGACTCTTGAAAGTCATAGAAGAACCCGACCTGCACAAATCTGATGTATGCTTTCCATTAGACACTAAGAAGTCTCTAAAGGGAAAAGCCTATGTGAAAGCCATCATTAGTTCATATCAGAAGATTGATGCTGAAACAGAGAACGAGGAATGTCATTTTTTTCTTCTTCTGCCACATTACTGTCTTCTCCTTCTTCTTCTGCCACATTATTGTCTTCTCCTTCTTATTATATGCGCGTGCAAATTCAATGACTATATTGAGAATATGGATTAATAGTGGGTTGGAAAAGTATTTCTCAAATGGCTTTTGCGTCTAAAAACCATAAACTACTAAGTAATGGCATACATAATTTTTTAGTATAAAGGTTGTTATTTTAAGTGCGCGTGCAAATTCAATGAAAGTTAGATTTGAGGATACCCATGTATGAGTTGTATTCTATATATGTGTGTTTCGATTTATGATTTCGCTTAAGTGTAGGGTTGTTTTTACTTAAAGAAGTATCACCGTCTACTATATATAAAAAAATATAGCAAACTAGGATTGGTATTCAAATCCCAGTCCAGATTGGTATTCAAAATTTATTTAATTAGTTTGTGATCCACATCATTTGATTCGTTGCTTGAGGCATCAATGTAGGCACAAATATCGGCGACGAGGAACTCGACGAGGAAGAACGAAGGCGGTGGTGGGCCAAGAACGGAAGGCGGTGGCGGGCTGAGAACGGAGGGCGCGCGGTGGCGACGAAGAGAAAATTGGAGACGCGGGAGCGAGAGAAAATTTTGGGAACGAGAGGGAAAGATATCGAGGCGTAGGGCATTTCTGTGCCTTTTTTAATTAAATTCCCATTTAGATGCCCCTACGGACATAACCGTAGGTTATTGGTTTGCGGCTCCGTAGGGCCAAACAACAAATTAAGATTTAATATTTTTAAATTAAAATGTCGGGCACCGTAGGGACAAAGTGGCGCTTTTAGTTTCATATATGAGTATCGATGGGAATATGAAGGTTTCATATTATCATCGAGTATCATATATTGGTTTTAATCTGAATATCTCGAGTCGCTCTCTAATTATGCGTTTGTTGTGCATTCGTGTTGTATGTGTAACATGATTTTAAACCATTGAGATCAAGATTGATAGAACTGATCATCCTACATTGCAATAGCATTCATCAACCAAAAACTATTATTGCAATGGTATTCATCTATAACAATCAACAATTAAAACTACAAATGTAGGATACTGATATCATAAAGCGTTATACGCAACATTGATAGAACTGATAAATAAAAAAACGAAACACAAACCGTATCAAGATTTAACAACTTTGATTATGTCATATACGCGGGCCGATATTTTCATATTAGCCAATAGGCAAAAATAGATTGCGGTCTGGATATGGCATATTGGCAGATGTTACCTATATGCATAAATCTTATGTCTAATGACCATAAGATTGTCGGAGACAGTTTTGATGTTTTGTGGGTTTGGTTTTATACTTGGGACAATCCAATGTTGACACACACACATAAATAACAAATTAAAGTAAACTAACTAAGAGGCATGTTTGAGTTTTATACTGGGATCACAAATAGCATGATGGCTGCAAACAGGTTGCTTGAATACTTGCAGACAATCCAATGTTGCCTCGCCATTTCTATAAATTTTAAACTCCCTGGAAAATTATCATCACTCAGGATTACTTTAGGGCCAGTTTGGCTGCTTCTTGCTTGTGATTCAACATTCAGCTTTTTGTTGATTTGGAACTCAGAGAGTGTTGCAAAACAAATCCAAAACTAAATAAACCTCAAACTAGCTACAGAGAAGGCAAACAGCAAACCCCATGAAGTTTGGCTTTGAAGGGGTTTCCCACTAAAATACACTTAGATGCAGCACTTTAAGGAAGCTTGCAGCAATATAAAAACTTTTAGGTAGTTTAGTGAAAAACTGCAGTGCTTCAAGATTGTTTAAGTTTTATGTGTGCTTAAGCTGTCATACAGAAATTATCGTTGCAAAAATGTTCGCAACCCTAGCTTTTCCTGCAACGATACTGGAATATGAGCCTCAGATATGCCAGCTTAGGAATCAAAATAAGAAAGAGATTTGGGGTTATCCTAAGTCCAAAGTCAAACGGGCTCTAGAAATATATAAACCCAAAAAAATGACTGCATAAAGATCTCATAAAGATGAAAAGGATGTTATGCAAGCTCTGAACAAATCTTGAACGGAACTTTCACAAGAATTTACAATACCCGACCAGAATCCAATCCTGAGTTTGATGAAGCTTCAGGCCTTCAGCTTCCCCACAGAAAATAGTTAGGGCAAACCCTTTGCAAAACCATAGCTTTCATGCAGAGATGACGCTCAGAACATGCCAGCTTCCAAACACATTGAATAATACATAATCTCCCATACTCTCTCTCTCAATCAGACAGTTTATATTTGGATTTGAATTTAGGAAAAGAAATAAGATGGCTACAAACCAGCTTGCCTCGCCAATCTCATAACTATAAAGCTCATAAAAGTGGAAGCTTGAGGGCAAGCCATCATCGCCTCCATTCAATTGAAGCCAAATCATCCACAAAAAATAGAAATAAATATAATAATTGATCGATAGGCAAAATTGCAAGAAACCTATTCAGATTTTTGCATGAAAAAATAAGAGATGTAAAATAAGTAAAAGATTACCAAATGAAATTATCCCATCACTTGAACCCCCTCTCAAGACATTTTAGCAAAAATTCCCCCAGTAATTTTCCTCGGTTTAACCGTTTTATATCATAGAAGAAAGATAAATTTCAAATGTATATACATGCATACACACACACACACATCATATACACAGTTTTTGAATGTTGCCAGAATTTCAACGGTAATTCTAGATTTTTCCAGACTCTGAAGGCTTCACAAAAATTTTAAATACAGATAATAATATGATTGAAGAGATCAATCACCAATTTTTTAATGAGGATCAACTGAAACCCCAAACAGAGCAAGCAAATTACAAAGATCCCAAAAATTTGATGAGAGCATAAAGAATTTAACATCATGATAACAATATAACCAAAATGGCTGAAAGATCTACGATGTCAGACTCGAGTTCTGATAGGAAACGGGGCAACCCCAACCCCAACCATAATTCTAACCCTAACCCTAACCCCAGCCCCAGCCCCAACCCCAGCCTAACCCCAACCTTAACCCCAACCCCAACCCCAACCGCAACCCCCTGCCGAACCCCAACCCCAACCGCAACCCCAACCCCAGCCCCAGCCCCAACCGCAACCCAACCCCAACCCTAACGCTACCCCCAACGGATGCCTCATCGGTACCCAAACCATGAACCCTAGCCCTAAAATAATCAAAAATTTGTTTAATTTAAGATTTCCTAACCTGTGCAGTGGAGGCGTCGACGATCCATTGGAGGCGGCGACGAAAGGAGGCGACGACGAAAACGGAGATGAGGATGAACCAGGCGGTGGCGACGGAGAATTAGCCTGCACTGGCGATGACGATAACGGCGATGAAACACAGGCGATCGGCGGGAACAAGGGTTTGGGGATTTTGGGTTCGCGCGCGATATTGGGAAAATAATTTTTAGGTAATGAGCGTAGGGATCGATCCGTGCCTTTTTAATTAGATCTCTATTTAGTTGCCCCTACGGATAAATCCGTAGGTTCTTGGTTTGCGGCTCCGTAGGGGCAAACAACAATTTACGATTTAATATTTTTTAAATTAATATGTAAGGACCGTAGGGGCAACCTTAAGGCCCTACGGACTAATCCGTAGGGCAAAACTAAATCTGCCCCTACGGATTTCGTTATCCGTAGGGGCAACCCCCTATTTTACTAGTGACTGCTAGTATGTCGGTTGGCAAGGGGTTGCACATTTCTGTAATGTTTTTACTGTTTGTGTTTGTGGACTTATTGGATTGTCGTGAATGGACAGCCAGGGATGTGAGACGAGCGTTTCTTTCATTCAAATGTAATTTGTAAATTGTTGTATTATTCTTTTGCGGGGCACATCCAGGTTGCGGTTGTAGCCACCGTTGTATTATTTCATTTACTGATTTTTGCTCCTAGGATAGACCCAAGGTGGGGTGCACAAACTACCGGGTACTTTGAAGTGTTTAGTGGCCTACTCACGTTGTTGAGGGAGACCGCTTCACTTCGGGTACTTGGCGGGTAGTTTGCTGTACCCGTAGGGGTCTAGGGTGGGGTTTTGGCTATTCATCACGACTGTGTAATCCGTCTTTCTTTGCAGGCTCAAAAGAATGCGGATTCGTAAAAAATCCAATGTGTTCATCTATGATCTGGAATGCCTATTATTGCGTCTGACGAATGTACAATATCTATATATGATAGCTATTTAGGCGTCACTTATGTTTTACACCCGCGCTAGCCCAGCCCCCGCTCTGTCGTTAGTTAAGTAACCTAATGGGTGATGACGGGACCCAGTGGCGAATGCAGATGGCATAAGAGGACGTTGTATTTTCGTTATTTTCTGCAATGATAGGTTAATGATGGGACGCATTATATTAATGCAAAGAAAATGAACCAAAGTTGAATCGTTGAAACAGTTTAAAAGAAACCACTCGGTTATTTTTAAAACAGAAGATATTTTTTAATTGCGGAGCTTTAACCACTCCTTTTAAAAGCTATCAGGTTCCTTCGGTCATATCAAGTTCACTACGTTCACGGTTTCGCCAAAACCATTCATAGCCCTCCGTCATTTCATTTGGGTATTCAGTAGTATTCAAGCTATGTATTTTGGTCAAAGTCAAGGCATAGTGTTTGGTAGCTGCTGGGTATTCATTTGTTACATAGATAGATGAGTTAGTTTGGGGCAGTCGTATTATCATTTGACCAAAGTCAGGGGTATGTATGGATGGGTTTAAATTAACAAGATAATGATGGGTAGAACTTGACATGTGACTTATGACATTTTGACCAAAGCCAAGGTCATAAGAGCATGGGGCAAAAATTTATATCGGGAATTTCTAAAGAAACTGAAATTTGTAAAGAGATGCATACCATTTGGAGTGTGATAATTTTGGTAGGATTCCTTCAGCTTTATCACAAGATGATATTTGGATCCCGATCCTACTGTGAGTATCCGCTACTCATCAGGAGATTCATCACTTAACGATCAATGCTATAAACCAAGTAGGTGCCGAGAAAGGTGTCAGCGGGGCTACGCCCCCAGAGAAAAGAGGTTATTTAATTAAGGAACTTTGCAAAAGCGTTGGAAAACCTCCCTCGAAGTACCGACACCGGCCTGGCTGAATGGTTAAGCAAGTATTGTACGGTGAGAATAGTCCTGGCTAGTTCTTCCTTTTTGGTTTGAGGAGGGATACGAGAAACAGTGGGAGCCATCCAGTTTAGATAAACTAAAAACCACTCTTAACTTGCAAGAGCACCATGCTAAAGTGTTCCCTCTCTCTCTCCTAATTGCAGCGACCCAGAACATGACAGGCCTTAAGTTACTATTAGAGAAAAATATATTGACAGGGCCAAACTATAAAGATTGGCTGCGGAATGTCATGATGACTTTGACTTATGACAAATTTGGGTATGTCCTTACCACTAAGGCACCTGCTGTCCCTGGTCAAAAATCCAGTATTGCGGATAAGGAAATCCACAAAACCTGGGAGTTAGATTACGCGAAGGCCAAGTGCATCGTGCTTGCCTCTATGAATAATGAACATCAAAGGAGGCACAAGGATATGGATCTTGAATCCATATTTCTCCATACAAAGGATATGTATGGGAAGCAATCTCGTATAGCAAGATACGAGACCTCAAAGAACTTGTTTCAGTCGAGGTTGGCCATGTTAGTTGTATGTATGCCCTAGAGGCCAGTATTGTACAGATGATGTATATTATATTAGATGTATGGACATATATAGAGATGACTTTCTTGCTCGATATGATAGTATGCTATCTGGTTGCTCTTTATCTTAACATGTATACTTGTCTCTTTATACTGTCATATAGTTACATGTTGGTAAAACCCTTAGGATGTGTACTTGACTACCTGGACTATCATGTAGATCATACTAGTGGGGACATGGTAGTCCATAAGTACATCCTTTAAGGTCCCTAGTTGTGGGTGCATCGAGATGGGGCATCGATATACCAGTGTAGACTAGCGTATATGCTTCTCGACCCATGAGATGGGCGATGGATGATCATATATCCATTGGTGTTTGACATCAGAGATGGTATACGGGTGCTCAGTGGAGACTGGGTACACTGGACAGACTCACCGAGAACTCCCAGATGGTATTATACCTCACGTCAGATGGAAGTTCTCAGGTGACACTTGTGCAGGTTAGTCTGTAGACCCGAGATCGTCATAGAGTCTTGTGTGATTCCCACTGTGCTTTGATTTCCACCTTACAACGTCCATGAGGGCGTGCAAAACGGTGGTTTTTGGGTACAGTCCCGAGTCACATGGAGGCAATGAGCGATAGGAGGGGTTTCGTCTCTCCCGGTATTAGGGGTTGATGTTGCACTGTGCTCGATTGGCCGTAACAGGAAAGTCCCTGGCCAGGGCTGATTAGAGATTTACTGGTAAGTGTTACCAGTAGTTTCTCGATCCGTTATGAGCCTCACATCGGCACGACTTATCGGTTATTGGGGTCTGACGTTTACCACCCATAGACTTGATATGCAACATATCAGACGAGGAGACCGGACTGTACGGGAAGTGTTGCCGATTGGCTCGACGGGAGTTGTAGCAGGTTCGCTTGTTCTCTTCTGATCGCTCAATACCCGGGTGGCCATTACGTTTAGCTGACCGCTTGCGGCTTGGGGGTGCTTGATATGATCATCACCCACTTCCGGCGTATTGACGAGTCTCAGAGTCCCATAAAGGAGTTACCTAGTCCAGGCGAAACGTTGTGGTGCGCGTATGCGATATGCGCATGGACCCGATTAAAATGCGCGTATAGGATACCGTATATTGATTGGGCGGCTTGCTTTTGGTTAGGGTCATATGTGATATGACCGGATTGATAAATCAAGTGTTGATTTATCATTTAACCATTAGTTTCTCACTAGAAATCCTTTCTTCTATTTGATGGATGTATGCATGCATGTATGTTCTCTTTTTAGATTCATGCACATATGGATGTACATACACACATACATACATACATACATCCTTCATGGTTGTACATACATGAAAATGGTGGCAATATAAGACTCACACCATGGTTTATATATGGATTTTATTGCATTTGATTTAAAACAAAAAGGCAAAAGGAAAATGGTTATCATTGATTTGTTTCTACACTCTTCTTTTGACCTAACCATTCTCACCCACCTTTTAACCTTGGGTAAACTTTCCTTTTGTGTTTTAACTCAAGTTCAATAATATATTCATTATTTAAACCATGGTTTGAGATGAGAACAAGAAAATATATATTCATATATTTTCATTTTTCTTCAACAAGAGTTATTCTTTTCACTCTTGTAAAAGATATAGCCATCATCTTCTTCTTCCTTTCTCATTTGCTCTCTAGATTTTTGTAGTGAGCAATATACTCATCAAGTTAGGATTTTGAAGTGAGAAAGAGAACCACAACACCATTCTACACAAGTCTAGCCCACTTGTTAGGAGTGGTAGCTTCATTTCATTCTCTTGATCGGGTGAAGTTGCAAGCTTGGACAAAGCGGACTCCGGGTAGATCATCGTTGACCTAGAGGAGTTCAAGCGGATCCATTTCCAAACACCAAGTAGCTGAGGAGTCTAGCGTAGGGAGCCACAAAGGTTGTACTCTCAAAACCCTAGCTTTTCTTACTTATGTTGATGTGAAAAATTTTGAAACCCTAATTTTCTAGGAACGATTAAATGATAGTTAACTTAGCTCCCTAAAAATTCAATCTTTGGTACATGTGATGCTTCCAATCCCTTCATGAGGTGCTAGGCTAACCCAACATTGGTATCAGAGCCGACCTAGAACATTAGGCGACACTTTAACGAAGTTAAAACTCTGATCGAACCGAAAAATACGGATTTTTAGCACTCTCTGGACATTTTTTCAAAACTGCTGTTTTTCAGAATTAAAAATATGTAAAAAATTCAGCAGGTAAATATAAGAATTACTGTAAAATTCGATGCTGTGAATAGTCAATCTTGCCGCGGAAACGCGGCCTAAGCTTGCTTAGGCCGCGGTTCCGCGGCTGTACACATCAATCACTGCATGATTTTTATACAGTAATGCTTATTTCTGCTTGTATATTTTTTAGGGCATTTTTAATCTAAATTTTGTGCTGTTTGTTCTGGAGATGGTTTTAGACTCGTCGATTCGATCGGAATTTTCATTTCGTGGTTTTTCCGGATAAATTAGAATGTATTGAAGTGTTTGAACGAGTATCATTTGCTCACTTTTCACGGGGTTTAAATATTTTGGAGATATGTGCAAGTCTTGTGGTGGACCCTCTAGAAGACAACAAACCTTAACTCGATTATTTGACCGTCTTGAACTGCCCTTTGAACCTTAGGGTTTGGGGCAGTACGGCGTACCACATGTGAGGCGTTGGCTTGACCCTTCTACGGCTGGACCGCTACTACTGTATCACACTCCGGGTTTTTGAACTCCGCTCAAGTGTTGAGCTTTAGGGAATCTTGGGTATTTGATCGTTCGTTCGAAAACTTTAATACTGTCTATTTATCTGGAATGTGATGCAATGTGTGGAATTCATATTAGTAGACATGAAATACGAAGTATGTGATATTTCACATTTACGATGTCTAAAGAGAATGTGGATTCCAGATATTGCAGTTTTACACTTTCTTTTCTGTGACCGTAAGTGTAGTATGTCGATATCGCCGGTTTCGTTGCTATACGTCAACGACAATCGGGGTATGCATACTTACTTACGTTGATGATATGAGATATTATGTGTTGCTGAGATATGATGTGCAGGATTGTCACGATTGAATAGCCGGGGGGTTTTATGTGAGATGAGAGTTTTATATTTTCATTCCTGTAAATTCAAATGTAATGTAATATTCTTTTATTTGGGGCACTTCCGGGTTGAGGTCGATGCCACCGGTGTTGTATATTATTTACTTTTCCGCATTAGGATGGACCCAAGGAGGGTAGCATAGGTGACCGGGTTCTGGGGTTCAGTGGGAGGCCATCTCGAGGAGTCGAGACCGGGCCTCCTAAACTCCAGAATTGGTAGGGTCGATTGCCGCTCTCGTAGGGGTCCAGGGTGTGGGCTTGGCTATTCATCGCGACTGTGGAATCCGTATTTTCTATTGTTGGCTAAATACTAAATACGGACGTCCTAGTATATCCCACATTATATCTATGTTTCTGCTGCGATATCTGTGATGTGATCATTTGATATGTTCTGATGGATACAGTATATAGTATTTATGATATATTATATAGACGTTACTTATGTTTTACACCCGCACTAGCCCTGCCCTGCTCTGTCGTTAGTTACCTAACCTAACGGTGCATGAGGGGACATCGAGGCGAATGCGGATGGCATAAGTGTACGTCGTATTTATCTGTGATGTTTAGGTGACTTAAATGATGGGATTTCATTAATGTGATTAATGACAGAAAAGAATCCTAAAAGATGTTGTAGAATCAAATTTTAATAAAAAAAAGGGTAGCTACAGTTTTGCTTTGCATAGCGGTACATATGATATACCCTGCACCTTATTCGATAAGGAAAGAGCCGAGATCCCTTCACCGGGAGTGACTTCTTTACCAAAACTGGCAGATGCTACAAAACTCGGTTTGGTTTTTGATTGCTTTTGGAGTTTTGCTTTGCACAGTGATATATATGATATATCCCGCACCTTATTCGATGAGGAAAGAGCCGAGATCCCTTCACCGGGAGTGACCTCTTTAGCAAAACTAATAAAAGCCTCAAAATCACTCCATTTCAAAATTCACATGATTCTACAACGATATCAAGTTCATTACGCAATAGGTTTTCAGAAAAAACCTGTCGTAGCCCTCCGTCATTTTAGATAAGTTGTATATAGTATTCGTGCTACATTTGTTGGCTTTCGTCAAGGTGTAGTGAGCGGTAGCTATATGCTGCTTATCTGCTGCATATGGTGCGACTGGATTAGGGTAGTCGTACGGCTTTGTTGGCTTTCGTCAAGGGTCATGCGGGTGGGTTTAATTCAGTCAAGAAATGTACGAGTTGAACTTGACTAGCGAGCTATGGTTTGTTGGCTTTCGTCAAGGTCATAGCACGTTAGGGGCAAAATATTATCGGGAATTTCAAGTGTTGAAATTTGCAATGAGATTGCATACCTTCTATGAGATAGTTGGATCCCGATACCCACTGCGAGTAATTGTTACTCCTGGGAGAGTTTTACACAGGACAATTAGCCGATCAAGTAGGTGTCTAGAAAGGTGTCAACGGGGTTACGCCTCTGGGAAAACGAGGTTTACTTTAATTAGGTCCGTGCGAAAGCACGGGAAACCTCCCTCAAAGTACCGACACTGGCCTGGCTGAAAGATCGGCGAAGTTATAGGGTGTAATTAATCCCGGCTAGTCATTCCTTTTAGGGTTTGAAGGAAGATTTGATAAAAAACAATGGGAGCCATCCTGATTAGATAAGATAATAACCAATCTGATCTTGCAAGAGCATACGCTAAAGTGTTTTCTTCTCTCTCTCTCCAGGTAGCGACCATGTCATGCCTTAATCAAGATAATAATATCGATGTATTGACCGAACCCGCAAGTTATACTGTGCTGGGGAACGTTGGTTCCGTTCTTTCTTATAAGAGTAATAGGAATGAACAGGACATAGGGGAATACCAGGATTCCCATGCCACCCGAATGAAGAAAGTACATGATGATGCATTTTCTTCGGGTGTGTTCGTTACTGAGAACTGTTTCTCCATTTGCCCTATGTCCTGGGTATTAGATACCGGGTCAGGATCCCATATATGTAATCAGTTACATGGGCTTAGGAAAGGTAGAGAACTTGGAGAAGGTGATAAAGACATTAGAGTTGGAAATGGTGCAATTGTTGCAGCTAAGACTATCGGGGAATATCACCTTGCATTACCAACTGGTAATACATTGGTTCTGAACGAATCCTATTACATGCCGAACCTGATATGCAACATTATATCGGTTTCTTTGTTGAGTAAAGAGGGATATAATTTTGTATTACAGGATAATGTTATGAACATTTTCCGTAACCAAAAGTTGGTTGGATCAGGCACGTTGTGCAATGGCATTTATGTTCTAAATCAATCAACAGTTCTGAGCATAACAAACACACACAAGAGGAAGAGTTCAGAACTGAACGAATCCTTCTTGTGGCACTGTAGACTGGGTCACATCAATGCGACACGACTAGCTAAGTTGCATAAGGATGGATATTTGAATCCGTTTGAATTTTCATCTTATGACACTTGCCAGTCATGTCTCAAAGGCAAGATGACCAAAACTCCGTTTACGGGACACGGAGAAAGAGTTACTGAACTCTTGGGACTGATACATAGTGATGTATGCGGTCACATGTCTACACATGCCAGGGATGGTTCTTCGTACTTCATTACATTCGCTGACGATCTCTCAAGATACGGACATGTGTTCTTGATAAGACACAAGTCTGAAGCTTTTGAGAAATTTAGAGAATATAAACATGAAGTCGAGAACCAAACCGGAAAAAGTATTAAAATCCTTCGATCTGATCGAGAAGGTGAATACTTGAGCAGTGAATTCCTGGACTTCCTAAAAGAGAATGGGATTCTCTCTCAGCTGATTCCTCCATATACACCACAGCACAACGGTGTATCAGAACGGAGGAACCGCACCCTATTAGATATGGTGCGCTCTATGATGAGCACAGCTGAGTTACCTATTTCCTTCTGGGGGTATGCGCTTGAAACAGCCATACATCTATTGAATATGGTCCCCACCAAATCTGTGCCTACCACTCCATATGAGATATGGAAAGGGAAGAGACCATGTCTTAACTATGTTAAGATATGGGGCTGTCCAGCCTATGTCAAACGACAAAATCCGGACAAACTCGAGGCACGGTCTGTTCTATGCAAATTTATAGGATATCCCAAGAATTCACAAGGGTATATCTTCTACCACCCTGGGAAACAAAGAGTGTTTGTTTCTCGGCATGCCACCTTTTTAGAAAAAGAATTTCTTGAAAAAGAGATTAGTGGTTATGAGGTAGAACTGGAAGAGGTTCCAGCTACAAAAGATGCAACAGAAGATCTGGTGGAACCAGAGGATTCCGTAGTTCCCAATGAACCCCAGCCACTCCGCCGATCTAGTAGGGTTCCTCGCCCACCTGAGAGATACTACGGTTTTCTCATGGATGGTGGGAGCGAGGATTGCATCATGGAGGATGATGACCCAACTAGCTTCGAGCAAGCCATCACGAGTGGGGACTCAGTGAAATGGCTGGATGCAATGCGGTCTGAGATGGAATCCATGTACACCAACAAAGTATGGACTTTGGAAGATGCTCCTGAAGGGGTAAAACCCATTGGGAGCAAATGGATCTTCAAGAAAAAACTTGGTGTAGATGGGAAAGTGGAGACTTTCAAAGCTAGACTTGTTACAAAGGGTTTTCGTCAAAGACCAGGTGTGGACTATGACGAAACCTTTTCTTCAGTAGCCATGCTTAAATCCATCCGGATCATGCTTGCCATCGCTGCATATCATGACTACGAAATCTGGCAAATGGATGTTAAGACCGCCTTTCTAAACGGTGATTTAGAAGAGTGCGTGTACATGATTCAGCCAGAGGGCTTCGTAGATAGTGGGAGCAGCGGGAAGGTGTGCAAGCTGCTTAAATCCATTTATGGATTAAAACAAGCATCGCGGAGTTGGAACATCTGCTTTGACGTCGTTATCAAAGAGTTTGATTTCGTCAAAAACGTAGATGAACCTTGTATCTATAAGAAGGTGGCAGAGAGTAAGGTTGTCTTCCTCGTATTTTACGTGGACGACATACTCTTGATAGGAAATGATATTCCTATGCTGCAATCGGTCAAGCTCTTCTTATCATAAAGATTCTCGATGAAAGATCTTGGTGATGCCTCCTGCATATTGGGAATTAGGATCTATAGAGATAGATCCAAACGGATATTAGGATTGTCCCAATCCAGGTACATTGACACCATACTAAAGAGGTTTAGTATGGAAGAATCCAAGCGTGGGAACTTACCCACGATCTCCGGAGTCACTCTCTCCAAAGAGATGTCTCCTAAGACTGATTTGGAGAGAGCTCGCATGCAAGGGATACCCTATACTTCGGCTGTAGGCTCTATCATGTACGCGATGCTATGTACCAGACCCGATGTAGTATACTCACTAAGTGTAGTGAGTAGGTATCAAGCTGATCCTGGAGAGAGTCACTGGACAGCTGTGAAGAGCATTCTCAAATACTTACGAAGGACTAAAGAGATGCTCTTGGTGTATGGTAACGAAGAACTCCAAGTGGAGTCCTTTACCGATTCGAGCTTCCAGAATGATAAGGACGACTCTAAGTCGCAGTCGGGATTTGTCTTTACCCTTTACGGAGGGGTGGTTAGCTGGAAGAGTTCCAAGCAGGAAACCGTGGCAGACTCGACGATGGAGGCTGAATAAATCGCTGCCAACGATGCTGCCAAAGAGGCTGTCTGGATCAAGAAGTTCATTACTGAACTTGGAGTGGTTCCATCCATTGAGAATCCAATACCTTTGTATTGCGATAACAATGGAGCGGTGGCTTTGGCCAAGGAACCCAGGTCCCATCAGCGATCCAGGCATATTCTGAGGCGGTATCACCTGATCCGGGAGATAGTTGATCGCCGGGAGATCGAGGTCAGGAGGGTTGACACGAAGAATAAAACAGCGGATCCACTCACGAAGGCCATTCCCCAGATACAGTTTGAGAGACTCTTCGGGATGCTCGATATGCGATACTACAGCAGCTGGCCCTAGTGCAAGTGGGAGATTATTAGTTGTATGTATGCCCTAGAGGCCAGTATTGTACAGATGATGTATATTATATTGGATGCTTGGACATATATAGAGATGACTTTCTTGCTCGATATGATAGTATGTTATCTGGTTGCTCTTTATCTTAACATGTATACTTGTCTCTTTATACTGTCTTATAGTTACATGTTGGTAAAGCCCTTAGGATGTGTACTTGACTACCTGGACTATGATGTAGATCATACTAGTGGGGATATGGTAGTCCATAAGTACATCCTTCAAGGTCCCTAGTCGTGGGTGTATAGAGATGGGGTATCGATATACCAGTGTAGACTACCATATATGCTTCTCGACCCATGAGATGGGCGATGGATGATCCCATATCCATTGGTGTTTGACATCAGAGATGGTATACGGGTGCTCAGTGGAGACTGGGTACACTGGACGGACTCGCCGAGAACTCCCAGATGGTATTATACCTCACGTCAGATGGCAGTTCTCAGGTGACACTTGTGCAGGTTAGTCTGTAGACCCGAGATCGTCATAGGGTCTTGTGTGATTCCCACTGTGCTTTGATTTCCACCTTACCACGTCCATCAGGGCGTGCAAAACGGTGGTTTTTGGGTACAGTCCCGAGTCACATGGAGGCAATGAGCGATAGGAGGGGTTTTGTCTCTCCCGGTATTGGGGGTTGATGTTGCACTGTGCTCGATTGGCCGTAACAGGGAAGTCCCTGCCCAGGGCTGATTAAAGATTTACTGGTAAGTGTTACCAGTAATTTCTCGACCCGTTATGAGCCTCACATAGGCACGACTTATCGGTTATTGGGCTCTGACGTTTACCACCCCTATACTTGATATGCGACATATCAGACGAGGAGACCGGACTGTACGGGAAGTGTTGCCGATTGGCTCGACGGGAGTTGTAGCAGGTTCGCTTGTTCTCTTCTGATCACTCAATACCCGGGTGGTCGTTACGTTTAGCTGACCGCTTGCGGCTTGGGGGTGCTTGATATGATCATCACCCACTGCCGGTGTATTGACGAGTCTCAGAGTCCCACAAAGGAGTTACCTAGTCCAGGCGAAACGTTGTGGTGCGCGTATGCGATATGCGCATGGACCCGATTAAAATACGCGTATAGGATACCGTATATTGATTGGGCGGCTTGCTTTTGGTTAGGGTCATATGTGATATGACCGGATTGATAAATCAAGTGTTGATTTATCATTTAACCATTAGTTTCTCACTAGAAATCCTTTCTTCTATTTGATGGATGTATGCATGCATGTATGTTCTCTTTTTAGATTCATGCACATATGGATGTACATACACACATACATACATACATACATCCTTCATGGTTGTACATACATGAAAATGGTGGCAATATAAGACTCACACCATGGTTTTATATATGGATTTTATTGCATTTGATTTAAAACAAAAAGGAAAAAGGAAAATGGTTATCATTGATTTGTTTCTACACTCTTCTTTTGACCTAACCATTCTCACCCACCTTTTAACCTTGGGTAAACTTTCCTTTTGTTTTTTAACTCAAGTTCAATAATATATTCATTGTTTAAACCATGGTTTGAGATGAGAACAAGAAAATATATATTCATATATTTTCATTTTTCTTGTACAAGAGTTATTCTTTTCACTCTTGTAAAAGATATAGCCATCATCTTCTTCTTCCTCTCTCATTTGCTCTCTAGATTTTTGTAGTGAGCAATGTACTCATCAAGTTAGGATTTTGAAGTGAGAAAGAGAACCACAACACCATTCTACACAAGTCTAGCCCACTTGTTTGGAGTGTTAGCCTCATTTCATTCTCTTGATCGGGTGAAATTGCAAGCTTGGACAAAGCGGACTCCGGGTGGATCATCGTTGACCTAGAGGAGTTCAAGCAGACCCGTTTCTAAACACCAAGTACCTGAGGAGTCTAGCGTAGGGAGCCACAAAGGTTCTACTCTCAAAACCCTAGCTTTTCTTGCTTATGTTGATGTGAAAAATTTTGAAACCCTAATTTTCTAGGAACGATTCAATGATAGTTAACTTAGCACCCTAAAAATTCAATCTTTGGTACATGTGATACTTCCAATCCCTTCATGAGGTGCTAGGCTAACCCAACAGGCCATCGGATCGTCTGTAGGAGAATATGTCCTAAAGATGATTCGCTATATAGAAGAGCTCGCAGACCTCGGGACGACTTTGGAGAACGAGCTCTATACAGACTTGATTCTCCAGTCCCTTCCTTCCACCTACGCCCAGTTTATTCTGAATTTCAACATTCAAAGAAAAGAAGTTGAACTTCCACAACTCCTTAACATGTTGAGGAGTGCAGAGGGCACCTTGCAGAAGGCAAGGGAAACACCCGCTACGTTTGTTCACGGTGCTTCTTCTTCCGGGTCCAAGGCTAGGGCCAAAGGAAGGAAGAATAAGGCCGCTACCAAATCTAGAGGAGGTGTTAGTAAGGTGGGAGCTAAGGGAAAGACAAAGATTGCAGTGCCAGTAGTGGCAAAGGACGAGTGCTTGCACTGTCATAGAAAAGGCCATTGGAAGAAAGATTGCAAACCTTGGAATGCCAAGAACCAGGAACCGAAGCAAGCTGTGGCTTCGACTTCAGGTGTGTTTGTAATTGAAAAATGTCTGTCAATCAACTTTACTTTCTGGGTATTGGATACCGGATCAGGATCTCATATATGCAATTCATTGCAGGCACTGAGAGACCGTACAGAGCTGAAGGTTGGTGATATGACCCTCCAGGTTGCTAATGGAGCTAGCGTGGGTGCTGTGTCCGTAGGGGATTATCACCTAGGATTGACGAGTGGACATATTTTGGTTTTGCATAACTGTTTTTGTGTACCCAATTTAACGTGTATTGTCATATCGGTTTCGTTGTTATCAAAAGAAGGTTATGATTTCACGTTTGTAAGCGATATTGTTAACATCCACCTTAATCATGGTTTGATTGGGTCCGGTACACTAGATAACGGTATATATGCCTTAAACCAATTACAGATTTTCAATGTCCAAAACACACTAAAAAGAAAGTCTCCAGATTTAAATAAGGCTTTCTTATGGTATTGTAGACTGGGTCACATCAATGAGACAAGGTTAACTAAGTTACATAGAGAAGGATATTTGGATTCGTTCGAATATCAAACTTATGCCACTTGTCAATCATGTCTCAAAGGAAAGATGACAAAGACTCCATTCACTGGACATAGAGTAAGAGCAAGCGAGCTTTTAGGACTCATACACAGCGATGTATGTGGTCTAATGTCTACACATGCAAGAGGTGGTCTTTCCTATTTCATTACTTTTACGGATTATTACTCTAGGTGTAACGCTTTGAAAATCGTTTCGGTGAAATTTCGAAAAATCGGTAAAATAAGGGGGTTTTCTGTAAAAAGTCAAAGTGCAAATATCTTATTATAAAAATTAAATATACATATTCTAGCTATGTAATTGCTATTATTTGGTGTTTATTGAGCCGCTGGTGAAATTTCAAATTTTCTGAAAAAAATATTATTTTATTATTATTTAAGCCGTCACTAATACATTTAATTAGGGAAAATTACAAATTGGAATGAGTTGAAACAAATTTTGTGCATCATAAAAAATTAAATAAAATTTTATCATGTGGTTTTTGGAACGAAATCATTTGCCAAAACGGTTTAGAAATTATTGAAGAAAAAAAGGCTTTTTTTAGCGTAAATGGATGTTTGGGGTATTGTATTTATCATTTTTCATCACCCCACACCCGTACCCACACCCACACACCCCCATTCACTTATCCCCTTGAAGAATTCAGCAGCCCCCTCTTTTGTCCCCACTTGGATTTCAAGGAAAAGAAATGAAAGAAAAGAAAAGAAAATGGATAAATGAGTTGGACTTTTGACTTTGTGTTGACTTGGACTTCCTTATTATTTTCTCCACCTCACTCTCTCTCCTCCCTCACCCAACCCCCCCACAACCTGGCCGAAACCAGCAACCCCCCCAACAGTCCCATTTTCCTCTTCTCCTCTCTTTGTTCCATCAAAGAAAAATCCACAAAAAATCAAGCAAAAATCCAAATCAAAATCCGACTCCTACCCATTTTAGCTTAGCCCGTATAGCATGGATTTTGGTGACAAGGGAGCATTTTGGAGGGCTATGTATGCTTGTGGGATCTTCAATTTGTTTGGGTAAATTCTAACCCTTTTGCTTAAATTGTTGTTAATTGCTTGTAGTTAGCTTAATTAAGTGTTAATTTGGCTTTATGTGGATTCAATTGTATGATTAAGGAATTCTAGTTAGGGTTTTGATTTGAAATTGGGTTGTGATCACTTGTGCATGGTTTGTGATGTGAGCTAACATCTTGAAAAATTGTTAAAATTTATCTAGTTGCATATTACAAGTTGTTACTCGAAAAATGTCCAAATTAAGCTTTTGTGCAAACTAGGGTTTTATGAAATGCATTTATATGTGAGATTAAAAATATGGTTAAGGTTTTTATCATATTATTAACTTTATTAAGTGTAGTTTAACACTTTAGTTCATGGAAATCCAACCTAAATTGTAGTTTGCGCATTTTTTTGCTATGAAATTGTTAAAAAAAAAAAGGGTATTTTGTAAACTAGAATATTAGGGTTTTTGGAATTTAATGAAATTAAATTCCGGAAATTGTTTCTATGACTTATTTAAGATATTTAATAAATATATTGGCCGCTACATTCATTTAAACATCCTGTTTTGTACAAAAACGGCGAATTGTGCTTGCTAGATTTTCGGAAAAGTGACTTTTTAAGTAAAGTTGGGGTTTTTGTGAGTTTTAACCTAGTTTATATTAAAATTAGTGTTCGTGAATGTGCAAATGAGTGTGATTGGATTTTTCTTGATGGTTTGACGTTTGTACATCGACATCGAGGGTTGGTTTGACTATTCTTGCATGCGTAGGCGATAGGTTTGGACCTATGCGTGATACGCGTGCCGATTTGATTTTCGTATGCCGTTTCGATTTCGAATTTAGTTTTAATGCGATATGGTGCGTTATGATATGTAGGTACCCCTATGTGGACTTCGAGACGACAAGCAAGCGCGTGGCGACGTCGGCACCGGCTAGCGAGGACCAGGTGAGTAGATTTATATCTACGGGGAGAAGTCGGGTGGATGGCGTATAGCACCCCCGCAGTCCGTGGTGGTGTATACGGATGCGTATACACACCAACATTTATTATATGTTATTTGGGATTAATAACGTTGCTTAGGATGGATATTGGTGTGTTGGATTACCTTAGTGTTGCGAACCCTAGGGTAGTGTTGCACTACACATACACACATACATACTTGCATACATTCCTATTGATATGTGCTCATGGGATTCTTATTAGTTATGGGTTCACATGGGTATGGGACTATGTGTTCACATACGGATTTGAGGATGATACTTGGGATTGAGCTGAGTCGATGAGATTTGATTTGAGGCCGTGAGATCGGCGATATAGCAGGGTTCGTATTTGAGATACGACATGGCGTTGTAGCGGGTCCTTGACGTAGTGTTTCACACACGTCCATGCATACGTAGGCGGTATCAGTATGGTACTAGACGTAGATCAGTACCCCGATCATGATATTTGATAAAGAGGATACCCGGTGAATAGTATGATGAATGTGATATTGACCCGTACCCAGATTGGGATGCCGTACGACGGATTTACGTACGAGCTATATTGATGATTGATCCGCACTCTTGACTTGGGATGCCTGATTATAGATAGGGTATCGGATATGATATTATTGAGCCGGGATCACCGACTATACATATACAGGTATGTATATGTATCGACTCAGATGATAGGCGGTTCCCTTACCTGTAGTTCAGCTTGTTAGTTCAGCCGTATAGTTTAGTGTAGTTGTTAGATTAGATTAGACTTCGTACCTATTTAAAAAACCAACGAATCGTAGGCATTTTTAAAGACAGCCCAAGGGATCCTACGGATATTTCAAAAGACGTATCTTTTCATAAAAAACACCGTAGCCCCTATTTTCAAAACCCATGATTCGTGTTATTTCAAAAGGCACCATTTGTAGGACTTATATTAGCTTAATGCAGATTGTTATAGTTGCGTCTAGTTTTCAGCTCCCGCTCATTTTTGTGGTCCGCTTCACATCGCATGCTTATTTTATGTTTCATACTCCATTAGTGATATCATGCTGTTAGGACACCAGCACCATTACCGATGATGCGTAGGTACCACGTACACTTAATTGCCGACTCACACACATCTTCATCGGTAATTGCCATGTCACGTACACCTTAGAAAACATTATTGCTTAACTTAGCTAGATAGCTAGTAGTTTGACATAATATTAGTGTACTTACCTTATATGCCAGCTTAGATATTGTAGTTATTACTTGTCACTTCATGCATACTGTTATTCATCGTTATGCCGCATTCATGGATTCTCATGCATATATTCACTATTTTACGTGTTATTGAGGTTTTGGATTCGGATTTCCATGAGATTTTCTGGATTTGGAGGAAAACCGCAAAAACATAAATAAACCTTTTCTCTCTTTTAAAATAAAAAGTGCGGTTTTCCTATGATGTATGAGTCGTCCACCATGAGTTTGCTGATGGATTTCGAGACCCGATTCGAGGAGTGGAGGAACCGTTTCGGGTACATGGTGGGCCCGGTATGGTACCCCGGGGCAAGATGAATGTGGTGTTGACGTTGAGCCTGGCAGGGGACAGATTACCTACCGGTGATATTACCCGACGCGTCGGATATCCGGAGGATACCGTCGTGGTCTTGAGATGGATGGTAGGAGCCGGTCTGGACTGACGCCGCCCTAGATATTGAGATTGAGACATTGATATTTCGAGACAGTGAGATTTATGTTTTGTGTCGATGCTAGACACTGTTGATACTGATTTCATTATGATACCTCAGTTTAAAAATACGAAGGAAATCTCACTAATTTATGAAAACAGTTTCTTCATTTACATGTATTCTGTTTTCATGCATTCATACCTCATTCATATGATATATTGCAACCTGAGGCACTGACACGGGCACATGAGATTTCACTCGGGTTAGATATTTACCCTAGCCTTGTTATAGGCTGCATGTTATATACATTTTTGAGGATATATTATGATCATTGACCTAGGATTGCGTTATTTATGCGATTGCGGTGCGTAGATGTTTTTCTATTCACGAGTTGGCAACTCACCCCCGTTGTGCCCCAGTTTCTTGCAGGTTTGCCGTACAGGTTTCATTACGGCTTTGCGGGCTCAGTTTCATTCGGGTGACTTGCTAGTAGGTGGGTTTTTTCTTGTATCGTACCCATCATATTACCTTGTATAATATTATTCAGTTGTATCTAGTAAATTCCATCAACCAAACATGTATTTATTGAGATAGAGACCAGTGTTGGTTGTTCTTTCGACCTTAGAGTCGCTCGTTATATTTCTGGTGGTTTTGAGTTTCCTTTTGAGTTTTGATCCTCGCCGTTGGCGTTGTATATTATATTGTTTGTGTGGTTGTGACCGTCGATTGACGAAGAGCTAGCTCCCACTTGGGGATGCCCTTTTCTTGATTTCGTATACTATTCATGTTGTATCCCGTTTGGGGGCCAGTATTTACAAAGGAGACTCTGCCGAAATTTTCAGTAAATTTTTTGATGTTTTAAAAACCGCATAATTCGGCTTATGCTATTGAAATTACTTGCTTTAAGTTGGTTTTTCCTGCACTCTACTATTTTCTTGGTTTGGATTTCTGGGTTTTCAGTTTACTTAGATTACGTATGCCTCGAGACGTTCGTAGTTTAAGTGCCGGTCATGTTCCGTACTTTCGGGTCGTGACACTAGGTATGGATTCATTTTCTTGATGAAACATAAATCCGAGGCTTTTGAGAAATTCCAAGAGTATAAGAATGAAGTAGAAAACCAAACCGGAAAAAGTATTAAGACACTGTGATCTTATCTAGGTGGTGAATACTTAAGTGCCGAGTTCCTAGGTTACCTAAAAGAGAAAGGAATTCTCTCTCAGCTTACTCCTCCATACACTCCACAGCATAACGGTGTATCGGAGAGACGGAGTCGAACCCTATTGGATATGGTACGTTCCTTGATGAGTAATGCTGAGTTACCGCGATCTTTCTTGGGTTATGCGCTAGAATCAGCGGCATATCTTTTGAACAAGGCTCCTACGAAGACTGTGCCTACCACGCCATATCAGATGTGGAGTGGGAAGAAACCCTATCTTCAGCATCTAAAGATATGGGGATGTCCAGCTTTTGTTAAAAAGCAGCATGTCGACAAACTCGAGGCACAATCAGTACAGTGTAAGTTTGTAGAATATCCAAAGAACTCCAAGGGGTATTTCTTCTATTACGCAGAGTAACAAAAGCTTTTTGTTTCTCGTCATGCCCATTTTCTAGAACAGCAGGTTTTAGAAAAGGAAACAAGTGGGAGCGAAATAGAACTGGAAGAAATTCCAGAACCATAAACTACTACTGAAAGTTTGGTAGAACCAGTAGTTCGAGAAGAACAGGACATTCCCGCACCCCTCCGCAGGAGTAGTAGGCCGTCTCATCCGCCTGAGAGATACTACAGTTTTCTCATAGATGGGGATAGAGAGAATTGCATCATCGTTGATGATGAACCTACTATCTTCCAGCATGGAAGATTCTAAGCGCGGTAATTTACCGGCTTGTCACGGAATCACCCTATCCAAAGAGATGTCTCCCAAGACTGATTTGGAAAGGGATCGCATGTCAGTTATACCCTACGCTTCTGCGGTAGGCTCTATAATGTATGCGATGTTGTGCACCAGACCAGATGTAGCTTACGCACTGAGCGTGGTAAGCAGGTATCAGTCAGACCCAGGGGAGAAGCACTGGACAGCAGTAAAGAACATTCTCAAGTACCTGAGAAGAACTAAGGAGATGTTCTTGGTTTACGGCGGAAAAGACCTCAAGATAGAGGCCTTTGCTGATTCCAGCTTCCAGAGTGATAAGGATGACTCCAAGTCCATGTCAGGTTATGTCTTCACCCTCGATGGAGGGGCGGTGTGCTGGAAGAGTTCCAAGAAGGACACCGTTGCTGACTCGACAATGGAAGCGGAGTATATTGCTGCTTGCGATGCCATAAAAGAAGCGGTCTGGATGAAGAAGTTCCTAACAGAACTTCAGGTGGTTCCTACTATTGTTGATCCAATACCGCTGTATTGCGACAACAACGGAGCTATAGTTTTAGCGAAAGAACTCAGGTCCTATCAGAAATCCAGACACATCTTAAGGCGGTATCACCTGATCAGAGAGATCATAGATCGCCGGGAGATCGAGGTCCGGAGAGTTGCTACAGAGGAGAACACTGCTGATCCATTCACAAAGGCCTTACCTCGGATTCAGTTCGAGAGGCTACTCGAGATGATCGGTCTTCGATATGCCAGTACATGGCCCTAGTGCAAGTGGGAGATTGTTAGTGTATATGCCCTAGGGGCCATTATTGTATCATACTGGCTTGTATATTACTTAATGGAAGCTTGGGATATTCACAGTTATATTAACAGTCTTGCTAAACATGGTAGTATGCTACTTGGTTTATATCTATCTTAATATGTGTGTACGTATTGATAGAGCCCTTAAGATCTTGCTTGACTACCAGCATTGTGATGGCAGTCACACTAGTGGGAGCTGGGTAGTCTACAAGCACATCCTTTTTCAGGTCCCTAGTCGTAGGATTATCGAGACAGGGCATCGATACTCCGGAGTAGACTAGTGTGTACGCTTCTCATCCCAGTTGGGGAGATGGTCTGTCCCACAACCATCAGTACGTCGTACTGGAGATAGTATACAGGTGCTCGTTAGGTTACGGGTATACCGGACAGGACTCGCAGGGAACTGTTGGTTGGTATTATACCCGTCGTCAGTTAACAGTTTCCAGGTGACATGAGTACAGCATAGTCCGCAGACTTGACACCGCTGCTTCCCCTCGAGTGTGTTCCTACTGTTCTTAGATTGCTACCCTACCGCGGTTCAAAGGAGTCATGCAAACAGGTAGCAGTTGGGTGCAGTCCCGAAGCACTTGGAGGCAGTGGCGGTTAGACAGGATTCGTCTCTCCAGGTATTGGGAGTTGATATCGCGTTGTATCTGGAGAGCCATTATGCAAAGTCCCTGGCCAGGGCAAGCGAGATTTACTGGTAGGTTTTCCAGTAGTTTCTCAAGGTGTAATGGGCTTCGCTCCGACACGACTTATACCGCTTTTAGAGGACTGACGCTTTCCGTCCCCTAGGCCCGATATGCGATAGTCCTAGACGAACAGACCGGACTGTATGGAGATTGTCACATCAGGCTCAGTAGGTGTTCGGATGGGTTTCCTCATCGGCCTTCTTATCGACATCTACCTGGGGACCGTTACGTACAGCTAGTGCCGCTTGCAGTCTGTGGTTAAACCCACTGCCAGCGTAGTAGTCGAGTCTTTAGAGTCCCACACAGAGAGTTTCCCTGCTTCGGGCGAAACGATATAGAGGTCGTATGGTTTTACGACAGGGTTCGGACACGCACATGCATTTATGCACGTACGATGTTAGGACAGTTTTTACTAGCAGGCTTTGGTTTAAGCCAGATTCTAGTATCGGATTATTGGATTTATACAGTCTAAAGTATTTCCGTGTTTTCACGGATAGGAGGGGCGTTCTCGTAAATTGTTGAGAAGCTTCTAGAAGGATGATGATATGGAGGCTAAGGTGGCATTTGCATTTATTGGATTAATGTGTCATTGTGTGATCCATCCATGGAGTTAATGATGCATTTATGATTTAAATGACTCATGAGATGAATCACTATGTGATAATGAAGCATGAAGATATTTTTTATTTGTTATTCATTTAATAAATATGTTATGCTTCATATATATCACAATGATTTCATTATTCCAAAAGGATTCTCACTCTCACCTTCTCTCTCCTCAAGCTCTCTCTCTTCAAACCCTAACCCTAACCTCCCATGTGTTGAGATCAAAGGTTAGCAAGACTTATTGATCCATAATCCCACTATATATTCCCTAGGTTGCTTTGATTAGCACTTTGAGTAACCTAATTACCTCAAGTTAGAGGTCAAGCTTGGAGGAGTAGCTCTCGGGTGGATCTTCTATTACAAAGAGGAGGCCGACGAGGAGGTGGTCATCGAGAAGAAGAAGGACTTGGTTCATTAAGTATAATCTTCTTTCATAGTAGCTAATCCCTCCGATGATGTTGTTAGTTAAGGTTTAGGAAAGATCCGTAAGTTAGTCAATGTTTGTTTCAAAAAAAATGATTGTTTTACCTATTCCGCCTCCGCGCAACTCGTGGGGTGTCTAACGTCGACTTACAGTAGCCATACGATGGATTATCCAAATAACTGTGGATCTTCGTAGTGATACGGGGTGTTCTGGAGAAATACAAAGGTGAAGTTGGAGTGGCGATGAAATACTTGGTTTGGTCGTAAATAGCTGTCGCAATTTACTTTGCCTTCTTTCTAATCCCTTCATATGTCTTTAGTCGTTACCTTCTATACACCTCCTGTAGGGTTCCTAGGCACGCTAATGAGGTCTCACAAGGCATCAACCATGCCAAAATCAAAATTTTCCGGTGCCGAGAAACCCTAAACTAGATCGTTGACTAGAGTTTAGGCGAAACATGCAACTAGTTAACAACTTAACTAAGTGAACGGAAATACAACCTTTGTAGATCCGGTCCTCCACCTCCATAGCTCCGCGATGATGTCCCCTCACTGCGATCATCGGATCCTGGGCTCTAGCGTCGGCTTCATTGGAGAAATGGGCGGGCTAGGACGTCGACTTCGATGCCGAAGATGATCTACGTCGAGGCAACACAAGATCAAGCTCCAACTTCACCAAGCCATGAAACTTGTGAAGAAAACACCCTATACTACTTGGCAAGTGGTAGAGGATGAAGAAATAGGAAGTGGGTTCACTTTAGAATTGGATTTCTCACTCTTTTTCTCATGTCAAGATTGAAGCTAGCAAGCTTCTTTCTTCTTGAAGAAGAAGAAGAAGAAGAAAAAGAATATGATAAGCATATGAAAAATAGAAAATAAGTGATCCTTATCATATTTGCAACCATGGTTTAGTGTAGAGAATCAACTAGGGTTAGATGAATGGTTAGGTTAAGCAAAAGAAACAAAAATGGTCAAAGCTTCTTAAAGCTTCAAGAAGCTTCAAGTGTAAAACAAAAAAGCCACCATTTTCTTTTATTTTTCCAAAAAGAATAAAGTAAATAAATGAGTAAATGAAACCCTAACCATTAACCTAATCATAGTTTAAAGCATACACACAACCAAGTTTGCATGTATCATCAAACATGATACAAACTAGTGCACAAAACTATATCATATATATATAATGTGCATATCAAGTGAGAAAATCCATTTTAAGTGAACCAATACTAGTTAATGTAAAGTAATATATCAAATATATAATTATACATTAAATCATTAAATCAACCTTAGTGGGATTTAGGAGGTATCACTTTGATCCTATGTGAATACTGCCCACCCTATTCTCCTAACCTCGATCACCCTTATGAAGTTGCATACCTATTGAATAGGGTTCAAATCAAATCAGTTGCCTACCACTTCATATGTGATATGGAAAGGGAAGAGCCCATATCTTAAGTTAGTTAAGATTTGGGGTTGTCCGGCCTATGTCTAAAAGCAAAAATGAACCCTATTCTCCTAACCTCGATCACCCTGGAGATCAACCATCTCCATGATCAGGTGATACTGCCTTAGATTATGTCTGGGTCACTGATGGGACCGTGGTTCCCGGGTCAAAGCCACACTTCCATTGTCACACAATGGTAGGAACCTAGTTCATCTCATGAACCAATATACACCAAAACAGCCTCTTTGGTAGCATCTTAAGTAGCGATGTATCCTGCCTTTATCGTCTAGTATGCCACGGTATCTAGCTTGGAACTCTTCCAACATACCGTCCTTTCACTGAGGGTAAAGACAATGCCTGTGACTGACATTCAGTCGTCCTTATCACTCTGGAACCTTTCCAGTGATTCTCCCCAGGATCGATTAATACCATCTCACTACAACTAGTGAGAATCCTAACATCCAATTACATCTATCTCATAGATGAAAACTCAGGATTTAGGAGGTATCACTTTGATCCTATGTGAAGAATCATTGTGATAAGCGGAGATTGATCGAGCGTAGCATAGGAAACTCCTTCCCTATCAAGAGTATGTCATCCACGTACTCTACGAGGATCGTCACCATACTCCCTACTACCTTTTTGTTTATACAAGGTTCATCTACCATTTTTATGATGTCAAACTCTTTGACAACTACATCAAAACAGACGTTCCAACTCCGCGATACCTGCTTTATCCTATAAAGCATCTTGTACACGTTTCCGTTTCTCCCACTATTTACGAAGCCCTCTGGCTGTGTACTTATAGACGTTTTCTTCTAAAACATCATTTAGAAAAGCAGTCATGGCACCCAACCGCCAGATATCGTAGTCATGGTATGTAGCCGTGGCAAGTAGGATCTGGATGGACTTAAGCATAGCCACTGGAAAAAAGGTTTCATCATTATCCACGCCTGGTCGATGACGAAAACCTTTAACAAGTCTAGCTTTGAAAGTCTCAACTTTTCCATGTACACCAACTAATCTTCTCAAGATATACTTGCTCCTGATGGGGATTTAACCCTTCAGATATAGCAACTAAAGTCCATACTTTGTTGGTGTATAAGGATTCCATCTCAGATCGCTAAGCATCCAGCCATTCTTACAGAGTCCCACTCCTGATGGCCAGCTCGAAACTAGTTGGGTCATCATCTCATGATGCAATCCTCGCTCCCACTGTCATCGAGAAACCGAAGTATCTCCCAGGTGGATGAGGAACCCTACTAGATCGGCGGAGAGGCTGAGGTTCGTTGGAATCTACTGAATCCTTTGGTTCTACCAAATCACCTGCTGTAGTTTGTATAGCTGGAACCTTTCCAGTTCTACACAACAGACCTTTCCTTGATCTTGTCCGGATTTTTGCTTTTAGACATAGGCCGGACAACCCCAAATCTTAACTAACTTAAGATATGGGCTCTTCCCTTTCCATATCACATATGAAGTGGTAGGCAACTGATTTGATTTGAACCCTATTCAATAGGTATGCAACTTCATAAGTGCATAACTCCCAAAAAGGAAATAGGAAACTCAGTAGTACTCATCATAGAGCACACCTTATCATATAGGGTGTGATTGCTCCGCCCCGATACACCGACGTACTGTGGTGTATACGGAGGAGTAATGCTGAGAGAGAATCTCATTCTCCTTTTAGAAAAGTCCAAGAATTCCATGCACTAGTATTCTCCTCCCTGATCTCATCATAGGACATAATACTTATACCCATATTTTGGTTCTCTACTTCTAACTTATATTCTGTGAATATCTCAAAAGGTTCGGACTTGTGTTTCAACAGAACATATGTCTGAATCAAAAGAGATCATCAGAGAATTTAATGAAGTACAAAGAACCGGTCCTGGCATGTATAGACAGGGGACCTTACATACATCAACATGTATCAATCCCAAGAGTTTACTAACTCTTTCTCTGTTTCTAATAAACGGAGCTGTGGTCATTATATCTTTGTGACATGACCGGCAAGTTTCACAAGATGTAAATTCAAACTAATCTAAATATGCATCTATATGTAACTTCAGCTAGCCGGGTCGCATTGATATGACCTAGTCTACAATACCTCAAGAAGGAACCGTTCATTTCTGAACTCTTCCTCTTGTGTGTGTTCTATATACTAGGAACTGTAGTTCGATTTAGAACGTCAATGCTTTTAGATAACGTGCCTGAACCGATCAACTTTTGATATAGGAAATGTTCAAAACATTATCCAACAATACAAAATTTTATCATTTCTTTACTACTAAAGAGACTGATATGATTTTGTATATCAGGTTCAGTATCTAATAACATTCGTTCAGAATCAATGTATTTAGAATACAGGGTGACAGTGACCAACAGACTTGGCTGCAACACTTGCCCCGTTTTCTGTCTCATGAAACTTATCACCCGTTCTCAGTTCTCTACCTATCTGTAGCCCTATGTAACAGATTACATATCTGGGATCCTGATCCGGTATCAAATACCCAGGACGTAGAGGATACTGAGAAACAGTTCTTTGTAATGAACGCATCCGAAGATGATGCATCAGCATGCACTCTTTTCGTTTGGGCGGCACGGGAAATCTGGTATTCCCCAATTTCCTGCTCGGTCTTATAACAATTATAAGTTGGAGCGGGACTAACGTTCCCCAGCTCAGTATAACAAGTGGGTTCGGTCAATACATCCGTATTATTATCTTGATTAAGGCGTGACATGGTCGCTACCTGGAGAGAGAGAGAAGAAAACACTCAGCGTATGCTCTTGCAAGAATAGATTGGTTATTATTTTATCTAATCAGGATGGCTCCCACTATTTTTATCAAATCTTCCTTCAAACCCTAAAAGGAAAGACTAGCCGGGATTAATTACACGCTACAAGTTCGCCAATCTTTCAGCCAGGCCAGTGTCGGTACTTTATGGGAGGTCCCCCGTGCTTTCGCACGAACCTAATTAATGTAAATCTCGTTTTCCCAGAGGCGTAACCCCGTTGACACCTTTCTAGACACCTACTAGATCGGCTAATTGTAATGTGTAAAACTCTCCCGAGAGTAACTCTTACTCGCAGCGGGTATCGAGATCCAACTATCTCATAGAAGGTATGCAATCTCATTGCAAATTTCAACATTTGAAATTCCCGATAATATTTTGCCCCTAGCATCCTATGACCTTGACGAAAGCCAACAATCCATAGGCTACTAGTCAAGTCCAACCCGTCATTTCTTGATTGAATTAAACCCACCCGCACGACCCTTGACGAAAGCCAACAAAGCCGCACGACTACCGTAATCCAATCGCATCGTATGCAGCAGATAAGCAGCATATAGCTACCGCACACTACACCTTGACGAAAGCCAACAAATGTAGCACGAATACTATATACAACTTATCTGAAATGACGGAGGGCTACGACAGGTTTTTCTGAAAACCTATTGCGCAATGAACTTGATATCATTATAGAATCAAATGATTTTGAAATGGAGTGTTTTTAAGGCTTTTCTAGTTTTGCTAAAGGGGTCACTCCCGGTGAAGGGATCGTCGGCCCATTCCTCGTCGAATGAGGTGGGAGATATATCATATATATCACTGTGCAAAGCAGAAACTATAGAAGCAATCAAAAGACAAACCGAGTGTGTAGCATCTGCCAGTTATTGCTAAAGGGGTCACTCCCGGTGAAGGGATCGTCGGCCCTTTCCTCATCGAATAAGGTGCAGGATATATCATATATACCGCTGTGCAAAGCAAGAACTGTAGCTACCTGTTTTATTTTTGAAATTCGATTCTACAACATCTTTAGGTTTCTTTTTCTTTCATTAATCATATTAATGAAGTCCCATCATTAAAGTACCTAAACATCACAGATAAATACGACGTACACTTATGCCATCCGCATTTGCCTCAATGTCCCCTCGTGCACCGTTAGGTTAGGTAACTAACGGCAGAGCGTGGCAGGGCTAGCGCGGGTGTAAAACATAAGTAACGTCTATATAATATATCACATATACTATATACAATATCTATCTGAATAAATCACATGATCACATCACAGATAACGCAGCAGAAAAATCATATGAAACATTGGATATACTAGGACGTCCGTGTTTTCAATACGAGCCAGTATAAAATACGGATTCCACGGTCGCGATGAATAGCCAAACCCACACCCCTAGACCCCTACGAGAGCGGCAAGCAACCCTACCAATTCTAGAGTTAGGAGACCCGGACTCGACTCCTCGAGTTGGTCTCCCACTAGACTCCAGAACCCGGTTACTTGTGCCCTCCTCCTTGGGTCTATCCTAGTGCGGAAAAGTAAATAATATACAATGGTGACATCTTCCGCAAGCTGGAAGTGCCCCAATAAAAGAACATTACATACAAGTTTTTTATATGAATGAAAATGAAAAACACTCATCTCACATAAAAAAAAAACCCGGCTATTCAAACACGATGATCCAATATAACATATCCAGCAACACATAACATCACATGTCATCAACGTAAGTAAACATGCGTATCCCAATTGTCGTTGACATATAGCAACGAAACCGGCGATATCACATATTACACTTACGGTCGCAGAAAAGAAAGTGTAAAACTACAACAGTTGGAATCCGCAAACTCTTTAGACATCGCATGCCTAATCAAATGAATTTCTTAGACATCACATGCCTAACAATTATAAACCCCGCATTTTAGTCTCATTTATCAAAAACTCTTTTCAATATCAAGTCGGGCAATTCAACAAGATTCCCGACATCCTGATCGAATGCGCGTCGCAAACTTTAGTAGACAGCCGCATCCCCGACGCCGTCGAAGAAATGCACCAAGGCGGAACACCGCTGCCGCGAGCACCCGAACGGATGCTTTTGGCGACGAGGTTCTCCTACAGTCACTTGGTCGGGGCTATGGGGTGAGGCTATCTATTAAGTTTACCCGGCGAGTATCCGCGTACGCTACGTGATTGCGACGGACTTTTGATCACATCAAAATTCCATGGCAACCGATCAAGTGAGACTAAAGTGCTATGTTTATAACACTCATATCAGTTATCTCATAAATACTTGTGGATTACAAATATTGTATCCCATTCCAGATAAATAGAAAATGTTAAACTTTCCGATCGAACATTCAAACACCCAAGTTTTCCCGAAACAGCTCAACACATGAAATAAGTTTAAAAACATCCAGTTCATGCCTCAGTACCAACGGTCCAGCCGTAGAAGGGTCAAGCCAACGCCTCATATGTGGCACACCGTACTGCCCCAAACCCGAAGGTTCAAAGGGCAGTTCAAGACGGTCACATAATCGAGTTAAGGTTTGTTGTCTTCTAGAGGGTCCATCGCGTTACTTGCAGTACTTAGAACGTCATTAAACTACGGAAAGATCCAACACTTGGAAATTTCCCGACAGGGGAAAAAGTGGGTATTTATATCCGGTCGAACTTTTTAACATATTCTAAAATTACCTGGAAAAACACATAGACGAAGTTAAATAATCCGATCGAATTATCGAATCCCCAAAATAACCCAGAAAATCCAACTGTTGAATATCAATTAAAAATTCCCATAAAATACAGCATCTTATGGAAGAAATTACTGTGCAAAAATAAGTGAACAATCTCACTGTATTGCCGCGGAACAGCCGCCCAACCTAGGGTACGGCCGCGGTTCCGCGGTGGTTTAATTGAATTAGGTCCACTAATTTCACAGTAATTCTTATAAAACCCTGCTGAATTTTTTGGCTATTTTTAATATGGAAAAAACCACTTTTTTAGAAAAAGTCCAGAGAGTGGTATTCTTTTAGGGTTTCGGATTCGAACGGATTTTTAACATCGTCTACGCATCGCCTAAGGCTCTAGCTAGGCTCTGATACCACTGTAGGGTTCCTAGGCATGCTAATGAGGTCTCACAAGGCATCAACCATGCCAAAATCAAAATTTTCCGGTGCCGAGAAACCCTAAACTAGATCGTTGATTAGAGTTTAGGCGAAACATGCAACTAGTTAACAACTTAACTAAGTGAACGGAAATACAACCTTTGTAGATCCGGTCCTCCACCTCCATAGCTCCGCGATGATGTCCCCTCGCTGCGATCATTAGATCCCGGGCTATAGCGTCGGCTTCATCGGAGAAATGGGAGGGCTAGGTCGTCGACTTCGATGCCGAAGATGATCTACGTCGAGGCAACACAAAATCAAGCTCCAACTTCACCAAGCCATGAAACTTATGAAGAAAACACCCTATACTACTTGGCAAGTGGTAGAGGATGAAGAAATAGGAAGTGGGTTCACTTTAGAATTGGATTTCTCACTCTTTTTCTCATGTCAAGATTGAAGCTAGCAAGCTTCTTTCTTCTTGAAGAAGAAGAAGAAGAAGAAAAAGAATATGATAAGCATATGAAAAATAGAAAATAAGTGATCCTTATCATATTTGCAACCATGGTTTAGTGTAGAGAATCAACTAGGGTTAGATGAATGGTTAGGTTAAGCAAAAGAAACAAAAATGGTCAAAGCTTCTTAAAGCTTCAAGAAGCTTCAAGTGTAAAACAAAAAAGCCACCATTTTCTTTTCTTTTGCCAAAAAGAATAAAGTAAATAAATGAGTAAACGAAACCCTAACCATTAACCTAATCATAGTTTAAAGCATACACACAACCAAGTTTGCAAGTATCATCAAACATGATACAAACTAGTGCATAAAACTATATCATATATATATAATGTGCATATCAAGTGAGAAAATCCATTTTAAGTGAACCAATACTAGTTAATGTAAAGTAATATATCAAATATATAATTATACATTAAATCATTAAATCAACACTTGAAAATCCATTTTAAGTGAACCAATACTAGTTTTGCACGCCCTCTTGGACGTGGTAAGGTGGAAATCAAAGCACAGTGGGAATCACACAAGACTCTATAACGATCTCGGGTCTACAGACTAACCTGTACCAGTGTCACCCGAGAACTGCCATCTGACGTAAGGTATAATACCATCTGGGAGTTCTCGGCGAGTCCGTCCAGTGTACCCAGTCTCCACTGAGCACCCGTATATCATCTCCGATGTCAAACACCAATGGATATGGGATCATCCATCGCCCATCTGTATGGGTCGAGAAGGTATACACTGGTCTACTCTGGTATATTGATGCCCCGTCTCAATACACCCACGACTAGGGGCCTTGAAGGATGTACTTATAGACTACCATGTCCCCACTAGTATGATCCGCATCATAGTCCAGGTAGTCAAGTACACATCCTAAGGGCTTTACCAACATGTAACAGAGAGACAATCAGTGTACACGTTAAGGTAAAGATCAACCAGATAGCATACTATCATGTCGAGCAAGAAAGTCCTCCCTATATATGTCCAAGCATCCACTACAATATACATCCTATGTATAGTAATGGCCTCTAGGAAATACATATAACTAACACCTCCGTTAGGCTAATTGGTTTTCTTCATTCCCTACCTTTCGGCATCTGCCTATGGTTTGGAAGAAGACTATCCAATAAGCGTAATAGGTGTACTGTCCCCTAATCCTAGGAGCCCTCATAACCTGAGAGAAGGTAAAAGGAAAAGACAGCTGAATAGTTCTATTCAATCTCTCCAAAACCAGAATCCATCCTCGAATCTGGAACATGTTCCTCCGAGTTCGTATATAACCATACGATGGATTTATCCAATGGAAGTGGATGTTCGTAGTAATACGGGGTGTTCTGGAGAAATGCAAAGGGTAAAAGAAGGAGTGGCAATGATGTGCGCAACTCAGACAATCCAAAAGCCAGTGTTTTAAGAAAATTCGGTTAACTTGGTTACTGAGTCATAGTCTAGGGTTGGGTCATGGTCGCTGCCAAAGAGAGAGAGAAAAGAAACATTCTACGTGCACTCTAACCTAGATCAGAATGGTTATCACTTTATCTAATCAGGAAACCTCCCACCGTATCCTCAAATTCTTCTCCAAAGCTGAAAGAAGAATTAGTCGGGATCACCCTAAGAGTAAACCAACTCATCAGTGGGAATCGGGATCCAACTATCATCGCATGATAACATGATGGAATCCACTCTCGTTATCACACTCCAGAAGGTATGCGCATGCCTGGCAAGTTTCAGTTTCTTTAGAAACTCCCGATGTTATTTTTACCACATGCTCTTATAAGCTTGACGAAGGCCAACATATCATAAGTCACATGTCAAGTTCTATCCGTCATTGTCCAGGTTAATTTGAACCCACCCGTACATACCCTTGACGAAGGCCAAAATGGTAGTACGACTGTCCAAAACTAACGCATCTATCTATGCAACAGAAAAGTAATAAATAGCTACCATACACTATGCCTTGACGAAGGCCAACATACATAGCATGAATACTAAGTGCTCCCCGTCTGAAATTATGGAGGACTACGAATGGTTTTTGGCGAAAAACCTTTAACGTAATGAACTTGATATCGTTGAAGGAACCGGATAGCTTTTACAAAAATATAGTGGCAAAAACCTTTGCTAAAGAGGTCACTCCCGGTGAAGGGATCTCGGCACTTTCCCCGTAGAATGAGGTGCAGGATATTCCAAACTAAATACCACGATGCAAAGAAAAAAGTAATCGACTATAGTGAAGTTATTACCCTGACGCAAACCTCTGTCCAAGGGGTCACTCCCGATGAAGGGATCTCGGCCCTTGCCTTGTCGAATGAGGTGCTGGATATTCATAACCGAATACAGCTATGCACAATAAAAGAGAACGTCCCTGTAATAACAACATTTTGAAAAATGTTCCAACAACATCTGTATAGGTCTGTTTTCCCTGCATTGATACAAATCAACGCAAACCCATCAATTAATCACACCAGAAAAGAACGAAAATAAAATGTACTTATATGCCAACCGCATTCGCCACTGGGTCCCGTCATCACCCGTTAGGTTACTTAACTAACGACAGAGCGGGGACTGGACTAGCGCTGGTGTAAAACATATACAACATCTACTAGTATATATATCAATATACAACAATCCCTCCAGGCGCCATAAACGCAACATTACAGAAAAGTAATAAGCATCACAGAACAATACAGATATACTGGGAGCCCCGAGTTTCATAGAGCCACAAATGAAACCCGACGTTCCCCTGGTCATGTAGATAGCATGTGCAATGAAAACCTATACCCGCTATGAGTGCGGCGAATAGCCCGCCAATCCTAGAGTGAGGTCCCCTACCTCTCAAAGCCATAAGATGCGGACCCGTTGCCCTCCAGAACACGGCTATCTGTGCACTCCACCGTGGGGTAAACCTAGTACATAAAAGAAAATATATACAACGTGTACATCGACCTCAGCCCGGTTGTGCCCCAAAAGAATATACAAACAGGCAGTGACGGCAGTCCACATGTCAGTTGCTCGTCCCGCAATATCAAATGTACAAATATATCCAAACTGCACTACCATTGCACGCAAGCTATCCACCACGACAAATCCGCAACATCACAGCACAACACAGAATATCAACATGAATGTCACGTTCGCAAATCCGTCTAAAAGAGCTATAGCAATTAGACAAGATTTACCGATCGAATGAAATTCACGGTCACAGATAGTAGTGTAATGCACTGCAAACTATAAACAATGTTAGAAAATATCGACTCCGAAATAACCCCCGAATAGCCCAAACAAGCTGATAAAACCATATCCAAACGGGGCCAAATAAACAACACCACTAAACCAACTTCCTAGAGACCAGAACAACACCCAAAACACCAACCCCATAGACCTTTGAAAAACCGGCGACGCCGGATTTCATGAGCTTGGGCTCGGCCAAATTCTGGCGGAGGGGGTTCATTCTTGGGGTGTGTTCTTGTGATCTCTTGAGTAGTCATCTGCACATGTTTAAATAATTTTTCTGGACTTTTAGAAAAACAACAGAAACTGCATATTCCGTGGCGGTGTTTGGGTTTTGTTTCGGTTTCGATACTTTAAAATTGTCCAAACCAACTAGTTAACGGCTAATAGTTTGGCTCTGATACCATGTAAGTCTACGGCAGCGCCCCGGCCGTCTTTCCGAGGCCAAATGCGGAACAAAAAAAACTTTTCAAACTGGCGCTAACGTAAACTTAAAACCCGGATCGTTCCATTAACCGTAAGCTAGTATACTGTAAAAGGGGGTTTCGAGATTATACCAATCGATCCGTGTCCTTCGGTCTTTAACCTCTGCCCCTAGCTTGTTGCGGTTGCGCCGACGAAGTTCACTCTCCGATCTCGCTCGATCTCCGGTCTCCTCCTCACCGAAAGTTGCGCCACGTCAACGAATCTTTATACGGGCTCCTGCCTCTAAACCGAGGCCACTCGAACATGAAGTTTGCTAGCCGACATGTCCAAGGTTGAAGTAGAGTGAGTATAGAACACTTTGTCTCAAGTCACCCAAGCAAATGGATGAAGGTTAATCAAAGTTGCTTTTTGGAGTGATGATGGAAAGTTGAGCTTAAGGAATTTTTATGCAAAATGAATCAATCTTTTTCTCACCCCAAAAATGAGGCTCTGCCAATAAGGGCAGAATAGTGCTCGGCCAAGGAAAGTAGGGGGGAGCACAAGGCACAAGTGGTGATCATAAGGAAAAATATCTACAACAAATATCCTCACAAATATCTTCACACAAAACAAAAGCTTCACCATCAACACTCACCATCAACCATCAACACTCACCACAAAAAAACCTCTCCATTCTTAATTTCGAAATTGCAAAAAAAAACCTCTTAGCAAACGCTCAGCCAAGAAGAATAGAATGATGGTTTGGCCAAATAAAGATACAAACTTCAACCATTAATTAAACATAAAATCTAATGTTTAATCGATGGATGAAAAACTGGTAGCTTCAAAAACCGATCCCGTAACGAGTTACAGGATTACCCCACAACTGTATATACATACCCGCATTTGTATTCCGCCCGAATACAAATGAAACGAGACAAAAATATCCCTACACAATAAAATACTAGGATCCGGTTTAAACTAAAACCCACTAGTATTATATGTCCGAAACACGACACGTGCACAAATGCACGCGTATGTTCGAACCCTGCCATAAAACCATACGGCCTCTACAACGTTTCGCCCGAACTGGGAATCTTTCTGTGGGGGACTCTAAAGACCCGTCAATACTCTGGCAGTGGGTTTAACTACAAGCACGTCAGTGGTACTAGCTGTACGTAACGGCTGCCCATGTATTGAGTGAAAGGGAAACCGATGAGCGAACTAATCCTGGAACCCTACTGAGCCTATGTGTAACAATATCCGTACAGTCCGGTACATTCGTCTATGAGTATCGCATATTGGGCCTAGTGTCACAACCCGAATATTTCGACTCGTGACCGGCACTTAACCCCGCTACATCTACAGGCGTAACGCGGCTAAGTAAGCCGAACCCAGAAATCAAATCCATAAAAAGTAGCGAGTGTTGAAAACATTTAGTTAAAACATTTAGAAACCTTAAATAGTTCAATAAGTTCTTTTAAAGTTACGTCATCATTTAAATAATTTTGGCAGCATTTTCTTTGTAAAAGTAACCCCGAAATCGGGTATATAAAACAGGATATGAATGAAAATGAGATATACTAAAACAAAACATTCCCAAACGGGAGCAATCACGCCCAACGGCGGAAACCATCATCACAAGAGTAATATACGACGCCGTAGCGAAGAATGAGCAATAAGTAAATATCACAGAATAATAAACTGCATATAAAAACAGTCGGCTCCCACGAGCTCGACACCAGAATACAAAAATATACATCATCGTCCTCACACTGTCACTAAGTCCAGTACATATATGGTAGATGGAGAATACTAGATACAAAAGGGGTACAATAAAAGTAATCAGATACCACAACCCACCTAAAATCAAATCAGCTCTCGCACCAACTGTAGTGGTATCTGCAGCCAAAAGATGCAAAAGGCAGCCTGCCGCGACTACTCCGAAGGGCAACCTGCAAATACTGTGGCACAACGGGGGTGAGTTGCCAACTCGTGAATAGAGATAACATATAAAGGTAATCGCGAGCATGCACGTACTGCGCTACTCTATCATATGCCAACAAGTAAGATCTATATGCGACAAGCTGTAGGTGCAATAGTCATGCAAATGCTTTGTCAGGTAAAATAACTACAGGATGAGATACATGATGATCAATGCTGAACATGGGATAAATAACATCTACACGGAATATCAACGTGGAAAAATAATCGGTGCCCAAAACTGCACCCAAATCCCAAATAAACTCAGGAGCCGGCACTCTCCTCGGCCCTCAAATCCTGTAAATCTCGGAGAATCACGAGTGCCCAACATCGGCACTCAAAATATCATAAAATACTTGTGTCCAACATCGACACACAAATCCTCATATATCGGGCTCCGTCAGTCCGGATCAGCCCACGGGCTCCGTCTGCGGTATCGGCCCTCGGCCCCGGCAGTACGGATCATCCCGCATCCATCTCTCGACTCTGGTCAGTATCCTCCGGATAACCGCCAGGTCCAACCAATCACCGGTAGGTACTCGCCACCCTGCTAGGCTCAGCGTCTACTCCACGAAAAACATTTCTCGCCCCGGGGAACCATACCGGGTCCACCATGAACCCGCAAACGGATCATCTAACTCCTCGAATCGGGTTTCAAACACACGTCTCAGCAGCGAGAAAACACGTGGTGGACGCACCAAAATATCATATCATGAGGAACCGGGTTTTCAAATAGTGCATCTTTTCTTAAATAATCCCACGGTCCTCAAAACCAGAAATCACATGAAAATCCAACACCAAGAAGTAAATCAAATGCGATGTGCTATGTATATCAAGCCATAATATAGGTATAGGGGGAAACCGCTTTTTAAAAATAGTTTCCATTTTTAAAGACATCATGCGGCTCCCAATTCTATGAAAATCATATCGAATCATATGTGAAATGAACTACAGCAATATAATCATGGCAGTTCTACAGTGAGTGTATCATGGCAATTACTAACAGTGTGTGTGTAACATGCAGATTAGTGCTCGTGTAACATGAACCGTTAGTAATAGTGCGGTGTTCTATCTATTCTAAGTTTACTTACATATAGCAAGGAATGCAGTATGCAATGACAGTCAATGGGGTAAATATAACATATAACTATAAGGTCCTATCAGCCCTGATGCATAACGCCATGCGGGCGATATCCCCGTAGATGTTAAATCTACTCACCGATGTCTCGCGCTAAGTATAGCCGACGACTTGCTTCCCCTTCTTCGCCGCGTCCGTCTCACTCGCCTGCGAACCTAGAATCACACAATATATCATATATAAGATCAAATCCACAAAAACGTGATATTAAGGTCAAACTAGAAACCTGGGTCGCAAACCTAGCGCGCGTGTGCGCGATATGCTAAAACGTGTGATTACGCGCCTGAAACTACCCCGACGCGTCGCGATACGCAGAAACCCAAAATCCACCACGTATTACACGTGTCGCGAAGGTTTAAAATACGAGAAATAGGTATATAGCTCCAGATTTTTCTACAGCAAGAATCAAATAAAATTATACATGCCATGAGTCTAAGGGTTGCAGCAGACACCAATAGAGACAAACCCCAACCCAATCCCTCCCCATCTGCCCGCAATTTGCGGCCAGAATCAATTTTTCGGCGGCCACAACAAGTCGTATGGGGGTCGGGTTCTACCTGGGGGATCAGCACCTAACAACTATACTGCAGTCATCTCAAAATTATTCTGAACTCACTGGGTCGATAGCAGTTACAGAAAGTCAAAATTTGCTCAAAAACGGTGAATTTGCATCAAATTGGGATCTGGTGGTATTTTAGTGCAATTAGGGGCTAAGCTGGGTTAACCTGGCCCTAACAACACTCCATCAACTTATTAAAGCCAATTCATACATCACTTGGTCATGGTTCCCACTAATCACCACATATCGCACTAAAACGCACCAATAAACACTAATCGAAGCTAAGCTATGCTAATTAAGCAAACTAAGGGGTAAGTTCAAGAAGTATACCCCACACTCGACCCTAGGGAGCTGGAGGAAGAAGAAGGAGTAGAGGGAAGGAGCTGCAGCTGGAGTTGTTGCTGCTGCTACTCATTGCTACTGCTGCTCTCACTGTTGCTGCTGCTGTTTACTGCTGCTTGCTGCTGCTGTGTTGCTTGCTGCTGCTGTGCTGCTTGCTTCTGCTGCTGCTGCTGTGGATGGTGTGGGTGTGTGGGTGTGAGAGTGAGGTTGAGAGAAACAACACAAGAATGAGTGGAAAAGAAAAGATAATCTCCAAGGTCAACCCCTCCACTCTCTCTCTCTCTTCATTAAATGCAAGCATGGCTTTTGCCATGACGCATTCTCTCTCTCTCATTCTCACCAAGTCAACACCCCAAAAGAAAATTCAAATTAAAGCAACCATCAATTAACTAATTAGACTTAATTAAAACCCAAAAGACTTAATCCCCATGATTAAACCCACCATGGTTGCTAATCATGGTATTACCTCATTTTAAAACCCAGTTTACATGCACATGTGTGTGCAAGCCTAGGAAAATTCTAGAAAAATATTTATTAAATTTGGAAAAATATTTGAAACTCAATTTGGTAAACTTTTTATTAAAAACCCTTTATTTAAATATAATTAGCCATAAAACACATCCTAAGGTGTTACAATCACCCCCCTTAAAACGAATTCGTCCCCGAATTTGAAACTATAAAGCTACGCATACCTTCAAAGAGATGAGGGAACTTGTTCCGCATCTCGCCCTTGACTTCCCAAGTGATCTCTTCGCCACTCGGGCTACGCCAAAGCACCTTCACTGATGGCAAGACCCTCGATCTAAGTTTCTTCACCTGCCGGTCCAATATCACGACTGGCTGCTCGGTGAACTAAAGGTCGCGCTCGAGCTGAACGGTCTGATGCTGAATCATGTGCGAAGGGTCATGTAGGTATCTGCGAAGCATCGACACGTGGAGCACGGGGTGAACATCTGGGAAGTCGGGTGGAAGAGCCAAACGATAAGCCACTGCGCCCACACGCTCGAGGATCTCGAAGGGACCTATGAATCTGGGGCTAAGCTTCCCCTTCCGTCCAAACCTCATCACTCCCTTCATCGGAGAGACCCTCAGAAAAACGTGATCTCCAACTGCGAACTCTAATCTGCGGCGGCGCCTATCAGCGTACGATCTCTGCCTGCTCTGAGCTGTCCTCATTCTGTCTCGAATCAGCTGTATCTTCTCGGTCGTCTCCTGTACGATCTAGGGCCCCAAAATACTGCTCTCACCGAGCTCTGTCCAGCAAACGGGCGATCTACATCTCCTCCTATACAGAGCCTCGAAAGGTGCCATCTGAATAGTATCCTGGTAACTATTGTTGTAGGAGAACTCCACCAAGGGTAAATGATGATCCCAGCTACCACCAAAGTCTAAAACGCACGCTCGGAGCATGTCCTCAAGAGTCTGAATCGTCCGCTCTGATTGGCCGTCGGTCTGCGGATGAAATGCTGTGCTCAAACTCAAGCGTGTGCCCAAAGCCTCCTGAAATCTCTGCCATAGTCGGCTGGTAAACTGGGTGCCTCTGTCGGACATGATACATGTCGGGACTCCGTGAAGTCATACTATCTCGTCGATATAAATCTGGGCGTACTGAGCAAATCCGAAAGTCGTCTTCACTGGCAGGAAGTGAGCCGCTTTCGTCAAACGATCCACGATCACCCAAATGGAGTCATACCCTCGCCTAGTCCTGGGTAGACCCACAACGAAATCCATCGAAATTTGCTCCCATTTCCACTCCGGAATGGGTAATGGCTGTAGCTCTCCCGTGGGCCTCTGGTGCTCGGCCTTGACTTGCTGACAAGTCAGGCATCTCGACACGAAATCTGCGATGTCCCTCTTCATTCCGTCCCACCAGTAAACATCTCTCATATCATGATACATCTTGGTGGAACCGGGATGGACGATGTACACCGATCGATGTGCCTCCTCGAGAATCTCACACCGCAGCCCCTCAGTATCTGGTATGCACAGTCTCGTCCCAAATCTCAGCATCCCCTGATCATCGATCACGAACTCTAAAAATCTGCCCTGTCCAATCTGCGTCCTGATCTCTTAACATCGGTCATCACTGTGCTGTGCCTCATGTACACGGTCAAGCAACTGTGGGCGTGCACGGACATGTGCAATCTATCCTCCAATCGGCGTGAACTCGAACTGCACTCTGCTGTCGCATAACATCTGCCAATCTGCCAACGACTGGCCATGTACTGCGCTCAAACAAGATAGACTACCCCCGGGCCTCCTGCTCAAAGCATCCGCTACTACATTCGCCTTGCCCGGGTGATACAAGATCTCGCAGTCATAATCCTTCACTAACTCCATCCATCGGCGCTGTCTAAGGTTCAGGTCTCGCTGCTGAAATATATACTTTAAACTCTTGTGATCAGTGAATATCTGGCACGACTCGCCGTATAGGTAATGTCGCCAGATCTTAAGTGCAAAGACCACTGCAGCCATCTCCAAATCGTGAGTGGGGTAGTTCTGTTCATGTTTCTTCAATTGTCGCGAAGCATACATGATCACCCTGTCATGCTGCATCAATACGCACCCTAGCCCCACTCGAGAAGCATCACAATAGACCACAAATCCGTCTGATCTCGAAGACAATGATATCACCGGTGCCGTAGTTAGCCGAGTCCGTAGCTGCTGAAAACTGTGCTCGCACTCCTCCTTCCAATCGAAAGGAACTCCCTTCCGGGTCAACCCGGTCAAAGGTGTAGCAATACTGGAGAAGTCCTGGACAAATCACCTGTAGTAACCGGCCAACCCCAAGAAGCTGCGAATCTCTGTAACTGATATGGGTCTGGGCCAACGCTGAACGGCCTCGATCTTCCTCGGGTCTACACATATACCGTCTCGTGAAATCACATGCCCCAAGAAGTCTACGCTGTCCAGCCAGAAAGCACACTTGGAGAATTTCGCGTAAAGCTGGTGCTCCCTCAAAGTCTGCAGTGTAATCCGCAGGTGCTGCTCGTGCTCCTCACTGCTCCGGGAATACACCAACATATCGTCAATGAATACTATGATGAACAGATCCAAATATGGCCGGAAAATACGGTTCATCAAGTCCATGAATACTGCTGGCGCATTAGTGAGTCTGAATGACATCACCAAAAACTCATAATGGCCGTAGCGCGTACGGAAAGCTGTCTTAGGAATGTCCTCCTGTCGAACCCGCAGCTGATGATAGCCCGATCGTAAATCGATCCTCGAAAAGTATCCTGCCCCCTGAAGCTGGTCGAACAAATCGTCGATACGTGGCAAGGGATATCTGTTCCGCACTGTCACCCTGTTCAGCTGGCGGTAGTCGATACACAGACGCAAACTGCCGTCCTTCTTCTTGACGAACAGGACTGGAGCACCCCAAGGAGAAACACTGGGTCGAATAAGTCCCTTATCCAGCAAATCTTGCAACTGACCCTTCAATTCTCGAAGTTCCGCCGGGGCCATCCGATAAGGCGGTATGGAAATAGGCCCCGTGCCAGGAACCAAATCAATACAGAAAGAAATGTCGCGCTCAGGCGGTAGCCCAGGAAGCTCGTCAGGGAACACATCAAGAAACTCGCTAACAACCGGAACCTAATCCAATGGAACCTCTGTAGCACTAGCATCGCAAAAATAGACGAGAAATCCCTGACATCCCTTCCTCAAAAGCTGTCCAGTGTGAAAAGAAGAAATCACACTGTGAGGAGAGGCACCACGGTCCCCCAACACAACAAAAACCGACTCGCCGGGGAAACAGAATCTAACTGTCTTCTCACGGCAGTCCACAGAAGCATAGCACATGGCTAACCAATCCATGCCCAAAAGAACGTCGAAGTCCAACATCTCGAGAAGGATCAAGTCGACAGGCAACTCTCTCTCGCCAAAACAGACGGTACAGGATCGGAACACGTGCCTAGCGACAAACGACTCTCCCACGGGAGTAGTCATAACAAGCGGCTGATCAAGCAAACCGGACTCTTTACCCAAACTCGGCACAAAGTGTGTGGATACGTACGAGTGCGTGGATTCAGGATCGAAGAACACGTGTGCATCAACAGAACATACTGGAAGGATACCTGAGACCACCGCATTGGACGCCTGCGCGTCCCGATGCGTCAAAGCAAAAACCCATGCCTGTCCTCTACCGGTGACTGACTGCCTTCTGCCTCGGTCATCAGGCCCTCTCGGAGCAACTCCTCGACGCCCACGACCTCTCTGTGTATGAGTCTGACGCGGAGCAACGGTAGGTACAACAGGCAACGCCCTCTGGGGTGGTGAAGATGGTAAGGTAATATGCGGTGCTGCTGCCTCCCTCCGGTGTATCTAAGGACAATCTCTAACGAGGTGAAGTAGACTGCCGCATCTAAAGCAACCCTGCGGCGACTGCTGGCTCTCCCGTGGATATGAGCTAAACATCTGGCCTCGTCCCGAATCTCTGCCACCCCTCGTACCAGAACGGTACCTGTCGCGGCGTCTGAATGTCTGTCTCCGTGTGGATATACTAGTACGAACTCTCTTCGGCTCTGGAACTACCGAAGTCTCAGCAAGGCGCTCCTCGACTAATAGGGCTGCATCTACAGCTGCTGCGTATGTCTCGTAATGCTGCGCGCTGATCGCAAGGAACAGTGGTGTAAGCAAGCCTCGAACAAATCTCTTGACTCGTATCTCCTCGGTAACCACCAGGTACGGAGCATAAACTGCTAGCTCTGTAAACAGCACGTCATTCTCTGCCACTGACATCTCCGGAGTCTGGCGTAAGGACTCGAACCTGCGTGCTCTAGCATCTCTGACACTCAGTGGGAGAAAGCGGGCAAGGAATAGTGCCACGAACTCTGTCCAGGTCATTGGAGGAAGACCTGCCGCTCTGCCCTTCTCAACTGAAATACACCACTTCTGCGCAAGACCTTCCAGGAGAAAGCTCGCGAACTCAACCCATCTCGCATCTGCGCATCTGAGGGAACGGCATATCCGGGCCATCCTATCAATGAAAGACTGTGGGTCCTCGGCTGTATCGGTGCCTGTGAAGACCGGAGGCTTCAGCCTCATGAACTCTGATAGCGATACTGTAATCACCTCCGTGGATGCAGGGGCAACTGGCTGTGCGGTAGGTACCATCGTGGTCTCTGTAACGGGTGGAGCTACCTCTGGTCGCTGCGCTCGAAGCGTCTCAACTAGCGATCCTATCATCTGGCGCATCTCCTGCATGCTGGATCCCACCGTCTGGCGCATCTCCTGCATACCAGCCCCTAGCGTGGCGATCTGATCTTTCATGGGAGGAACTACCTTCTCGGGTACAACCGGTGTACTGCCCGGATCAGTCCTCATCTCAGACGAATCAACTCGAATCTCGGCCCTCGCAACCGCTTTCTGTGCCCTCATAGTCTTTGGCGGCATAATGGCTGAAAGGAAATTAGGATTCGATAAGAATACGGAAATCGAATCACAAGAATATATATACTCAAGAAGGAAGTTAAATCAATAAGTCCTAAGGTCGCCTTGGCGGAGTACCGTGTCGTGAGTATGCCGTGGAACATACACACGCTACGCCACTCTGCTTCAGCTACCTACTCCATCATACCAAGGTCATCCTACACACCGAAAGGTAAAACCTACACTCTGATACCAACTTTGTCACGACCCGAATATTTTGACTCGTGACCGGCACTTAACCCCGCTACGTCTACAGGCGTAACGCGGCTAAGTAAGCCGAACCCAGAAATCAAAACCATAAAAAGTAGCGAGTGTTGAAAACATTTAGTTAAAACATTTAGAAACCTTAAATAGTTCAATAAGTTCTTTTAAAGTTACGTCATCATTTAAATAATTTTGGCAGCATTTTCTTTGTAAAAGTAACCCCGAAATTGGGTATATAAAACAGGATATGAATGAAAATGAGATATACTAAAACAAAACATTACCAAACGGGAGCAATCACGCCCAACGGCGGAAACCATCATCACAAGAGTAATATACGACGCCGTAGCGAAGAATGAGCAATAAGTAAATATCACAGAATAATAAACTGCATAAAAAAAACAGTCGGCTCCCACAAGCTCGACACCAGAATACAAAAATATACATCATCGTCCTCACACTGTCACTAAGTCCAGTACATATATGGTAGATGGAGAATACTAGATACAAAAGGGGTACAATAAAAGTAATCAGATACCACAACCCACCTAAAAGAAAAACAGCTCTCGCACCAACTGTAGTGGTATCTGCAGCCAAAAGATGCAAAAGGCAGCCTGCCGCGACTACTCCGAAGGGCAACCTGCAAATACTGCGGCACAACGGGGGTGAGTTGCCAACTCGTGAATAGAGATAACATATAAAGGTAATCGCGAGCATGCACGTACTGCGCTACTCTATCATATGCCAGCAAGTAAGATCTATATGCGACAAGCAGTAGGTGCAATAGTCATGCAAATGCTCTGTCAGGTAAAATAACTACAGGATGAGATACATGATGATCAATGCTGAACATGGGATAAATAACATCTACACGGAATATCAACGTGGAAAAATAATCGGTGCCCAAAACTGCACCCAAATCCCAAATAAACTCAGGAGCCGGCGCTCTCCCCGGCCCTCAAATCCTGTAAATCTCGGAGAATCACGAGTGCCCAACATCGGCACTCAAAATATCATAAAATACTCGTGTCCAGCATCGACACGCAAATCCTCATATATCGGGCTCCGTCAGTCCGGATCAGCCCACGGGCTCCGTCTGCGGTATCGGCCCTCGGCCCCGGCAGTACGGATCATCCCGCATCCATCTCTCGACTCTGGTCAGTATCCTCCGGATAACCGCCAGGTCTAACCAATCACCGGTAGGTACTCGCCACCGTGCTAGGCTCATCGTCTACTCCACGAAAAACATTTCTCGCCCCGGGGAACCATACCGGGTCCACCACGAACCCGCAAACGGATCATCCAACTTCTCGAATCGGGTTTCAAACACACGTCTCAGCACCGAGAAAACGCGTCGTGGACGCACCAAAAAATCATATCACGAGGAACCGGGTTCTCAAATAGTGCATCTTTTCTTAAATAATCCCACGGTCCTCAAAACCAGAAATCACATGAAAATCCAACACCAAGAAGTAAATCAAATGCGATGTGCTATGTACATCAAGCCATAATATAGGTACAGGGGGAAACCGCTTTTTAAAAATAGTTTCCGTTTTTAAAGACATCATGCGGCTCCCAATTCTATGAAAATCATATCGAATCATATGTGAAATGAACTACAGCAATATAATCATGGCAGTTCTACAGTGAGTGTGTCATGGCAATTACTAACGGTGTGTGTGTAACATGCAAATTAGTGCTCGTGCAACATGAACCGTTAGTAATAGTGCGGTGTTCTATCTATTCTAAGTTTACTTACATATAGCAAGGAATGCAGTATGCAATGACAGTTAATGGGGTAAATGCAACATATAACTATAAGGTCCTATCAGCCCTGACGCATAACGCCATGCGGGCGATATCCCCGTAGATATTAAATCTACTCACCGAAGTCTCGCGCTAAGTGTAGCCCACGACTTGCTTCCCCTTCTTCGCCGCGTCCGTCTCACTCGCCTGCGAACCTAGAATCACACAATATATCACATATAAGCTCAAATCCACAAAAACGTGATATTAAGGTCAAACTAGAAACCTGTGTCGCAAACCAAGCACGCGTGTGCGCGATACGCTAAAACGTGTGATTACGCGCCTGAAACTACCCCGACGCGTCGCGATATGCAGAAACCCCAAATCCACACACGTATCACGCGTGTCGCGAAGGTTTAAAATACGAGAAATAGGTATATAGCTCCAGATTTTTCTACAGCAAGAATCAAATAAAATTATACATGCCATAAGTCTAAGGTTGCAGCAGACACCAATAGAGATAAACCCCAACCCAATCCCTCCCCATCTAGCCGCAATTTGCGGCCAGAATCAATTTTTCAGCAGCCACAACAAGTCGTATGCGGGTCGGGTTCTACCTGGGGGATCTGCACCTAACAACTATACAGCAGCCATCTCAAAATTATTCTGAACTCACTGGGTCGATAGCAGTTTACAGAAAGTCAAAATTTGCTCAAAAACGGTGAATTTGCATCAAATTGGGATCTGGTGGTATTTTAGTGCAATTGGGGGCTAAGCTGGGTTAACATGGCCCTAACAACACTCCATCAACTTACTAAAGCCAATTCATACATCACTTGGTCATGGTTCCCACTAATCACCACATATCGCACTAAAACGCACCAATAAACACTAATCGAAGCTGAGCTACGCTAATTAAGCAAACTAGGGGGTAAGTTCAAGAAGTATACCCCACACTCGACCCTAGGGAGCTGGAGGAAGAAGGAGTAGAGGGAAGGAGCTGCAGCTGGAGTTGTTGCTGCTGCTACTCTCTGCTGCTGCTGCTCTCACTGTTGCTGCTGCTGTTTACTGCTGCTTGCTGCTGCTGTATTGCTTGCTGCTGCTGTGCTGCTTGCTTCTACTGCTGCTGCTGTGGATGGTGTGGGTGTGTGAGTGTGAGAGTGAGGTTGAGAGAAACAACACAAGAATGAGTGGAAAACAAAAGATAATCTCCAAGGTCAACCCCTCCACTCTCTCTCTTCATTAAATGCAAGCATGGCTTTTGCCATGATGCATTCTCTCTCTCTCATTCTCACCAAGTCAACACCCCAAAAGGAAATTCAAATTAAAGCAACCATCAATTAACTAATTAGACTTAATTAAAACCCAAAATACTTAATCCCCATGATTAAACCCACCATGGTTGCTAATCATGGTATTACCTCATTTTAAAACCCTAGTTTACATGCACATGTGTGTGCAAGCCTAGGAAAATTCTAGAAAAATATTTATTAAATTTGGAAAAATATTTGAAACACAATTTGGTAAACTTTTTATTAAAAACCCTTTATTTAAATATAATTAGCCACAAAACACATCCTAAGGTGTTACACCTAGGGAGCTGGTGAACGTCAGACCTCCAAAAGCAGTATAAGTCGTGTCGGAGTGTAGCCCAAAACACGCTGAGATACTACTGGAATACCTACCAGTAAATCTCGCTTGCCATGACCATGGACTTTGTGTAATGGCTCTCCAGACACAGCACGATCTCACCCCCAATGTTGGGAGAGACGAATCCCCTGCCGATCTGCTCACTGCCTCCATGTGGCTCGGGACTGTACCCAACTAAAACCTGTTTACACGACTCCTTTGAGCCGTGGTAGGGTAATAATCAAAGCACAGTGGGAACTCACACGAGAAAAATGACGATCTCAGATCGATAGACTAACCTGTACACATGTAACCTGGGAATTGCTATCCGACGACGGGTTTTAAAAACCAGCTAGCATATTCCCGGCGAGTCCTGTCCGGTATACTCATAACCCAATGAGCACCTGTATACATCTTAGGTAAACCAACTGACACCAATGGCTTGTGAGACCGGCCACCGCCCCTCGTCGGGGTCTTGATTGTATACACTAGTCTACTCTGGAGTATCGATGCCCTGTCTCAAAACTCCCACGACTAGGGACCATTTTTAAGGATGTGCTTATAGACTACCCTACTCTCACATATATGATCGCCATCTTACTGTTGGTATTCAAGCAAGAATCGTATGGGCTCTATCAACGTGCAATAGTGATATTGTAATGTCACCTAAAGCTGTACACGTTTGATAAAGATAAACCAGATAGCATACTATCATCTCGAGTAAGACTGTCCTACCGGTATAGGTCCTCCCTCAATCATAGAAATCACGTGCCTGCAATCCAATAATTGACGTTGAGGGCGCTATATCCAACACCATCCGCATTCACCACTGGGCCCGGTCATGCAACGTTAGGTTACTTAACTACCAGCAGAGCGGGGGCTAGACTAGCGCGGGTGCAAAACATAAGCAACGTTTATTATATATCATATATATAATATAACATTCGTCTCATGCAGTTATATGATCACATCACAGAACCAAGCAGCAGAAGCAACATATGAAATATTGGATATACTTGGATGTCCGTGTTTTAAATTTAACCAGTAATGTAAAACACGGATTCCACGGTCATGATGAATAGCCAAACCCACATCCCTAAACCCCTAAGAGAGCAGCAAGTAACCCTACCAATTCTAGAGTTAGGAGACCCGGTCTCAACTCCTTAAGATGGTCTCCCACTGGACTTTAGAACCCGGTTACTTGTGCTCCCTGTCTTGGGTCTATCCTAATGCGGAAAGGTAAATAATATACATCAATAGTGACATCATCCTCAACCCGGAAGTGTCCCAATAAAAGAATATTACACACATATTTTACATGAATGAAAATAAAAACTCTCATCTCACATAAAACCCCCGTCTATTCATTCACGACGATCCAATAAATCATATCACCAGAAACACATAACATCTCATGTCATCAACGTAAGTAAATATGCGTATCCCGAATTTCGTTGACATATAGCAACGAGATTGGGATACCCTACATATTACACTTACGGTCGCAGAAAAGAAATGGAAAACTACAATAATTAGAATCCGTATATCTTTAGACATCATAAACCCGGAATATCTCATATTGCGGATTTCATGACTAACCTATAAACCTTGTATTTTAGTCTCAAATTGAAAACGCTTTTCAATTACATTAGTCGGGTAATTCAACAGGATTCCCGACTACATTATCAAATACTCGTCGGAAACTTTAGCAGATGGTCGCACCCCCAATACCATCGACGAAGTGCACTAAGGCGGAAAACCGTGGCCTCAAGAACCCGAGTGGGTGCTTTTGGCAACTGGGTTCTCCTACAATCACTTGGTCGCGGTTATCGGGCGTGGCTGTCTACTACAGTTACCCGGCGAGTGTTCGCATACAGTACGCGATTGCGATAGAGTTTTGATCCGAATGAAAACTCCGTAGCAACCGATTAACCGAGACTAAAATATTAGATTTACAATAAACTAACTAGTATTCACAAAACTAATTATTCCGGATTCTAATAATTGTATCACATATCATCAAGATCTATACGACGCTAAACATTTCGATCGATTTAACAAACACCTACAAATTCCAGAGACCTCAACAACTTGAGAATCATTAAAAATACCCAGAGAGTGCATGATGCCAAAATGGAGCAACGGGAAAAAGATGAAACCACAAAGCCATTAACTAGCCGCGGAACTGGGGCCAAAAATGAGGTTTGGCCGCGCTTCCACGGCGGTTTGTTTGTATTGGGTCTTCAAATTTCAACAGGCTCCATAAAAAACCCTTCATGATATTTTGGATATTTTTAATTACGAAAATTTCAACGTTAGAAAAATTCGACAAAAAGTTCAAAAAATACGGGTTTCGAAAATCGATCGAACACTTTAACGTTATAGTGACCTACCCAAATGTTCTAGCTTGGCTCTGATGCCATGAAAGTCTACCCTAGCACCACAACAAGGTTTTAGTAGCATCAAGCATGCAAAATTTTAAAAAAAATTAGGTGCTAAGTTAGACTAACCAAGATCTTAACTAGAATAATTAGGGTTTAACCTATGATGACATGAAAAACTAAAGAAGTGAAAGAAGTTATACCCTCGTAGATCGATTCCTTCACTTCACAAGCTCTGGGTTGTAGTCCACGTGACTCTACTAGGCTCCTCTTCGAGTTTGAACGAGCCTCCTCCGTGATGTTCGCGCCGAAGATGATCCACCCGAAGTCCTTCTAGCTCAAGCTACCTCTTCACTAAACTATCTTTTTAGCGAAGGAAACACGCTACACTTGATTGCTAGTCAAGTGTAGGATGGTGAAGTAGGGGTTTGGTTTAGCTCACAAGTTTGTTCAAAACTCCATGGTTCACATCACATGTGAGGGGTTAGAGTTTTGATGCATGAAGAAGAGGAAGAAGAAGATGAGAGCAAGCTAGAGAGCAACTTAAGAAAATGGCTAAGGCTCAAAATAAAAATGAACTCATCTCATCAAATGAACCACACTCTTGTTCACTTATTGAAGCATGGTTGAATTTTGAATAAATTTATTCAACCATACTTCAATAGTGTTGTAAGACAAATAAACAAATATAAAGCCCATGCCACAACCCATGCTCCCATTTACACCTCATTTTCTATTTTTCACAAAAATAGAAAATCATGCCATGCTTAACAAATATATATATATATATAGAGAAAGAGAGAGAGACAGAGAGAAAGAGAGAGAGAGAGAGGTTAATGGAGGAAAGATGCCATAGGAGGGGATTTCCTCCTATGGCGTCGGAAAAATGCACCTTCCGTGATTTTTTTCGACGATCGGCATACATCACCTCCATCTTTATCATCTAAGATGTGGATACACCAAATTTCATGTGATTATACCATTTTTTCACCGTTGATTTAGTTGGTGCAAAATTAATGGTTTGCCGACAATAGAACTTTTTACATTGTTAATTCAATGGTGAAAAAGTAGTGGAATCGCATGAAATATGGTGTATGAACATCATAGATGATAACGATGATGATGATGGATACCGATCGTCGGAAAAAATGGTGGGGTTGTATTTTTTCGACGCTATAAGAGGAAATCCTGTCCTATGGCCTCTTTTCTCCATTATTCTCATATATAAATATATATATATATATATATATATATATATAAAGTAAATAATTGTTAGTTATATGTATGCCCTAGAGGCCATTACTATACATAGGATGTATATTGTAGTGGGTGCTTGGACATATATAGGGAGGACTTTCTTGCTCGACATGATAGTATGCTATCTGGTTGCTCTTTACCTTAACGTGTACGCTGATTGTCTCTCTGATACATGTTGGTAAAGCCCTTAGGATGTATACTTGACTACCTGGACTATGATGCGGATCATACTAGTGGGAACATGGTAGTCCATAAGTATATCCTTCAAAGTCCCTAGTCGTGGGTATATCAAGACGGGGCATCGATATACCAGAGTAGATAAGCGTATACCTTCTCGACCTATACAGATGGGCGATGGATGATCCCATATCCATTGGTGTTTGACATCGGAGATGATATACGGGTGCTCAGTGGAGACTGGGTACACTGGACGGACTCGCCGAGAACTCCCAGATGGTATTATACCTTACGTCAGATGGCAGTTCTCTGGTGACACAGGTACAGAGTAGTCTGTTAACCCGAGATTGTCATAGAGTCTTGTGTGATTCCCACTGTGCTTTGATTTCCACCTTACCACGTCCAAGAGGGCGTGCAAAACGGTGGTTTTTGGGTACAGTCCCGAATCACATGGAGGCAATGAGCGATAGGAGGGGATTCGTCTCTCCCGGTATAGGGAGTTGATGTTGCGCTGTGTTCGATTGGCTATAACCGGAAATCCCTGGCCAGGGTTGCTGAGATTTACTGGTAAGTGTTACCAGTAGTTTCTCGAACTGTTATAGACCTCATATCGACACGACTTATCGAGCTATTGGGGTCTGACGTTTACCACCCCTAGGCGAGATATGCGACATATCAGACGACGAGACCGGACTGTACGATAAGTGTTACTGGTTGGATTCACAGGAGTGTGAGCGGGCTTGCTCGTCGATCTTCTGATCGCTGAATACCCGGGTGGCCGTTACGTTTAGCAGACCGCTTGCGGCTTGTGGGTGTTTGATATGATCATCACCTGCTGCCGGCGTATTGACGAGTCTTTAGAGTCCTACACAGAGGTTTCCTGGCTCAAGCGAAACGAAATAGGAGCGCATATGAGATATGTGCGGGGCCGAGAATAATGCGTGTATGTGATACCGTATTCTATTCTCGCGATGAATGTATCGATTGGTTGTATGCGATATAACCTAGTTATCGAATCGAGGATTGATTCGATAAGCCGATACATTGGATATTAGTCGGTCACATGCGATATGACCGGATCGTTAAATCAAGTGTTGATTTAATGATTTAATGCATAATTATATATTTGATATATTACTTTGCATTAACTAGTATAGGTTCACTTTAAAAGGATTTTCTCACTTGATGTGCACATTGTATATGTGATATACTTTTGTGCACTTGTTTGTATCATGTTTGATGATACAAGCTCACTTGGGTTTGTGTAAAGAATTAAACCATGGTTATATGAATGGTTAGGGTTTTGATTTTTTACTTACTTATTTATTTATTTATTTATTTTGGAAAAGAAAATGATATGGTGGCTTTCTTTGTTTGCTTGTTGAAGCTTCATGAAGCTTTGAACAAGTCCACCATATTTGTCTCATGCTTAACCCTAACCATTCCCACTAACCATAGTCTATTCTCTACACCTAATCATGGTTGCCATATGATAAGTATTGATATTTTTTCTATTTTGAAAAAGAACTTATCATATTATCTTCTTCTTCTTCTCTTTCTTCAACATGAAGAAAGCTTGCCGCCATCAATGGAAACTAGTGAAAAAGAGTGAGAAATCCAATTCTAAAATGAACCCACTTCCTATTTCTTCATCCTCTACCTCTTTCCAAGTAGTATAGGGTGTTTTCTTCACAAGTTTCATGACTTGGTGAAGTGGGAGCTTGATCTTGTGATGCCTCGACGTAGATCATCTTCGGCATCGAAGTCGACGACCTAGCCCGCCTATTTCTCCGATGAAGCCGACGCTAGAGCCCGAGATCCGATGATCGCAGCGAGGGGAATTCATCACGGAGCTATGGAGGTGGAGGACCGGATCTACAAAGGTTGTATTTTCGGTTTACTCATAGTTAAGTTGTTAACTAGCTTCTAGTTTCGCCTAAACTCTAGTCAACGATCCGTATTAGGGTTTCTCGGCACTTGTAAAATTTGAATTTGGCATGGTTGATGCCTTGTGAGACCTCTAGTCTGTGCCTAGGAACCCTACAGTGGTGTCAGATCTTAGCTGGAGCCTTAGGCGATGCGTAGACAATGTTAGAAACCCGATCGAACCCGAAACCCCAATTTTTCAACCTCTCTGGACATTTTTTCAAAACTGGGTTTTTTCCAGATTAAAAATGCTTAAAAAATTCAGCAGGAAGTTCTAAGAATTACAGTGCAAAACGACAAAGTGATACGTCCAAAGCGCGGCGGAACCGCGGCAGAAGCCTGGCTTCTGGGGCGGTTCCGCGGCCATATGATGACGTCAGCCTTCAATTTTTGCACAGTAATTTTTTTCTTGAGGTGCTGAGTTTTCTGGGAATTTTTAATTTTCACTCAAGAGTTGAGTTTTCTGGGGTGTTTTGGGGCTTCGAAGATTCGATCGGATTATCAAACTTTGTCTGTGTTTTTCCGGATAATTTTTTGAATATGTTAAAAAGTTCGACCGGATATAAATACCCACTTTTTCCCCTGTTGGGAAATTTCCAAGTGTTGGATTTTTCCGTGGTTTAAAAATGTTCTAAGTAGTGCAAGTAACGCGATGGACCCTCTAGAAGACAACAAACCTTAACTCGATTATGTGACCGTCTTGAACTGCCCTTTGAACCTTCGGGTTTGGGGCAGTACGGCGTGCCACATGTGAGGCGTTGGCTTGACCCTTCTACGGCTGGACCGTTGGTACTGAGGCATGAACTGGATGTTTTTAAACTTGTTTCATGTGTTGATTTGCTTCGGGAAAACTTGGGTGTTCGAATGTTCGATCGGAAAGTTTAACATTTTCTATTTATTCAGAATGTGATACAATAATTGGAATTCACCAGAAGTTATGAGATAACTGAATAAATGTTATAAACACAGCAGTTTAGTCTCAATTGATCTGTTGCCACAGAATTTTGATGTGATCAAAAGTCCGTCGCAATCACGTAGCGTACGCGGATACTCGCCGGGTAAACTTAATAGACAGCCTCACTCCATAGCCCCGACCAAGTGACTGTAGGAGAACCCCGTCGCCGAAAGCATCCGTTCGGGTGCTCGCGGCAGCGGTGTTCTGCCTTGGTGCTCTTCGTCGACGGTATCGGGGGTGCGGTCGCCTACTAAAGTTTGCGACGAGCATTCGATCAGGATGTCGGGAATCTTGTTGAATTGCCCGACTTGATAGTGAAAAAAGTTTTCGATAATGAGACTAAAATGCGGGGTTTATAATTGTTAGGCATGTGATGTCTAAGGAATTCATTTGATTAGGCATGCGATGTCTATGCAGATTGCGGATTCCAACTGTTGTAGTTTTACACTTTCTTTTCTGTGACCGTAAGTGTAATATGTGATATCGCCGGTTTCGTTGCTATATGTCAACGACAATTGGGATGGGCATATTTACTTACGTTGATGACATGTGATGTTCTGTGTTGCTGGATATGTTATATTGGATCGTCGTGTTTGAATAGCCGGAGGTTTTTATGTGAGATGAGTGTTTTTCATTTTCATTCATGTAAAAACTTGTATGTAATATTCTTTTATTGGGGCACTTCCAGGTTGCGGAAGATGTCACCCTTTGTATATTATTTTCTTTTCCGCATTAGGATAGACCCAAGGAGGGGAGCACAAGTGACCGGGTTCTGGAGTCCAGTGGGAGACCAACTCGAGGAGTCGAGTCCGGGTCTCCTAACTCTAGAATTGGTAGGGTTGCTTGTCGCTCTCGTAGGGGTCTAGGAATGTGGGTTTGGCTATTCATCGCGACCGTGGAATCCGTGTTTTATACTGGCTCGTATTGAAAACACGGACGTCCTAGTATATCTAATATTTCATATGATTCTTCTGCTGCGATATCTGTGATGTGATCATGTGATATGTTCTGTGACGGATACTGTATATAGTATATATGATATATTATATAGATGTTACTTATGTTTTACACCCGCGCTAGCCCTGCCCTGCTCTGCCGTTAGTTACCTAACCTAACGGTGCATGAGGGGACATCGAGGCGAATACGGATGGCATAAGTGTACGTCGTATTTATCTGTAATGTTTAGGTAATTTAAATGATGGGACTTCATTAATGTGATTAATGAAATAAAAGAAACCAAAGATGTTGTAGAATCGAATTTCAAAAATAAAACAGGTAGCTACAGTTCTTGCTTTGCACAGCGGTATATATGATATATCCTGCACCTTATTCGATGAGGAAAGGACCGAGATCCCTTCACCGGGAGTGACTCCTTTAGCAATAACTGGCAGATGCTACACACTCGGTTTGTCTTTTGATAGCTTCTATAGTTTCTGCTTTGCACAGTGATATATATGATATATCCCGCACCTCATTCGACGAGGAAAGGGCCGACGATCCCTTCACCGGGAGTGACCCCTTTAGCAAAACTAGAAAAGCCTCAAAAACACTCCATTTCAAAATTCATTCGATCCTACAACGATATCAAGTTCATTACGCAATAGGTTTTCAGAAAAACCTGTCGTAGCCCTCCGTCATTTCAGTTAAGTACTAGTTAGTATTCGTGCTGCGGTTGTTTGGCATGCGTCAAGGCGTAGTGTACGGTAGCTAACTAGTGCTTATCTGCTAGCATACGATGCGATTGGATTAGGGTATTCGCACGGCGTTGTTTGGCATGCGTCAAGGGTCGTGCAGGTGGGTTTAATTCAATCAAGAAATGTATGGGTTGAACTTGACTAGCGGACTATGGGTTGTTTGGCATGCGTCAAGGTCATAGCACGTTAGGGGCAAAATATTATCGAGAATTTCAAGTGTTGAAATTTGCAATGAGATTGCATACCTTCTATGAGATAGTTGGATCCCGATACCCGCTGCGAGTAAGAGTTACTCCTAGGAGAGTTTTACACATTACAATTAGCTGATCAAGTAGGTGTCTAGAAAGGTGTTAACGAGGTTACGCCTCTGGGAAAACGAGGTTTACATTAATTAGGTTCGTGCGAAAGTACGGGGGACCTTCCTCAAAGTACCGACACTGGCCTGGCTGAAAGATTGGCGAACTTGTAGCGTGTAATTAATCCCGGCTAGTCTTTCCTTTTAGGGTTTGAAGGAAGATTTGATAAAAATAGTGGGAGCCATCCTGATTAGATAAAATAATAACCAATCTATTCTTGCAAGAGCGCACGCTGAGTGTTTTCTTCTCTCTCTCTCCAGGTAGCGACCATATCACGCCTTAATCAAGATAATAAAACGGATATATTGACCGAACCCGCTTGTTATACTGAGCTGGGGAATGTTTGTCCCGCTCCAACTTATAATTGTTATAAGACAGAGCAGGAAATTGGGGAATACCAGATTTCCCGTGCCGCCCAAATGAAGAAAGTGCATATGATGCATCTCCTTCGGGTGTGTTCGTTACACAGAAATGTTTCTCAGTATCCTCTGCGTCCTGGGTTTCTGATACCGGAACAGGATCCCAGATATGTAATCTGTTTCATAGGGCTACAGAAAGGCAGAGAACTGAGAACGGATGATAAGTTTCATGAGACAGAAAACGGGGCAAGTGTTGCAGCCAAGTCTGTTGGTCACTGTCACCCTGTATTCCAAATACATTGATTCTGAACGAATGTTATTAGATACCGAACCTGATATACAAAATCATATCAGTCTCTTTATTAGTAATGAAATGATAAAATTTTGTATTGTTGGATAATGTTTTGAACATTTCCTATATCAAAAGTTGATCGGTTCAGGCACGTTATCTAAAAGCATTGATGTTCTAAATCAAACTATAGTTTTTAGTATACAGAACACACACAAGAGGAAGAGTTCAGAAATGAACGAATCCTTCTTGAGGCATTGTAGACTAGATCATATCAATGCGACCCGACTAGCTGAACTTACATGTAGATGCATATTTAAATCAGTTTGAATTTACATCTTGTGAAACTTGCCAGTCATGTCATAAAGATATAATGACACCAGCTCTGTTTATTGGAAACAGAGAAAGAGTTGGTGAACTCTTGGGATGATACATGTTGATGTATAAAGGTCCCCTGTCTACATATGCCAAGACCGGTTCTTTGTACTTCATTACATTCTCTGATGATCTCTCAAGATTCAGACATATGTTCCTGTTGAAACACAAGTCAGAACCTTTTGAGATATTCACAGAATATAAGTTAGAAGTAGAGAACCAATACGGGTATAAGTATTATGTCCTTTGATGAGATCAAGGAGGAGAATACTTGAGCACGGAATTCTTGAACTTTTCTAAAGAAGACTGAGATTCTCTCTCAGCATTACTCCTCCATATACACCATAGAACGATGGTATATCGGGGCGGAGCAATCACACCTTATATGATAAGGTGTGCTCTATGATGAGTACTACTGAGTTACCTATTTTCTTTTGGGAGTTATGCACTTGAGAAGATGCATACCTATTGAATAGGGTTCGAATCAGATCACTGCCTACCACTCCATATGAGATATGGAATGGGAAGAGCCCATGTCTTAAGCTAGTTAAGATTTGGGGTTGTCTGGCCAATGTCTAAAAGCAAAATCGGGACAAGCTCGAGGCAAGATCTGTTATGTAGAACAGGAAATGTTCCAGCTATACAAACTACAGCTGATGATTTGAAAGAACCAAAGGATTCAATAGTTACCAACGAACCTCAGCCTCTCCGCCGATCTAGTAAGGTTCCTCACCCGCCTGAGAGATACTTCGGTTACTCTATGACAGTGGGAGCGAGGATTGCATCATGAGATGATGACCCAACTAGTTTCGAGCTGGCCATCAGGAGTGGGACTCTGTAAGAATGGCTGGATGCTTAGCGATCTGAGATGGAATCCATGTACACCAACAAAGTATGGACTTTGGTTGCTATATCTGAAGGGTTAAATCCCCATCAGGAGCAAGTATATCTTGAGAAGATTACTTGGTGTAGATGGAAAAGTTGAGACTTTCAAAGCTAGACTTGTTAAAGATTTTCGTCATCGACCAGGCGTGGATAATGATGAAACCTTTTCAAGTGGCTATACTTAAGTCCATCCAGATCCTACTTGCCACGGCTACATACCATGACTACGATATCTGGCGGTTGGGTGCCATGACTGCTTTTCTAAATGATGTTTTAGAAGAGAACGTCTATAAGTACACAGCCAGAGGGCTTCGTAGACAGTGGGAGCAGCGGAAACGTATACAAGATGCTTTATAGGATAAAGCAGGTATCGCGGAGTTGGAACATCTGTTTTGATGTGTTAGTCAAAGAGTTTGACATCATCAAAATGGTAGATGAACCTTGTATAAACAAAAAGTTAGTAGGGAGTATAGTGACGATCCTCGTAGAGTACGTGGATGACATGCTCTTGATAGGGAAGGAGTTTCCTATGCTATAATCGGTCAATCTCAGCTTATCACAATGATTCTCCATATAGGATCAAAGTGATACCTCCTAAATCCTGGGTTTTGGATCTATGAGATAGATCTAATTGGATGTTAGGATTCTCACTAGTTGTAGTGAGATGGTATCAACCGATCCTGGGGAGAATCACTGGAAGGGTTCCAGGGTGATAAGGACGACTGAAAGTCAGTCACAGGCATTGTCTTTACCCTCAGTAAAGGGACGGTATGTTGGAAGAGTTCCAAGCTAGATACCGTGGCATACTAGACGATAAAGGCTCGATACATCGCTACTTAAGATGCTACCAAAGAGGCAGTCTGGATGTATATTTGTTCATGAGATGAACTTAGTTCCTCCCATTGTGTGACAATGGAGTTGTGGCTTATGCCAAGGAACGTCCGTCCCATCAGTGATCCAGACATATTCTAAGGCAGTATCACCTGATCATGGAGATGCTTGATCTCCAAGGGATTGAGGTTAGGAGAGTAGACCAAGAGGACAACACGGCGGATCCACTCACAAAGGCCTTTTCCCAGAGAGAGACTGTTATGGGATGGTTGAGTATGAGATACTACAACCACTGCTATAAGATGGCCCTAGTGCAAGTGGGAGATTATTAGTTATATGTATGCCCTAGAGGCCATTACTATACATAGGATGTATATTGTAGTGGGTGCTTGGACATATATAGGGAGGACTTTCTTGCTCGACATGATAGTATGCTATCTGGTTGCTCTTTACCTTAACGTGTACGTTGATTGTCTCTCTGATACATGTTGGTAAAGCCCTTAGGATGTGTACTTGACTACCTGGACTATGATGCGGATCATACTAGTGGGGACATGGTAGTCCATAAGTACATCCTTCAAAGTCCTTAGTCGTGGGTATATCAAGACGGGGCATCGATATACCAGAGTAGACTAGCGTATACCTTCTCGACCTATACAGATGGGCGATGGATGATACCATATCCATTGGTGTTTGACATCGGAGATGATATACGGGTGCTCAGTGGAGACTGGGTACACTGGACGGACTCGCCGAGAACTCCCAGATGGTATTATACCTACCGTCAGATGGCAGTTCTCTGGTGACACTGGTATAGAGTAGTCTGTTGACCCGAGATCGTCATAGAGTCTTGTGTGATTCCCATTGCGCTTTGATTTCCACCTTACGACGTCCAAGAGGGCATGCAAAACGGTGGTTTTTGGGTACAGTCCCGAATCACATGGAGGCAATGAGCGATAGGAGGGGATTCGTCTCTCCCGATATAGGGAGTTGATGTTGCGCTGTGTTCGATTGGCTATAACCGGAAATCCCTGGCCAGGGTTGCTGAGATTTACTGGTAAGTGTTACCAGTAGTTTCTCGAACTGTTATAGACCTCATATTGACACGACTTATCGAACTATTGGGGTCTGACGTTTACCACCCCTAGGCGAGATATGCGACATATCAGACGACGAGACCGGACTGTACGATAAGTGTTACTGGTTGGATTCACAGGAGTGTGAGCGGGCTTGCTCGTCGATCTTCTGATCGCTGAATACCCGGGTGGCCGTTACGTTTAGCAGACCGCTTGCGGCTTGTGGGTGTTTGATATGATCATCACCTGCTGCCGGCGTATTGACGAGTCTTTAGAGTCCTACACAGAGGTTTCCTGGCTCAAGCGAAACGAAATAGGAGCGCATATGAGATATGTGCGGGACCGAGAATAATGCGTGTATGTGATACCGTATTCTATTCTCGCGATGAATGTATCGATTGGTTGTATGCGATATAACCTAGTTATCGAATCGAGAATTGATTCGATAAGCCGATACATTGGATATTAGTCAGTCACATGCGATATGACCGGATCGTTAAATCAAGTGTTGATTTAATGATTTAATGCATAATTATATATTTGATATATTACTTTGCATTAACTAGTATGGGTTCACTTTAAAAGGATTTTCTCACTTGATGTGCACATTGTATATGTGATATACTTTTGTGCACTTGTTTGTATCATGTTTGATGATACAAGCTCAATTGGGTTTGTGTAAAGAATTAAACCACGGTTATATGAATGGTTAGGGTTTTGATTTTTTACTTACTTATTTATTTATTTATTTATTTTGGAAAAGAAAATGATATGGTGGCTTTCTTTGTTTGCTTGTTGAAGCTTCATGAAGCTTTGAACAAGTCCACCATATTTGTCTCATGCTTAACCCTAACCATTCCCACTAACCATAGTCTATTCTCTACACCTAATCATGGTTGCCATATGATAAGTATTGATATTTTTTTCTATTTTGAAAAAGAACTTATCATATTATCTTCTTCTTCTTCTCTTTCTTCAACATGAAGAAAGCTTGCCTCCATCAATGGCAACTAGTGAAAAAGAGTGAGAAATCCAATTCTAAAGTGAACCCACTTCCTATTTCTTCATCCTCTACCTCTTGCCAAGTAGTATAGGGTGTTTTCTTCACAAGTTTCATGACTTGGTGAAGTGGGAGCTTGATCTTGTGATGCCTCGACGTAGATCATCTTCGGCATCGAAGTCGACGACCTAGCCCGCCCATTTCTCCGATGAAGCCGACGCTAGAGCCCAAGATCTGATGATCGCAGTGAGGGGACTTCATCACGGAGCTATGGAGGTGGAGGACCGGATCTACAAAGTCTGTATTTTCGGTTTACTCATAGTTAAGTTGTTAACTAGCTTCTAGTTTCGCCTAAACTCTAGTCAACGATCCGTATTGGGGTTTCTCGGCACTTGTAAAATTTGAATTTGGCATGGTTGATGCCTTGTGAGACCTCTAGTGTGTGCCTAGGAACCCTACAATAATTAGTGAAGATAATGATATTAGTTAAGATATAATTATATCAAATATAATGTATATCACATTATTAAATCAACACTTGATTTAATAATCCGGTTATATCACATATAACCGAGTAATTTCATTTATCTGTACATCACATTATCAAATCAACACTTGATTCGATAATCCGGTTATATCACATATAACCTGACCGACATCAGATAACTACCAAATTACAATACGGTATCACATACACATATTTAATCAGGCCCCCGCACATATCATCATGTGTTCCCTACTTCGTTTCGCTTGAACCAGGAAACTTCTGTGTTGGACTCTAAAGACTCGTCAAGGTGGTTGAGGATTCCAACTGTTGTAGTTTCTCACTTTCTTTTCTGCGACTGTAAGTGTAATATGTGGTATATCGCCGGTTTCGTTGCTATACGTCAACGACAATTGGGATACGCATATTTACTTACGTTGATGACATGTGATGTTATGTGTTGCTGTGATATGTTATATTGGATCGTCGTGTTTTGAATAGCCGGGAGTTTTATGTGAGATGAGAGTTTTTCATTTTCATTCATGTAAAATTCATTGTATATAATATTCTTTTATTAGGGCACTTCCCGGTTGAGGATGATGTCACCATTGTATATTATTTACTTTTCCGCATTAGGATAGACCCAAGGCGGGGAGCACAAGTAACCAGGTTCTAGGGTCCAGTGGGAGACCATCCCGAGGAGTCGAGACCGGGTCTCCTTACTCTAGAATTGGTAGGGTTGCTTGCCGCTCTCGTAGGAGTCTAGGGGTGTGGGATTGGCTATTCATCACGACCGTGGAATCTGTGTTTTATACAGGCTCGCAATAAAACACGGACCTCCTAATATATCCAATATTTCATATGTTTCTTCTGCTGCGATATATATGATGTGATCATTTGATATGTTGAGATGAATACAGGATATAGTATATGTGATATATTATATAGACGTTACTTATGTTTTACACCCGCGCTAGCACTGCTCCGCTCTGCCGTTAGTTACCTAACCTAACGGTGCACGAGGGGACATCGAGGCGAATGCGGATGGCATAAGCGTACGTTATATTTATCTGTGATGTTTAGGTAACTTAAAATGATGGGACTTCATTAATGAGATTAATGAAATAAAAGAAACCTAAAGATGTTGTGGAATCGAATTTTCAAAAACAGGTAGCTCTAGTTGTTGCTTTGCATAGTGGTGTTCCTTGTAGAACATCCAGCACCTTATTCGATAAGGAAAGAGCCAAGATCCCTTCACCGGGAGTGACCTCTTTAGCAATAACTGGCAGATGCTACAACCCTCGGTTTTGTCTTTTGATTGATTTTCTAGTTCTTGCTTTGCATAGTGGTATTTATGAAATATCCTGCACCTTATTCGATAAGGAAAGAGCCGACGATCCCTTTACCGGGAGTGACCTCTTTAGCAAAACTAGTAAAGGCCTCAAAAACACTCCATTTAACTCATTTGATTCTACAACGTTATCAAGTTTATTACGCAAAATATTTTCTTAAAAACCTATCGTAGCCCTTCGTCATTTCAGATAAGTACTTCATAGTATTCGTGCTGCGTTTGTTGACCTTGTCAAGGCGTAGTGTGTGGTAGCTATTTATGCTTATCTGCAAAAGCATATGATGCGATTGAGTTAGGGTAGTCGTGCGACCTTGTTGAACTTATCAAGGTTCATGAGGGTGGGTTTAATTCAATCAGGAAATGACGGGTTGAACTTGACTTGCGATCTATGGTTTGTTGACCTTGTCAAGGTCATAGATCGCTCGGGGCAAAATATTATCGGGAATTTCAAGTGTTAAAATTTGCAATGAGATTGCATACCTTCTATGAGATAGTTGGATCCCGATACCCACTGCGAGTAAGAGTTACTCCTGGGAAAGTTTTACACATTACAATTAGCCGATCAAGTAGGTGTCTAGAAAGGTGTCAACGGGGTTACGCCCCTGGGAAAACGAGGTTTATTTTATTTAGGTCCGTGCGAAAGCATGGGAAACCTCCCTCAAAATACCGGCACTGGCCTGGCTGAAAGATTGGCGAACTTGTAGGATGTAATTAATCCCGGCTAGTCTTTCCTTTTAGGGTTTGAAGGAAGATTTGACAAAAACAGTGGGAGCCATCCTTATTAGATATATTAATAACCAATCTAATCTTGCAAGAGCAAACGCTGAGTGTTTTCTTCTCTCTCTCTCCAGGTAGCGACCATGTCACGCCTTAATCAAGAAAATAATACGGATGTATTGACCGAACCCGCTTGTTATACTGAGCTAGGGAACGTTGGTCCCGCTTCAACTTATAATTGTTATAAGATCGAGCAGGAAATAGGGGATTACCAGAATTCCCGTGCCGCCCAAACGAAGAAAGTGCATGATGATGCATCTTCTTCGGGTGTGTTCATTATAGAGAACTGTTTCTCAGTATCTTTTACATCCTGGGTATGAGATACCAGATCAGGATCCCACATATGTAATATGTTACATAGGCTATAGATAGGTAGAGAACTGAGAAAGGGTGATAAGTTTTAAGAGTTAAAAATGGTGCAATTGTTGCAGCCAAGTCTGTTGGCAGTTATCACTCTGTATTACCAAATACACTGATTTTGAACGAATGTTATTAGATACCGAACCTGATATACAAAATCATATCAGTATCTTTATTTAGTAAAGAAGGATATAATTTTGTATTGTTGGATAATGTTTTGAATATTTCCTATATCAAGAGTTGATCGGTTTAGGCACGTTATCTAAAAGTATAGACGTTCTAAATCAAACCGCAATTCTTAACGTACAGAACACACATAAGAGGAAGAGTTCAGAAATAAACAAATCCTTCTTGAGGTATTGTATACTAGGTCATATCAATTCGACCCGACTAGCTGAAGTTACATAAAGATGCATATTTAAATCAGTTTGGATTTACATCTTGTGAAACTTGTCAGTCATGTCTCAAAGATAAACATAACCATAGCTCCATTTTTTGGAAACAGAGAAAGAGTTGGTAATCTCTTGGGATTGATAGATGATGATGTATGTAGGTCCCGTGTCTACACATGCCAGGACTGGTTCTTTGTACTTCATTACATTCACTGATGATCTCTCAAGATTCAGACATATGTTCTTGTTGAAACACAAGTGTGAACCTTTTGAGATATTCAAAGAATATAAGTTAAAAGTGGAGAACTAAAACGGGTATAAGTGTTATGTTCTTTGATGTGATCAGGGAGGAGAATACTTGAGCACGGAATTACGGGACTATTCTAAAAGAGAATGAGACTCTCTCTCAGCATTACTCCTCCGTATACACCACAGCACATCGGTGCATTGAGGCGGAGCAATCGCACCCTATGTGATATAGTGTGCTTTATTATGAGTACTAATGAGTTGCCTATTTCCTTTTGGGGATATGCACTTGAGAAGCTGCATACCTATTGAATAGGGTTCCAATCAAATCAGGTGCCTTCCACTCCATATGTGATATGGTATGGGAAGATCCCATCTCTTAAGTAAGTTAAGATTTGGGGTTGTCCGGACTATGTCTAAAAGCAAAATCCGGACAAGCACGAGGCAAGGTCAGTTCTGTGGAAGTTTGTTGGATATCCCAAGCAATTCGCAAGGGAATATCTTCTACCAAACTGAAGAACAAAAGGTGTTTTGTTTTCTCAGCATGCCACCTTTTTGGAAAGGGAATTTCTTATGAATAAATTATTGGTCATGAGGTAGAACTGGAAGGAGTTCCAGCTATACAAACTACAGCTGATGATTTGGTAGAACCGGAGGATTCAATAGTTTCCAGCGAACCTCACCCTCTCCGCCGATCTGGTAGGGTTCCTCACCCACCTGTGAGATACTTCGGTTTTCTCTATGACAGTGGGAGCGAGGATTGCATCATGAGATGATGACCCAACTAGTTTCGAGCTGGCCATCAAGAGTGGGGACTCTATAAGAATCGCTGGATGCTAAGCGATCTGAGATGGAATCCATATACACCAACAAAGTATGGACTTTGGCTGCTTTATCTGAAGGGTTAAATCCCCATCAGGAGCAAGTATATCTTGAGAAGATTACTTGGTATACATGGAAAAGTTGAAACTTTCAAAGCAATGCTTAAGTCCATCCAGATCCTACTTGCCATTGCTACATACCATGACTACGATATCTGGCGGTTGGGTGCCATGACTACTTTTCTAAATAGTGATTTAGAAGAGAGCGTCTATAAGTACACAACCAGAGGGCTTCGTAGATAGTGGGAGCAGCGAAAACATGTGCAAGTTGCTTTATGGGTTAAAGCAGGTATCGCGGAGTTGGAACATCTGTTTTGATGTGGTAGTCAAAGCGTTTGACTTCATCAAAATGGTAGATGAACCTAGTATATACAAAAAGGCAGTAGGGAGTATGGTGGTGATCCTCGTATAGTACGTGGATGACATACTCTTGATAGGGAAGAAGTTTCCTATGCTACGCTCGGTCAATCTCCTCTTATCACAAGGATTCTCCATATAGGATCAAGGTGATACCTCCTAAATCCTGGGTTTTGGATCTATGAGATAGATCTAATTGGATGTTAAGATTCTCACTAGGTGTAGTGAGATGGTATCAATCGATCCTGAGGAGAATCACTGGAAAGCTTCCAGGGTGGTTAGGTTGACTGAATGTCAATAACAGGCATTGTCTTTACCCTCAGTGGAGGGACGGTATGTTGGAAGAGTTCTAAACTAGATACCGTGACAAACTAGACGATTAAAAGAAAGATACATCATTACCAAGGATGCTACCAAAGAGGCAGTCTGGATATATATAAGTTCATGAGATGAACTTCGTTCCTACCAGTGTGTGACAATGGAGTTGTGGCTTATGCCTAAGAACCCCCGTCCCATCAGAGATCCAGACATATTCTTAGGCAGTATCACCTGATCATGGAGATGGTTGATCTCTAGGGAGATCGAGGATAGGAGAGTAGATACAGAGGACAACAGCGCGGATCCACTCACAAAGGCCTATTTCCCAATAGAGACTTTTATGGGATGGTTGAGTATTAGATACTTCAACCACAGCTGATTGTTGGGTATGAGATATTACAACAGATGGCCCTAGTGCAAGTGGGAGATTGTTAGTGATATGTATTCCCTAGAGGCCATTACTGTACATACGATGTATATTGTAGTAGATGCTTGGACATATATATGGAGGACTTTCTTGCTCGACATGATAGTATGCTATCTGGTTGCTCTTTATCTTAACATGTACTCTGATTGTCTCTATGTTACATGTTGATAAAGCCCTTAGGATGAGTACTTGACTACCAGGATTATGATGCAGATCAAACTAGTGGGGACAGTGTTGTCACTAAGTACATCCTTCAAATGTTCCTAGTCGTAGGTGTATCGAGACAGGGCATCGATATACCAGAGTAGACTAGCGTATAGCTTCTCGACCTATGTAAATGGGCGATGGATGATCCCATATCCATTGGTGTTTGACATCAGAGACAGTATAAGGGTGCTCAGTGGAGACTGGGTATACTGGACGGACTCGCCGAGAACTCCCAGATAGTATTATACCTCACGTCAGATGGCAGTTCTCTGGTGACACTGGTACAGGTTAGTCTGTAGACCTGAGATCGTCATAGTGTCTTGTATGATTCCCACTGTGCTTTGATTTCCACCTTACCACGTTCAAGAGAACATGCAAAACAGTGTCTTTTGTGTACAGCCCCGAATCACATGGAGGCAATGAGCGATAGGAGGGGTTTCGTCTCTCCCGGTATTGGGAGTTGATGTTGCGCTATGTTCGATTGGCTATAACTAAAAATCCCTGGCCAGGGTTGCTGAGATTTACTGGTAAGTGTTATCAGTAGTTTCTCGAACCGTTATGGACCTCATTTCGACATGACTTATCGGTTACTGGGGTCGATGTTTACCACCCCTAAACTAGATATGCGACATATCAGACGAAGAGACCGGACTATATGGGAGTGTTACTAGTTGGATTCACAGGAGAATGTACAGGCTTGCTTTTTGATCTTCTAATCGCTCAATACCTGGGTGGCTGTTACGTTTAGCTGACCGCTTGCAGCTTGTGGGTGTTTGATATGATCATCACCTACTGCCGGCGTATTGACGATTCTTTAGAGTCCTACACAGAGGTTTCCTGGCTCAGGCAAAACGGAGTAGGAGCACATATGTGATATGTGCGGGATCGAGAATAATACGTGTATGTGATACCGTATTCGATTCTCGCGATATGTGATATCGGCCGGGTATATGTGATATAGCCGGGTCATCGGATCAAGTGTTGATTCTTATGTGATATCGGCCGGGTATATGTGATATAGCCGGGTCATCGGATCAAGTGTTGATTCGATGAACTGATACATTTTATATTAGTCGGTTATTTATGAAATAGACGGATTATCGGATTAAGTGTTGATTCGATAATTTAATGTATAATTATATATATTTGAAATATTACATTAAATTAACTAATATAAGCTCACTTAAAAATTCTTCTTCTCACATGATGATACATTGATATATATGTGATATATGTTAATTGTATTAGTTTCTTTTGTTACAAAATATTGTATATGTAATATATAATATTGTAACATGTTAGGGTTACAAATGCAAATAGGGTTTAAAATTTAAACCATGCTAGGGTTTTAAACTTGGGTTAATTTTTTATTTATGGATTAATTCATTTTGGATAGATAATTCATTTTGTTTTGGATGAGCTTTGAGGAAGCTTCATGATCCTTTGACTTTGTCCACCCTCTTTGTTTTATCCTTGATATTTGTTAACCTAAGTTTAACCCTAGCCTATAGTTTATTCTCTACATGAGTTAGCCATGACACATATTAAACCATGGTTGTATTTCTAACCTAAACAATAATTCATTCATCACAACTTCATCTTCCTCCTCCTCACTCCAAAAGCTTTCTAGCTTTTCATTTCTGATGGATGTTTTGTGAGAAATTGAAAATAAAAGAGAGCAAATTCCTACTTCATCATCCTCAACTATTCTAGCCACTTAGATTAGGGTGTTTGCTTTACTAATACTTGATTAGTGAAATAAGAGCTTGGGTTTGAGATTCTTCAAGGTAGATCATCTTAGTTTTTGAAGATTAGAAGCAAGGTTGCATCATTCTCTTCATGGAGCTTCTCTAGAGTCCGGGTACTTGATGATCGCAGCGAAGCGACCTCAACACGAAGCTTATGAAGCGAAGGAATGGACTAGAAAGGTTGTAATCCCTAACTCTTAGATGTTAAAGTGTTAACATGCTAGTATTGTTTGATTCTCTTGTTAAAGATCCTAGGTTTAGGGTTATCTATGATGGCAAATTTTGAAATTGGCATGTGTGATGCCACCCGAAACCTTGCTGCCGTTGTAGGTAACCCAACATCTCTTAATTTCCACCTAATTAATCCTTTATGGAAAAAGAATAAATCAATAATGAGGTGTCTCCTTTTAGAAGCTCATTCTTGTAGAATTACAAGAATGCCCTCACCGTATATACATACCCGTATCCGTATTCCGAAAAATACGGATACACAGAAACAAGTATAATCCAATAATATAATACTAGTATCCGGCTTAAACCAAAGCCTACTAGTATTATCTATCCGAACATCATTCGTGTAGTTAGTACACGTATGCGATCGAAAACCTGCCGTGAAACCATACGGCCTCTACATCGTATCGCCTGATCCAGGGAAACCCTCTGTGTGGAACTCTAAAGACTTGACGATATGCTGGCGGTGGGTTTAACCACAAGTCCGTCAGTGGCACTAGCTGTACGTAAAGGCAACCCAGGTACATGTCGAAAAGGAGGCCGACGAGCGAACTCGTCTGAAACCCCTACTGAGCCTGTCCGTGACAATATCCGTGCAATCCGGTCTGTTCATCTGAGAGTATCGCATGTAAGGTCTATGGGGGTGGAAAATGTCAGACCCCTAATAACCGTAAAAGTCGTGTCAGTGTGGCTCAAGACCATCCAAGAATCTACTGGTCCGTCCACCAGTAATTCTCAATCAGCCCTGGCCGGGGACTTATGGTAATGACCAACCGATCACTGTGTGATATCGACTCCCTATACCGGGAGAGACGAATCCCTAACAGTCGCTCACTACCTCCATGTGGCTCGGGACTGTACCCAACTAAAACATGTTTGCACGACTCTTTTGAGCCGTGGTAGGGTAGTAATCAAAGCACAGTGGAAACTCACACGAGACAAATGACGACCTCAAGTCGACAGACTATCTACACACATGTCCTGAGAACTGCTATCTGACGCTAGGTATAATACTATCTAGTCAGTTTTCGGCGAGTCATGTCCGGTGTACTCACACCGAGTGAGCATCTGTATACAATCTTAGGTGCACATCACCAATGGCTGCGGGACCAATCCATCGCCCCTCGTCAGGGTCTAGATATGTATACACTGGTCTACTCTGGAGTATCGATGCCCAGTCTTAATACTCCTGCGACCAGGGACATTTAAGGATATGCCTATTGACCACCCAGCTCCCACAAGTATGACTGCCATCACAACGCTGGTAGTCAGGCAAATATCCTACAGGCTTTATCAACATGTTCACAATATATGAAATACAAAGTATAATATATCACATGTTAAGATAAAGACAAACCAAATAGCATACTATCATATCGAGCAAGATTTTCCTGTACATACATATCCCTAGCATCCTATACAATGAAGGCCTCTAGGGCATATATATCCAACAATCTCCCACTTGCACTAAGGCCTGCAATTGGCGCAATGAGTACCCACTATCTGTACTAGATCCAGTTGCTGGCGTACCTCATGCCCAACATCTCAAACAGCCTCTCGAACTAAACTTAAGGGATGGCCTTGGTGAATGGATCTGCCGTGTTGTCTTTTGTGTCTACTCTCCGCACATCGATCTCCCGTCTATCCACGATCCCCTGATCAGGTGATACCGCCTCAAGATATGCCTCGATTTCTGATGGGAACTTGGTTCCTTCTCTAATGCCACAGCCTCACTGTTATCATAATACAAAGGTATTGGATTGGCAATGGACGGAACCACCTGAAGTTCAGAGATGAACTTCTTCGACAGCCTCTTTCGCGGCATCGTTAGCAGCTATATACCCAGCTTCTATTGTTGAGTCTGCGACGGTATCCTGTTTGTAACTCTTCCAACATACCTCCCCTCCATTGAGGGTAAACACAAAACCCAAAACGGATTTAGAGTCATCTTTGTCACATTGGAAGCTGGAGTCGGTAAAAGCCTCGACCTGGAGGTCCCCATTACCGTAAACAAAGAATATCTCCTTAGTCATTCTCAGGTACTTGATAATGTTCTTTACCGCTATCCAATGCGTCTCACCTGGGTCAGACTGATACCTGCTTACCATACTAAGTGCGTAAGCTACATCCGGTATGGTACATAACATCGCATACATTATAGATCCTACAGCCGAAGCGTAGGGTATAATGCCCATGCGAGCCCTCTCTTCATCAGTCTTTGGAGACATCTCTTTGGAAAGGGTGATCCCGTGACAGCGGGTAAATTACCGCGCTTGGAATCTTCCATACTAAATCTCTTTAGTATAGTGTCAATGTACCCGGACTGTGAAAGTCCCAACATTCTTTTGGATCTATCACGATAGATCTTAATTCCCAGAATGTAAGAGGCATCTCCCAAGTATTTCATGGAGAATTTCTGTGACAAGAAGAGCTTTACTGATTGTAGCATAAGGATATCATTCCCTATCAGTAGTATGTCGTCGACGTACAGAACGAGGAAGACTACTGCTCCTTCTACAATCTTCCTATAAATGCATGGTTCATCTACAATTTTGATAAAGTCAAATTCATTGACCATCTCATCAAAGTAGATGTTCCAACTCCGCCATACTTGATTTAATCCATAAATGGATTTAAGCAACTTGCACACTTTTCTGCTGCTCCCACTGTCTAAGAAACCTTCTGGTTGATCCATGTAAACACTTTCTTCTAAATGTCCATTTAGAAAAGCTGTTTTTACGTCCATCTGCCAGATTTCATAGTCATGGAAGGCAGAAATGGCAAGCAGGATCCTAATGGATTTAAGCATAGCTACTGGAGAAAAGGTTTCATCATAGTCCAATCCTGGTCTTTGACGAAAACCTTTTGCAACGAGTCTAGTTTTGTAGATTTCCACTTGTCCAAATGCACCAATCTTCCTTTTGAAGACCCATTTGCATCCAACTGGTTTTACGCCAAGAGAAACAACATCCAAAGTCCATACTACATGGATTCCATTTTGGATCTCATAGCATCCAGCCACTTCACCGAGTCTTTACTCGTGATAGCCTGCTGAAAATTAGTAAGCTCATTATCATCGATAATGCAATCCTCTCGATCCCCATCTACAAGAAACCCATAGTATCTCTCAGGAGGACGAGAAAGCCTACTAGATTTGCGGAGCGGCGTTGGTTCGTCGGGTTCTATTGAAACCTGAGATTCTACTAAGTCCTCGGCAGTAGTTTGAGCTTCTGGAATTTCTTCCACCTCTACCGCGCTCCCACTAATTTCTTTTGCAAGAAATTTGCTTTCCAAGAAGACAATGTGGCGAGCGACAAACACATTTTTTCTTCGGTGTGGTAGACAAGATATCCCCTCGAATGTTTGGGGTATCCTACAAACTTGCACAAAACCGATCGTACCTCGAGCTTGTCCAGATTCTGCTTTTTAACAAATGTTGGACACCCCCATATCTTGAGATACTTGAGATATGGTCACTTCCCACTCCATATTTCATATGGAGTAGTAGGCAGAGACTTAGTCGGAACTCTATTCAATAGATATGCAGCTGATTCTAGCGCAAAACACCAGAAGGAAAGTGGCAACTCAGCACTACTCATCATTGAACGCACCATGTCCAGTAGCGAACGATTCCTCCTTTCTGATACACCATTATGCTGAGGTGTATACGGAGGAGTAAGCTGAGAGAGAATTCCATTATCTTTTAAGCATTCAAGGAAACTGGTACTTAAGTATTCTCCACCTCGATCAGATCGAAGTGTCTTGATGCTTTTACCAGTCTGTTTCTCTACTTCATTTTATACTCCTTAAATTTCTCAAAAGCCTCGGATTTATGCTTCATTAAGAACGCATGTCCATACCTCGAGAAATCATCAGTAAAAGTGATGATGTAGGAGTGACTGCTTTGTGCATGTGTAGATATCGGACCACATACATCACTGTGTACAAGTCCCAAGAGCTCCGTGGCTCTCTCTCCGTGTCTGGTGAACGGAGATTTGGTCATTTTCCCTTTGATACATGATTGACAAGTTGCATATGATGAATATTCAAACGGATCTAAATATCCATCTTTATGCAACTTAGTCGACCTTGTTTCATTTATATAACCAAGTTTACAATGCCATAGGAAGGCTTGGTTCAAATCTGGAGCCTTTCTTTTGAGTGTGTTCTGAATATTGAAAACTTGAGGTTGATTAAGTATATATATGCCGTTTTCCAGTGTGCCAAACCCAATTATTTCTTGATTTAGGAGAATGTTTATGACATTTCTTTCAAGTGAAAAATTATATCCTTCATTAGATAACAAAGATACTGATATAATATTACATAGGATACTAGGAATACAAAAACAGCTGTACAATACCAAAATGTGCCCACTAGTCAACCCCAGGTGATAATCCTCCACTGCAACAGCATCCACGTTTGTTCCATTGCCTACCCGGAGGGTCATATCACCTGCCTTCAGTGCTCTACGGTTTCTCAGAGTCTGAAAAGAATTACAGAGGTGAGAACCGGAACCGGTATCAAGTACCCATGATGTAGAGTTTACTGAAAGACAGTTTTCGATTACAAACACACCTGAAGCAGAAGCAGCAGCTTGCTTCGTGTCCTTGGCTTTGAAAGCCATGCAATACTTTTTCCAGTGCCCCTGCTTGTGACAATAATAGCATTCATTCTTATCCGCCTTGACTCTCCCTGCCTTGTTCGTTCCCTGCACCTTCTTGACCCCACCTTTCGGTTTGGTGGCTTTCATCTTCTTCTTCCTCTTAGCTTTCGCTTTGGATTTAGAAGAGGATGATTGGCCAAAATACAAAACGGGGGTCTTCTCCTTTTTCAAGGAGGTCTCTGCTACCCTCAATATGTTGAGGAGCTTTGGAAGATCGGCTTCTATTTCGTGCATATTGAAGTTCAGCACGAACTGAGAGAAGGTGTGGGGAAGGGACTGCAAAATCAAGTCGATGTACAACTCATTCTCTAGCACGCATCCCAGGTTTGCGAGTTCCTCAATGAGGCTGATCATTTTTAGGACGTGCTCTCCTACTGGTGATCCTGGAGCTAACCTCATCTGGAATAGTTTCTTTGAGGTCTCGTACCTAGCGATACGAGAGTGCTCTCCATACAGTTCCTTGCAATGGAGAAAAATGGATTTACTATCCATACTTTCGTGCTGTTTCTGGAGTTCATTATTCATGGACGCCAGCACGATACACTTAGCTTTCTCACAGTCCAGATCCCAATTTTTGCGGATCTTTTTGTCCGCAACTGAAGAATCTGGTCCTGTGATAGGGGTAGCAATAGCGGTGGTGACATATGCAACTTTGTCATAAGTCAGTGCAATGTTGACATTCCTCAGCCAATCCTTATAGTTTGGCCCAGTCAGTGTATTATTTTCAAGTAATAGTTTTAGTCTTGTCATGGTAGCTGCCAGAGAGAGAGAAAAGAAAAACTCAGCATATGCTCTTGCAAGTTTAGATTGGTTTATTAGTTTATCTAAACAGGATGGCTCCCACTGTTTCCTCAAATCCTTCTTCAAACCCCAAAAGAAGAATTAGTCAGGATTAATCGCACGTCACAATACTTGCTTAACCTTTCAGCCAGGCTAGTGTCGGTACTTCGAGGGAGGTTTTCCCACGCTTTCGCGAAGTTCCTTAATTATATAACCTCTTTTCCCTAGAGGCGTAGCCCCACTAACACCGTTCTAGACACCTACTTGGTTTATAGTATTGATTGTTAAGTGAGAAAATTTCCAGAGAGTAATCCTACTCATCAGTGGGATCGGGATCCAATTATCATTGTATGATGACCTAGATGGAAGCCACTCTAGTCACCACACTCTAGAAGGTATGCTAAATCTACAAGTTTCCTTTATCTTTGAAACTCCCGATGTGATTTTTACCCCAAGCTCTTATGACCTTGACGTAGGACAACAAATCATAAGATGCAAGTCAAGTTCTACCCGTCATTGTCCTGATTAATTTAGACTCATCCGTACTCGCCCTTGACGTAGGCCAACAAGGCTATACGACAGTCCTAAACTAATGCATCTATCTATGCAACAAATAAGCAACACATTGCTACCATTCACTATGCCTTGACGTAGGCCAACAAACATAGCATGAATACGATGTGTTGTTTATTTGAAACGACGGAGGGCTACGGCTAGTTTTTGGCGAAACCGCTAACGTAATGAACTTGATATAACCGAAGGAACCATGATAGCTTTTTTAAAGGAGTGGTTTAGGCTCCGCATTTTAAAATTTGCTTTTTGAAGAAAACCGAATGGTTTTGAAATTGTTCCAACGATTTTAGCTTAGGTTTGTTTTCTTTGCATTAATGAGTTAATGTTGTCCCATCAATTAATCCTACCATTGCAGAAAGAAACGAAAATACAACTTACGCTTATGTCATCCGCATTCGCCACGGGGCCCCGTCATCGCCCGTTAGGTTACTTAACTAACGACAGAGCGGGGGCTGGACTAGCACGGGTGCAAAACATAAGCAACGCCTACTAAATATCATATATAGATATATACATTCGTCTCACGCAATAATAGGCATTCCAGATCACAAATGAACATATTGGATATACTAGGAATTCCGCACTTCGTTTAAGCCCATAACGAAATACGGATTCCACGGTCGTGATGAATAGCCAAATTCCACCCTAGACCCCTACGGGTGCGGAAAACTACCTGCTAAATTCCCAAAGTGAAGCAACCTCTCTCAACAAAGTGAGTAGGCCACTCGGCACTTTAAAGAACCCGGTAGTTTGTGCACCCCTCCTTGGGTCTATCCTAGGAGCAAAAACAGTAAAAGAAAAATAGTACAACGGTGGCTACAACCTCAACCCGGATGTGCCTCGCAAAATAATATTACATCATATTTACAAATTATATTGAATGAAAGGAAAGAAAATACTCATCTCACATCCCCCCGGCTATTCATCATCGACGATCCAATAAGATTCATTTACACAAACCAATATCACAGATATGTGCAACCCCCACTAACCGACGTATAGAGATTAGCGGACGTTTCGAAACACATATATCATCACAGATAACAACTGAAATATAAACGACAGTAAAAACTACGACTTCGAAGCACTCCGAGATTGCCACAGAAAAAGGTTAACAGTGCAGTCAAAATTGGCAAAATCAAACAACACCTGAAACACTAAATCCAAGAGACAAGAACACAGAAAAAATTTCGACGCAATCCCACACAACTTGGCCGGTGAGCTCAGAAAAGTGGCTATGTGGCCGGCCAGTTTTAGGTGGAATTGCCTCGTTTTTGTTTTGTGTTCATTTGGCAGTATAAGGAGCACTCTGCAATTATTTAAATAATTTTTTGAGGCTCTGTAAAAATCGACAGAAACTTGGATTCGCGTTTCGTTGTTTCAGAGTTGTTTCGGTTTCGTAGTTTCATACTTCGTTTAATCTGTTAGCTAAGGTTTAATTAGGCCCTGATACCAGTGTAAGTCTATGCAGCACACCCCACGGCTCGCGGGGAGGTAGAATACTTTAAAAATGGTTTTTCTCATATCAAAAAGCTCTTGTTTTGCTTTGCAACATAGACTTATTCCACTTTTAGGATCTTGATTAAACCTTAGATAACAAAAACAAGACTACTGGAGGGTGCTAACTACTAGGTTAGAATGTTATACCCTCGTGTCAAGTCCTTCAGTTCTTTAAATGGTTCCTTGCTCCTTGGTTCAAGCTTCTTCTTGATCTCCATTCTTTGGCTCCTCCTTGGCTTCAAAAGAACTCATTGTCGGTCTCCTTTGCGTCGAAGAAGGATCCACCCGAGGGCCTATGGTCAAACTCCAACCTCAAAAGGAGGTAACTTAGTAACCCAACTTGCTAAGAGAGATTACTAAGTAGAAGTAGAGAAGAAGTGTATTGGACTAATTAGTCTCAAAGCTCATTGTTTCACAATACATGTGAGTGCATGAGCTTGAGGGAGGAGGAGGAGAGAACTAGGAGAGAGAATGATCATATGAGAATGAGCTAGGGAATGAGATGAGAGAATGGCTAGGTCTTGAGGCAATAATTCAAGCATGGAATTATTTAGTCACAAAAAATGCAACCATGCTTGAATAGTAACCCCAAAAGAATAAACAAATGACAAAGCCATGCTTGCAACCCATTCCACAAATATCTCCTAATTTCCACCTCATTAATCCTTTATGGAAAAAGGATAAATCAATAATGAGGTGTCTCCTTCTAGAAGCTCATTCTTGTAGAATTACAAGAATGCCCTCACTGTATATGCATACCCGTATCCGTATTCCGAAAAATACGGATACACAAAGACAAGTATAATCCAAAAATATAATACTAGTATCCGGCTTAAACCAAAGCCTACTAGTATTATCTGTCCGAACATCATTCGTGTAGCTAGTACACGTATGCGATCAAAAACCTGCCGTAAAACCATACGGCCTCTATATCGTCTCACCTGATCCAGGGAAACCCTCTGTGTGGGACTCTAAAGACTCGATAGTACGCTGGCAGTGGGTTTAACCACAAGTCAGTCAGTGGCACTAGCCGTACGTAACGGCAACCCAGGTACATGTCGAAAAGGAGGCCGACGAGCGAACTCGTTTGAAACCCCTACTGAGTCTGTCCGTGACAATATCCGTGCAATCCGGTCTGTTCGTCTGAGAGTATCGCATGTAAGGTCTAGGGGGGTGAAAAATGTCAGACCCCTAATAATCGTACAAGTCGTGTCAGTGTGGCTCAAGACCATCCGAGAATCTACTGGTCCGTCCACCAGTAATTCTCAATCAGCCCTGGCCAGGGATTTATGGTAATGACCAACCGATCACCGTGCGATATCAACTCCCTATACCGGGAGAGACGAATCCCTAACAGTCGCTCACTGCCCCCATGTGGCTCAAGACTGTACCCAACTAAAACCTTTTTGCACGACTCCTTTGAGCCGTGGTAGGGTAGTAATCAAAGCACAGTGGGAACTCACACGACACAAATGACGACCTCAAATCGACAGACTATCTGCACACATGTCCTGAGAACTACTATCTGACGCTAGGTATAATACTATCTAGTCAGTTCTCGGGGAGTCCTGTCCGGTGTACTCACACCCAGTGAGCATCTGTATACAATCTTAGGTGCACATCACCAATGGCTGCGGGACCAATCCATCGCCCCTCGTCAGGGTCTAGATATGTATACACTGGTCTACTATGGAGTATCGATGCCCAGTCTCAATACTCCTGCGACCAGGGACATTTAAGGATATTCCTATTGACCACCCAGCTCCCACAAGTATGACTGCCATCACAACGCTGGTAGTCAGGAAAATATCCTACGGGCTTTATCAACATGTTCACAATATATGAAATACAAAGTATAATATATCACATGTTAAGATAAAGACAAACCAAATAGCGTACTATCATATCGAGCAAGATTGTCCTGTACATACATATCCCTAGCATCCTATACAATGAAGGCCTCTAGGGCATATATATCCAACAGTGTAAGTGTAATGAACATGAAGTTAATATAAGTGTCCGAAAAGGTCTTTACATGGGTAAACTAATTTAACATAAGTTCAAGGGTGAATGTCAACCAATCTCAAGAGTGTTCTCGAACCCAACAGACTGTAATTCAAGGGTAAGGAACCACGGGCCCGAATCAAGTATTAGTAATGGGACTTCAACCTAGTATTGAAGTATTCCAAACTCAACAGGCTATAATCCAGGAGTAAGGAAACACGGGCCCTCATGATAGCTTGCTTGTATTAGTAGACATGGATTTATGATCTAGGGGGACTCCTGAGATTTTGTTGGATTCATACATGAACTACCCCAACATCCTGTGTATTCTAGGTTACAGTTAAAAATTATTATCCTTGCTCGAATCCATAAATACATCCAGTTACAAGATTGAGTTCATGTCAATATCAAGTATTCGTGTCAAGTGTTCATGTATTCATGCCAAGTTGTATTCATGGTTCAAGTCAAGTCGGTTTCAATAGCAGCCATTGTGTTCTGGTATTCATGTTAAGTTCATGTCAAGTCATAGTATTCTAGTATTCAAGTTTTAGGATATTCAAGTTTAATTGTTCTAGTTCATGATCAAGTATTCAAGTTCAAGTTTAATTTTGGATTCTGGTTTGAGTTTGGATTCATGTTGGAGTAAGAATCTTATGAAAAGGGCTTTGTTCTTGCAATATCTAAGGTTCGGGAGTAATCGGCAACTGCTGCATATGGATGGCAGGATTTGTGTCTTTTTCCAAAACAATTGCCATTGATAACTCCGTTAAGTTGTTTATACTGAATAGGCAAGCATTCACTTTCTCCGGCTCCCTGAAGCTCAAGAGAAATGATACCGCTTAAACATATGTTAATTCTATAGTGCTTATAATATTGTTTGCATATCTCGAGGGGGTTTTATGAAAAAATATATTAATATTGTTTAAAACTAACCTCGATGGTGATTTGTAAATATTAGGGTTTTCATGAACATGTATTTAAATTATTGGGCTATTTTAATGATAAAAACCTAGCTTTTAAAAGTTTATGGTATTTTATTGAAAACTAGCTCTTTTTGATAACTTGGTGGTATTTTATTAACATTTTAATCTTTCACATTAAAAAATTAGTTTCATAATATGTTTTTATTGAAACTACGGATTTATAATTATTTATATAATTTTAAAAAAATTAGTTCTGTTTAGAAAAATTGTGTTTCTTAAAAACCATATTTTATTTCCTTTCGAGATCGAATACTCCGTGAGGAGCTCTGCATCTCGCTCTACTATTCTAAAGATGTGCGATAATCCGCACCATCCATTAGCGGTTCCCCTAATGAGGGTTGTAGAGGCGTATTTGCCAAAAATTACAAAATACCGCTTTAAAAGAAACCCTATTTTTGAAAAGATGTGGTATTTTACTGAAAAGCATATCATTGAACCAAACATACATATATATAGGTATAGTGCTATGAAACCAAAGTGTATGTATGGGATAGGTCGTTACCCCGTGAAGTTTTCCTAAAAGTATTGTTTTAACCAATATCGAAAAGAGGTGATAATAAAATTCAAGGTATTTTAATGAAAAAGTTTGTTTATATTTGTTTGTCATGAAAATTTCGGTTAAACTTGAAGCTAAAGGATTGTAATCGAAGCTACAAGTAGAGTCTTAAAATTAGCTTTACCAAAGTGTAAAGGAAAAAGGAGTTCTAGGTTGAAAAAGAAAGGTATCGGAGATAACTCCACTTAACCGATATGTTTTTAGGAGATGAATTGCAATGAAAAGAAAGAGAGTTGGGAGGGACTTACAGCTTGGTACTATCGAGAAGAGAGTAAGGAAGAAGGGAGGGGGCTTCATGGCGTCATGGGAGCTCCGGAAACGGCTTCGATTTTCAACGGAAGAAGCTTGGTTGCTAACTCCATTTGACTCCATTCGCACTTAGGAACTTTTGAGGTGATTTTGCTAGAATTTTCAGAATAGTGGGGTGATAAGACATGGTGTGGTATTTATAGTGGAGAATTAAGGTTTTGGAAATTAAAATTTTGGATTAAAAAGCATTAAAAATGTGTTAAAATGGTGAAATGAGGGATCTCTGTTTAATTGCAGGAAAATCAAACAGTGCAGAGGAGTTAAGTGGAGATGAAGGGGTATGTGTGCAAAGCATGGAGCTAATTGGGCTCATCATGACCGTCGGCGCCGGCCCCGGCCCAATCATAGGTTTGGGCGGTCGGATCTTGAGGCATTGCCTCGAGATTCGTGCCGCGTGTCGATTTGGGTGTGTACACCTCATTGCGCCTGTTTGATTTTTCTAAAACTTTTTATTTCTCCGTGTATTGCACATGTAACCTTTAGGCTTCCAAAATTAAAAAGAAAAATCTGAAAAAAATTAATATGGTCTGATAGGATTCGAACGCACAGGCTATGTCACAGCAGTGCAGAGGCTTTACCAGTGAGCTACAAGTTGCTTCTTGTTTTTATTGAACAAAAATAACTTATAACTTCACATCAGGCTGAAATACCCCTTTTTTATACAATAAATAAGAAATTTTTGTACAGGGATTTCAGAGTCGCTACATTCACCTCCATTATTTTCCTAAAAAAGGTTTAGATTTATGGGCTTTCGGCTTACTTGGATTACGGTGGGGTCCTATAGACTTCACGTGATTCAAGTGCCGGTTACGTGCCAATTCCGGGTCATGACACACGTGTTCTTGAAGATTTCACCGACTCGGGGGCTGATCAGGTTTTGTAGTCGAGGGAAGCTTTGTCCCCGTTTCATCGAACCCTTTGAGGTGTTAGAGCGGGTCGGAGAGGTGGCCTATCATCCGTCCTTGCCTTCATCTTTAGCCGGTGTACACAATACCTTTCATGTGTCCCAGTTGCGTCGCTACGTTCGAGACGACAGCCACATCCTGGATGATTCAGAGTCCACTTTGGGTATCGATCTTTCATACGAGGAACAGCCTACAATTATTTTCGATCGCAGGGAGAAAGTGCTTAAGAAAAAAGGCATTGCCTTGATACGAGTTTTTTGGGTAGACGTTCTGCAGGAGAGTCCACCTGAGAACTCAAGGAGGAAATCTGTCGGCGTTTTCCCCATCTTTTCGAGTAACTTGTTGTCATTCTTGTTGTTTTTCGTTCTTTAAATTTCGAGAACGAAATTTTGTGGGTATAACGTAATAACTGGTATTTTCTGTACATAAAACCATATTTAATTAAATTAAAATTCCCTTTTCCTAAAATATTTCTTTATTTTTTTCCCTTCTTCTTTATTTCCTTCTTTTCTTTTCTTTTCTTTTTCCTTTCCCTTTTTCTCTAGGCCCTAAGCCCAATGTATAACCCAAATCCAGTCCACTAATCCCTCTTTATTTAAACCAAACCCATTTATTTTTTTAAAACAAACCCCGTGCCCATAAAATTCCCACACGTTTTGTTTTTAATAAATGGTGATTATTTTGCTTTCAATAGTGATTAATGCCAATGATTAATTGGCATTAACCGCGTTTTAATAGGATGTTTATAAAAAATATTTATTTTAAAAACTCTGTCCCTCAACAGCACCCTCGCCAACTCTCTAACATCTCTCATTCTCTCTCTCTCTTTCACAACTCCAAGCACCACCCTAACCCACCACCAAGCCCCTCAAGCCAAACTAAGTTCTCTGCACAATGTCGAACGCTTGCTTCCTCCGTCGCCTTCGCTATCCAAGTCGCCGCCCTCGTCGTCGTAGCAGTCGCTGTCGCCGCAGCTGTCATAGCCAGCACCGCGTCCATGCCACGCCCGCATCGCCGCCATGCCCACCGCCGCACCGCTTCGTCGCCGTCTCATGTGTCGAGGTGATCCCATGCGCTCGTGTCACTTCTAACTCAACGACCTAAGGCAAATGATCATTATTTTTTGTCGTGCTAATAATTATATTATCTATGTCAAAATCGAAACATTAAAATTATATATACGTCGTGTTTGTGATCGAAAAAAGTTTAAATATTGAATTGTAATTGTATAAATAGAGATGAACTGAACCTATAGTGGGTCTAATACCCCTTGTTAGACATATTGAAATCATAGGGATCGAATCCCGATCGACTTGATTAGATAAAACCCAAAATCCTGATATTTACATTTTTGTACGCCAAGTGTTTGATCAAGTGTCCTGAACCAAAACCCTAACTTAAAATGCTTAAATTTATGATCACTAGGTTTTTTTAATGTCAATTAATATTATGTAGAAAATTGGGACCAAAATATTGAAGTTTCACACATAAAATATCGTCTCCAATAAGCGACGACAAATCTGAATATTATTGTATGCACTATCTTATGAAAATCATAAAAAAATCGTAGAAAAATCGTCTTGTAATGTTTGTGGGCTCATAAAGAAGCTAACTTAATTAATATACTAAACATATGTAACAAGTTTTACTGAAAAGTATATGATTACATTGCCGTAAATTGGGGAGAAATATGACTCTGGACTATTGTTCATAGCGGTATTCTTCATTTTCATCTGTTTTGAAATCTTGAAATAATCGTGTAAAAACATATTGATACATCGAGACCTATATCAATTTATAGTTAAGTGATTTATCTATCATTTGGCGCTCGTTTAGTAAATTTTCATTATTGTTTGATATTTTTATAGCATTTTATACTGCTAAAGTGTTCTACTATTTTCCAGCTTTAATGATTGTACGTATCGACCTTCTTTCGGCTCATGATATTGGTGTCCCATTTATTTTGTTAGAAATTTAACTGAAAAATATAGAATTCATTCAACTTTAATGATCCTAAATTCAGAACATACATATAGTAAATTCCACCCGAAGTTGGATCTCCGGTTCTGAAACTGGAATTCTAGCAGTGTTTACCTGATTTAAAATAAGCATACCTCCCGATCCAGAATAGGTATCGGGATGAAACCAATTTTTTTGATTATTTGAATGAATCTACTTTTAGCGTCTTTTATATCGTCATGCCTGATTCTGCTTATAAGTATTTTTAATAATTTTTGCAAACCGATTGATACCGCCTGTTTATTAATGGTTAAAAGTTAATTAATGTATTTTATCATGTTGTATAATTGTTTTACCTCATGCTTGGTTGTTCAAGCCATATAACTGAATGTCACTGTATAGTAATGGCTTGACTCATATTTAGAACCCACCTGTATTGACATCTCATTGACTATATTGCATTGTCGAGTTAGAATACGTTAATGGATTGGATTGTGATAAGTACGTTAGTGCATAAGTGAATGAAAACCAGACTGATATACATGAAAGTGAATGAATGAATGAAATGACACGTACTTATACACAATCAATGTGAGTTATGAAAGTATTCTTTAACCCGGGGGAAATGGGGAAATTGATGATTGAATCGAACTCATATTTAGCAAGGTTTACTGTTTTAGAGAATGATCATTCATTATTATTGATATTATAATGTTTAGGGCCATTTGCCTAGCGGCATGGTTGACATGATTATGTCCCAGACACAGTGGACCATAGTCTCGGGCATGCACGAGACTCTTATTAAATACGAGAATTCTTTTCCACTGTTCGATTTCAAATAGAATAAAGACTGTTAGATTTAGCGACATGCATATTATCTTAAGTGATTGCCATGATTCATATGCTATATTGCCCATATGTTCAAGTTATTTCTTATTCTCGTGTTACTGCTTTATAATTTCTAGTACATGCTTATCGTTCCTGCAACATATTATGCATTGTTATATTACTATATTGTGTCACTCTGACGACCTGAATATGCATGCTCAGAGGAAGAATGGAACCCAGCCCTAAAACATGAGCTGCCTTATTTCGATGAGCTCGTGGAGATCTACACAATGGCATCTGCTTTTATTGTTTTAGTTTTACTTTCAATAATGGAACGCTTGTTGGCGTTTGTTATTTGATTTCCCTTCTGGCTATCAGAGACTCTATATCCATTGAACTGTTATTCTGTTTAAATGTAATAGATTAGTGACTGTTAATTCTCTTTATCTGTGCTTGATTTACTGCTTGTCATATAACGCCAGAAGACGAAATGTGACCACGGTAGGATTTTTTCTTGACCGTAGAAATATGGCTGGCCAAGTCACCCCTCGTATTCTATATTTTGGAAAGCAGGGCATGACACTTTACATGTCAGTTCTCTGTATTAGGTTGGCCCTAATTCTAAACGACAAAGCTACCCACCAAAACTGACCCGGATCCAAGTGAATTTGACCTCCAATCGGCGGATAAATGACCTAAGTTAGCCGCTGATTGGCAGTCAAAGTGGGGCCAAGTGGGCCCCACTTTGATGGATGGGTCCCTCATGTTGTGTAGGTTGATTCATGTCCCTTGAATGTTTTTAGGACTTTTTTCTTCATCTAGATGTTCGCATCACTCAGGCATGCATTGGGTAGTCTTCGATTGCCGCGAATGTGTTTATTTATTGCTTGGTTTCGTCTCGAGCCCCTGCAATCCCCAAAACCTGTATTATGTAACAGACAAATCTCAGTAGCACTTATTTATATACAAAACCGAAAGGAATGGGCGGTAGGAAATGCAATAAAATATGCTGAACACCACATCTTATATGATAAAGATGCATATGATGGGTGCCAATCGTCAAAAAAAATCATGAAAGGTGTATTTTTTAGACGCCATATGAGAAAATTCCCTCCTATGGCGCATTTCCTCCATTATTCTCATGTATATATAGGGTTTAATGGTCTTCAGCTTAGGCACAGGAAAAATTCATGTGCCCATTACACAAAACCCCTTCTACTTTTCGAAGTTGTCCTCCGGGCCTCCGATCACTGTTGCCCCCCGCCTCTGATCGCCGCAACCACCACCGCCATCACCTACTAACATCATCACCACCACTCTCACTCTCTCTCTCTCCCACCACCACCAAACCTAAACCCCCATTCCATGCCCATCCCCTCCCCTCAACCTCCTTCGGCACAGCAGCGACAGCAAGGGTGACATAATGGGGACGACGCTCTCACTAGAGAACGAGGGGAAGAGGAAGATCGGCGTTGGAGGAGGGAACTCGTCACTGGAGAAAGGCACAGCCAGGGCGAGGTAAGACGCTCAAGGTCTGCGAGGGTGGGAGAGGCTCGAGAAGGAGAGGAAGGAAGGAGCTCGAGGTCTGCTAGTGAAGGAGGCGCTCGAGGAGGGAGAGGAGAGGCGCTGCAGGATGAGGTCGGAGAGAAGAAGCAGAAGGTCCGGTCATGACCGCGGATGATGAGGACGACGACGGTGATGATGATGATGACGACGAAGAAAGAGATGATGATGACGATGACGGTGGTGGTGGTGATGAGGCGATTTGGGGATTTATCTGCATTGAAATTAGGGATCTAGGAACAAGAGAAAAGATGAGGGATTTTTTGGCTAACGGGCTCAGGGAAAATTCATGTGCTTAACCATAAGACAATATATATATATATATATATATATATATATATATATATATATATATATGAGGTTAATGGAGGAAAGGTGCCATGGGAGAGAATTTCCTCCTATGGTGTCGGAAAAATGCACCTTCCATGATTTTTTTCCTGTATATGAGGTTAACGGAGGAAAGGTGCCAATAAAGAGAATTTCCTCCTATGGCGTCGGAAAAATGCACCCTCCATGATTTTTTTCGACGGTCGGCATCCATCACCTCCATCTTTATCGTTTAAGATATGGATACACCAAATTTCATGTGATTATACCATTTTTTTCACCGTTGATTTAGTTGGTGCAAAATTAATGGTTTACCGACAATAGAACTTTTTACATTACTAATTCAACAGCGAAAAAGTAATGGAATCACATGAAATTTGATGTATGCACATCTTAGATGATAACGATAATAATGATGGGTGTCGATCGTCGGAAAAATGGTGGAGGTTGTATTTTTTCGAGGCCATAGGAGGAAATCCCCTCCTATGGCCTCTTTCCTATATATATATATATATATATATATATATATATATATATATATATAGAGAGAGAGAGAGAGAGAGAATAAATAATGGAGTCGAAAAAATCCCCTCCTATGGCCTCTCTTTCTCTCTCTCTATCTATCTATCTATCTATCTATATATATATATGAATGAAAATCTCAATCTCTCTCTCTCTATATATATATATATATATATATATATGTATATATATATATATATATATGAAAGAGGCCATAGGAGCGGATTTCCTCCTATGGCCTCGAAAAAATGCACGTTCCCCCGTTTTTTCCGACGATCGGCACCAACCATTTTCGTCATTATCATCAAAGATATGAGTACACCAAATTTCATGTGATTCTACAACTTTTTCACAGTTGATTTAGTGGGTTCAAAATTAACGGTTTACCGACAATAGAACTTTTTACATTACTAAATCAACGGTGAAAAAGTTGTAGAATCACATGAAATTTGGTGTACCCACGTCATAGATGATAACGATGAAGATGGTGGATGCCGATCGTCGTAAAAAACGAGCGAGGGTGTATCTTTTCGACGTTATAGGAGGAAATTCCCTCCTATGGGATCTTTCCTTCATGATATATATATATATATATATATATATATATATATGTTTTCGATGTTTAAAGATTTTATGGATTATTTGTGAACCATGGGCATCACGCAAGGGATTTAACCTATATAAAGAGAGAGACAATATGTCACTTCGTATGCAATGTTTCAGAATGTGCATGAGGACACCAAAGAAAATCAATAGATTGAAAGTAGCAATTAATGTGGGAGCACCATGCATGTGTATATACCCTTGGAAAGCAGCCACTTATGCATTTTCCATTTCACCCCTACATAATCATTTACATCATCTCAAAGCATCCACATCATGAAATTCATCTCACTTTGCATAATAATAAGTGTTTGGTATAACATGAAAACAACTCAATTATATTGTTCAATCTTTACTGAAAATGTGACCAAAATACCCCTTTCCGAAAAGGCTTAATAATTCATATCTCATGTATCCTCGCAAGTCTTTCACAAAAACTTTTGTGGAAGATTTTCATAGAGAATTTTCAAAGCAAAAATCGGAACGATATGGGTGTTTCCTTATTATTTGCATTAAATCCACTCAAACATTCCAACATTCCCAAAAATTCACTTCCAGCCAATCTATGGATGAGAATTTTCATACTTTCACCATTAGATCATCCTATATAAATTGGAGTCATTTTTAATCGGAACCATTAATTTTTTAATCACATCGTCAATCTTGGTTCCGATTTTTTATTTCATCACTCGGTTATCTAAATGATGGTGCTCGATATTGGCAATCCCCAAGATCATGACACGTGGCAGGCGGCGTGTCGCAGAACTCAGAAGAAAGGGCCCGCAGGGGCCGATCAGACCACCCCGTGCCCGACCGGTAAGCACATGCTGGCCCCCCTCCGGGGCCCTGCAAATTGGCCTCCTCGGCCTCCAGCTTGCCCCCGAGCTACCACAGGACCAAGACTCCTCGACCTCCTTGCTCGTCCCCGAGCTCCCGCCGAGGACGTCTTCCTCGGCCCTCCGACCTACTCCCAGGCGTAACCGCCGTTCCGCAAATCTCGCCACGCGCAGATTCTCCGCCAGCAGCGTCCCACGTTCCACGCCATCACGGCCCCCATTAATGGGTGATCCGCTCTTTACGCAGGCGTGGCGTCGGGAGCGTAACTGCCGGCGAGATTCTCGCGCCTGCTGCTGCGTGCTGCCGCCGCTATATAAACCCCCATCACAGAGGGGTCAAGTAAGCCATTTTTGATATACTTTTATGTCGTTACTCTGCTCGGATCTCATCACTAACTTAAGCGTCGGAGGGTCCTTGGTGGTACCAAACCATCCCGGGACTTCTTTGCAGGTACTCGGCAACAGTCTCCTCACCTCACCTCTTCCTCCCAAAACCCATTGAGACCCACACGCAACGAAGGATAATCAGCTAAGTTCACCGCAAGATCAACGGAAGACAATATCTGATGGAGGCCCGAAAAGGAGCTCCATCTGTTGGCGCCGTCTGTGGGAAATAACTCTATAAAATACGAAGTTGGCATTCCTATCTCCACCCTCAGGGCAGGCGGCCATCTTAGGGATCCCGGTACCAGCTGCTGCCTTCCGCTCATCGAAGGCGGGGATGAACCTCCTCCCCTGACCATCATCAACGCCCTTGCAGGCCGGATAGATCGCCTGCAATCCCTCGTGGAGGCCCTCGTCCGCGTCCAAACGGCCGCGCCCGGGCCCCAGATCGTCGCTCCGCCGCCTCCAGAAGGCTCTGTCCTTGTCTGGACGGCCGACCACCAACAGGCTGCATCCTCTAGCCGTCGTTCCCTCGAACCAGTGCTCCCTGAGACCCGCTGGGCTCCCCAGGGCTCCACGCCGAGATCCGCCGCCAGAACGCCCCGCCTCGAGCCTCCTCGTGCCCCTTATCCCCCTGAGGAAATGTCAGTCACCTCGCCTCTCCACGAGCGTAGCCGACCCCACCACCATCGGCGGGGCCACACAGGAGGGGTCCGCCCCGGAAACTCAAGAGCTACCTCATCCCGGGACCTGAGGCACCTCATCGAGAGAAACTGGGGCCGCTCCCAGACGCAGGTCACCCGCAGCGGGGGCCAAGGATCCCGAGGCGCCGATTCCTCAGGGTACCACGGTCGGCTCAACGCCCTTGAGAAGAAGATCAAGGGCATGTGCCGAGAAGCTCACCTCTCGAGTGACGGGGCTAAGTACGCCTCCGACTCGCTCACGAAGCCATTCACCGAGGAACTGCTCGCCGTGCGCGTCTCCTCGCGTAACAAGCCCCCAAAGGTCTCTCTGTTTGACGGGAAAACCGACCCGAAGGACCACTTGGACACTTTCACCGCGGGGATGAGCTTCCAGGATCACTCAGACGCTGCCCAGTGCAGAGCCTTCCCGACCACCCTCATCCGCGCAAGTCGGGACCGGTTCCAGGGGTTCGAGCCCCGCTCGATTTCGACCTTCGACGAGCTGGCTACTCAGTTCCTTGGCCATTTCATGGAGAACCGTCGACAGAAGCGCACGGTCGACTACCTCTTCACGGTTAATAGTGGGGATAAGGAAACGTTCAAGGCTTACATCACCCGTTTCTACGACGCCCTTCTCGAGGTACCCGAGCACCGGGACGAAACCGTCATAACGGCGCTCAGATCTGGCCTGAGGCATAAGGAATGGTTACGCTCCTTCGCGCTGGCGCAACCTAAGACCATGGCCGAGGTCAAGTCATGGACCGAGCGCGAGGTCCAGCTGGAATCCGAGGTGAATGCTAACCTTCTCCGGACAGAACGGCCCGACTAGAAGAAGAGGGCTCGAGAAGAGAGGCCGGAGCGTCAGCAGCCCTACCACCGTAAGTTCCAGGAGTATACCCCGCTCAACGTTTCCCTCGCGGTGTTGCTGGAGGAGGCCCAGAACGAAGGGTTCTTCAAGTTCCCTCTGATCCCGTGTCAGGCCGCAAAGCGGATCCGGGGCCCCTACTACGCTTTCCACCGGGTGCTAGGCCACGCCACGGAGGATTGCAAGCAACTCATGGACTATATCGAAGAGCTCATCCGATCCGGTCATCTCGCTGCATACCTGAGGGACAAACGGCAGGCCGACCGTGAGCAAGAGCAGCCTCGCTCTCCCACTGACCTGACAATCGGTCAGATCATGCTCGTTTCAGCAAACGGCCAGCCCGGAACTCAGGGAACCGGGAGCCCTGCGCCGAGCACGGGGGCCAGCGGTCCTTCAAGGAGCTCGGCCCGAGCTAATAAAGTCGTCTACTAGCTCGGCCCGAGCCAATAAAGTCGTCTACTAGCTCGGCCCGAGCCAATAAAGTCATCTACTAGCCTGTACCTTTCCTTTAAAGCAATGTAAATTCTTCCTTGGATCTATTGTTAATTTAATAAAGATCAATGGGGCATTGCGAAAAAAGAAAGAAAAGCTTTGTTTATTCAAAGGGTATTATGGGCTCCTCAGCCATACATCCAGAAAGAAAAGAAAATTACAATAGTGGGGGGAGGGGGTGCAGTGAGCACTGCTCATGGTACTCGGTAAAAATCTCCCCCAACCGGGGCCTCGCCAGTTCCAGCCTCTATCCCCGGTTCCCCCCGCGGGCATCGACCCCGAGCCTCAGCTCGTAGCATTCACGGACGAGCGCCTCTGAGCGGGCCAGCCGGTTCGCAGAGATTAAGCCGAAGCGCTTCAAAGACCGCGGCTTGCCCACGGCCTCATCAAAGAGCAGCTCAGACAGCGGGTTGTAAAGCCCCGGCGATGCCCTCCAAATGGAGTACATCAGCAGCTGCAGCAGGGAGGAGCGTCGGGGGAGTAGCCGGCCAAAATGGTCCTCGATGCTCCCGTAGACCAGCCGCACCGTGTCCTCGGTGTAGTACGGGTCATAGAGGTACACGTCTTCAAAATGAACGATGTCGGGGATGGTGAACGGGAAGTCCTGCATTCTCGGCGGCCTGTTTATGAAGGATGAAAGGACCAGTACTCCTTCAGCCTTATATAGCCCACTGCGCAGCCCAACCGTCGCACACTTTCGCCCAGAGAGTCGCTGCCACGCGGCGGCCATTGAGCCTTCTCCGATGGAATCGAAGCGACGTGCCCCTAGCGCTTCGCCTTCCCCCGCATTCAATAGGCTAGCTACGCGCGCCGTTGCCCCGACTGCTCCCATTCCCCGCACCTACAGGTAAACGGTCGGGATACACCACAACAAGATTCAGCCCAGCAGCTTCCCTTTTCGGTAGTCCCCAGCGGGCAGCTTCCCTGCCGCAACGCCGGGGATCAAAAAAGCCCTCCCAGAGGCAGTCGAGCCCGAGGTCCCCTTGCTCGGCTATCCCCAGCGGGCAGCTTCCCTGCCGCAATGCCGGGGATCAAAAATCCCTCCCAGAGGCAGTCAAGCCCGAGGTCCCCTCGCTCGGCCGTCCCCAGCGGGCAGCTTCCCTGCCGCAACGCCGGGGATCAAAAAGCCCTCTCAGAGGCAGTCGAGCCCGAGGTTCCCTCGCACGGCTATCCCCAGCGAGCAGCTTCCCTGCCGCAACGCTGGGGATCAAAAAGCCCTCTCAGAGGCAGTCGAGCCCGAGGTTTCCTCGCTCGGCTATCTTTCAAGACAAAAGCCCTCGCCAAGAAGCACCGGGCAATAACCCTGCCCGGCCAAGGGTCCTTGGTAGGCTTCTTACAGCCTTATAGCTCTTCCCGTGCCGTGGACCAAAGTCCTCCCGGAGGCAGTTGGGCCCTCGCTCGGCTATCCCCGGTTGGTAGCTTCCTACCATAACCGACAGGGATCAAAGTCCTCGCCAAGAGGCACTGAGCAGTAACCCTACTCGGTCCCTGTCCTGAAGGATCAAAGCCCTCGCAAGAGGCGACCGAGCAACTACCCTGCTCGGTAAGAACTCCGGCCGGTAGCTCCCTACCCGCGACGCCAGGATAGAAGCAGCTGCCCCGCTCGTTCATCCCAGGCTGGTAGTTGCCTACCCACGACACCAGAGGTCAAAGCCCTCGCTCAGAGGCAGCCGCGCAGCTATCCTGCCCAGTCAACCCCGGATGGCGACCAATGCTCGGAATCATAGATGCTCTGTGGACATGGACCCGAGACCCCAGCGAGGGGCATCAGGTCTGTCCAAGCCTAAACGATCTTCCCTCAACTCCGAGGCCCAGGGAGGTACCTCCCTCCTCAGAAGCGCTCATCGGTAAGTGATTACAGATAACTCGACAGAAGATCGCTAGACAGACGGCCAACCTGACGAAAAAGCACAACGAAACAGGCAAAAAATATTCCACGAGCATTCTTCACAAACAGATGGCAGAACACAATTCTATGGAGCTGAGAAAAAAAAACTTTATTACTACTGCCAAAGATAAAAGTTTTTTTACAAAAGGTATTTTTTGGCTCCCCGGCCTTACAAAATTCAAAAGGAGAATGGGGGCTTTACACCTCGAGGCCGGACGCGACCTCAAGGTCTTGACCTCCACCACTTGGGGCGCTGGGTCCCAGGCCACCTCCTCGTCGGGACCTTCTTCCCCTTGCTCGTCGGCGCCCACGAGGGGGAACTCAGCCCGAAGGTCCGCGTGACTTAATGGCATCGAGGGCGTCATGCCAAATGCGGGTCGTGGCCACGGCCAGGTCGTTATAAAATTCCTTCGACCCCTTATAGCTCGCCACAGCCCTCGATTCGGCCGACTTAAACGCCTCGGCCGTCGCCCCTAGCTCCTTTCGGAGGGCCTTCGCCGTCCTCTTCAGGTTCCCGGCGAGCACCTGGGAGTCCTCGAGCTTGCCCTGGACGATCACGGCGGCCTCGCAATGCCGGGTGACCTCCCTCTTCCCGGCATCCACCTCACCCTCCAGGGCGACGATCTTCGCCGACATCGCCTCCTGCTCTCGCCTGGAGCTCTCTTGCAGCGCGGCGAGCTGGCCCGCGGCCTCCACCGCCGAGGCTACCACCTCGGTCTCCATGCGAAGGGCGAGGGCCATATGCTGGAGGACCTGGGAAGACATAAAAAAGATCAGAAAAACCAAAGGGCACCAAATCTCACGATGAACCGGGGGCTTACCTGCACGGACTCCTAGGCGATCGACACCAGCTGGGCCCTGAGGGTCCCTCCAGGAACTCGACCCCCGGCCGAGGTCTCTATTTCGTGCAGGAGGCTGTCCGCGATCGACAACCCCGACGGCACCGCGAACCGGAGCCCCCTTCCTCCACTACGGTAGGCGAGGACCGACCCTGGGAGGGACTCCGGGAACTCCTCTTGAGCGACTCCGAGGGAGAGCCGATCACCTCTTCCAAAGCCGTGTCCTCCAGAATCAGGGTCCGCTTCCGACCCGATGCTCTGCTGGGGCCCGGGGCGGGATCCGCCGTCGAGCGTCCTCGAGGAGCCGCCACCGGGGAAGTACGGGCTGGAGCGGGCTGCGCCCGAGAAAAGCTGGTGCCCCCAGCCCTAGTAGGCTGCCTCGGCTGGCGCATAACATCTCGGAGAACGCCGAAGTCCATGGATCCTGCAAGAAACAAACACCCAACAGATCAGCAACACGAGTAAAATGTAAACCCAAAAAGCAAGCCTAACTTACAGACGAACTCAACAAGGCCACGACCCCGGTCCCAGCAGCGACCCCCGGCCGCTTCCTAAAAGTAAAATAAACCCATCTCGGGTCGCCAGCTCGACCGCCAGGGTGACTCTTGAAAACGAGGGAGGAATCGAGAAAGGAGAGACTGAAAGGAACCGCCTACAGTCTCAGGCGGATCAAGAACCCAAGGAGAATCCTCCACGCATTCGGCACTAACTGGCCGGGGGCCAAACCGAAGAAATTCAGAGCGGCGATGATCTCAGGAGAGAAGGGCAGGTGCATTTCTACCCAAAAAGCTCCCAAATACAGGGCAATCTCCCTGCCCCGTACCTGGTCTGCCCTCTCTCCCTCCTCGGCCAGACGGAGCGTGTAGCATGGGGGAATGTGGAAGCGAGACCAAGCGCTTGTGAGCTCATCCTCATGCGTCACCCAGCACGAGGTGCTGGGGGACACATATGCCTCCTCCTCCCTGGAGGCGGCCCCCGCCTCATGACCCCGAGGGGAAGGCCCAACCCCTGCTCCCCGAAGAAACTCAGACGCATCTAAAGGAATCCTAGCATCTACTCCTACAACGTCTACTGATTCTACAGAGGAAGACATCTAACCTGGGAAAAGAAATTCTTCAAAGGTTGAAAACGAAAGAGGGGAGACGAGCGCCGAGCAGCTGAGGCTTGAGAGAGGAAAATATGAAAGAGTAAGGGCCCTAGGGCGGACCCCACCTATATTTATTGACACATACGGCCTCATCCAACGGCGCCCATCGTCTCCCGCCGAAACGGCTCCTCGTGCCCAGCGGCTCCGATCATTCCACGTGTCAGCCCAGCGCTGGGCCGCGTCCCATCAGACATAGCAGACCTGCACACGTTGCATCAGCTAATCGACGCTCGACACGTAGACCGTCGCTTCGACTGCAGAGTGCACGAACCGGGGCACCTCCTTTAAATGCAAAGGTTTCACCTTGATTCGCTAGCGGAAAAGAAAACCGACGGCCCGAGGGTTCGCCCCGACAAAACCATAAAAGATATCTCACCTCGGGAAGCCCAGCAGTCCACTCCTGACCCGACTACTAGCTGGTCGGGACAAGAGTGGGGGGATAATGATGGTGCTCGATATTGGCAATCCCCAAGATCATGACACGTGGCAGGCGGCGTGTCCCAGAACTCAGAAGAAAGGGCCCGCAGGGGCCGATCAGGCCACCCCGTGCCCGATCGGCAAGCACATGCTGGCCCCCCTCGGGGCCCCTGCAAATTGGCCTCCTCGACCTCTCAGCTCGCCCCCGAGCTACCACATGACCAAGACTCTTCGGCCTCCTTTCTCGTCCCCGAGCTCCCGCCGAGGACGTCTTCCTCGGCCCTCCGACCTACTCCCAAGCATAACCGCCGCTCCGCAAATCTCGCCACGCGCAGATTCTCCGCCAGCAGCGTCCTACGTTCCATGCCATCACGATCCCCATTAATGGGCAATCCGCTCTTTACGCAGGCGTGATGTCGGGAGCGTAACTGTCGGCGAGATTCTCGCGCCTGCTGCTGCGTGCTACCGCCGTTATATAAACCCCCATCACAGAGGGGTCAAGTAAGTCATTTTTGATATACTTTTATGCCGTTACTCTGCTCGGATCTCATCACTAACTTGAGCGTCGGAGGGTTCTTGGTGGTACCAAACCACCCCGGGACTTCTTTGCAGGTACTCGGCAACAATCTCCTCACCTCATCTCTTACTCCCAAAACCCATTGAGACCCACACGCAACGAAGGATAATCAGCTAAGTTCACCGCGAGATCAACGGAAGACAACATCTGACGGAGGCCCGAAAAGGAGCTCAATCACTAAATGATACCAAACTTTTAAGATCATCATATGACTATTACGAGGACACATCATAAAAAATTCAACAAATCAACTACTTTTACCTAATAAGCTAAATCTCGTCTATTATTTGTTGCAAATCGATCTAAACCCGTATTGTTGTGGGCATCAACCTTGATAGTTGATTTGATCTTCTAATAGCATGAGCTTGGGTTATCATCCTTAATTTGGCTGAATTTGGGACCATTACGACTAAAATCTTCTTGTAACCGAATGCAACATGATTACGCTCATTACGATGTACAGTCTTCTTTGTGTCAAAATTTAGCACGTCTAGTTGCAATGGTTATGACATAAAATCATCCTTATGACCAAATCTAGCATCTCTAGTTGGGACGGCTATGACATAAAATTATCCTTGTGACGAAATGCAGCGCGTCTATTTCGGATCTAACGCATGTATGATGAATTTCTTCTTTTCTTAAAGAATAAAAACCCTTGCCGTGATGCCTGCTAACAAGCTGATTAAGTGGTGATAAATGTCATACGAGATATACACAAGAGGTGTTATATGAAAACCAAGTGATCACAGATCGAGATTCTCTACCCAGTGTTTTCCCTATACGAATCTTCATATTTGGATTTCTCTGGTCAAGTTACACGACCGTGAACGATATACACAAGCATTGTTATATGAAGACCAAGTGAACACAGATCGGGATTCTCTATCCAGCTTTTCCCCATGCAAATCTTCATATTTAGAGTTCTTTGGTCAAGTTACACAACCATAAACCCCAATGATGCTCCCTTATATATAAACAGACCCAAAAGAATAGGACGGACTCGGGACTTCAAGCCATGTGTAAATGTCACGACCCGAAAGTACGAAACGTGACTGGCACTTAAACTACGAAACGTCTCGAGACGTACGTAATCTAAGTAAGCCGAAACCCAGAAATCCAAACAAAGAAAAGTAGTAGAGTGAAGGAAAAACCAATTTAAATCAAGTAGTTTGCAACATACGCCGAAATATGCATTTTAAAATCACAAGTCTTTTCTAAAAATTTCGGCAGAGTTTCCTTTGTAAAAACTGACCCCAAACGGGTACAAAACCTGATAAAGCATATATAATGAATAAAGGCATCCCCAAGCGGGAGCTAGCTCTTCGTCAATCGACGGTCACTACCATGCAAGCAATATAATATACAACGCCGAAGGGCGAGGATCACAACAGAAAAGGAAACTCAAAACAGCAAGAAATCCATAGAAATACAACACGCAACTCTAAGGTCGAAAGAATAAACATCACTGGTCTCTATCTGAAATAAATACATGTTTGGTTGATGGAGCTTCTAGATACAACAGTATAATAATATACAAAGTATAATGATGGTCACGATGCAAGTGAACCCACCTACCAAGCAAATCAACCGGAAATGGAAGTAGTGGCAGCAAAGCCGTAATGAAACCTGTACGGCAAAACCTGCAAGAAACTGTGGCACAACAGGGGTGAGTTGCTAACTCGTGAGTAGAAAACATCTACGAGCAGAAACCGTATGAATAACGCAATCCTAGGTCATACGATCACTATATACATAATCCTCAAAATGACAAGTCTGGAGCATGAAAAGGGGGCAAGGGTAAATATCTAACCCAAGTGTAATCCCATGTGCTCGTGTCAGTGCCTCAGGAAGCAATATATCATATGGATGAGGTATGAATGCATGAAAACAGAATACATGTAAATGAAGAAACTGCTTTCATAACTTAGTGAGATTTCTGTACTTTTAAAACGAGGTATCATAATGAAATCAGCATAAACAGTGTCTAGCATCGATACAAAACATAAATCCAAATATCTCAATATCTCAGGCCCCGGCTATCCGGACTGGCCTGTATCATTAAATCTCAGTACCTCAATATCTCAAAATCTCAATGTCTCAATCTCACTATCTAGGGCGTCGTGAGTCCAGATCGGCCCCTAACATCCAATCACAAGACCACGACGGTATCCTCCGGATATCCGACGCGTCAGATAAAATCACCGGTAGGTAGTCTTCCCCTGCCAGGCTCATCGTCTACTACTCGATCTTCTTGCCCCGGGGTACCTTACCGGGTCCACCATGTACCCGAGACGGTTCATCCAACTCCTCGAATCGGGTCTCGAAATCCAACAGCAAACTCATGGTGGACGACTCATACATCATGGGAAAACCGCACTTTTCATTTTTAAAGAGAGAGAGAGAAGAAGTTTATATATGTTCTTGCGGTTTTCCCCCAAATCCAGGAAATCTTATGAAAATCCGAATCCAAATCATCAATAGCACGTAAAACAGTGAATATAGACATAAAAATTCATGAATGCGGCATAACAGTGAATAACAATATGCATGAAGTAGCAAGTAATAACTGCAATGTCTAAACTGGCCTACAAGGCAAGTACACTAATATCATGTCGAAACTATTAGCTAACAAGCTATGTCGATGTAATAGTATTTTCTAAAGTGTACGTGACATGGCAATTACCGATGATGATGTGTGTGAGCGGGCAAGTAAGTGTACGTGGAGCATATGCATCATCGGTAATAGTGCTGGTGTCCTAACAGCATGATATCAATAATAGTATATGAATCACAAAATAAGTATGCGATGCGGAGCGAACAGCAATAATGAGCGGGAGCTGAATACTAGACACAACGATAACTAATCTGCATTTAATACAAATATAAATCATACAGTAGTGCCTTTTGAAATAATACGAATCGCAGTGTTTTGAAAATAAGGGCTACGGTGTTTTTAAGAAAAGATACCTTCTTTGAAATATCCGTAAAATCCCTTGACCTGTCTTTTAAAATACCAACGATTCATTAGTTTTTGAAATAGGTAGGAATCGAATCTAGTCTAACAACTACACTAACTATAGGGCTGAGCTAACAGGCTAACTGAAGGTAAGGAAACCGCCTAACATCTGAGTCGATACATACATACATATATATATATATATATATTAGTCGGTGATCCCGCCTCAATGGTATCACATCCGATACAATATCTATAATCAGACATCCCCAAGTCAAGAGTGCGGATCTATCATCAATATATAGCTCGTACGTAAATCCGTCGTACGGCATCCCAAATCTGGGTATGGGTCAATATCACATTCATCGCATTATTCATCTGGTATCCTCTTTATCAAAGATCATAATCCGGGGTACAGATCTACATCTAGTACAATATTGATACCACCTAAGTATGCATGCACGTGTGGGAAACACTACGTCAAGGGACCCGCTACAACGTCATGTCGTATCTCAAATACGAACCCTGCCATATCACCGATATCACGGCCTCAAATCAAATCTCATCGACTCATCTCAATCCCAAGTACTATCCTCAAATCCAGTATATGATCACATAGTCCCATACCCATGTGAACACATAAATATATAATCCCATATACGCACATGTAAAAGAAAGAATTTATGCAAGTATGTGCGTGCGTGTGTGTGTAGGTGCAACCACTACTCTAGGGTTTCGCAACTAACACTAAACCAATCCAAGAACACCCAAGTCATCAATCAACTCAAACAACATATAATAAATATATGTGTATATACGTATTTGTATACATCACCACGAACTGCAGGGGTGCTATACGCCATCCATCCAACTTCTCCCCGTAGATATAAATCTACTCACCTTGCTTCTTGTATGCCGATGCCGCCATCTTCATCTTCAACGCCTCGTCATCACGTAGGGTACCTACAAAGATAACACAATCGCAAAAGAACATGAAAATCATATCGGAAAACCAAAACGGCACACGCTACTCTCATAGGTAAAAACCTATAGTCTCGCATGCAAACACGACCAATAACCCTTTGCTGTTGACGTTCAAACGCCACCCGACAGAAACGAATCATCAAATACCAAAATCCATGCTAAAACAAGTCGTAAACCATGCGCCAACACAAGAAAATTACCCCAGATTCTACCCTATGTGGAATCAGTCAAAATTGCATATGCCAAGGGTCTAGTTTATAGGGTATGAGGCTACAGAACCAACACGGATCCCAGAACCCATGCTCTGGCCGCAAATTGCGGCCAGAAAGGATTAATTAGCGGCCTGAAGGAGAGGGTAGGGGCTAGGGCTTTGGGTGGTGGTTCCTAGTTGCCTGCACATCTCACTGTCAAACCAAAATAATTTAAGGAGTCTCGGGATGATAGCAGATTTCTAAAAACACTCACAGAATTACAATTTTTCCCGATATCTTTTTTCTAAATCCGTATTCCGGGTTCTAGTTTCTGGTTTAGTCCAATGTAACATCACAACACGGGTTGTAGTCCCTAATTACACCTCAATTCACCTTTGATTTCAATTCAAACCCTAAACCCTAACTTGAAATTTCCAAAGTTCATCAAACCACACAATATCGACATGAAACAAGCATAGATGCATAAGGAATTGAAATACTACTCTAAGGGTGCAGAAATTACCTCTTTTGGCAACACAAGAATTTTCTTGAGTTGCTCAAAGTCCTCAAAATCCACTCTTTCTAGGTCCAAAGTGTTCCTCTCGAGCTTGTGAACAATTTTTGTGAAGTGAGAATAGGGTTTTGGAGTTGTATCCATGGTGTTTTTAGGGGATTGAAGAGGGGGAGTGAGTGAGGAGCAGGAGCAGCAGCAGCTTATGGGAGGAGGGGAGAGAAGATGAGAAGAAGAAATGAGGGGGATAGCTCACAACAAAAGGGTTGACCTACTCTTTCTCTCTCTTAATCATTCTTTCACTTTTCCTTTTCTTTTCTTTTCCTTTCATTTCCTTCTCCTTACAATAGTAAACCCAAAACAAACCATGCACCCAAAACATGTAGAAAATGTAACAAGTGTGGAAAAATGATATGTGCATGTTTTGCACAAAAATGCTAAAAATCCGATTAGCGATTTTTGATCGCGATTAGCACTAAATTAGCGTATAATTAATCATAAAAACTTTAAAATGGCATAATTCTATAAAATACCCTATTTTAGAATTTCCCATAATTTTTCCATAATTTTTCCCATTTATCGGTATTTAATTATACCGCAATATTAAAATATTCAGAAAGAAATTAATATTAAATTATAAAAATTCCCAAAAAATAATATTTTATTTTTTTCTGAAATGTTACAATCTTCCCCCCTTAAAAAAATTCGGTCCCCGAATTTAAATTTAAACCCCCAAACTCTAAAACATTTCAAATGCAAGTCTATGTCGTCTGGGCTCCGGAATCATCAATACATAAAACGCATCATAGTGCAATACATGCGCATGAGTAATGAGCAGATAACTCAAAATCGAAACTCCGTCAAGCATCCCGCAATCATCGGAGTCATGGTAAAGACACGAATGCCAAAACTAAAGCAAGACCAATATGATATAAATCAGAGCTATACACGTAAATATCAAATCTATACATGTAAATATCTGAAGGATTTACATGCCAAATCTCTTAAAGTCGCTGTGCAATGCACATAACACTGCACAGCGGCGGACGTCAATCATAAGAAAATAACCATATACATATATATCTTTCGTTTAATATGTACGTTCCGCCGTTTTGAAAACAATTTAGAAGGGTTTCCTTGTTTTAAACGTTTCGTGTCATATCAGACACGTAGGTAAATACTGAGACTATAGCTCCCATTTTGGAAATCCCTTCAATAACTATCAATACATGCAAAATATATTCAGGTACTGTCCTCTGGCTAGTCCTGCTCAGTACAAAAACACATAGCAAATATCATAAAAATGTACCGCTCCATAAGAAATCAATCCCAAAATATGCATATGAATACTACGTGCGTCTGGTGTGCACGGAAATCAAAATCCATATATGTTCCATACATGTGCACAGAAACAACATTCAGGTGCAACGGGTGTGCACGAAACATCTGTCATAGGCAACGTGTGTGCCTGACAGCAAAAACAGGTGCATCTGATATGCACGAAAAATCCCGATTTAGTGCATCTGGTGTGCACCAAAATCGTATCTCAAAACATGCGCTCATCACGCGCGAAAATCCAAATCCAATGCACGGAGTGCAAGAAATCAATATCAATATCAGAATCGAAGTCAACGGTATACAATACGGCTCAATCAAAAGCAGGTATACCGCGGTGTATAATCTTACAACCATGTGCATCAGCGTGCACAAATCAAATCAAAGACACTAAAAGTGCATGAAAACTATGCTGGAAGCATAAATCAAATCATAGGCATGAAATCACAATCAATACCTCAAGCGTAATGACTATGCGCAAGAATATAAATACCCCGTAGGTGCAACCATGGTGCATAAAAAAAACAAATATCATGAAACTCAGCCATCAAAACCAAATCATGCGAATAAATCGCCCAAAATACCGAAATCCAAAGTGACGGATACGTGATAATCGAATCACAAAATCACAAATCGTAAATACTGTCGTCGATATTCCCTCCTTTGCAGTCGAGAAGGTTTCAGTGCATCCAATGCTAGCAGCGCAAGATATCTACTTGCCTCTTGCTCATGTCCGGCGTCCTCTGTCTCTGGGTCCTTATCTTCTCTGTAGATTACAAATCTCGCAATCCATCGGCTCATCGGCCCTGTCAGGTGTGCTAACGGGGACGATTCCGTTCTGGCACTTTTTTGGTTATTTCTCGGTCGATCCTCACGACCACTCGTAAAGCAGCACGTCACTGGCGCCGACCTCTGGTCCTCTGAATGCACATCACACTTCTGCTCTTGGTGCGAATCTTATTGCAGCAGTGTCCTGAAAGGAATCCTGCTCAAGGTCTCTTCCGATCTTGTCTAAGCCGAACTGTATGGAGGCTGGTACTCTTGCATAATCTTTCCTCACTCTCTGGACATCTGCGTTCTCAGTACAGCATTTACTCGGAAGCTGGTCACATCCCAACGCCTCTGTAGACATATTGCATCTCTGATATCAGCGGAGTGGAACGTCATCTCGTCGAAATCCCTTGCGAACTCTTTACTTCACTCTGCTCCAATGTCGACTGATTCGGACTCGTCTTGTCGTGGCTGCATGGACTTAGCTCCAATGGCTATCCTCATATCTGGAGTCTCCCAAGAAGTGCATCTCACCACCTAGCATCCGAATGAAGTAGAACCATCCGATCGATTCATCAAAACCTCATAATCCCCCAAGAGCTCAACATTTTGGGTACAGTTTAATAGTATCGAGTACATACCACAGTATCGGTGGTCCAGCCATAGAAGGGCAAACCCAAGCCTCACTAATGGCGCCGCGGAACTGCCGCAAACCCTAAGGTTCAAAGGCTTTCACGCAGTCATTATGTCGAGTTAGGGTTTCATTCTTCTAGAGGGTCCATAGAATTGCCTACATGTCCTTCCGAATACTTTAAACTTGGAATAATAGGTTTCTGACATTCGATCGTCTCTGTCGACTCTCAATGTATCCGCGCGAAGTCGTCTCTAGCTGGAATCAATCTATCTGATGACCTCGCATCGGGGTAGGCGAACGAACTACATGTCCTAGTCAATCATCCTCGGTGACTAGCGACCTTCTATCAACTCTTAGTACAACTCGTACTGCAATAGCTCCAACATCTAGGGCGATATCTCGTCGTTCGCAGCAACAACTGGCTCACTCGTCGGCACGCTGAACCATACCTCAATCATCATGAATAAGCAATACATCAACGGTCATCAAAATCTGGTTGGCCTCTGTCAGTGGCCCAAACCTCTGGTGCTGATCTGCACGCCCGAGTAATCTCATACAGCGATCCATCAAACGCTCGTGGCGCAAAAACACCATAAAAGACACATCTCTGCAATCGTGTATCGCCGGAATTACGCCCTGATCAGTCCTCGTTCGTGACGAGCTCGTGCTGACCACAACTCTAGTCGTAGCTCTCCCTGCCCATAATCATGGCAGCTGTTGAATATAGTGCCCTCTAAGTCAATTATTGGATCGCAGATACGTGATTGCAATGATTGAGGGAGGACCTATACCGATATGAAAGTCTTGCTCGAGATGATGGTATGCTATCTGGTTTGACTTTATCATCGTTTACATGCTTTAGTTCTCTATTGCATGTTGATAGAGCCCATAGGATTCTTGCTTGACTGCCAGCAGTATGATGACGATCATATACGTGGGAGCTGGGGTCTGTAAGCACATCCTTAAAGTGTCCCTAGTCGTAGGAGTTTCGAGACAGGGCATCGATACTCCAGAGTAGACTAGTGTATACAGTCGAGACCCCGACGAGGGGCGATGGCCGGTCTCACAAGCCATTGGTGTCAGTAAGTTCACCTAAGATGTATACAGGTGCTCATTGAGTACACCGGATAGGACTCGCCGGGAACATGCTAGTTGGTATTATATATATCGTCAGATAGCAGTTCCCTGGTGACATGTGTACAGGTTAGTTTGTCGACCTGAGATCGTCATTTGTCTCGTGTGAGTTCCCACTGTGCTTTGATTACTACCCTACCACGCTCAAAGGAGACGTGCAAACAGGTTTTAGTTGGGTACAGTCCCGAGCCACATGGAGGCAGTGAGCGGATCGTCGGGGATTCGTCTCTCCCGGTATTGGGGGTTGATGTCGCACAGTGCACGGGTGGCCATCACTAGAAATCCTCGGCCGAGGTAGTGGAGAATTACTGATGTGGATCAGTAGTTTCTCAGGTGGTGATGGGCTTCAAACCGACACGAATTATCGCGTTATTAGGGGTCTGACTTTATCCACCCCCCTAGACTCGATATGCGATACTCTTTAGACGAACGGACCGGACTGTACGGATATTGTTACTGTCAGGCTCAGTAGGGTTTAAGGATGAGTTCGCTCGTCAGCTTCTCTTCCAATCAATACATAGGCAAACGTTACGTACAGCTTGTACCTCTGACGTGCTAATGGTTATACCCAGTGCCAGTGTGTTGATAAGTCATTAGAGTCCCCACAGACAGTTTCCCAAGTTCGGGCAAAACGTTGTAGAGGCCGTATGCTTTTATAGCAGGGTTCGGAAATTGCACGTGCGTTTACACACGTGTCATATTTCGGGCAGATAATACTGGTGGGTTTTGGTTTAAGCCGGATCCGAGTATTATACTGTGTAGATATAATATCATTGTCTCAGTTGCATTTGTATTCGGTCGTAATACAAATGCGGGTATGTTTATACTGTTACGGGGTTATCTTGAAATTCGTTTCGGGATTGCTTTTGGAAGTTGCCAATTTCCAATTTTCTATCTCCCGTATTTAACATTAGGTTAAATGCGGATTTATCTTTTCTTCTTGAGGGTGAGTCATGAGGTGAGTCATGAGTGGAAGCTTCTTGATATGGTGACTAGGATTAGTGACTCATGGATGCATTAAATGCTTTAGTGACTAGGTTAATGTTCATTGGTTTGCATTTAATGTTTTGTGTGACTCATTCTTTTCATTAAGTGAGATGATAAGATCTTTCACCTTGTGGTCACCTCCCCCTCTCCTACACTCACCACCTCCTCTATATTTGGCCGGCCCCTCCCCTCTTGCCATTAGGGTATAGTTCATTTTGGAAAAAAAGATATAGTTTTGGTGTATGGAAATTAGATAGCCTCATTTCTCATTTCACCCGATCCAAAAAGCAACTTCATTAACCGTTCGTCTATAACTTTGGACGAAGTGAGACAAAGTGTTCTACTCATTCTTTACATCAATCTTGGTCATCTCTTTTAGCCAACTTGATGATCGAGTTGCCTCGGTTCAGAGGCGGGAGCCCATTTAAAGATCCGTCGACGTGGTGCCACCTGGACGAGAAGACTGGAGATTCAGGAGATCGGAATAGCCGCAACAAAGCGTGGGATGATGGTTGAAGACCGAAGGACTCGGATCGTTCGGTATAACATTTCTACCCACTTTGTAGTTTGTTAGTTTAGCTTTAATGGCAGATCCGGGTTATAGTATACGATAGCGCCAGTTGTAAAAGTTTTTGTTCCGCATTTGGCGTCTGTTAGACGGCCGAGGCGCTACCGTGTACTTACAGTGGTATCAGAGCCTCACCATTAAGCTTTACTAATTTTTGCTAACGCGTTTAAAATATCGATCGAACGGATTTTCGAAAACCGCAAATTCCAAGTCTAAAGTTTCTGTCGATTTTAAAAGGGGTCTAAAAATAATTTTGACCATACCAGAAAATCAAGCAGGGTTTTTGAAGAAAACTGGAGAAAAACGACCAACTGCGTCGACCGTACTGCCGAGGAAACGCGGTCAAAGCCTGGCTTTGACAGCGGAACCACGACCGTCTTGGTGACTCAGTTGGCAATTTTTCTCCTGTTGTTTCTAAATTGGAAATTGTGGTTTTAGGTACTGTTCTTTTGGGCCCAGATTTTATTACTGTACACCAGATGTACGTGGGGCCCACTTCGGGAAGTTTTGTCGATCGAAATTTTAAACTTGTTAGTTTGTAGTATTTACATTATATCTCCGACCGGGAATGTCATTTGAGCGGTAAATTGTGTCTAATTGCAATAGCTCTTTTAGACGGATTTGCGAATGTGACATTCGCGTTGATGTTCTGTGTTGTGCTTTGATGTTGCTGATTTGTCGTGGTGGATAGCAGTGTGCAATGGTAGTGCAGTTTGAATTTATTTGTATATTTGATATTGCGGGGCGAGCGTCCAACATGTGGACTGCCGTCACTTCCGTTTGTATAATATTCTTTTGGGGCACGACCGGGCTGAGGTCGATGTACCCGTTGTACATATTTTTATTTCTGTACTAGGTTTACCCCGCGACGGAGTGCACGGATAGCCGGGTTCTGGAGGGCAACGGGTCCGTATCTCATGGCTTTGAGAGGCAGAGGGGCCTCACTCTAGAATTGGCAGACTATTCGCCGCACTCGTAGGGGGTACAGGTTGACCCAAGGAGGGGTGCTCAAGTTACCGGATTCCCTGAAGTGCCGGGTGGTCCATTCATTTTGCTGTAGGGAGCTGCCTCGCTTCACGTTTTGGCGGGTAACTTGCCGCACCCGTAGGGGTCTAGGTTTCATTGCATAGGTTATCCACACGACCAGGGGAAAGTCGGGTTTCAGTAGCGGCTCTGTGAAACCCGGGGATCCCAGATTATCTGTATTGTTCTGTGATGCTTATTACTTTTCTGTAATGCTGCATATTATCACGCCTGGAGCGATTATTGTATATTGATATATATACTATTAGATGTTGTATATGTTTTATACCCACGCTAGTCCAGCCCCCGCTCTGTCGTTAGTTAAGTAACCTAACGGGTGATGACGGGACCCAGTGACGAATGCGGATGGCATATACGTACATTTTATTTTCGTTCTTTTCTGGTGTGATTGTTAGATGGGACTGCGTTGATTCTGATCAATGCAAAGGAAAACAAACCTATATTTGATGTTGTTGGAACAAATTTTAAAAGGTGTTATTACAAAGATGTTTCCTTTTGCTTTGCATCGCGGTATTTAGTTGGAATATCCTGCACCTCATTCGACGAGGCAAGGGCCGAGATCTCTTCACCGGGAGTGACCCCTTGGGCAGAAGTTTACGTCAGGGTAATAACTTCAATATAGTCGATTACAAGCTGCTTTGCATCGCGGTATTCAGTTGGAATATCCTGCACCTCATTCCATGAGGAAAGAGCCGAGATCCCTTCACCGGGAGTGACCTCTTTAGCAAAAGGTTTTCGTCACTATATTTTTATAAAAAGCTATCAGGTTCCTTCAACGAGATCAAGTTCATTACGTTAAAGGTTTTTCGCCAAAAACCAGCCGTAGCCCTCCGTCATTTCTTATGGATAGTCAGTAGTATTCAAGCTATGTTTGTTGGACAAAGTCAAGGCATAGTGTTTGGTAGTTGCTGAATATTCATCTGTTGCATAGATAGATGCGTTGGTTTGGGACAGTCGTATTACCTTGTTGGCCAAAGTCAAGGGTATGTACGGGTGGGTTCAAATTAATCTGGATAATGATGGGTAGAACTTGACATTTGACTTATGATTTGTTGGCCAAAATCAAGGTCATAAGAGCATGAGGTAAAAATAAATATCGGGAGTTTCTAAAGAAACTGAAACTTGCCAAGTATGCGCATACCTTTTAGAGTATGATAACATGAGTGGATTCCTTCACGTTATCATGCGATGATAGTTGGATCCCGATTCCCACTGATGAGTTAGTTTACTCTTCGGGTGATCCCGATTGATTCTTCTTTCAGGTTTGGAGGAGAATTTGACGGAACAGTGGGAGGTTTCCTGATTAGATAAATTGATAACCATTCTGATCTAGGTTAGAGTGCACACAGAGTGTTACTTTTCTCTCTCTTTTTGGCAGCGACCTTTGACCGACCCTAGACTATGACTCAGTGACCAAGTTGACCGAACCTTATTAAAATACTGGCTTTTTGGATTGTCCGAGTTGCATAAGTCATTGCCGCTCCTTCTTTACCCTTTGTATTTCTCAGAACACCCCGTATTACTATGGACATCCACTTCCATTGTATAGATCCATCGTATGGTTATATACGAACTCGAAAGGACTTCTTCGAGGATGGATTCAGGTTCAGGAGAAATATAATTAGTTATTATCCAGTTGTCTTTTATTATCACCTTCTCTCAGGTTGCGAGGGCTCCTTAGTTTAGGAAAGTACACCTATTACACTTATTGGATAGTCTTATTCCAAACCATAGGCAGGTGCCGAAAGGTAAGGAATGAAAAAAACCAATTAGCCTAAGTAGGGTGTACAGAAGGTAATAACTAAAGACAAAATAAAGGGATTAGAAAGAGGGCAAAGTAAATTGCGACTGTTATCATTCACGACCGAAACACGTACTTCATCGCCACTCCTATTTCACCTTTGTTTTTTTTTCCCAGTTCGGGAGAAATAGAATAAGATATTATTCAGTTGTCTTTTATCATCACCTTCTCTCAAGTTGCGAGTACTCCTTGGTTTAGGAGGGTACACTTATTATGCTTACTGGATAGTCTTCTTTCAAAGCATAGGCTGGTGCCGAACGGTAGGGAAGGAAGAAAACCATTTAGCCTAACGATGGTGTAAAGAAGGTATTGAATAAAGACAAATAAAGGGATTTGGTAAGATGGCAAAGAAATATACGGTTAAAGTCATGAATTGGATTATGGAAGTGGCATTACTAGGAATACCAGAATACCCCTATGAAACATTTTCATGTTTCAGTATATTGTTAATGGGAAACTGATTTCCCGATTAGATACTTACTCTAGGGTATGTATTTACCAGGTTTCATTCTCATATCTGTATGGTTTTATAGATGATGAGTGGGAGTAGATTATTGGGAATAAAGGTGATCATCCTCATTATATCGGAATTCGTTATAATTGGTGATATTTGAGGAAGTCGCCTGAGTTTTTGCCGGACGGCATGATATTTGGTTTTGAATATCCGTTGTTGAGCACCAATTTCAAAATGATATATCTGTACGTTTATTTTTATAAAGTGAGATATAACTTTTTGAAATTATGTCCGTGACATTTACCTATATCAGTTGACGATTGGGTAAGGAGCATTAAACAACGGAGTAGTTCTTAAACCATACGTACAGTTTTCAACCTACGACGCATAGGTTTTGAGTTATTCAACTCAGCGGACTTATACAGAGTATTGTATGTTGTCCAGTGTCCGTCAGGACAAAGGGGTAGGTTCTCGTACTATATTCTGTTTACTTATGACTTCTCTAGTTTTTAGACAAGTGTTTCGTAGAAATACAATGTCTAAGTTTTGAGAAGTTGTGGGTATAAGAATAAAGTAGAGAACAAGGTATCGCAAGTATCGGGATTCTTCAAAGAGATCGAAGATGTAGATTCTTATGATTGGTATTCAGTTGATAGTAATGGTTTGGAGAAACTAGTTTCTTTTTCAGGTTACCCAGATATGGATGTATTCCTAAGTTGAGTAATACCGATTAGTCTCTCACTATTAAGTTGATATGCACTAGAGACAGCTGCATGATTTGAATATGGTTCCAATTAAATAAGTGCCAATGTTTCTATATTGGATATAGAATGGTTAATATCTTAACGATGTTAAGGTACGGTGAGTTGTCCAGCTTATGCTTAAAACCAGACACTGGATAACTCAAGGCACGTTTCTGTAATGGCAGTTTGTGGGTTGACCCTGGCTTTGACGAGGGTTGATTTTCTACCATCTGCAAGATCAATAGTGATATTGTTCTTGACTCGCCACATTTTTAGTAAAATGGATTTTTTTCAGAAAACAGTAGTGGGAGTATGGTAGAACTGGAAGTGATTCCAGAACCGCAAACGATTACGAAAAATTTAATAGGACCTATATATTCAATAAGGTTTGACATTCCATTAGCCACTCCGCAGATATAGTGGATAACCTCAGACGCCCGAGAGGTACTCAGGTAGCCTCAAGGACGGTGACAGGGAGGTTCTTGTTTACCCAGACTTGACACTACTGTTGTTCCCGACTATGAGACCCGGCAGGAGGATAAGTATAGCGTCGTTCTAAACTAGCTTTAGAAGTATACGTATATATATTATTCTGCCAGAGGGTTGTCGTAATCAGTGGGAGCAGCGGAAGCATAGTAGGAAAGTAGCTTATGTCTATTTATAGACTTGAGCAGATAAAGCGGAGATAGATCATCTAATTTTGATGTGACAGTCATGGCTTTGACTTCATCAGAATAAGGGATGGATCTGTTGAGAAGGTAGTAGGATGTGATGTCCTGGTATTTGGATGACATACACAAAATAGGAAGTAAAATTCCTATACTACGATCGATTATACTGTGGTTGTCACACAGTTGTTTCTCCGAAGAGGATATGGATATAATTTCAGACATTCTGGTTACTCGATCTATGGTTTTAGATCTAGAATTGGGTAGTTTCCCAATTTGGGTACTTTGACAGTATTCTAATGGTATTTTAGAATAGATGACTACTGGCATGGTAGTGTACCTGCAGATGATGGAGTCACCCTCTCTAAAGATGTCTTACAGACTAAAGGGGAGAGGGATGTGCATGATTGGCAGATCACTTGCTTAGGCAATTGAGTCAATCGTGAGATGTCAAGTACCACACCAGATGTTGTTTTTGCACTAGATGCAATAAGTTTGTATTAATCCAATCCTGGAGAAACATAAGGAAGCAGTTTTAGAACATAAGTGCATGTTCTACGGATTTGAAGACGGCAGCCTCCTTCGGGAGACGGTTATCATTCCAGGCTTCCAAGGTGACCTGGATGGCAGAGTGATTGTCAGAGTTATAGTTTTCCCTCTGACGAGGGACAGTATTATGGACAGGTGGTCCAAGAGAATACTGTAGGAGGCAAGGTGCGCGATACTGATTAGGTTCAGTTATCAATACAGTCTAAGAAGTTTGGATTAGTAGTTCATTTATGAACAAGGTCCCATCAGATATCCAGACATATTCTAAGACATGTATTACTCAATTCGGGAGATAGTTTTCTCCGCGAACTTGAGATTAAGAGAGATATAGAAGGAAACATCAGGGCGGATTCACTCACTGAGGCTAAAAGTATGCGACATCGCAATAATAGCCTTAAGTGCAAGTGGAAGATTGTTGGATATAGTGCCCTCTAAGTCAATTATTGGATCGCAGATACGTGATTGTAATGATTGAGGGAGGACCTATACCGATATGAAATTCTTGCTCGAGATGATAGTATGCTATCTGGTTTGACTTTATCATCGTTTACATGCTTTAGTTCTCTATTGCATGTTGATAGAGCCCATAGGATTCTTGCTTGACTGCCAGCAGTATGATGGCGATCATATACGTAGGAGCTGGGGTCTGTAAGCACATCCTTAAAGTGTCCCTAGTCGTAGGAGTTTCGAGACAGGGCATCGATACTCCAGATAGACTAATGTATACAGTCGAGACCCCGACGAGGGGCAATGGCCGGTCTCATAAGCCATTGGTGTCAGTTAGTTCACCTAAGATGTATACAGGTGCTCATTGAGTACACCGGACAGGAATCGCCGGGAACATGCTAGTTGGTATTATATATATCGTCAGATAGCAGTTCCCTGGTGACATGTGTTCAGGTTAGTTTGTCGACCTGAGATCGTCATTTGTCTCGTGTGAGTTCCCACTGTGCTTTGATTACTATCCTACCACGCTCAAAGGAGACGTGCAAACAGGTTTTAGTTGGGTACAGTCCCGAGCCACATGGAGGCAGTGAGCGGATCGTCGGGGATTCGTCTCTCCCGGTATTGAGAGTTGATGTCGCATAGTGCACGGGTGGCCATCACTAGAAATTCTCGGCCGAGGTAGTGGAGAATTACTGATTTGGATCAGTAGTTTCTCAGGTGGTGATGGGCTTCATACCGACACGAATTATCGCGTTATTAGGGGTCTGACTTTATCTACCCCCCTAGACTCGATATGCGATACTCTTTAGACGAACGGACCGGACTGTACGGATATTGTCACTGTCAGGCTGAGTAGGGTTTAAGGTTGAGTTCGCTCGTCAGCTTCCCATCCAATCAATACATAGGCAAACGTTACGTACAGCTTGTACCTCTGACGTGCAAGTGGTTATACCCAGTGCCAGTGTGTTGATGAGTCATTAGAGTCCCCCACAGACAGTTTCCCAAGTTCGGGCGAAACGTTGTAGAGGCGGTATGGTTTTATGGCAGGGTTCGGAAATTGCACGTGCGTTTACGCACGTGTCATATTTCGGGCAGATAATACTGGTGGGCTTTGGTTTAAGCCGGATCCGAGTATTATACTGTGTAGATATAATATCTTTGTCTCAGTTGCATTTGTATTCGGTCGTAATACAAATGCGGGTATGTTTATACTGTTACGGGGTTATCCTGAAATTCGTTTCGGGATTTCTTTTGGAAGTTGCCAGTTTCCAGTTTTCTATCTCCCGTATTTAACATTCGGTTAAATGCGGATTTATCTTTTCTTCTTGAGGGTGAGTCATGAGGTGAGTCATGAGTGGAAGCTTCTTGATATGGTGACTAGGATTAGTGACTCATGGATGCATTAAATGCTTTAGTGGCTAGGTTAATGTTCATTGGTTTGCATTTAATGTTTTGTGTGACTCATTCTTTTCATTAAGTGAGATGATAAGATCTTTCACCTTGTGGTCACCTCCCCCTCTCCTACACTCACCCCCTCCTCTATATTTGGCCGGCCCCTCCCCTCTTGCCATTAGGGTATGGTTCATTTTGAAAAAAAAGATATAGTTTTGGTGTATGGAAATTAGATAGCCTCATTTCTCATTTCACCCGATCCAAAAGGAAACTTCATTAACCGTTCGTCCATAGCTTTGGACGAAATGAGACAAAGTGTTCTACTCATTCTCTACATCAATCTTGGTCATCTCTTTTAGCAAACTTGATGATCGAGTTGCCTCGGTTCAGAGGCGGGAGCCCGTTTAAAGATCCGTCGACGTAGTGCCACCTGGACGAGAAGACTGGAGATTCAGGAGATCGGAGCAGCCGCAACAAAGCGTGGGATGATGGTTGAAGACCGAAGGACTTGGATCGTTCGGTATAATATTTCTACCCACTTTGTAGTTTGTTAGTTTAGCTTTAATGGCAGATCTGGGTTATAGTATACGATAGCGCCAGTTGTAAAAGTTTTTGTTCCGCATTTGGTGTCAATTAGACGGCCGGGGCGCTACCGTGTACTTACAGCAGCAAAACCATAACTGGTACCGATGAGGCTAGATCATGAATGAATATAATACTGAACAAAAAAATGTACATCCTAAGGCTTCTTAAGTGGAGTAGTGTATCGTAAATATGCCGCGGAACATACGTACGGTACGTCACTCTACTCAAGCTACCTTCTCCATCAACCAAGGGTCATCCTACACTCCGAAGGTAAAACCTAACGCTCCGATACCAACTTTATCACGATCAGAAAGTACGGAACGTGACCGGCACTTAAACTACGAAACGTCTCGAGGCGTACGTAATCTAAGTAAGCCGAAACCCAGAAATCCAAACCAAGAAAAGTAGTAGAGTGAAGGAAAAACCAATTTAAATCAAGTAGTTTGCAACATACGCCGAAATATGCATTTTAAAATCACAAGTCTTTTCTAAAAATTTCGGCAGAGTTTCCTTTGTAAAAACTGACCCTAAATGGGTACAAAACCTGATAAAGCATATATAATGAATAAAGGCATTCACAAGCGGGAGCTAGCTCTTCGTCAATCGACGGTCACTACCATGCAAGCTGTCACGACCCGAAATTACGGAACGTGACTGGCACTTAGATTACGAGACGTCTAAAGGCATAACATAAACTAAGTCTGCCAAAGCCCAGAAAATCTAAACCAAAACCAAAGAGAGTGAAGGAAACCTTTCATGAAAAACGACTTGAAATCAATTTAGTTGCATTGAACCCCTTTTAAAAAAAACATCAAAAATTTCCGAAAATTTCGGCAGAGTCTCCTCTGCAACTATCCCCCAAAATGGGTACAACAAAATATATAAACCTGTAATCACAAAATGGCATCCCCAAGCTGGAGCTAGCTCTTCGCCCAAGGCGGATCACAATCACACGCAATATATATATGTAATATCAAGAAAAGAGCATAAAGAAAGCAAAATATAAGAAAACACAACGTCGACACATGCGAGCTCGACCAAAAGAAACCACATATACACAAATCTCTCAGTCTCATCACTAGGTCGCATATACACATAAGAAGTGGTAGATGGAGAATACTAGATACAAAAATAGTACAAAAAAAATGAATAAAGCACTCTCGCAACCCACCTACGAGCAATGTCGCGAGTCTGAGCAAAAGAAGTCACTAACAAGATAAGCCGCCGCTACTAGGCTGATGAGTCCGACCTGCAAGACACTGTGGCACAACGGGGGTGAGTTGCCAGCTCGTGAGTAGAATATAACATCTAGTAAGGCTATCGTAAGAATGCATGCAAATGTGTCACAGCATGTATGTCCAGATGTGATGTAATACCTCTAGTATGCATGCACATGTATGCAATGTCAATACTAAATCTTTAAGTGTTTTAAATGCTATGAGTTCTGTATTCTTAACTTTAGAAAAAAGAATATCTGTATAATAGCTAAATACCATCAAGAAATCATCTGAAACCCATGTCAAGCATCGACACCAAATATAAAAACACATCTGTCTCAATGTCTCACTGTATCAATGGCTCAATACATCGGTCTCCGTCAGTCCGGATCGGCCCATATCATCAAATCTCACGACAACGGTCGGAATCCTCCGGATATCCACCACGCCAGACATCACCAGTAGGTAGTCTTCCCCTGCCAGGCTCATCGTCTACTACTCGATCTTCTTGCCCCGGGGTACCATACCGGGCCCACCATGTACCCGAGACGGTTCATCCACACCTCGAATCGGATCTCGAAATCCAACAGAAAACATGAAAACTCATGGTGGACGACACATACATCACGAGAAAACCGCAACTTTATTTTAAAAAAATGATAATTATAAGCTTTTATTAAATTTTTGCGGTTTTCCCCAAAATCCAGAAATCGCAGCAATACTGAAATTCTCAAGAAAATCATAATACTCAACATGTTGTATATAATAAATGTCTATGATATCAAGGTATGCGATGCAATTTGTGGCTAGAAATCTATGTAAGTATGATGATGATGCGAGGTATATACATGCTATGCGATTTCGTATATCATGTATGATGCAATTGGTGACACTAAGCTAAACAGGTTCTATGGTGCTCGTGGCATGGCAATTACCAAAGGCGTGTGTGTCACATGAATAGTGCGCGTGCAACAGGAGCCAATGGTAATGGTGTTCAAGTCCTACGAAGTAATATCGCACATGTGTATATGAATATCCATGCAATCTAGCAGACGATTAGCTATAAGGGTATGAAATATGAATGAGGGGGGTTTAGCTAACTAACAATGCAAATCTTGCAAGAAATAAAGTAATCCTAACTAGGGGGCGTCTCGCGCCATCCAGACGATCCCCCATAGATGAATACATCTACTCACCTGAAAGCCCCGCTAATCCGATCCGACCACCGCCTTGCCTTTGCGCGCCGCGTCCGATATTTCCGCGACCGATCCTAGAATTGCATAACACACAATATAAGATTACAGATTTTTGAAATGATGCAACTCACACTATGAAAAGATCGACGCTCTCGAATTAATCACAACGTGCACTCAGTACGCGGAAAATACACGAAAATCGCTAAAACCTTAACTAAAATCGCCGTTTCGGGGCAATTGTCAAAACTAAAACCCGACTGGACAAAACTCCGCATTCACACACCCTAATAGTCGCATAATATGCTAATTATATCGCCTAAATAACACAATTAGATCACCTCCTAAAATTTTAGAAAAACTGGTAAGCAATTAGCATGCCGATTTCAAAGCAAACATCGCGAATTAACGATATCGTGATCGCAACATCGCACAAATATCCGACCTAATACACTAGATGGCCAGAATACTAACCTAATCACACTTATTCAACTTCAAACCCTAACTACAACATCACCTCTTTTCTTGAAATTTCAAAAACAAGAATTTATAACTAAAATTCACACTTGAACTATTAATTCTAGCAAATTAAGCAACTAGATTAGGATTTATACCTTACAAGAGTTGATTCCAAACTTGCACTAGCCTCCAAGACACCTCTTTTCTTCACTTTTCAAACAAATTAGGGTTAGGGGAGGGATGGATTTGGGTTTTGGTTTGAATTTGAGAAGGAAAAGTGTGTATTTTTTATGGAATTTGTTGATTTTTGCAAGAATTAAAGCAAGAGGAGTGAGGGGAAAAAAAGGAAGGGGGCAGCAGCAAGCTCGACCTGAGGTAGAGGAGGGTGTGTGTGTGTGAATGGTGTAGAAAATTCTACACAAAAAGCCTTTCCCAAGCTCAATTAATGACTATCACATCAATTTTTACACAAAAAACCCCCCATTTTAAGCCATTTTTGAATAAAATTTTAAACCATAGAACAAAAACTTTGAAAAGTCTTGATAAAATTTTATTAACACTAAATTTTAGTTTATAATGTTTCCTAAGTGTGTAATTTACCTAATTAAATTTGTATTTATCACTAATTTAATGTATATTTAAAAGCTTAAAATAATATTAAAAATAATTAATTAAGGAAATTTTTTTAATTAACTAGAAAATTTTAAGTGACATTTTAGTGACCAATTTATAGTAATATCTTATCTAAATTTTGTATAATTAGGTCTATAATGAAATACCTATTCTGACTTTTTACGGAAAAAGCTGCTAATTTAGCCGATTACCGAAAAACTGCCTAAACGATTTTTCGAAGCGTTACAATCTTCCTCCCTTAAAGAAATTCGGTCCCCGAATTTAGAATTTAACTATGTGTACCTTCAAAAAGATGGGGATATCTCTTCCTCATCTCGACCTCGGTCTCCCAGGTGACCTCCTCGCTGTTCGGGCCACGCCAAAGGACCTTGACGGACAGTATAACCTTCGACCTCAATTTCTTCACCTGCCGATCCAAAATGACCACCGGCTGCTCGGTGAATGAAAGATCATGCTCTAGCTAGATCGTCTGGTGCTGAATCGCATGGGAAGGATCATGAAGGTACTTGTGGAGCATCGAGACATGGAACACGGGGTGAACATCGGGGAAGCTGGGCGGAAGAGCTAACCGATAAGCGACTAGACCAACACGCTCTAGGATCTCGAAGGGACCAACATATCTAGGACTCAGCTTCCCTTTCCGCCCAAATCTCATCACACCCTTCATCGGAGAGACCCTCAGGATAACATGATCGCCAACAGCAAACTCGAGTCGGCGACGGCGCCTGTCAGCATATGATTTCTGCCTACTCTGTGCCGCTCTCATCCTGTCCCGAATCATCTGTATCTTTTCGGTCGTCTCCTGTACGATCTGCGGCCGCAAAATACTGCTCTCCCTGAGCTTTGTCCAACATACAGGCGATCGACATCTCCTCCCATATAAAGTCTCGAAAGGTGCCATCTGAATCGTCTCTTGGAAGCTATTATTGTAGGAGAACTCGATCAAAGGCAAATGACGATCCCAGCTACCACCGAAAACTAAAACACAAGCTCTGAGCATGTCCTCAAGAGTCTGAATAGTACGCTCTGACTGACCATCAGTCTGCGGGTGAAAGGCTGTGCTAAAACTCAATCGGGTGCCCAAAGCTTCCTGATGTGTCTTCCATAATCGGTTGGTAAACTGGGTGCCCCGGTCGGACACGATGCAAGTCGGAACACCATGCAGTCGCACGATCTCATCAATATAAACCTAGGCGTAATGAGAAAATCCAAAAGTGGTCTTCACTGGCAGGAAGTGAGCCGTTTTCGTTAGTCGATCCACAATCACCCAAATAGAGTCATACCCTCGACTGGTCCTGGGTAGACCCATAATGAAGTCCATGGAGACCTGCTCCCACTTCCACTCAGGGATGGGCAAAGGCTGTAACTCGCCGGCTGGCCTCTGGTGCTCGGCCTTGACTTGCTGAAAAGTCAGGCATCTTGACACAAAGTCTGTAACATCCTTCTTCATCCCGTCCCACGAGTAAACCTCTCTCAAATCATGGTACATCTTGGTGGAACCTGGATGCACACTGTATACTGATTTATGTGCCTCCTCGAGGATATCGCGCCTCAGTCCCTCATAATTTGGTACGCACAGTCGAGTCCCAAATCGAAGTATCCCCTGATCATCAATCACGAACTCAGAAACTCTGCCCTGCCGAATCTGCTCAATAATCTCTAAAATACGGGCATCGCCGGACTGTGCCTCGCGGACACGATCAAGTAATTGTGGGCGTGCTCTGAAAAGGGCCAGCTGTCCCCCTGTAGGAGTAAACTTGAACTGCAGTCTGCTGTCACATAAAACCTGCCAATCCGCCATCGACTGCATCTGTACTGCGCTCAAACAAGATAAGCTACCTCCGGGCCTCCTACTCAAAGCATCTGCCACCACATTCGCCTTGCCCGGATGGTATAGAATCTCGCAGTCATAATCTTTCACCAACTCCATCCAACGGCGCTGTCTCAGATTCAGATCTCACTGCTGAAACATATACTTCAAACTCTTGTGGTCAGTGAATATCTGGCATGACTCGCCGTATAGGTAATGTCTCCAGATCTTAAGTGCAAATACCACTGCAGCCATCTCTAAATCATGAGTGGGGTAGTTCTGTTCGTGTTTCCTCAGCTGTCGAGAAGCATACGCGATAACTCTGTCGTGCTGCATCAATACACAACCCAGCCCCACTCAAGAAGCATCACAATATACCACGAAACCGCCTGACCCTGAAGGCAATGCTAACACTGGTGCAGTAGTCAGACGAGTCTTCAACTGCTGGAAACTATCCTCACATGCCTGGGTCCAATCAAAAGGGACCCCTTTCCGGGTTAACCCGGTCAGCGGTGCAGCAATACGGGAGAAATCCTGAACAAAACGTCGATAATAGCCTGCCAGACCCAGAAAGCTGCGAACCTCTGTAACTGATACCGGTCTAGGCCAACGCTGAACTGCCTCGATCTTCTTCGGGTCCACACAAATACCATCTCTCGTCACCACATGACCTAAGAAGTCGATACTGTCTAACCAGAATGCGCACTTGGAAAATTTAGCGAATAGCTGATGCTCTCTCAAAGTCTGCAATGTGATACGCAAGTGCTGCTCATGCTCCTCCCGGCTCCGAGAATAAACCAAGATGTCGTCAATGAACACGATGATGAACTGATCGAGATACGGCCTGAATACACGGTTCATCAAGTCCATAAATGCTGCCGGGGCATTGGTGAGCCCGAACGACATCACCAAGAACTCATAATGACCATATCGAGTACGAAAAGCGGTCTTCGGAATATCCTCCTTCCGAACCCGCAACTGGTGATAACCTGACCGTAAATCAACCTTCGAGAAAAACCCTGCACCCTGGAGCTGATCGAATAAGTCATCAATGCGGGATAGGGGATATCTGTTCCGCGCAGTAACCCGGTTCAGCTGACGATAATCAATGCATAAGCGCATACTTCTGTCCTTCTTCTTAACAAACAGGACGGGAGCACCCCAAGGTGACACACTCGGTCGGATAAGCCCTTTGTCCAGCAAGTCCTGTAACTGATCCTTCAGCTCTCTCAGCTCCGCCAGGGCCATCCGATAAGGCGGTATAGAGATAGGCCCCGTGCCGGGGATCAAGTCGATGCAGAACTCAATCTCACGCTCTGGTGGCAGACCAGGAAGCTCATCAGGGAATACATCAGGAAACTCTCTCACAACAGGGACTTGGTCCAACAGAACCTCTGTGGAGCTAGTATCACAAACATAGGCTAAGAATCCCTAACACTCTTTCCTTAAGAGCTGACCAGCGTGAAGAGAACAAATCAAGCTGGGAAGGGTAGCGCTACGATCTCCCAGAATAACAAGAACCGGCTCACCAGGAAAACTGAATCTGACTGCTTTCTCACGGCAGTCCATGGATTCATAACAGGTGGCTAGCCAGTCCATACCAAGAAGAACGTCAAAGTCTAGCATATCGAGGAGAATCAAATCAACTGAAGAATCTCTCTCCCCGATACGAACGGAACATGATCGGTACACGAAACGGGCAACAAACGACTCGCCTACTGGTGTAATAACGACAAGCGGTTGATCTAACGGAGAAGACTCTAGGCCCAACCTCGGTGCAAAGTACGTGGATACATAGGAATGTGTAGAGCCTAGATCAAATAATACCCGTGCATCAAAAAAACATACTGGCAGAGTACCTGTCACGACGGCATTGGATGCCTGTGCATCCTGAGGAGTCAACACGAACACTCGGGCCTGTCCACCACTAATAGCTGGCTGCCCTCTGCCTCTGCCTCTGCCTCTGCCTCTGCCTCGGCCTCTGCCTCTGCCTCTGTCGCCTCGTCCTCTCTGAACCGGACTGCCACGCCCACTACCTCTAGGAGCATCTGGCTGGCGTGGAGCATCATCAGGAGTAGGAAGTAGAGCTCTCTGAAGAGGTGGTGAAGGTGGTAGGTCACATGCGGGACTGTCGCCATGCCCTGGCGCCCCATGGTACAGTCTCTGACACGGTGGTACTGACTCCCACACCGAAAACATCCTGGAGACGACTGCTGGGTCTGTGGATATGAACCAAATAACTGACCTCGTCTCAATCCTCTGCCTCCACCATCTCCCAGAAATAATCTATCACGGTGTCTACCCATCTTCCGCTGAGCTGGCGTATCGGTACGAATCCTCTTCGGCCCAGAAACGACCGGAGTCTCAGAAATACGCTCCTCCAAAAGTAAGGCTGCATCCATCGCGGCTGCGTATGTATCAAAGTGCTGGGTGCCGATGGCAAGGAATAGCTGTGTATCAAGCCCTCGCATAAACCTCTTTATTCTCTTCTCTTCTGTGTCTACTAGGTACGGAGCATATCGAGACAACTGGGTAAACTGTATATCATACTCCGACACCGTCATCCCAGGAGTCTTGCGCAGAGACTCAAAACTACGGGCTCGAGCATCTCGGACACTCTCCGGAAAAACGGGCAAGAAACGCAGCTGTAAACTCATCCCAGGTAATAGAAGGTAGATCAGCAGCTCGGCCTCTCTCTACTGAATCATACCATGTCTGGGAAAGACCCTCCAGACGAAAACTCGCGAACTCCACCAATCTATCATCAAAACACCTCAACGAACAGCAAATCCGAGCCATCCTATCAAGAAATGCCTGTGGGTCCTCTGTCGCATCCGTACCGGTAAAAGCTGGAGGTTTCAATCTCATGAACTCCTGTAGTAAAACAGGGATAGTCGCAGTAGCAGCAGGAGTGACCATCGGTGCAGCAGGTACAATCGTGGTCTGTGCGGTGGAAGGAACGTACTCGGATCTCTGTGCCCGACTGGACTCAACTAAAGATCCCATCATCTGTCGCAACTCCTGCATGCCGGCCTCTAATCTGGCAATACGGTCTGGATAAGGCGGATCAATATGACCCTGAGGGGTAGGCGTATCATCCCGCTCGATCCTCGCCTCAGACGAACCCGCTCGAATCTCATCCCTGGCGGCAGCCCGCTGAGCTCTCGTAATCTTTGGCGGCATCGAATCTGGAATAAGAAACATGACCGATAAGAACATTGCAATTGAATCAAGGAATGCAAGGAATCAAGAAAGGAAATACAAGAAATTATGTCCTAAGGTCATTTTGGCGGAGTACCGTATCGTAAGTATGCCGAGGATCATACCCACGCTACGCCACTCTGCTTAAGTCACCTACTCCATCTACCAAGGTCGTCCTACACTCAGAAAGGTAAAACCTACGCTCTGATACCAACTTTGTCACGACCCGAAATTACGGAACGTGACTGGCACTTAGATTACGAGACGTCTAAAGGCGTAACGTAAACTAAGTCAGCCAAAGCCCAGAAAATCTAAACCAAAACCAAAGAGAGTGAAGGAAACCTTTCATGAAAAACGACTTGAAATCAATTTAGTTGCATTGAACCCCTTTTAAAAAAACATCAAAAATTTCCGAAAATTTCGGCAGAGTCTCCTCTGCAAATACTATCCCCCAAAATGGGTACAACAAAATATATAAACATGTAATCACAAAATGGCATCCCCAAGCTGGAGCTAGCCCTTCGTCCAAGGCGGATCATAATCACACGCAATATATATATGTAATATCAAGAAAAGAGCATAAAGAAGGCAAAATATAAGAAAACACAACGTCGGCTCAAGTGAGCTCGACCAAAAGAAACCACATATACACAAATCTCTCAGTCTCATCACTAGGTCGCATATACACATAAGAAGTGGTAGATGGAGAATACTAGATACAAAAATAGCACAAAAAAAAAGATAAAAGCACTCTCGCAACCCACCTACGAGCAATGTCGCGAGTCTGAGCAAAAGAAGTCACTAACAAGATAAGCCGCCGCTACTAGGCTGATGAGTCCGACCTGCAAGACACTGTGGCACAACGGGGGTGAGTTGCCAGCTCGTGAGTAGAATATAACATCTAGTAAGGCTATCGTAAGAATGCACGCAAATGCGTCACAGCATGTATGTCCAGATGCGATGTAATACCTCTAGTATGCATGCACATGTATGCAATGTCAATATTAAATCTTTAAGTGTTTTAAATGCTATGAGTTCTGCATTCTTAACTTTAGAAAAAAGAATATCTATATAATAGCTAAATACCATCAAGAAATCATTTGAAACCCGTGTCAAGCATCGATACCAAATATGAAAACACATCTGTCTCAATGTCTCACTGTATCAATGTCTCAATACATCGGGCTCTGTCAGTCCGGATCGGCCCATATCATCAAATCTCACGACAATGGTCGGTATCCTCCGGATATCCGCCACGCCAGACATCACCGGTAGGTAGTCTTCCCCTACCAGGCTCATCTTCTACAACTCGATCTTCTTGCCCCGGGGTACCATACCGGGCCCACCATGTACCCGAGACGGTTCATCCACTCCTCGAATCGGCTCTCGAAATCCAACAGAAAACATGAAAACTCATGGTGGCGACACATACATCACGAAAAAACCGCAACTTTGTTTTAAAAAATGATAATTATAAGCTTTTATTAAATTCTTGCGGTTTTGCCCAAAATCCAGAAATCGCAGCAATACTAAAATCCTTAAGAAAATCATAATACTCAACATGTTTTATATGATAAATGTCTATGATATCAAGGTATGCGATGCAATTTGTGTCTAGAAATCTATATAAGTATGATGATGATGATGCGAGGTATATACGTGCAATGCGATTTCGTATATCATGTATGATGCAATTGGTGACACTAAGCTAAACAGGTTCTATGGTGCTCGTGGCATGGCAATTACCAAAGGCGTGTGTGTCACATGAATAGTGCGCATGCAACAGGAGCCAATGGTAATGGTGTTCGTGTCCTACGAAGTAATATCGCACATGTGTATATGAATATCCATGCAATCTAGCAGACGATTAGCTATAAGGGTATGAAATGTGAATGAGGGGGGTTTAGCTAACTAACAATGCAAATCTTGCAAGAAATAAAGTAATCCTAACTAGGCGGCGCCTCGTGCCATCCAGATGATTCCCCCATAGATGAATACATTTACTCACCTGAAAGCCCCGCTAATCCGATCCGACCACCGCCTTGCCTTTGCATGCCGCGTCCGATATTTCCGCGACCAATCCTAGAATTGCATAACATACAATATAAGATTACAGATATAAATATATGTGTGTATATGTATTTGTGTACATCACCACGAACTGCGGGGGTGCTATACGCCATCCACCCGACTTCTCCCCGTAGATATAAATCTACTCACCTTGCTTCTTATGTGCCAATGCCGCCATCTTCATCTTCAACGCCTCGACATCACGTAGGGTACCTACAAAGATAACACAATCGCAAAAGAACATGAAAATCACATCGGAAAACCAAAACGGCACACGCTACTCTCATAGGTAAAAACCTATAGTCTCGCATGCAAACACGACCAATAACCCTTTGCCGTTGACGTTCAAACGCCACCCGACAGAAACGAATCATCAAATACCAAAATCCATGCTAAAACAAGTCGTAAACCATGCGCCAACACAAGAAAATTACCCCAGATTCTACCCTATGTGGAATCAGTCAAAATTGCATATGCCAAGGGTCTAGTTTATAGGGTATAAGGCTACAGAACCAACACGGATCCCAGAACCCATGCTCTGGCTTCAAATTGCGGCCAGAAAGGATTAATTGGCGGCCTGAAGGAGGGGGTAGGGGCTAAGGCTTTGGGTGGTGGTTCCTAGTTGCCTGCACATCTCACTGTCAAACCAAAATAATTTAAGGAGTCTCGGGGTGATAGCAGATTTCCAAAAACACTCACAGAATTACAATTTTTCCCGATATCGTTTTTTTAAATCCGTATTCCGGGTTCTAGTTTCTGATTTAGTCCAATATAACATCACAACAGGGGTTGTAGTCCCTAATTACACCTCAATTCACCTTTGATTTCAATTCAAACCCTAAACCCTAACTTGAAATTTCCAAAGTTTATCAAACCACACAATATCGATATGAAACAAGCATAGATGCATAAGAAATTGAAATACTACTCTAAGGATGAAGAAATTAGCTCTTTTGACAACTCAAGAATTTTCTTGAGTTGCTCAAAGTTCTCAAAATCCACTCTTTCTAGGTCCAAAGTGTTCCTCTCGAGCTTGTGAACAATTTTTGTGAAGTGGGAATGGGGTTTTGGATTGTATCCATGGTGTTTTTGGGGGATTGAAGAGGGGGAGTGAGTGAGGAGCAGGAGCAGCAGCACCTTATTGGAGGAGGGGAGAGAAGATGAGAAGAAGAAATGAGGGGGATGGATCACAACAGAAGGGTTGACTTGCTCTTTCTCTCTCTTAATCATTCTTTCACTTTTCCCTTTCTTTTCTTTTCCTTTCATTTCCTTCTCCTCACAATAGTAAACCCAAAACAAACCATGCATCCAAAACATGTAGAAAATATAACAAGTGTGGAAAAATGATATGCGCATGTTTTGCACAAAAATGCTAAAAATCCGATTAGCGATTTTTGATCGCGATTAGCACTAAATTAGCGTATAATTAATCATAAAAACTTTAAAATGGCATAATTCTATAAAATACCCTATTTTAGAATTTCCCATAATTTTTCCAAAATTTTTCCCATTTATCGGTATTTATATACCGCAATATTAAAATATTCATAAAAAAATTAATATTAAATTATAAAAATTCCCAAAAAATAATATTTTATTTTTTTCTGAAATGTACAGTACAATTAGTCATTTTAAGTAGAGGTGTCAACAATTACCCATTATCCATAGATCGACCCGTAAAATGAAAGTTACGAATCAAAGTTTTAGTACCCGTTAAAATATTATCCGTATCCGGCCCATCCGTTTATAAATATCATCAGGTTGACCCCGACCCGCTGGTTCATAGATTTTACCGGGCCCGCCCATGCTTCACCCGACCCGTGGATTCATTGGTTTAACCCAACCCTTATTGAACAAAGCCAAAAGATTTTTCATTAGTTTTCCAAGGTGAGAATAAATACTCTATATATAGAATATTTAATATAAATGCTACTGAGATTTATTTGATTATGTGTATTTAAAAGTTTATATTATCTTTTAAGGTTTTTTATATAGGCCCTCTTAATTACTGTTATTTTGAAAAAACACCCCCTAAAACTTCATATTTGTAAATACACACTTTAAAACTCTTGATTAAACTAAATTGGACTCTATACTTAATTATCATCCCTAAAACCATTAGAAATCTCCGTTAAGCCAAAATGATTATTTGAAAAATGAGAGTTTGGATAAGTAAGACTAATGGGTTTGCACCAAAATGAAAAGAGAAGAGAGTTTTGATGTTACATAAGACTTTTTATTTCACAATTCACCATATTAGCTCTAATCCAATTATTAATCCTAAGTAGTATGTTGCACGTGCGATGTACATGATAATAAGATAAGCTTTTAATATGAATATTCTCATTATGTTAAGTAAAAGTCTCTAAAAAGAATCTATTATCTTAAAAAATCTTTTTTTATCTTTTCAACTTTTTTTCCCATTTTTTTGTTCTGATCCTATCTTGCCTAATCTAGTTAATTAGTTCCTGATTCTATTATATTTTTGTTTGTATTTTTTCTCGATTTCTTTTGTTTTCAAATTTTATTAAAATTCAATATGGCATCCATATGTTTCCTGTTAGTCTAATTTAAAATTCTAATTGCAACTACCCTAAGAATTATAGTTATAATAGTAGAGATAGAGATTATCTTAAGTAAAGTGGTATTTTTAGTTAACTGGGAGAGATTTTAGGGGTGTATTTAAAAATATAAAGTTTTGAGAGATGTTTTTTAAAATACCAATATTTTAGGGGGCCTATACAAAAAAAACTATCTTCAATTATGATTGTTAATGTGTTCCAACTCAATAACCTATACGCAATGCTTTTTTCCTTTAAATAGCAAAAAATGTCTTATAATACTCCAAGTTTTCCCGTTAACCCATGCATGGATGAGACGTTTATCTATCCATGGGTTATCCGCACATCCATCCGCTCATAATGGGTCGGGTCATGGACATGAATTTAACACCAGTTTAAATCCGGACATTTTTACCCATCCACGTTTGACTTGCTACGCGCAATGAACTGGCCCGCCAGGAACCTAACCCGCCCTTTTTGGAAAAAAAAAACCGTTAATTATTTCGATCCTCCAGTCCTTTTCAATTTCAATTTGCTATGTGCATCTTCGAATTAGGAGATCCATGGCGAGATTTGGCAGCAAGCACGGATCCAGAAAATACCTAGTAGTTCTCTCTTGCATCGCTCTTCTAGGGATTGCACTCATCGCCGATTTCCTATGGACTTCGTCTTCTTCCTCTTCAGCTTCCCGCAATTGGTCCAACGCCTTAGATTTCTATGTCGAAAACCCCATTCGCGTCGATGCGCCTCCCAACCCCTAACAAGTAGGTCTAATTTTGGATCTAGGGTTTTATTTTATTTTTTTCTAGCGAATTTGAATTTTTGAGACTAATTTTCTTTTGATTTAGGGGGGAAATAAGAGTGGAGAAAAGGCTGCAAAGTTTTCGAAAGATCTGAATTTGACATTTGCGGATTTGCCGGCGCGGGAACTAGAATGGGAGGAGATGGCGAAGGCGCCTGTACCTCGCCTCGATGGATCTTGACGCGACCTGGATCACGCCAAGATGTTACCTTCCGTTGATCTGCTGATGGCGGCGATGGATGGCTGAGATTGGATCTGGAGGCAGGCTCCTAAAGCGTATGGATCTCAATGGGTTTGAGGTTGGTTGTCACCGAGCTACCTACAAGGAAGTCCCGGGGTGGTTATACCACCGAGGACCCTCCGATGATCAAGTTAGAGAGGAAATCCGATCAGGGTAACGGCTTAGTGGAGTAAAAATGGCTTACTTGAACTGTCTGAAGAAGGGGTTTAAATAGTAGTAGCAGCAGGCAGGGCGGGCACGGTAACCACGCTGGTAGTTACGCTCCCGACGTCACGCCCGCGTGATGAGCGGGATCTCCCATTAATGGCGAGACAGGCTCGTTAATGGGGGATGGTGATGGCGTGGGACGTGGGATGTGGCCGGCGGATATCTCGCGCATGGCAAGATTCAAGAGATGGCGGTTATTCCTGTGAGCGGTGCCGTTAGTCGGTTGATGAGACCGAGGAAGATGACCTCGGCGGGAGAGCTCGCGGACGAGCGGGAGAGCCGAGGTATCTTGGTTCTGCGGTAGCCCGGAGATGAGCTGTGAGGCCGAGGAGGCTAATTGTGGTGGGGCCTCGGAGGCGAGCCAGCTTTTTTGTAGGACGGGCATAGGAGTGGTCTGGTCGGCCACTGTAGGTCCTTTCTTGCATGATCTGGGACACGTCATCTGCCACGTGTCATGATCTAGGAGATCACTGATATCGAGCATCATCATTAGCCCCCCACTCTCGTCCCGACCGGTTGACGGGTCGGGTCGAGAGTGGTCTGCCGGATCACCCGAGGTGAGCTCCTTTTCTAAGATATCGTCGAGCGTGTCCCCGGGTGATCTGTTGTTTTTTCTAGATGATGCTAGCGAATCAGGGCGAGATCTTTGCATTAAGAGGGTGAGCCGGATCGTGCGTACTTTCGCTGAAGCAACAGGCCACGTGTTGGGCGTTGGTTGGCTGACGCGACGGGCCGCAGACTTCTGGCGTCTGATGGGGTACGGCCAGTGCTCGTGCGACAGGTGGAGTGATCATGGTCGTCGAATGCGAAGAGTTGTTTTTGGCGGGAGTCGACTGTCGCCATTGAATGAGGACGCCGGTGGCTATAAATAGAGGTGGGGTCTGCTTCACGGCCCATCTCTCTTCATATTTCCTCGTTCTTGCTCTTGTAAGCTCGGCGCTCTCCTCTTTAGGTCGGATCTCTGCATTCCCGAGGACTTCTCCATCAGGTTAGATGTCTTCCTTTGAGGAGTCTGTAGATGTCGTCAGGGTAGGTTCTAGGGATTCCTCCACTGAGTTGGAGTCTCCTCGGGAAGTTAGAGCCGGATCTTCTTCCCGGGGTCGTGCGTTAGGGGCGGATCCCAGAGCAGAGGTGGCGGACGCCCCTGGTGTGCCATCCTTGGTGAGGCACGAGGACAAGCTTGCCACCGCTCGGGCTCGTTTCCATATCCCTTCCGGCTATACTCTACGTTTGGCCGAGAAAGGAGAGAGGGCGGATCAGGTACGGGGTAAAGAGAATGACTTGTACCTGGAATCCTTTTGGGCCGGAATGCACCTGCCCTTCTCTCCCGAGGTTGTTAGAGCGCTAAATTACTTTGGGCTAGCCCCGGGTGAGCTAGTGCCAAACTCATGGAGGATTCTCCTTGGGTTCCTGGTCCGTTTGAAGTTGCAGATGATCCATTTCGATCTGTCCATCGTTGCCTCCTCTCTCATTTACAAAGGTCACCGCGGCACTCGCGCGGGCGACCCGAGGTGGGTTTACATCTCCTTTAGGAAACGACGGGGGAGTGCAGCCGGGTCGGGAGTCGTCGTCTTGACTTCTTCCATCCATGATTGGAAGAAGACGTTTTTCTTTGTCGGGCCCCTAGAAGGTGAGGACTGGCCCGTGCCCACTCAGTGGTCCAGGGATAGGTGCCGGCGGAGAAGCCCGTCCAATGACCCCGACGTGGTGAGAGTGGCGGAGTGGGAGCCCATTCCCCGGGCTGACGTGCTGCTTTCTGAGCGGGCCCTTAGCTGGGCCGGGCTCAGCCCCGCCCGGTTCGTTGGTAGGTTAGGAGCTTGTAGGCGATCTATTAGGCTTGCATTTATTTTCATTTCTGTTTGTGTTGCTGGCTCCATTGTGTCTTGTCTTTTGCAGAACCCATGGATATGAGCCATCTTCGAGCGGCCATGCGCAAGCCGAAGAAAGGATCGAAGGCTGGGAGCGCCAGCTCTTCACGTCCGACGTCGGTCCCGGCTCCCCCGGCAGCTTTCCCACGCCAGCGCTCGAGTGTGGATCGTGCCCCGGAGCCCAGCAAGGCGCCGAGCCGAAAGCGGGTTCGGGGACAGGGGCCCAGGCTTCGGAGATAAATGCCGGCTCTACGCCGTCGCTTCTCAAGCGGTTCCCCCGAACAGTTCCGCGGACCCCGACCTCCCCGATCAAGGTGGACGAGGGGGAGTCCGCTTTAAGGTGCCTTCGGGGCTCTCCGTCGCTGACAGCTTGTTGTCCGACATGGAGAGGTCGGCCGGGGGCAAGGTCCCTCGGGGGAATCTGAAGGCGCAAATGGCTTCCATCGCCTAAGAGGCCATGCAGGTTAGTGCTCGCACCTCACTTAATTTCTTACTTCGCATCTCATCATCCGCGAGATTTGGTGACCCCTTTTCTTTTCTGACCCCCTCTGATTTCTTCAGGTCCTCCAGCACGTCGCTCTCGTCTTCCAGATGGAGGAGGAGGAAATAGCCCCGGCGATGCGAGCCGCAGGCGAGCTTTCCTCGCTGGAGGAGAGCTCAAAGCAGGAGCTGGAGGTGGCGATGGCGAGAGTCACTGCCCTTGAGGGCGAGGTGGCGGCCGGGAAGCAGGAGGCGACGGCCGCGAAGTAGGAGGTGGCCAGGTTCCGCAAGGCAACCAGGCCGCCGAGGCCAAGCTTCAGGACTCTAAGGTGCTCGTCGGCATCTTGAAGACGTCAGTGAGCACCCTCCGAAAAGAGTTGGAGGCAGCGGTAGAGGCGGCGAAGCGGGCCGACCTCAGAGCGGCGAAGGAGGTGGAGAACTACCAGATGTTGGAACATTTTTACACCGTCCTAGCCTCGGCCACTACCGCCATCTGACATGAGGCGCTCGACGCCATCAAAACTCGGATGCCGGGGTTCGCCGACGAAGAGCTTCGTGCCGAATATCCTCTTGGGGATGACGAGCAGGGGAACGACCCCGAGGTCGAAACCGCGGGAGAGGTTCCCAGCGAGGGCGACGCCGAGGCCCCTGTGGTAGGCGCTGAGCTTCCCGAGGTTATGCCTGGCCCTGAGGCCTGAAGCCCGTCGTCTTCTTGTTTCATTTCTTTTTATTTGTTTCTTCGGGAATTTTGTAGGCCTCCGGGAATTTTGTAAGGCTGGGGATCCCACAATACCCTTGTAAAAGCTTTAACTTTGTGAATAAAGGTTTTTTTCTTGCAGTCATGTTTGCACGCGTATTTTCTTTTTGTCGGTAAACACTTGTATCTACATAGTATTGCCTTCATGTTGTGTCGTTTCTTTGTCTAGCAATTTTGCGTCGACTTGAATCTGTTCACTTGCCAAGTGTTCAAAGACCGGAGGGAAGACGGTATCTCCATGGCCCCGAAGTCGAGGTGGAGATCGTGCAGACGTAGATAGACTGCATGCCTCTTGGTGAGGTCATTTTCTTTAGTGTGGGAGGCTCAGAGAGGCATTCTGATGATGGACCGAGCAGTGTAGCTGCCCGGTGTCTCTAGGCAGGGGCTTCGATCCCTGGCGTTGTGGGGTAGTGAATTACCAGCCGAGGATGGCCGAGCAAGGTAGCCGCTCGGCTGCCTCTTGGTGAGGGCTTCGATCTTTAGCACGGGAGGGGCCGTGCAAGGCCTGCTAAGGATGGACCGAGCAGTGAAGCTGCTCGATTCCCTCTTGGCGAGGGCTTTGATCCCTGGTATGTTGGGGTAGGTGGCTACCAGCCAGGGATAGCCAGGCAAGGGCGATCCTGGCTGCCTCTTGCGAGGGATTTTGATCCTTAACGCAGGAGGGGCCGTAAGGGCCCTACTAAGGATGGGGCCGAGCATGGTTGCTGCCTGGTGCCTCTTGGCGAGGGCTTTGATCCCTGGTGTGTTAAGGTAGGGAGCTACCGGCCAGGGATAACCGAACAAGGGCAGGCCCGGTTGCCTCTTGCGAGGGCTTTTGATCCTTAAGGATGGGCTGGGCAGGGTTGTTGCCCGGTGCCTCTTTGCGAGGGCTTTGATCCCTGGTGTGTTGGGGTAGGGAGCTACCAGCCAGGGATAGCTGGGCAAGGGCAGGCCCGGCTGCCTCTTGCGAGGGCTTTTGATCCTTAGCGTGGGAGGGGCCGTAAGTGGCCTACTAAGGATAGGCCGAGCAGGGTTACTGCCCGGTGTGTCTTGGCGAGGGCTTTTGATCCTTAAGGATGGCCGAGCAGGGTGGTTGTCCGGTGCCTCTTGGCGAGGGCTTCGATCCCTGGCGTTGTGGGGTAAGGAAGCTACCGGCCAGGGATAGCCGAGCGGGGAAGCCGCTCGGCTGACTCTTAGTGAGGGCTTAGATCCTTAGCACGGGAGGGGCTGTAAGTGGCCTACTAAGGATAGGCCAAGCAGTGAATGTTTGATATATGTATGCCCTAGAGGCCATTAAATGTATAGTGGATGCTTGGACATGTATATATGGATTGAGATGACTTTCTCTCTCAACATGATAGTATGCTATCTGGTTACTTTATCATGACTTGTTGATTTGATCATACTTTTATTCATTTGCACATGTTGATAAAGCCCTCAGGATATTTTCTTGACTACTATGACTATGAGGCAGATCATACAAGTGGGGTATGTGTAGTTTATAAGCATATCCTTGAACTGTTCCTAGTCGTGGGTGTATCGAGATGGGGCATCGATATTCCAGAGTAGACTAGCGTATACTATTCTTGTCCCATATGATGGGCGATGGATGATCCCATATCCATCTGGTGAGGTGACACCAAAGATTGTATGCGGGTGCTCAGTGGAGACTGGGTACACTGAACGGACTCACAGAGAACTCCTATGTGGTATTATATCTATCGTCGGATAGCAGTTCTCAGGTGACACTGGTACAGGTTAGTCTGTAGACCCAAGATCGTCATAGAGTCTTGTGTGTCCTCCCACTGTACTTTGATATCCACCCTACCACGGCTCTACTGAGTCGTGCAAACAGATGGACTTTGGGTACATTCCCGAGGCACATGGAGGCGATGAGCGATAGGAGGGGTTTCATCTCTCATGGTATTGGGAGTTGATGTTGTGCTATGCTCGATTGGCTATAACAGGAAGTCCCTGGTCAGGGCTACTGAGATTTACTGATAAGCATTATCAGCAGTTTCTCGATCTGTTATGAGCCATACACCAGCATGACTTATTGAGTTATTGGGGTCGACGATTCCATCCCTAGACTCGATATGCAACATATCTGACGAAGAGACCGGACTGTACGGTAAGTGTTTCCAGTTGGCTCGACGGGGCTTTTGACAGCTTCGCTGGTTTTCTTCTGATCGCTCAATACCCGGGTGGCCGTTACGTTTAGCTGACCGCTTGCGGCTTATGGGTGTTTGATATGATCATCACCTACTGCCGGCGTATTGACGAGTCTTAGAGTCCCACAATGAAGTTTCCTGGCTCAGGCGAAAAGATGTGGTGTGCATATGAGATATGCGCGGGACCCAATTAAATATAGATATGTGATACTGTATATTAATCGGGCATTTTCCATTGGTCGGGTCGTATGTGATATGACCGATTTGCAAAATCAATTGTTGATTTAACAAATGACATTTAGATTAATTCTTTAACTAAACCCTTTTTCTATTTTTGTATGCATGCATGTATGCACATGATGATGTGCATGGACACATACATACATACATTGTATCATGGTTGTTGATACATATTTGGTGGCAATGCAAGACTCATATTATAGTAATTATCTATTTATTTATCATTTTGAATTAAAAGAAAGGATAATTCACACATGGTTAATGTTTATCATCTTTGACCATACTTCAACTACTTTTTAACCTTGAGTTAATTATCCTTTTGCTTTATTAACTCATTGATAAAGATCTAGATAATTACTAACCATGGTTGAAGTGAGAAGGATTAATATAGATTATTCTTTCTCATTTCAATTATTCATTCATATCATTATCTTTTGAGCTCAAGCTTAGCCACCATCTTCTTCTTCCTCTCTTGAAAATTTCTTTGAGTGAAGTTGATAAAAAGAAAGGGTTTTGATTATAGAATACAAACCACATCATCATACTACACACATCTAGCCCATTTGTGTAGGGTGTTTGCTCTACTTCATTCACAAATCAAGTAAAGCATGGAGCTTTGGGCAAAGGGACTTCGGGTGGATCTTCATGGACTAAGAAGGCTTCCAACAATCCGTTCCAAACTCTCATAGTGCCAAGAAGTCACCAAGGGAGGTCTACAAAGGTTGTAATCTCTACCCTTAGTGATAGTTTTTCATTTGCATGTGATGCTTAGTCAAATGGAACCCTAAATTTCTAGTTATGATTCTTGTCAAGTTCACTTAGCACCTTCAAAATTTGATTTTGGCATATGTGATGCTTCTAAAACCTTGATAAGGTGCTAGGTAAACCCAACAATGATATCAGAGCCAAGCTAGAGGTTAAGGCGATGTTTAGGCGAAGTTAAAACTCCGATCGAACCACGAAACACCAATTTAGACCCTTCTCTGGACACTTTTTAAAACTGTGATTTTTTCTGTATTAAAAATACTTAAAAAATTCAGCAGGGAAATATAAGCATTACTGTAAAAAACGAGGCCATAATCCGTACAAACCGCCGCGGAATCGCGGCCATACCTTGCCTTGGCCGCGGATCCGCGGCCGTACAGAAGTATTATTGCATCGTTTTTGCACAGTAATGTCCGTAGCTGCTTGTAAATATTTTTGGGAATTTTTAATCTGACTCAAGTGTTGAGTGTTCTGGGGATTATTTTGAATTCGTTGATTCGATCGGAAAATTTAATTTCGTTCTGTTTTCCGGATATTTAGAAACTGTTAAAATGTTCGAACGGATATCATTAACTCACTTTGTCCCAGCACGAAAAACGTTCAAGTGTTGAATTTTTCTCGAGTTTAAATCTTTCGGAAAAACATGCAAGTAACGTGGTGGACCCTCTAGAAGAACACAAACCTTAACTCGATTATGTGACCGTCTGAACCGCCTCTAAACCTTAGGGTTTGGGGCAGTACGGCGTGCCACATGTGAGGCGTTGGCTTGACCCTTCTACGGGCCGGACCACTGCTACTGTGACATGTTCTGGGATTTTTGAACTCCGCTCAAGTGTTGAGCTATTTAGGAAATCTTGGGTATTTGATTATTCGATCGGAAAGTTTAATACTGTCTATTTATTTGGAATGTTATACAATATATGGAATTCATATAGCTAGGCATGAAATGCGAAGTATGCGATATTTTGGATTTACGATGTCTAAAGAGATTGTGGATTCCAAATGTTGTAGTTTTACACTTTCTTTTCTATGACCGTAAGCGTAGTATGTGGGGTATCGCCGGCTTCGTTGCTATACTTCAACGGCAATCGGGATATGCATACTTGCTTACGTTGATGATATGAGATATTATGTGTTGCTGAGATATGATGTGCAGAATTGTCGCGATTGAATAGCCGGGGGTTTTATGTGAGATGAGAGTTTTATTTTCATTCATGTATAAATCAATTGTATGTAATATTCTTTTATTTGGGGCACTTCCGAGATGAGGAAGATGTTTCCATCATTGTATATTATTTACTTTTCCGCATTAGGATAGACCCAAGGAGGGGAGCACAAGTGACCGGGTTCTAGGGTTCAGTGGGAGGCCATCTCGAGGAGTCGAGACCGGGTCTCCTAAACTCTAGAATTGGCAGGATCACTTGCCGCTCTCGTAGGGGTCTAGGGGTGTAGGCTTGGCTATTCATCGCGACCGTGGAATCCGTATTTTCTATTGTTGGCTAAATACAAAATACGGACATCCTAGATATCCTTTTATTTTCATATGTGCTTCTGCCGTTGATATTCTGTAATGTGATTACTTAGTATCTGAGACGAATGGATTATTATTATATATATATGATATATAATAAACGTTGCTTATGTTGTACACCCGCACTAGTCCCGCCCCGCTATGCCGTTAGTTAAGTAACCTAACGGTGCATAACGGGACACTGTGGCGAATGCGGATGGCATAAGTGTACGTTCTATTTTCGTTTCTTTTCTGTTATGGCTTAGGAACTTAAATGATGGGATTATATTAATGAGATTAATGTAAAGTAAAAGAAATCTAAAAGATGTTGTAGAATCAGATTTGAAACCCACTCGGCCTTTTTTATGAAAAATGCAAGTTTCAAAAGATGCGGAGCTTAAACCACTCCTTTTCTAAACTGTTTTGATTCTACAACGAGATCATGTTCAAAGCGTTAAAGGTTTTCATAAAAACCATCCGCAACCCTCCGTCATTTTAGGAAGCAGAGTACTTAGTATTCGTGCTACGTATTTGGATCATAGTCAAGGCGTAGTGTACGGTATCTAAGTGATGTCTTCCTACAAAGCATATGATGCGATCAGTTAGGACATTCATATGATTATGTTGATCATAGTCAAGGATCATATGGGTGGGTCTAGTTAATCTCGAAATGACGGGTAGAACTTGACTAGTACTTATGATATTTTGACCATAGCCAAGGCCATAAGTAACTAGGGGTAAAAACCATATCGGGAGTTTTAAGAGTTGAAATTTGCAATGAGATTGCATACCATCTATATGATAGTTGAATCCCGATCCCACTGTGAGTAAGTGTTACTTCCAGGAGAATTTTGCACTTTACAATTAGCTGATCCAGTAGGTGTCTAGAAAGGTGTTAACGGGGTTTGACCTCTGGGAAAACGAGGTTTACTTTAATTAGGTCCGTGCGAAAGCACGGGGAACCTCCCTCAAAGTACCGACACTGGCCTGGCTGACCGGTTAGCGAAACTGTAGAATGTAATTAATCCTGGCTAGTTTTCTTTTCAGGTTTTGAAAGAAAATTTGATTAAAGCAGTGGGAGACATCGATTAGATAAGATAATAACCAATCTAATTCTTTGCAAGAGCATTTTGCTGAGTGTATTCTTTTCTCTCTCCTAATGGCAGATACCAATGACGGGACATAAGCTTCTACTAGAGAAAAATAAACTGACGGGACCGAACTATAAAGAATGATTGAGGAACTTGAACATCGCACTTGCATATGATAAAGTATCATATGTCCTCACAACCAAAGCCCCACCCGTCCCAGGACCTGAATCATCTGTCTCGGATAGGGAGATCCGAAAAACTTGGGATACTGATTGTAACACGGCCAAGTGCCTCGCGCTTTCTTCTATGGACAATATCCATCAGAAGCAACACGAGAATATAGATGTACAATCCATCTTTCTTCAAACAAAGGACTTGTATGAAGAGCAATCTCGTACTTTAAGATACGAGGCATCTCGAAAGCTGTTTCAGATGCGAGTGGCCCCTGGTACATCAGTAGGAGACCATGTTTTAAAGATGATTGGTCTTAGAGAAGAACTTGAGGAACTGGGATGGACCATGGACAATGAGCAATATACGGATATTGTTCTACAGTCTCTCCCCCCTGCCTTTGCTCCGTTCATAGTGAATTTCAATATGAACGATTTGGAGAAATCATTGCCTGAACTTCTCAATATGTTGAGGAGTGCAGAGAGCACGTTGAAAACAATGAAAACTCCCGCTCTGTTATATGGGCCATCTTCCTCTTCCGTCCCAAAAGCCAAGGCCAAGGGAAAGAAAAAGAAGAAGTCCATCAAACATAAAGGTGGAGTTAAAAAGATAAAGGGGAAAGACAAATCCGGGGCTGCGGGAAGCGGGAAAGGAGAATGTTTTTACTGCCACAAGTCGGGACATTGGAAACGCAACTGTGCTGTGTATCTTGTTGATCTCAAGAAGAAGAAGCATGCTGATGCTTCCACTTCAGGTGTGTTTGTAACTGAAAAATGTTTTTCTTTAAACTCTGCATCTTGGGTATTAGATACCGGTTCTGGTTCTCACATCTGCAATTGTATGCAGGGATTGAGAAATAGTAGAGTTTTGAAGACAGGTGACCATACTCTGCGGGTTGGAAATGGTTTCAATGTACATGATGTATCCGCAGGAGAGTATCATCTTGGGTTGCCTTCGGGTTGTATTTTGGTTTTGAACCCGTGTTATTTTGTACCAAGTATGCTATGTAATATAATATCCATTTCTTTGTTGGGCAATGAAGGATATCATTTTGTATTGCAAAATAATGTTATGAACATTAACTTGAATCAAGAGTTGATTGGGTATGGTACATTAAATAACGGTATTTACGTCCTGAACCAACACACAGTTTTCAATATACAACATACTAATAAAAGAAAGTTTTCAGATATAAATGAAGCTTTTCTTTGGCATTGTAGACTTGGTCATATTAATGAAACAAGACTAAACAAACTACATAAAGATGGATATTTAAATCCTTTTGAATATAAATCTTATGCGACTTGTCAGTCTTGTATCAAAGGTAAAATGACCAAAACTCCGTTTACTGGACACGGAGAAAGAGATGTGGAACTCTTAAACCTCATACATAGTGATGTATGCGGACCAATGTCTACACATGCTAGAGGTTGTTTTTCATACTTCATTACTTTTACTGATGATTTCTCAAGATTCGGACACGTGTTTTTGATAAAGCACAAATCTGAAGCTTTCGAGAAATTCAAGGAATGCAAACTTGAAGTAGAAAAACAAACAGGCTTGAGCATCAAGAAACTTCGATCAGATTGAGGTGGAGAATATTTAAGTACAGAGTTTTTAGACTTCTTAAAAAAGAATGGGATTCTCTCTCAGCTCACTCCTCCTTACACACCACAGCACAATGGTGTGTCAGAACGGAGGAATCGTACCCTATTAGATATGGTACGATCCATGATGTGTGATGCTGAGTTACCGCTTTCCTTTTGGGGGCATGCATTAGAGACAGCGATATATCTATTAAACAGGGTTCCAACCAAGACTGTGTCTACCACTCCATATAAGATATGGAGTGGAAAGAGACCATCTCTTAAAAAAGTTAGGATTTGGGGTTGTCCGGTTTTTGTTAAAAAGCAAAATCCAGACAAATTCGAGACACGGTCGGTCATGTGTAAATTTATGGGGTATCCAAAACATTCGTATGGATATCTATTCTACCACAAGGAGGAACAAAAGGTGTTTGTTGCTCAGCATGCCACATTTTTGGAAAATGAAATCTTTACGGACAGTACTGATAGCAATGCGGTAGAACTAGAAGAGGTTCTAGAGACACAAATTACTCAAGACGAATTGGTTGAAACTGATATTGCAGTAGAACTTCAAGAACCTCAGCCGCTCCGGAGATCTAGTAGAACTTCTCGCCCACCAGAGAGATACTATGGGTTTCTCATTGATGGTGATAGAGAAGATTGCATCATGGATGATGATGACCCTACTAGTTTTCAGCAAGCTATCACGAGTGGTGACTCAGTGAAGTGGCTGGAAGCCATGAGATCCGAAATGGAGTCCATATATACCAACAAAGTATGGACTTTAGACGTTGCGCCTCCTGGGATAAAACCCGTTGGGTGCAAATGGATCTTTAAAAGAAAGATTGGTATAGATGGACAGGTAGAGACCTTTAAAGTAAGGCTAGTAGCGAAAGGTTTTTGTCAAAGACCAGGATTGGACTATGATGAAACTTTCTCTCCAGTAGCAATGCTTAAATCCATTAGGATCCTACTTGCTATTGCTGCTCACTATGATTATGAAATATGGCAGATGGATGTTAAAACTGCATTTCTAAATGGTGATTTAGAAGAATGCGTTTTCATGGATCAGCCAGAGGGCTTCATTGACAGTGGGAGCAGCGGGAAAGCATGTAGATTGCTTAAATCTATTTATGGATTAAAGAAGGCCTCACGGAGCTGAAACATCTGCTTTGATGATACAATCAAAGAGTTTGATTTTATCAAAAATATAGATGAACTATGCATTTATAAGAAGATTGTAGGGAGTACTCTCATATTTCTCGTATTATACGTAGATGACATTCTTCTGATAGGAAATGATATTCCTATGCTATAATCGGTCAAACTATTCTTATCACAAAGGTTCTCCATGAAGGACCTGGGTGATGCCTCGTACATTTTGGGCATAAGAATCTATAGAGATAGATCCAAGAGGATATTGGGATTGTCCCAATCAAAGTACATAGACACCATCCTAAAAAGGTTTAGTATGAAAGATTCCAAGCGTGGTGCCTTGCCTGCTTGTCATGGAATCACTCTCTCCAAGGACTTCTGTCCGAAGACTGATGAAGAAAGAGCTCGCATGAGCGTTATACCCTACGCTTCAGCCGTAGGATCTATAATGTATGCGATGTTATGTACTCGCCCTGATGTAGCTTATGCACTAACTGTAGTAAGAAGGTATCAATCCAACCCAGGGAAGAAACATTGGATAGCAGTGAAGAACATTCTTAAATACTTGCGAAAGACTAAAGAATTGTTCTTGGTGTATGGTAATGGGGATCTCCAGATGGAGGCCTTTACCGATTCCAGCTTCCAAAGTGATAAGGATGACAGCAAATCTATCTCGGGGTTTGTATTTACCCTCAATGGAGGGGCGGTTAGTTGGAAGAGTTCCAAACAAGATACCGTTGCAGACTCTACGATGGAAGCTGAGTATATTGCTGCAAATGATGCTACCAAGGAAGCTGTCTGGATGAGTAAGTTCATCACGGAACTAGGAGTAGTTCCAACCATTGTTGATCCAACACCATTGTATTGTGATAATAATGGAGCTATGGCGTTAGCCAAAGAACCAAGGTCCCATCAGAAATCCAGACACATCCTGAGGCGATATCATTTGATCCGGGAGATAGTAGATCGCCAGGAGATCGAGATTCGGAGAGTAGATATAAAGGATAACACAGCGGATCCACTCACCAAAGCCCTTCCACAGCCGCAGCATGAGCGACTTTTTGAGATGTTGGGTATGAGATACGCCAATAACTGGCCATAGTGCAAGTGGGAGATTGTTAGATATATGTATGCCCTAGAGGACATTATATGTATAAAGGATGCTTGGACATGTATATATGGATTGAGATGACTTTCTCGCTCAACATGATAGTATACTATCTGGTTTACTTTATCATGACATGTTGATTTGATCATGCTTTTATTCATTTGCACATGTTGATAAAGCCCTCAGGATATTTGCTTGACTACTATGACTATGATGCGGATCATACAAGTGGGGCATGTGTAGTTTATAAGCATATCCTTGAACTGTTCCTAGTCGTGGGTGTATCGAGATGGGGAATCGATATTCCAGAGTAGACTAGCGTATACTATTCTTGTCCCATATGATGGGCGATGGATGATCCCATATCCATCTGGTGAGGTGACACCAAAGATTGTATGCGGGTGCTCAGTGGAGACTGGGTACACTGAACGGACTCACAGAGAACTCCTATGTGGTATTATATCTATCGTCGGATAGCAGTTCTCAGGTGACACTGGTACAGGTTAGTCTGTAGACCCAAGATCGTCATAGAGTCTTGTGTGTCCTCCCACTGTACTTTGATATCCTTCCTACCACGGCTCTACTGAGTCGTGCAAACAGGTGGACTTTGGGTACAGTCCCGAGGCACATGGAGGTAATGAGCGATAGGAGGGGTTTCTTCTCTCCCGGTATTAGGAGTTGATGTTGTGCTATGCTCGATTAGCTATAACAGGAAGTCCCTGGCCAGGGCTACTGAGATTTACTGATAAGCGTTATCAGCGGTTTCTCGATCTGTTATGAGCCATACACCAGCATGACTAATTGAGTTATTGGGGTCGACGATTCTATCCCTAGACTCGATATGCAACATATCTGACGAAGAGACCGTACTGTACGGTAAGTGTTACCAGTTGGCTTGACGGGAGTTTTGACTGCTTCGCTGGTTTTCTTCTGATCGCTCAATACCCGGGTGGCCGTTACGTTTAGCTGACCACTTGCGGCTTTTGGGTGTTTGATATGATCATCATCTACTGCCGGCGTATTGACGAGTCTTAGAGTCCCACAATGAAGTTTCCTGGCTCAGGCGAAAAGATGTGGTGTGCATATGAGATATGCGTGGGGACCCGATTAAATACAGATATATGATACCGTATATTAATCGGGCATTTTCTATTGGTCGGGCCGTATGTGATATGACCGGTTTGCAAAATCAAGTGTTGATTTAACAAATGACTTTTAGATTAATTCTTTAATTAAACCCTTTTTCTATTTTTGTATGCACATGATGATGTGCATGGACACATACATACATACATTGCATCATGGTTGTTGATACATATTTGGTGGCAATGCAAGACTCATATTGTAGTAATTATCTATTTATTTATCATTTGGAATTAAAGGAAAGGATAATTCACACATGGTTAATGTTTATCATCTTTGACCATACTTCAGCTACTTTTTAACCTTGAGTTAATTATCCTTTTGCTTTATTAACTCATTGATAAAGATCTAGATAATTACTAACCATGGTTGAAGTGAGAGGGATTAATATATATTATTCTTTCTCATTTCAATTATTCATTCATATCATTATCTTTTGAGCTCAATCTTAGCCACCATCTTCTTCTTCCTCTCTTGAAAATTTCTTTGAGTGAAGTTGATAGAAAGAAAGGGTTTTGATTATAGAATACAAACCACATCATCATACTACACACATCTAGCCCATTTGTGTAGGGTGTTTGCTCTACTTCATTCACAAATCAAGTAAAGCATGGAGCTTTGGGCAAAGGGACTTCGGGTGGATCTTCGTGGACTAAGAAGGCTTCCAACGATACGTTCCAAACTCTCATAGTGCCAAGGAGTCACCAAGGGAGGTCTACAAAGGTTGTAATCTCTACCCTTAGTGATAGTTTTTCATTTACATGTGATGCTTAGTCAAATGGAACCCTAAATTTCTAGTTATGATTCTTGTCAAGTTCACTTAGCACCTTCAAAATTTGATTTTGGCATATGTGATGCTTCTAAAATCTTGATAAGGTGCTAGGTAAACCCAACAGTGAAGCTGCTCGGTTGCCTCTTGGTGAGGTCTTTGATCCCTGGCGTTGTGGGGTAGGGAAGCTACCGGCCAGGGATAGACGAGCAGGGTAGCTTCCCGGTGCCTCTTGGCGAGGGCTTCGATCCCTGGTCTTGTGGGGTAGGGAGCTACCAGCCAGGGATAGCCGAGAAGGGTAGCTGCTGGGCTGCCTCTTAGTAAGGGCTTCGATCCCTAGCGCTGGAGGGGCCGTAAGAGGCCTACTAAGGATGGTCCGAGCAGTGAAGCCGCTCGGTGCCTCTTGGCGAGGGCTTCAATCCCTGGCCTTGTGGGGTAGGGAAGCTACCAGCCAGGGATAGCCGAGCAGGGTAGCTTCTGAGCTGCCTCTTAGTGAGGGCTTTGATCCCTGGCGTTGTGGGGTAGGGAAGCTACCGAGCAGGGTAGCTGCCCGGTGCCTCTTGGCGAGGGCTTCGATCCCTGGCGCTGGAGGGGTAGGGAGCTACTAGCCAGGGATAGCCGAGCAGGGTAGCTACTGGGTTGCCTCTTAGTGAGGGCTTAGATTCTTAAAGACGGCCGAGCTGGGTAGCTGCTGGGCCGGCTCTTATGCGAGGTTCTATCCGTCCTTTCTAATGTGAGTACTAGAAAGAGGGACGTCGCTGGAGACACGTGTCGTGATCGTGTGGAGAACGTGAAGCGTCGTAGGGGCAAAGTTTCGATTGCGCATCAAGCGGTGAAGATGGACGGTCTCTGGTGACACGTGCCATGATTGCATAGGGGACGTGAAGCGTCAGAAGGGCGTCGTTTCGGTTACGCATCGAGCAGCGAGATGCCTGCCGCGTGGCGGCCCATTTGCGGGTGAAACGGGCGACCGTTGAATTCCGGGGGCGTTGTGGGCTATAAAATGGAGGGAATGTGGATTATCCCCTTCCTCACCCCGAAACGTGAGAATGGAGGACTTCCCTTTCACTATTCCCGACATCATAAACTTCGAAGACGTGTACCTCTACGACCAGTACTGTATTGATGACACCGTGTAGTTGGTGATAGGTCGCATCGAGGATCACTTCGGCCGATTGCTCTCTCGGCGCTCCCCCCTCCTTCAGTTGTTGATGTACTCCATCTGGAGGGCGTTGCCGGGGCTCTACAACCTCTTGTCCGAACAACTGAAGGACGAGGCTGTTGGCAAGCTACGGTCTCTGAAGCGCTTCAGCCTGATTTCTGCGAGTCGGCTACACCGCTCGGAGGCGCTCATCCTCGAGTGCTACCAGTTGAGGCACGACACTGATGCTCACGGGGGGAGTCAAAGGAAGAAGTTAGACGCCGCGATGGCTCGGCTGGAGGAAATATGCTCAGAGTACCACGAGCAGTGCTCTCTGTACCCCATTCCCCCGCTGTTGTAATAATTTTTTTTATGTGCGGCTGAGGAGCCTATAGTACCCTTTGAATGAATAAGATTCTTTTTCTTTCATTGCAATGCTGTATTGACCCCTTTTATTATATAAACAAAAAGATCTCAAGAAAGGCGTACATCGACTTGGAAAGAAGATACATACCAGTAGATGTTCTTATTCGCGCAGCTTGAGCCCCTCGGATGTCTGTTGGCATCTATTCCCGGCATAAGGTACCGAGCTTCGTGTGTACCAGACGTATCCTCGACTGACATGACCATGATTTGGCCGATGGTCAGCTCGGCGGGAGGGGATGCTGCTCCTGCTCGCGGTCAGCTTTCCTCTTGTCCCTCAAGTACGCTGCAAGGTGCCCCGAACGGATGAGCTCCTCGATGTAGTGTCGGAGTTGCTTACAGCTCTTCGTGGAGTAGCCCAGAGACCTGTGGAAACCGCAGTAGGGGCCCCGGGTTCACTTTGAGGCCATGCGCGAGATCAGGGGAAGCTTGAAGAACCCCTCGCCCTTAGCCTCCTCTAGTAGCACTGTCTGGGAGACGTTGAGCGGGGTGTACTCCTGGAACTTCGGGAGATAGGGCTTCGGCTGCTCAAGTCCCCTTCTCTCATACATTGCCCTCTTCTTTTGGTCGGTTTGCTCTGCCCCAGGGAGGTTGGCGTTCACCTCGGACTCGAGCTGGACTTCGCGCTCGGTCCAGGCCTTTACCTCGGCCATGGTCTTAGGTTGCGCTAATGCAAAGGAGCGTAATCACTCCTTGTGCCTAAGACCAGACCTTAGTGCTGTGATGACCGTTTCGTCCCGGTGCTCTGGGACCTCGAGAAGGGTGTTGTAGAAGCGGCTGACGTATGCTTTGAACGTCTCTTTGTTCCCGCTCTTGATCGTGAAGAGATGGTCAACTGTGCGTTTTTGCCGCCTGTTCCCGATGAAGTGGCCGAGGAATTGGGTGGCCAGCTCGTCAAAAGTTGAGATCGAGCGTGGCTCGAGTCCTCTGAACCAGTCTCGTCCAGAGCGGATGATAGTGGCCGGGAAAGCTCGGCACTGGGCAGCGTCGGAGTTGTCTTGGAAGCTCATTCCCGCGGTGAATGCATCCAAATGGTTCTTCGGGTCAGATTTTCCGTCGAAGAGGGAGACCTTCGGGAGCTTGTTGCGAGAGGAGACGTGGACGGTGAGTAGCTCCTCGGTGAACGGTTTGGTGAGCGAGTCGGCGGCGTACTTAACCCCGTTGCTCGAGCGGTGACCTTCTCGATGCATACCCTCGATCTTCTTCTCGAGGGCATCGAGTCGGCCGCGGTACCCCGACGATTCGGCGCATTCTGACCTCCGGTCTCTGCTATTAGAGACCTGCGTCTGGGTGTGGCCCCGGTTCCTCTCACTGAGGTTCCTTAGATCCCCTGGCGAGGTCGCCTTCAAGACGCCGTGACGATCCCCGTCTGTGCGTCCCCGTCGAGGGAGGTGGTGTTGGTCGTGCCTAGGCGCAGGCGAGCTAACCGACATTTCCTCGGGAGGGACAAGGGCACGAAGAGGCTCGTAGGAGAAGCACTCTGGCGACGGTCCTAGGTGTTGAGATTTAGGGCACCCAGCGGGCCATAGAGTACATTGGCCCGAGGGATCTGCGGCCGTGAGAGGTAGCGAGGCGGTGGTCGGCGGTGCCGACGCGAGAAGAATCTTCCGGAGGTGGAGCAGCGACCTGGGGATCATGCCCTGCTATTTGGACGTGGATGAGCGCCTCCATGAAGGACGTGAGTCGGACTATCCGGCCAGAAAGGGCCTTGATGGCATTCGGAGGAGGAGGGTCGTCCGCGCCTCCGTTGAGGGGGAGGTTGCGGCTGGTGCTTGGATCGTCGTGATGATCGCTCGCCATTAGATTGGGATCGGAAGATGAACTTTTGTTTTTGTGGAATCAAGGTTTCCCACAGACGGAGCCATCTGACGCGACCTTGATCGCGACAAGATGTTACCTTCCATTGATCTGCTGATGGCGGCGATGGATGGCTGAGACTGAATCTGGAGGCAGGCTCCTGAAGCGTGCGGATCTCAATGGGTTTGAGGTTGGTTGTCACCGAGCTGCCTGCAAGAAAGTCCTGGGGTAGTTATACCACCGAGGACCCTCCGACGATCAAATTAGAGAGGAAATCCGAGCAGAGTAACGGCTTAGTGGAGTAAAAATGGCTTACTTGAACCGTCTGAAGAAAGGGTTTAAATAGCGGTGGCAGCAGGCAGGACAGGCGCGAGAATCACTCCGGCAGTTACGCTCCCGACGTCGCGCCCTCGTGATGAGTGGGATCTCCCATTAATGGCGAGACAGGCTCGTTAATGGGGGATCGTGATGGCGTGGAACGTGGGATGTGGCCGGCGGATATCTCGCGCATGGCAAGATTCACGGGATGGCGGTTGTTGATTGATCATCTGCGTGTGTATTTGGAAAAGTTTTAATCACAACCAAAGAAATTTATACCGCAATCAATTAACGGATTCGATTTAGCGTGTTGATGAATATGGATCGTCCACTGAGATGTGTGTTTTGATCGATCTTGTTTTAGATGAGTCAAAATGAAAATATAAAAGAAAATGCACGAAAGTTGATTCAAGATTTGAAAGATTTAATTTCAAGAAAACATAAAGAATATAGATCTAGAATTAAGAATCAAGAAACGTCCCAATCACTTTGATTTATCAAGATTTGTAGAATAGCTTGTAGGATTCGATTAAGTTAATAGTTAATGATGAATCTAATAATTCCTAATCTTATCTATTGATAATTTGTAGCTAGATTGATGATTATGATGAAGATTAGGGATCAATTGGAGAAACTAGGGTTTCTCCTTCACTATCCCTTGTCTTTTCAATCATGATCATTCGGATCTAGCCTCTAACAAAGAAAATCATCAATCGTTCGATCCCTAATTTGCAATGAAATAATTAAGAAGTCATTTCGCTCCAAATTAGGTCATCAACAATTCTTTTTTCTAAGGTTCACAAATCTCATAAAAATTATGACTAGTATTAAGATTTGACCATCATTAGATCTATTAATTCTCTCGAATCCTCCACAAGCGGAGATTTCACTCACACATCATGAAAATTAATGAATCAAAGATCAAGAAGTTTTATAACGCAAGAATGTAAAGAAAGCAAGAATTACAATTATCACCTTTATTAAATCGACGACTAATTACACATTCCCTCAATTCGAGGTTACAAGATGTTGCTCTCGATTGCTCCTTTTGAAGAGATAACTAGATCTGTCGAAATTCGCTCCGCTCGATCTCCGTGAGACTTGGATCGTCGTGGATCTCGCGCTCTTGATGAAGATTGGCTTCGCGGATAAAGGATCGATGGTTGCTTGCTTGATTTGCTTCTCAAAATGATCTTGATTCGGCTTTGGAAAATGGATTTGGGCTAGGGTTTTGGTATCAAGTTGTGTCACTCAACTTGTGCAAATTTGGCTCAATGTTCAACCCTAATTAATGAACAACTATTCAATCGCCTCAAACCCTAGGTTTAGATCTTCTTTTATAACCACTCATTTGAATCTTCTCTCCAAAGCTTGGTTGTTAGAGAGAGCCTTCTAGAATGAGGTTGTTAGAGGGAATATTCTAGAGGAAGGTTGTTACAAGGAATATTCTAGAGTGAGTTTGTTATACAGAGCCTTCTGGAAGAAGCCACGTGGTAATTTAAGCGTCCTAAAGAAGCGAGGCCGTTGAGAAGAAGCTTCTGAAGACAATCTGATTTGATGACGTGTCAAGTAGGCCACGGATCCGCGGCGGATCGACCTGACTCGGCCGCGGATCCACGGCCATATTGTGGGTTCTCTGCATTATTTTCTGGATTTATCTTTCTGTTGGTCTTTGGGTTATTCTTTGATGACTGGAATCTGACATTTCTTTCTTGGTTGCTGCCAGATCTCAAGTCTTGGACTTGATGCGTTTTATCAGCACTTTTGTGATTCCAGCTCTTTAACCTGGAGAATTTCCTGCACACAATCTCGAGACAAGTGTTGATATACAAAGATCTTGCGTATGGTAATAAACACACAATTTCCTTCATAATGCCGGTTATAATGTATAACACATGTTATTTGATATTTTGCAGACGAATTGCTAATATGTGCTATATTTATACCAAACACCTTTAGATGATTAGAAAGAGTAGGAAAATTGATGTGTTAAGAATGCAATATTTTCGACTGATCAAATTCCCCCAAACTTAATTTTGGTCGTCTCGATCAAACGTCTTTTATTTTTATTTAAGAGAAGGAGAAAATATAAGAAAAAGAAAAACTAACTAGCACACTTTCATAGGCAACACGATTGCACTGAGCACGTGCAACAAGCCTTTAAACCTCTAGGTGTCCCTAATAAGAGGAGTGTTGTCTCCTGAGGGTTTTCAGCGGATTGCACCCAGAAAATCCCATAATAAAAAGAAGACTGTGAAAGTTACATGTAAAGATAAGAATTGTAAAAGAAAGACTTTGAAAATTAGAGTTTCCAACTAATACTAGCTTTTCAGTTATCATGAGACCTATCTTAATAGTCATGAAAAGATGTTAGAAATCACATCATCCCTCAATAAAACATCGTCTTTATTCTTCATTCCTACCTTTCTTCCAAATATCGATCATATACCCCTACGTGTATGTAAAAGATATCCCTACACTCGGAGAATTCAATTCAAGCTATCATACTCTTATCCATCTACCTCAGTACTTTTTAATTAATAAATATTTAGATGGATTTGCTCACACATTTTTCATGCGACCGTTAATACTTCTTGAGGTACTAACCGACCGATTACTCATGTGCTCGCTTATTAGGCGTATTTAGTATTTTCCTCGTCTTGCAACACCTAAGGCTTAGCAGTGACTCCCAAACCAGTTGGTCTAAGGCACTAGGTGATGAAGCACCCTCGCTATATTTTTTTATTGCTGCCTTGGTGATAACAAAACCATTGTTCATTTTTCTACACCATTTTATCTTTTATTTTTCATTTATTATTTCCTTCATACTTTGGCTTTTAGACAAGAGCATTTCAAGGTATCCTCTACTATCCCGAATTTCAATACGTGTGTAAGTGCGTATAGTAGGGTATCAACATTCAAATGTTTGGCTTCCAGAATAGAAACTATTTTTCAGACTTATTTTTATCCTCAGATTAGTGACTTCTTTCATTTTACTAACCCTTGGGACAACGGCTCATAACTACTTATTACTAGTTCATTTAAGAAAACTTCTAATCTTCTAGGTTTTCTTAAATTTTTCTAATCTTTTGGATGTAATTTTTCACTATCTAATCTTTTATTATTTTATTTATGTACACAATTTTTTTTTTATTTTATTATATGTTTTGTGCTTATGCAAAGTATGATGCAAAGTGATGCGCAAATAAGCACAAACCTCCCCCAAACTTGTTTAGAACAGTATCCTCACTATTTCCATCTGTTAAATCTCAGAAACCTGTAAACTTGGGAGGAAAATTTATTAGCGGGGACAAGAAATATGATCGTGAAAATCTCCCCCAAACTTATTTTAGGCTCACAATTTTGAGGACAACTTTTATTTTCAAGAGCCAAATATACCCCTGCAAACTTGAGTTAAACAATGTTAATCTTCTAAAATCATAAGAGGGGGGGTAAAGTTACTGGTCAATGCAAAGCCTTACAAAGACCGAAAGTCAACACCAAACATTCGAAGATTTTATCAGTGTAACAAACCGGTTGGTGGAAGAACATGTTGTTGAGAGTCAGGAAAATATGGGGAAGAAACAATAGGTGGGATGGAATGGATTTGCGTCTCAAATTGGAGAGACGACACCGTGGTGATGATGATGATGGATTACTTGCATTCTCGTGATTAAGAAGAAGGGGTGGAGGTTCAATTTCTTTGGTTTGGAGATGATTCATCTCAACACCCGTGTTTGCTAAAAATGCAAGTTCATCAGTGAAGCTTTCATCGATATCCTGAAGAATAATGTCATTGGAAAGAATGGGATGATATTCAGACTCCATGAAAAATTCAGAATAATCGTTAGATGTTGACCCGGACAACTCGAAAGAAGGGTCCGTATGTATATGATACATATCTGGATCAAACAACAACGTATAAAGGAAGTCTGGATCTGTATCGTGAAGCTGATCAATTCGCTGCTGTCGACATCCATTAATTCGACAGAACATACTCAAGCATGAGGTTCGGAAGGTTGACTTCCCAACTTGTAAATGTTAAGCTCAATTGACCTATTCCCGAAAAATAGGTTCATCGAGCCGTTACGACAATTGATTACAGCGTTGGAAGTAGCCAAAATGGGACGACCTAGAATCACCGGAATTTGGTTACGTGGGTTCACTACAGGCTGTGTATCAAGAACAATAAAGTCCACAGGGAATACAAATTCTCCGATTTTTATCAACACATCCTCAAGTTTAGCCCTAGGTTTGGTGATCGATCGGTCGGTCATCTGGAGAGTTATGTTTGAGGGCTTTAACACTCTGATACCTAGTTGCTCATAGACTGAATATGGAAGAAAGTTAACACTAGCGCCAAGGTCAAGTAAAGCACGGTTAATGTGTTTATCCCCAATAGAAATAGAAATAGTAGGATAGCCAAGGTTCTTACGTTTCCTTGGTAATTGTTGGGGAAAAGCTGTGTTTACAGTACTCAACATGAACACTTTTTTCGGCACTTGAGTCTTTCTCTTCCTAGTGCACAAGTTCTTAAGAATTTTCGCATAAGACAGAACTTGTTGGATAGTATCTAGGAGAGGGATGTTGATATTAACTTGCTTAAACATTTCCACAAGCTTCTCCATTTGGGCATTGGGTTTGTTGGGCCTCAACCTATCTGGAAATGGAGCTCTATCAATAAGTGTTGGGTCCAACATTTGTGGAGAAGTTTGTGGGGGTGGAAAGGATGAAGTGGGTGGAGGGTTCGAGCCTTAGGGAAAACGGAGAATAGGCTCGGAAGAAGAAGAAGGTAAATTGGACGAAATAGGGTAAGAAGTAGAAGTGGGAGTGGAAGTGGAAGCCTGGGATTCAATTGATTCCTCAACATCAATCTGTTCACCCACATGATTGTCTAGTACTCTTCCAGATCTCAACGTGGTAAGTGCATTCATATTAGTGTAATGTGAAGGTCCAGGATCAGATAGAGGTTGAGATGGAAGATTCCCATTCTCTCCAGCACTCATTTTGGCAGTCAGTTGTGCAATTTGTGCTTCTATCAATTTGATACTCTCACCATGGGAGACAGTGTTTTGCACTAATGTCTGGATAGAAGATGTTAAAATGTCATTCATTTGCATAGACTGTGTAATGAACAGGTCAAGTGCAGAGGGTGTAGAAGTACCGGCAAAAGAAGGATCAAAGTTGTTGGCCGGGTTTTGAAAATTTGTGGTTGAAAGGGGTGCTGACTCGGTTGTGGCGGTTGCTGTTGTGGTGGAGGGACCCATTGAAAGTTATTCTGCTTTGGATCCGTGTATTGAGTTTGGTGTTGGATCCAAGAAAGATCAGGGTGATTCCTCCAATCTTGATTATATGAGGAAGAAGAAGGATCGTTTCTAGGTTGTTGCTGAAATGCAGCATTAGTGTGACCTTGAAACAGTACATTCAAAGGACATTCTTCCGTCAAATATGATGGATTAGAACAGCAACTACACACGGTTTTGGGAAGTATGTATTGGTTTAGAGAGACTGAACAGATTTTGTTTTCTAAAGCGTCGAGCTTCCTTTGTATTGCGGCCATTTCGGCTCTCATTGTGACGGAAATATCGAGCTGATTGATACCTTCCCGAGACAATGGTGGTCTAACACTTTCCTATTGTAAAGTGTTTTGAGCTAAATCTTCTAGGTATTTCCAAGCTTCACCATCATCTTTAGATAGGAATTGACAATGACACATTGTTTCAAGCATCTGTTTTGTCGTGAAATCAATACCCTCATAGATAATTCGATACAGATCCCATCTAGGGATTCCATAATGAGGGCATTGTAAAAGAAGATCTTTGAACCGTTCAAAACATTTCCAAAATGGTTCATTGGGAAGTTGGGTAAATTTGAAGATTTCGCTCCGAACATGGGCGGTCTTATGATTGGGATAAAATTTCTTCATGAATGCTGCAACGAATTTCTCCCATGTTGAAATAGAATGTGCGGGTGTGTTGTAAAGCTACTTCTCGGCTAAATCGCACAAAATGAATGGGAGAAGACGTAAACGTAGAGCATCCAAAGACAGTTGCGACGTTCCAATCATTGCGCATACGTTTTCAAATTTGGAGATAAAAACGTATGCGTCTTCAGACTCAACACCGTGAAATTTGGGTAACAGTTTGATAAATTGGAGTTTGATTTCAAAATTTTCCCCGTTGGCAGGTGGAATAGAAAGATAGGTGAGAAGGGGAACACGTGAAGGATAGCATCTCTCTTGGAGAGAAATGCGTATAGGATTCTGCGCACCTACAGGCGGTGGCAGAGTGGTGTTAAAGTTTGATGGAAATCCGTCCATCGCGGTCGTGGTGGGTGGTAGGAAAGAAGACGAAGAATTACCGACTCTGGAGTCGATAAAAGAAACGCGGACAAAACGGGAAATAGAATCCCGTGTCCAGCCTAACATGTGCTAAACGGTTATAGCACAAGTGGCAGCGTTGGTGATAATTAGAGGAAAAGTTGGTTGGTGTTTGTTTTGAAAAATACGGATTTTGAAAAATCAAATCACAAAAAATGCACACACCACCCTAGATCTAATGGTCACCTAGGTCAAGTCACTACACCGCTCCTAGACTTCCAGAAGACAAATCGCAGGATAAATCCTATACCGCCTCTTTATCCCTTCTGTGGCCAGGTAAATACCAAGTAAGTGGGAGGTTCTCCGCTACGTAAGTAGCGGGCCTAATTAAATAACCACTTGCCTTAGACACACTTGCCTTAGACACCACAAAAGAAATGCGGATAAGCAATAGATTACCCACGACCTCCTTCTGTCCTAAGTGAGCGCGACGGTCCTTAGAGTCTTGTCTAGATATTTTTAAGTTAATGAAGGTGATGCGGATGCAAGTTTGTAATTTTTGGGGCTTAGGAAGGGTAATGAAATCCCCACCTAATCTGAATTTGGTCTTTGCCTCTTAATTTCCGTATTAAAATATGCAAACAACCAAGATCAAAACACGCGACAAATTTTTCTTTTAGCGGCGCTGCGAATTTTGCAAAGAATCCTGCAGAAAATGTTTCTTGGAGAAGATCAGAGAGGAGAGGAGAGAACAGAGAGTATACCACAGAAATCTGAAGAAGTGATGCTCCTAAACGGCGGCGGAACCGCCGCAAAAATGCCTCATTGGCCGCGGATCCGCGGTGGAAAGGAGGGATTAGGGTTTGAAAATTTTTCCTCAGCTTTCTATGCTTCTCTGGACTTTGTAAAACTTCTCTGAATCTTGATCGCACTGCTACAATGATTCCAGATTCCCTCGCAAAAATTCACAACCAATCATTAAGCGCTTGATGCGAATTTGATCTAAAAATTCTGATGGAATAATAATTTTTCAACTCAAATAATAAAAACGAACAAAATAGCATACATCCCGGCAACGGCGCCATTTGATTGATCATTTTCGTATGTATTTGGAAAAGTTTTAATCACAACCAAAGAAATTTATACCGCAATCAATTAACGGTGTCGATGTAGCGCGTTAATGAATACGGATCGTCCACTGAGATATGTGTTTTGATCGATCTTGTTTTAGATGAGTCGAAATGAAAATATAAAAGAAAATGCAAGAAAGTTGATTCAAGATTTGAAAGATTTGATTTCAAGAAAGCATAAAGAATATAGATCTAGAATCAAGAATCAAGAAATGTCCCAATCACTTTGATTTATCAAGATTTGTAGAATAGCTTGTAGGATTCGATTGAGTTAATAGTTAATGATGAATCTAATAATTCCTAATCTTATCTATTGATAATTTATAGCTAGATTGATGATTATGATGAAGATTAGGGATCAATTGGAGAAACTAGGGTTTCTCCTTCACTATACCTTGTCTTTTCAATCATGATCATTCGGATCTAGCCTCTAGCAAAGAAAATCATCAATCGTTCGATCCCTAATTTGCAATGAAATAATCAAGAAGTCATTTCGCTCCAAATTAGATCATCAACAATTCTTTTTGTTAAGATTCACAAATCTCATAAGAATTAAGACTAATATTAAGATTTGACCATCATTAGATCTATCAATTCTCTCGATCCTCCACAAGCGGAGATTTCACTCACACATCATGAAAATTAATAAATCAAAGATCAAGAAGTTTCATACCGCAAGAATGTAAAGAAAGCAAAAATTACAATTATCACCTTTATTAAATCGATGAATAATTACACATTCCCTCAATTCGAGGTTACAAGATGTTGCTCTCGATTACTCCTTTTGAAGAGGTAATTATATTCGTCAAAGTTCGCTCCGCTCGATCTCCGTGAGACTTGGATCGTCGTGGATCTCGCGCTCTTGATGAAGATTGGCTTCGCGGATAAAGGATCGATGGTTGCTTGCTTGATTTGCTTCTCAAAATGATCTTGATTCGGCTTTGGAAAATGGATTTGGGCTAGGGTTTTGGTTTCAAGTTGTGTCACTCAACTTGTGCAAATTTGGCTCAATGTTCAACCCTAATTAATGAACAACTATTCAACCGCCTCAAACCCTAGGTTTAGATCTCCTTTTATAACCACTCATTTGAATCTTCCCTCCAAAGCTTGGTTGTTAGAAAGAGCCTTCTAGAATAAGGTTGTTAGAGAGAATATTCTAGAGGAAGATTGTTACAAGGAATATTCTAGAGTGAGTATGTTATGCAGAGCCTTCTGGAAGAAGCCACGTGGTAATTTAAGCGTCCTAAAGAAGCGAGGCCGTTGAGAAGAAGCTTCTGGAGACAATCCGATTTGATGACGTGTCAAGTAGGCCGCGGATCCGCGGCGGATCGGCCTGACTCGGCCGCGGATCCGCGGCCATATTGTGGGTTCTTTGCATTATTTTCTGGATTTATGTTTGTGTTGGTCTTTGGGTTATTCTCTGATGTCTGGAATCTGGCATTTCTTTCTTGGTTGCTGCCAGATCTCAAGTCTTGGACTTGATGCGTTTTATCAGCACTTTTGTGATTCCAGCTCTTTAACCTGGAGAATTTCCTGCACACAATCTCGAAACAAGTGTTGATATACAAAGATCATGCGTATAGTAATAAATACACAATTTCCCTCACAATACCGGTTATAATGTATAACACATGTTATTTGATTTTTTATAGACGAATTGCTAATATGTGCTATATTTATACCAAACACCTTTAGATGATTAGAAAGAGTAGGGAAATTGATGTGTTAAGAATGCAATATTTTCTACTGATCAGTTGTGCCTGTGAGCGGTGCCGTTGGTCGGTCGATGAGACCGAGGAAGATGACCTCGGCGGGAGAGCTCGCGGACGAGCGGGAGAGCCGAGGTATCTAGGTTCTGCGGTAGCCCGGAGACGAGCTGTGGGGCCGAGGAGGCCAATTATGCTGGGGGCTCAGAGGCGAGCCAACTTTGTTGTAGGACGGGCATAGGAGTGGTCTGGTCGGCCACTGTAAGTCCTTTCTTGCATGCAATGGGACACGTCATCTGCCACGTGTCATGATCTGGGAGATCACCGATATCGAGCATCGTCAGATCTTCTATTCAAATCAATAACCTTTTATTTGTGTTTGCGGGATACGGCACCATTAACTATGTGAGTTGCGAGAAGCTAGCATTTCGTGATTCATGCAGGGGATTGTTTTTCTTAGCTTGATCATGTCAAGTACTTCGCCACTCGGGATATTAGTATCACTTCATCTATTTAATCTAGAAGCCATTATGTTTATCCCAGTATCCTATGTCTTAGGTGTTGGAGATAGTGCCCTCAGAGTCAATTATTGGATCACAGGCACGTGATTGCAATGATTGAGGGAGGACCTATCCCGGTAGGACAGTCTTACTCGAGATGATAGTATGCTATCTGGTTTACCTTTATCATCGTGTACTGCTTTAGGTGACCTGACAGGTCGCTATTACACGTTGATAGAGCCCCTAGGATTCTTGCTTGACCACCAGCAGTATGAGGGCGATCATATAAGTGGGAGCTGGGGGTCTATAAGCACATCCTTAAAAGGTCCCTAGTCGTGGGAGTTTCAAGACAGGGCATCGATACTCCAGAGTAGACTAGTGTATACAGTCGAGACCCCGACGAGGGGCGGTGGCCGGTCTCACAAGCCACTGGTGTCAGTTGGTTCACCTAAGATGTATACAGGTGCTCATTGGGTTATGAGTACACCGGACAGGACTCGCCGGGAACATGCTAGTTGGTCTTATACCTGACGTCAGATGGCAGTTCCCTGGTGACATGTGTACAGGTTAGTTCATCGACCTGGGGATCGTCATTTGTCTCGTGTGAGTTCCCACTGTACTTTGATTACTACCCTACCACGCTCAAAGGAGACGTGCAAACAGGTTTTAGTTGGGTACGGTCACGAGCCACATGGAGGCAGTGAGCGGATCTTCAGGGGTTCGTCTCTCCCGGTATTGGGGGTGAGGTCGCGCTGTGTCTAGGAGAGCCATTACACGAAGCCCTCGGCCGAGGCAGGAGATTTACTGGTAGGTATTCCAGTAGTATCTCAGGGTGTTCTGGGCTACACTCCGACACGACTTGTACCGCTTTTGGGGGTCTGACTTTTACCAACCCCCTAGGCCCGCCATGCGATACTCATAGACGAACGGACCGGACTGTACGGATATTGTCACTGACAGGCTCAGTAGGGTGTCAGGCTGAGTTCGCTCACAGACGTCCCTTTTGGTCAATACCTGGTAGCCCGTTACGTATTGGCTCATACCTATGACGTGCTAGTGGTTAAATCCACAACCAGTGTGTTGACGAGTCTTTAGAGTCCCCCACATTCAGTTACTCAAGCTTTCGGGCGAAAAGCTGTAAAGGCCGTATGGAGATATGGCAGGGTTTGATCAGATACGTGCGGTATTGCACGGATCAGGATCGGACGGATAATACTAGCCGGCTTTGGTTTAAGCCGGATCCTAGTATAGTACAGTGTAGATTTTGTCTCATTGCATTTGTATTTCGGTCGGAATACAAATGCGGGTGTGTATGCACAGTAGCGGGGTTTTCCTGTGATTTATTACGGGACCAGTTTTCAGGAGTTGCCAGTTTGCTTGCCGTTTCGGCCAATTTCCTTTGTATCGTTCATTGGCCGAAGATTGGTGGAGGAGGGCTTATTTGCATTTGTGCAAATAAGTTTTTGTGGAGGGGGTCTTTGCATTTTATTGTATCATGATGGTGCACCATCCATTGACCTTGCTTGACTTCTATCTTCATGATGGCATGACTTTTGGAAGTGATGATTAGCTTGTTGGAGTGTTGGTTTTGGTGCAATCATGGTTGATGATTGGTTGGTGGAGTGAGGGTTTGCTTTGTGATCATTGTTGGTTATCATCACCCTTTCTCTCTCTTGCTTAATTGGTGGGCTCACTCTCTCACAACTTGATCCCCTCTTTCATTCTCTCCATTCCATTGCAATGGCCGGCCACTTCCAAAAAGGGGGCTGTCCCAATTTGGTGGGGGGAGGGGATTCTTGCTCATTTGGCTAGGGAAAAATCATTTTAGCTCCTCCTCCAAAAGCTCAGTTCATTTCCTCCACCAATGGCAACTCCCAAAACCCCTAGAGACACAAATAGCTCACTACACATTCTACAGCAAACCTTGGGCACGTCGACTAGCCAGCTTCGTGCCCGAGTTGCCTCGGTATAGAGGTGGGAGCCCGTAAAAGATGTAGGCGATGTGGTGAACTTCCGGCGACGAGGTGGAGACAGGACATTCCGCGGGAGATCGGGACGACGACGAGAAGACCGGAGGACTCGGATCAGTCGGTATATCTCTCTTCCCCATCTTGTAGTTAGCTAGGACTAGTTAATGGTTCGATCCGGGTGTTTAGTGCGCGGTGGTACCGGTTTGCTAGTATGCAAAATTAAAGTTTATCACCGCTTCCGCATTTGGCCGTCGGATTGACGGCCGGGGCGCCGCCGTGCACTTACATTAGGGTTGTTAGTCCCTAATGATTTTAAAATCCAGAATTTGTAACTGAAATGACATTCATTTTGATAAAATTCTTTTCTATTCAAAGTATTAGTGATTTGATTTCAAAGTCCATATGTTATTTAAGAAAATACATTTAATAGTGGATATCAGCCGGTACTCAACCGACGGAGGTTCGACGGACGCTGATCGATGGCAGAGGGTGATCGGTGGCGGCGAATGCGATTGTCGGCCGGCGACGAGGATGGTCGGTCAGCAGTCGGAGATGGCGATCCGAGGCAGTGACGGGCAGTGGTCGGCGGCGGCGATGGCGTCGGTGAACGGGAACGGCGATGCAATCCAGAATAAAGACAATCATTTTGATAAAATTCTTTTCTATTGAAAAGGCTAATCTTTTGATTTCAAAATCCATATGTAATTTAGGGCAATACGTTTAATAGTGGACATTAGTCGGTACTCAACCGACGGAGGTTTGATTACAGAGGTTCGACGGAAACTGTTCGATGGCGGCAAAAGCAATCGTCGGCCGGCGGCGAGGATGGTCGGTCAGCGGTCCGAGGTGGCGATCCGAGGCGGTGACGGGCGGTGGAGGCGGCGATGGTGTCGATGAATGGGAACAGCGATCGGAGGCTGCGACGAACATGGTCGGCGATCAGAGGCGGTCACGGGCGGCAGTCGACGGCGGCGGCGGCGAACAGGGACGGCGATCGGAGTGGCGGCGGAGGCGAACGAGGACGGCGATCGACGGCGGCGGCGGTGAACGGGACTGAGATCGGAGGCGGCGGCGGTGAGATGGCGGCGACGCATGGGGACAGCGATCGGAGGCGGCAGTGGCGAGATGGCGGCGGCGGTCGGCGATGGCGACGGGCAACGGGCAACGGTTGGTCAGCGATGATGATGGGGACGGTCGACCGACGGCGGTCAATATGCAGTTAATGGTGGTGGCAGCCGGTGGTGACGATGTCAAGTGGGACGGTTTATTTAAATTTTGATTTATTATGTACAATACGTCATTTTAGAAAACATAGATGCATATGATCATTTGAAGGTTGATTGATTTTCTCAATTTTGTACTATAAGTTGAATGAGGAATTCTAAAATCCAAATTCTCGCATTCTAATATCTCGGAACTAACTTGAATTTTCAAATTCCGGAATTGTATTTTCAAATGATTTGGGACTCTTAACACCCCCTTAGAGATGAATGCATACCAATACCAAATCTTGATATCGTACCTTCATCCTCTAGAGTCTTTCCTTGACATTGCAAATTTGGAATGTTCACATCAAAATTAACTTATAAGAACTTAAGAGTCTTTCCATTAAGAACTGCTTGAATTACAAATGGTTATTGTCAGAACATACAGCTAGCTTTCGGGGTTATATGGCAAGACCTTCTCTATACATTGTATAGTGTCATGGAATTAACTTATAAAGGATTGAATCAGGTTTGAAGATGATTGCAAAACCTTTGTCAATTCATTTATTGAGCTTTCTTGGCTTTTAATTGTATTGCGTGTGCTCCCACTTTTTGATGGCAAAAAGGTATGAAATGCAAGGATGATACAATCGCAAAATTTAAAGGATTTAAACTGTAAAATGGTAATGAACAAGCGGCGTTTGATCATATCATGACACGGGTGTTTGTTTTTAAACAACAGGTTGTTGAAATTATTGGCGATTTTTATAGAACTCTCATTATTAAGTAGAGTGTGGAACTGATGGAACTCCTTTTCAGGTCTCCGTCAGATGTTGTCTTCCGCTGATCTCCTGATAGACTTAGGTGGTTACCTTCCGTTGCGTGTGGGTCTAAATGGGTTTTGATGGAAGAGGTGATATGAGGAGTTCGGTGCCGAGTACCTGTAAAGAAGTCCCGGGGTGGTTTGGTACCACCAAGGACCCTCCGACGATCAAGTTAGTGATGAGATCCGAGCAGAGTCACGGCTTAAAAGAGTAAAAAATGGCTTACTTGACCCCTTTGTTATGGGGGTTTTTATAGTGGCGGCAGCATGCAGTAGAAGGCGCGAGAATCTCGCCGGCGGTTACGCTCCCGACGTCACGCCCGCGTAAAGAGCGGATCGCCCATTAATGGAGATCGTGATAGCGTGGAACGTGGGATGTTGCTGGCGGAGAATCTGCGCAAGGTGAGATTTGCGGAGCGGCAGTTACGCCTGTGGGTGGTGGAGTTGGTCGGTCGGAGGGACCGAGGAAAATGGCCTCGGCGGGAGAGCTCGGGAACGAGCGAGAGGGCCGAGGTATCTTGGTCCTGCGGTAGCTCGGAGGCGAGCTGAGAGGCCGGATGTAATACCCAGCCCTTTTTATACGCCTATATCCGTAATTCTTTTCACCTATATAATTTATTTACAATTATCTATTTAATTATTTTCGAAACTCCATTAAACCCTAAACTCCCAATCCATTTTCCCCCGCTATTTTTCTCAAACCCAAATTCCAATCCCTTTATTTTTTCCTTTGATTTTTCCTCTAAATCCCGCAGCCCATATCCTAATTCTTATAACCTATTTTCTCACTACCCATTTTCTTCCTAATACTATTACCATTATGAGCCGGCCCTCTCATTTCATTTCCTTTTGTTTTTTTTTTCTTGTGGCCCAACTCTTTCCCGAGCCCACAAGATTCTTCCCTTATTAAACTTCTATTCTCCTCGGCCCGCTCCCTTTTTCTCTAACTCTTTTATTATTAAATTCTGGCCCAGCCCACTTCCAGCGGCCCGCCTTCTCCAACCGCGCCGTTTCCCCCGACCCGACCCGCACCAACAGTGCCATCTTCTTCCCTTTGCGTTTTTCCCGCGCGCGTTTCCTTCACGACCGCGTCGCCCGCGTTTCTCGCCTCCGCCTCCGCTCGCGCGCGTTACTCCCACTACGCGCGTCTCTCTCTCTTCTCTCGCCTCCACGTTCTCTTTCTCTTCCTTCTCTCTCTCTCTGCTTCCGCTCCCCTCTCGAACCCGCGCCCTCGGCTTCTCGTGCCCCTCCTACCTCCTCCCTGAGCCACCCTCGCCACTGCAACCCGAGCTCTCTCTCCCTCGTTCTCATTTTCCCCCTCTCCTCGCTACACTCCCGACCCACGCACCCATCACCGACCTCCTCCTCTCTCGCTCTGCACCCACCTGCAACCTTCGACGATCGTCGATCACTCCCAATCACCACCACCGCCTCACCCGCTCCCTCCCTCATCTCACCTCCATTCTCCTCCCTCACCCACCAGCAACCGACCACCCTCGCACCCACACCCGAGCACCCCCTGTCGAGCGTCCTGCACACCAACTCGGCCACCCCTGTGCCGACGACCGGCGAACCCCTCGTCTCGTCGTCGACATCCATCGCATCTCGTCGACCTCATCATCAACATCGTCGTCGTCGTCATCCTCCTCACCATCTCTTTCCCTCTCACTCTCTAACCCCATCAGCTCTCTCTCTCTCTTCCTCTGCTTTCTCTCATTCTCTCTCTGTTCTCATTTTTCTCTCTCTCAGCTCTCTAACTCTCTCTCTCTCTCAACACTCTCTCACTCACTGCCTCTCTCTTTGCCTACACTCTCTCTCTCTCATTTCTCTCTCTCTCTCTCTCTAGCACACTCTCTCTCTCTCCAAATCTCACTGTCGTTACATTCTCTATCAACCTACACCACCGCACGACATTGCCCGAGCCCGCAATAGCCAACTCCGACAAGCTCGAGCCAGGATCGAGACTTTTGGTCACTGTGGTGCCGTGTCAGAATCGGCGTTGCCGTGCCGCGCGTGTGTCGCGTTCGTGCCATTACCACTACCGTGCATCGCCTAGACGCCTCCAGGCAAGTCCCCACTTGCTACATGCTATTTACTATTAGTTTACAAATCAAAATCGTATATATATTCCATGTTTTGCCTTATGCTAAAATTACAACAACACTGTTCGATGCTTGTCCTCTTAGAAGATTATTATCACTTTTGACGGAATTGGATATCATTGCTTGGCCCGTACTGCCGTGGGCCTACTGTGTAAATTTCGCTGGAAAATTTGATCGTTTATGACCAAAACGACTACCCCCAAGTTAAATCGTAAAACTGAAATTTTATTGCACCTGAAAACCGTTAAATCCACCATAAATCATATACATGCTAGAATGGTGCGTTCGAGGGCTCAAATCGAAGCCAACTCGACGAACTATAACCCTATACCAGTTTCCAGACATTTCTGTATTTAAACTGTGATGATTTTCTGATCGGAGTGCGACTCTGGACTGCAGTCCAGAGCGACTCCAGTAGTGCTTGCTGTTCCGTATTGGATACCATAGGATTTCCTTAACTCGTAGGTTACGGAACTCCGCTGATTATTATAGGTAACTCTGTTAGATAGATAACACAATTGGTTTCATTCTGTTTCGTTATCGTTTGATATTTAATCTGTAATTTAAAAGATCGGGACGCATAACAGTCCCAACAGAATCAGAATTGACATGTTAATATTAAACAGATTATAACTCCTAACGTACAGACGCGATTGAAGATCCGTTTGTTGCGTTGAAAACTTTACTGAAAACCCTAGAATTCATCCAACTGTAGCGTTGCTAAAATCTGATCCCAACTGGGATTAAAATGCGTTGCGAAATGGATTTCTGATTCTGAAACCGGATTTCCAGCCGCGAGCGCTTAAAATGAAATGGTTATAACTAGTTATTCTGGAACCCGATTGGCTTGAAACAAAATTCTATGGATGGATAACTGAACATACTAATTACTATCTGTTTATCATTTCGCTAAATTATATTCGTACGTTTCATGATAAATCGTGCAAGTGATAGACTACTGTTTTTATGACACCTTAATTGTGCTTCTTAAACTGTTCATGCATCACATCATACACATATCATTGTAGTGATAACCTAGTGATATCGTGCATTCACCCAGTGTTAGATTTTAGTGATGATTGTGGCAAGTACGTCATTGTTCGTGTATCCGTGATTAAGTGAAAGTGATGAGTACTTGTACACAATCAGTGACCTTATTGTTCTATTGCATTGTCGACGTCTGTGGGATGCGTGTACGTGTGACTATAAGTGGTATGGGACACTTATGGAAGCGCTTGCATGGGTGTCACAGATAAGGCATCCGACACTGCCATTTATCTTAGGTATTAATCGGGACGTGCTTGATGGAGGTCCTGCCTCCAGTTCTCGCGCAGACTTGTCACGGATCGATTAGTATTTAGGGTGATGGTTAGCGTTTGATGTAGACCACGGGGTGTGGGGTAGTTTAAGTGTGAGTTCAACAGAATCTCGGAAGTCCCATGCCGGCTTATATATTTAGGGAGTTATATGGAGATTTACAGAGTACGTGATATATACACCGTGATATTCTTGTTACATGTTGAGCCCGTGGTCCCTTACCCTTGGGTTCTACCCTTGGGTGGAGGACACTCACGAGTGGTTGACTCTCACACTTGGACTGACGATAGGCTTAGTGACCTGTACTGTGGGACTTAGAGACTGATAGGGATACTGGCATTCATATTACTTTTATACTGTGTTGACATACGTGACATATCGTTATACTGCTTTACTGTTCCGCTGCGTTGATTACTGCACATTCATATACATGCTGTCATTGATTTACTGTGATTCATATCCTCTACCACTGTTAGAACTGTTGCTTGATTGTATATTTATTATATTGCTACTGTGTCGCTCTGACGACCTGAGTATGCATGCTCAGTGTGAGGAGAAGATTTAGCTTGGGTCAGAACTAGACGTGCATCACAGACTTCTTGACTTGCTATTCCGAGATTCATTTGTTTGTTCCACTTCAGGTCAGTCTTTACATTGTTCCTTTCAGTTACTGCATTTCTCATTACCTGTGCATCATTTACTGTTTACCATGATAAACTAGAAGCCGAAGTGTGACTACGGCAGGACCTTTCCTTGACCGTAGGAGCATGGCTGGCCTTATCTATCCCTCGTATTCCGTATTTTGGGAAGCGGGGCGTGACATGGTTTAGTTGGTATCAGAGCCAGGTTTTGCTTCGATTGGGATTGCAGTCTTCCGTGTATAGCTTGGCAATCTATGACATCTTTCGGTCTAGCTTGTAAACTTGTTATTCTTGATCCATATTCACATCGAGTATTCTGCTATCCATACTTTAGGGTTTCTGGTGACTTGGCAAAGTTTCGTGGTTGTAATTGTGAACTACTTCACGATTACACTACCATACTCTGTTTAAGTGACTTAGAGTCATACAGCTGATTTTTCCGCTTGTAATGAATTTCATCACATCTGATATTCTTGAATCTTTGTCCAATCCATATTATATCTTGATTCTTATAGCTTGTGCCTTATATCATCTTCAAAATCATTGTTTCACGATCATGTCTTCCAACGACTTTTCCTCTACCTCCACTCCCCAGAATCAGACAGTTGAGATCCTGAGTGTACTGCAAGGTTTGAAGGAAGCCCAGGAGCGAACAAACGACTAGTTAGCTGAAGGACTGTGAAGGCAGGTGAATCAGGCACCAGCGGGAGTCTCCAATCATAAAGGAATCCCCGTTAGACAAGGAAAAGAGAAGAAGATGAAGCGTCAATTTGTTTCCCCGCGACAGAAGCAGCAGAAGACCCCATGTTGTGGATACTGCAGGAGGCTAGGACACCTTCAGAGAGATTGTCGCCGCGCTCGAGGGAAATGTCTGATTTGCGGATCCAGCGAACATCTTATCAACGGTTGCCCAAAAAGGAAGGAGCTGTAAGGAGGAGACTCGTCCACTCTCCACACTTCTGAAAAGTGATGATTATCGCGTAGTTGAACTTTGAGAATAAGGCGGACCCGACCCAGGATTCAACTCGCATGCAGCAGTCTAGCAATCAAAGAAGAATTTTTCATGTATTCTACTTTCGGTTGTAATGTTGTCATCTTCTTATAAACATTTCTTTCCGTTTGAACCTTTGTATCCGTCGAACTTTTAGTTGAATGAAATAAAATTTGAATCGTAATATATGCATCATTCCCTTGTCATTTCCCTTGTTCATACTATTCATCAGCACAATATTTTAATATTGATTCTTTTAAAATTCCTGCCACCGCATATTTTCCTATACTTCGTACCTTGAGCTTTTTTCTTGATGTATTCCACTGTCTAATCATGACTTTTCTTTTCAGACCATGGCCCAACCTGGAGCAGCGCCACATCTAGACGAGGATGCACAATCTTGTGTATCCTTAGACCGCACGATGATGAGTTCTGACGATGAGATCAACGGTCCCCAAGTCGATTTCGGAAACCACGATCCAGAGGGCGAAGGAGCAGCCGCTCCAGAGTTTGACATGATAGCTGATTCCGACGAAGAAGAAGGAGATCCTGAAGTGAACCCTATAGAGGAAGACCCTATAGAGGAAGATCCCGATGAAGACCCGATAGAAGAAAATCCCGTTGAGGAAAATCACGTGGAAGAAAATCCAGAAGAAGAGAATCAGATGGAATCGGACCTCGATGAAGAAGCTCCATCCGAGGAAGAAGGACCAGAGATCAGGACCCTCCTGTGGAAGAACTCCCAATGGCGGCCCCCGCAAGGCGCTATGGAAATGGACGTCCCTACCTGAGTGCGCGAGCCTACCGCAACCTGCTGAATCTCCACAACCGCGACTGACGGAATTTCTCTTGATGTTGTCTTTCTGGCTAAATAAAATGTGTATAGTTTAGGGCCACTTTTCGTCTTTGAGAATGTCTTGTTTCAAATTTTCTTGAATGAAATAAATCTTCTAGATTCGTAAACCTTTTGATTATTGGTTCGTTTAATACTTGTTTATTGCCCTTATCCATTTATCTTTCTGCTGAGATCCCTGACTGTCCGTCCCTACTCGTTATATAGTTTTTCATCCTCGTTTCAATTGGAAAGTACCGCACTCTGATCCTTGGAATGAGCCACCATTCATCCTTCGTCTGTACACTGTTTGAGATCCTTCTAGGAGGAGGACCTTTCTTATGAAATACCGAGTTCATTAACTTGTCAAATTCTTGATTCCCATGATGTACCGACCAGTATTCTCCCCATACATTCTCTCCTTATAGTCCTCTACTGCTCACCCTTACATCTTGCGTTGACCCGATCCCAATTCCCTGATCCTCAATCTAAAGCCGCCACTCACCAACCTTTGAATGATCCACACTTCCTTGGAGTCAATACCCTAGCTAACCTACATTTTTGTGTTCTTCCTATTACCCTAACTATAGATAGGGACAGTGTTATTCAAAGATTTAGTTTTCATTATTCTGGTTCGTGTTATTGATTACTCCGTTTTTGTATTTTAAGTACAACTATTATTCTTTTCATTTTCAGTAGCGCAACCTTACACCGCGCATATTTCGTTACATGTTCCTAAATTTCACTATACAAGCTCTCTAAATGATTTTAAACCCCTTTTATCGATACATTATTCTAAAATGTTTTAACCTACCGATAAATTTTCGCTGCTTTATTCTCGTTATTTTATTTTCAGGTTTTGTGCCTATGTTTATTATTATCAATGTTTGTGCCTTATACTATTTATTTCTGACGTACTACTTTTGACGTACTTACATATGCATATATCTGAGTTTCGATCTAATCGAGTACGCCTCGAATGATGTTGTCGTATTGTTGTTATTTATATTTCCGTATATATGTAGCTACCCTTATAGTTGTTCCTATTTTATACCTACTTAAATCTATATTTAGTATGTTATTCTTACGTATTTTATATCTTCGAAATTTCTTCATCCACTCATTTCTAGTAAATCTTTATGTGTTAAATTGCAAAATAATAGCTTTCGCATATGGTTGTATTACTTATAGTTTATTTTAAATTTCGAGGACGAAATTTTTGTAAGGGTGGTATGATGTAATACCCAACCCTTTTTATACGCCTATATCCGTAATTCTTTTCACCTATATAATTTATTTACAATTATCTATTTAGTTATTTTCGAAACTCCATTAAACCCTAAACTCCCAATCCATTTTCCCCCGCTATTTTTCTCAAACCCAAATTCCAATCCCTTTATTTTTTCCTTTGATTTTTCCTCTAAATCCCGCAGCCCATATCCTAATTCTTATAACCTATTTTCTCACTACCCATTTTCTTCCTAATACTATTACCATTGTGAGCCGGCCCTCTCATTTCATTTCCTTTTGTTTTTTTTTTTCTTGTGGCCCAACTCTTTCCCGAGCCCACAAGATTCTTCCCTTATTAAACTTCTATTCTCCTCGGCCCGCTCCCTTTTTCTCTAACTCTTTTATTATTAAATTCTGGCCCAGCCCACTTCCAGCGGCCCGCCTTCTCCAACCGCGCCGTTTCCCCCGACCCGACCCGCACCAACAGTGCCATCTTCTTCCCGTTGCGTTTTTCCCGCGCGCGTTTCCTTCGCGACCGCGTCGCCCGCGCTTCTCGCCTCCGCCTCCGCCTCCGCTCGCGTGCGTTACTCCCACTACGCGCGTCTCTCTCTCTTCTCTCGCCTCCACGTTCTCTTTCTCTTCCTTCTCTCTCTCTCTGCTTCCGCTCCCCTCTCGAACCTGCGCCCTCAGCCGCTCGTGCCCCTCCTACCTCCTCCCTAAGCCACCCTCGCCACTGCAACCCGAGCTCTCTCTCCCTCGTTCTCATTTTTCCCCTCTCCTCGCTACACTCCCGACCCACGCACCCATCACCGACCTCCTCCTCTCTCGCTCTGCACCCACCTGCAACCTTCGACGATCGTCGATCACTCCCGATCACCACCACCGCCTCACCCGCTCCCTCCCTGTAACATTTTAAAAATAATTAAATAAATAATTAAATGAATAAAAGTGTTTAAGTGAATTTTAGGATTTTCGGTAAAGTAAAATGTATTTTTCGTAAAACCAAACCGTGATTGTTTTTCACTATAAATTTAAAAATATCTATTTTAATTATAAAATTACTAGTAAATAGTGTTTATTTAGCCACTTATAAATTTTTGGTTTAATAAAATATTTTTCCTAAATTAATTATTTTAAATATTAACATAAGCTTTATTTTTACACTAAATTGGTGTAAATTACAAAATTAAATGGTTTTAATTTGTAAAAATGAACCATGGCATATTAGAATTTAGTGTGTATCATGCAAAATTTATTTGCAAATTTTTCCTTGTTTCTAGATCTTTCTTGAGTTATTTTAGAAAACAATTAAAAGAAAATGAATAAAGCATGAAAAGACATTAAGATGATGACATTTTGGAGAAGTTTCTACACCATTTCTCATGTGTTTCTCCCTCTTCCCCTTATTGTGGCCGGCCTCCCCATCACCATGGCTGCCCCCCCCCCCCATTTTCCACCTCATTTTTATTCAAAAATCATCAAAAATACTACAAAAATCCAATTTAAATTCCACAAAAACCTAATTATTTCATACCCTTTATTATCTACTCTTCTCTACATGGATTTTGGAGTGGGAAAGCATGTATTTTTGAGGCTCATTTTCAAGTTTGGAAATGAGGTTGTGGAGGTATAAATCCTTTTCTTTTGTTTTATTTCTATTAGATATTTCTTTTAAAGCATAATTAGATTAATTAGATTAATTCTTGTTGCAAATTCTAAAATTCAAGTTAGGGTTTGAAAATTCAAGAGGTGGTTTTTGTTAATTAATTAGGGTTATAACATCTAGTTTAACATCTTTTAGAGTGGAAAATTCTTGCATGGTGGTGGTATAATAAATTGTTGATCGAAATTGTTTAATTTAAACTATTTAGCTAACTAGATTTTTTCTAAAATGTGTTGTGGGTAAAATAAAATTCTTATTAAGGGTGTTATCATTAGATGGTAATTTTAGTAAGAATATTAGCATATTAATTGAATGAAAAACCTAGTTTGATCACTAGATTATTTTGATAATTGGAAAAATAGTAATAAAATGCTATTATTTTGTAAACTAGATTTTAGGAATTTCTAAATAAATGTGATTAAAAATATAATTATAGTTTCATTACATCATTATCATCATAAATTGTGGTTTAAGTGATTAATTTATGCAAAATCATGTTTTGAGGTGGAATTGTGGTATTTTGCTTGGAAAATGTTAAAATTGTTAAAAGTTGCAAACTAGAAATTTCAAATAAATGCAAAATTGTGTAATAAAAATATAGTAATGGTTTGTATAGTCTAGTAATGCTATTTAATGAGTTTTATGACCATTGGTTTCATTTAAATGTCAAGTTTCGATGAAAAACGGTAAATTGGCATTTTCGGGTTTTTCGAAAACGGACGATTTGATCGATTTTAGTGTTTCGATGAATTTGATCATGTTTTACAATATAAGTAATGTGTTTTAAAACTACAAGTTTTTTGATGATGTTATCTCGATCCATCGGAGTTTGTACGCCGATATCGAGCGGTATTTGGTTCTTTTGCGTGGACGGGACATAGGTTTTAACCTGTGCTTGCTCTTCGTATCGTTTGACTTTTGTATGTGATTCGGTTTACGATGCTATTTATATGTTTGCGTCTAGGTACCCTCACGTGGACTGCGGGCGATGAAGAGGAGGATGGCGACACTGTCTTCGGCAGACATGGACCAGGTGAGTAGATGCATATCTACGGGGGGAAGTCGGGTGGATGGCGTTTAGCACCCCCGCAACGTAGAATAGGAATAGTATTTATTGACATTAGGAAACCAGACGTGACCCTAGTAGGACCCTAGTATTGACCCTAGGCTGGACTAGACCGATTTAGGAAAACTATATCAGAGGATGAGTACCTTGGAAGAGGTTCGTAGGTTTCAGATAGAAACACACCAGCGCACACACTGAAAATCGACATGGGGTACGTGTATATGTATATATATAGAACTAGGTATAGGTATATACATATATATACAACACATATAGGTGATTCAGTGATGTGATATGATATCCGAGGTATGATGAAATAGTATAACTGGGCTTGATGCCGTGATTTTTGACTATACAGTCGTAATAAAGTGTTAGCGGATCATTAGGGAATGAGATAATGAACTTGAATATATAAATTACAAAGAGTGGTGGTGATATTGATGTACATGGGACGCTAGAATAGTACTCGGACTGTAACTTGTGACTGATTACGATATGATATATGTATAACTTGATTTCGACATTATATTGGTGTGACCTGATGCCGATATCATATGAGTATGACTTAATCACAATATGATACATACGACATTATACGAATGAGGAGACACCTAGGAGATACTTGACCGTACCCCGACATTGGGATGCCGTACGATGGATTTTACCGTACGAGGCTTAGATTTGATGATTGATCCGCACTCTTGATTCAAGGAAGCCGTACTACGTACGTGACGCTGTTGAGGCGGGATCGCCGACTATTAGAGATATTGATTCAGACCTTCGGTAGACTCTTATTTCTATTGACTAGTTCTTAGGTTTAGTTTTCCTTAGGAGGTTAGATGGACACTAGGTTAGGTTCGAGTCATATAGTGGTAGCAGTATTAGTATATTAAATGAGTAGGTAATATACATTCGTCTTTACTTTCACACTGTAATCATAATGTTGCATGTTCATACATATGTTGCTATAAATAGTATAAACCTTACCTGTTAGGACACCAGCACAATTACCGATGATGCGCATATTCCACGCACACTTATTTGCCGGCTCACACACATCATCATCGGTAATTGCTATGTCACGTACACTTTAGATCATATTATCTTTTATTGATAGAATCAGTTAACAACTAAACCGATGTAGTATTGTGATCACTCTCTGATGTTAAGTATAAGACATGACATTCATTACTTAGACATTCATGCATTCATATTTTCGTGTTATCATGCAGTATTATGGGCATATGCCGACACTTATCATATAGTACTCATGATTTTGAGATTTGGATTTCTATGAGATTTCTGGATTTTTGGGGAAAACCGCAAAAATATATAAAAACTTCTCTCTCTCTCTCTCCTCTTCTCTTTTTTTTAAAATAAGATGCGGTTTTCTCGTGATGTATGTGTCGTCCACCATGAGTATTTCATGTTTTCTGATGGATTTCGAGACCCGATTCGAGGAGTGGATGAACCGTCTCGGGTACATGGTGGGCCCGATATGGTACCCCGGGGCAAGAAGATCGAGTTGTAGACGATGAGCCTGGCAGGGGAAGGCTACCTACCGGTGATGTCTGGCACGGCGGATATCCGGAGGATACCGACCGTTGTCGTGGGATTTGATGATATGGGCCGATCCGGACTGACGGAGCCCGACATATTGATACTTGAGGTTACATGTGTTGTGTCGATGCTTGACACGGATTTCTATGGATTTCATTGTTGAGATTTCAGATGTTTATACACACTTTACTATGATAACGGCTAAAGGTTCTCATACATATATATCTGGATTTTAGGATTTGTGACTTTACATTCATGGTGCATGCATTTCATTTCATATGACTTAGTACTATATGAGGCACTGACACGACACGGAGTATTTGCACTTAGACGTAGTATTACCCTGCTATTACTAGATGTTTGGGATATAGTAGTGTATTATTATGACCTAGGATAGCGTCGTGCATTCGATTTCTTTTCGTAGATGTCTTCTACTCACGAGTTGGCAACTCACCCCCGTTGTGCCAAATTCTTTACAGGTTCGATGTACAGGTTTCCCGTGGCAGCTTGTTGGCACATCTTTTCTTCAGGGCGATTGGCACGGTAGGTTGGTTCACTTGTATCCGAACCACCATTGTACTTTTATTCATTCATTTGTATCTAGTAAGCTCCATCAACCATATTTGTATTACTTGATAAGTTATTGGACCAGTCTTTTACTTCGACCTTAGAGTCGCGCCTGTATTATTCTGATCTGGTGGTTTTGCTTTCTTTTGAGTTTTGAGCCTCGCCCTCTGGCGTTGTATATTATTGTGCTTGTTGTGGTTGTTTCCGCCTGTTGGCGTTGATGCTAGCACCCGTTTGGGGATGCTTTTTATTGTTTATTCATATTATACTTGTTGTACCCGTTTGGGGGCCAGTTTTTACAGAGGAGACTCTGCCGAAATTTTTGGTAAAATTTGCTGATGTTTTTTTTACTTGTTTTCTTTTCTTTTCTTCTTTTTCTTCTTTTATGGTTTAGATCTCTGGGCTTCAGCTTACTTAGGTCACGTGGCGCCTCTAGACGCTTCGTAATCTAAGTGCCGGTCACGTTCCGTACTTTCGGGTCGTGACAAAGTTGGTATCAGAGCGCTAGGTTTAACCTTGTATAAGTCTAGGTGACCCTTGGTTGATGGAGCAGGCGAGTTAGGTAGAGTAACGTACCGTGGGTATGGTCCGCGGCATACTTACGATACGCTACTCTGCTTAAGGAGCCCTAGGATTTACATTGTTTGCACCGTATTTCATTCGTTCCTTTGATCTATCTTCGTCAATGTCGGATGGTGGTTTCTGTTACCACGGGCAGAGGGAGATGCGGCTCGAATGCAGTAACCATTAGAGTATTGGTTATTCTTGAGGACTGAAGTATTGCTTAGCGTGCGGACGAAGGGTATTCACATGCCGTCCGGATGAAGTTAAATGGTTCGAACGATTATCAGAAAACCATTTCCTAAGTTTAAAGTATTCGGAAGAACATGCAGGTATTTCGATGGACCCTCTAGAAGAATGAAACCCTAACTCGACATAATGACCACGAGAACGCCCTTGAACCTTAGGGTTTACGGCAGTTCCGCTGTGCCATCAGTGAGGCTTGGGTTTGCCCTTCTACAGCTGGATCATCGATGCTGGGGTATGTACCGGATATTTTTAAACTGTACTTGAGTGTTGAGCTCTCGGGGAATTATGGGATTTTGATGGATCGATCGAGAAGTTTAATGTAGTCCGGATATCAAGTGAAGGGATCGACTATGTGGGAGACTCTAGACATGAGTATTGCCGTTGGTAGCGCAGTCAGCACACCTATGAAAGAACGAGTTCGAAGCGGTCGACATCAGAGGAAAGAGGCGCACATTGACGATAGTATTTACGATTGTGATTTAGTGATTTGAATTTCCTATTTTCGTTGTTTGGATTTTTGTATTTTGAGGACTTGTTCTACGATTGGTATTTCCTGTGTGTACCTTCATTCTATCTGTGTTTCTTATGTCAGTTGTATTGATGTGGTTTAGTACGCACCCAGTACACTTGATTTGGTTTTATATATTTTTTTGAGATTTTTGATTTGATTTCGTGCATAGGGGTTACACGTGATTTTGACATATGTTTCGACCTAATTTTCATGCATTTTTGTGCTGTGATTTCGATTTTGATATTCAATGTATGTTTTCGTGCTCCATGTGCACCTGATTAGGATTCTTGCGCATACTTGGCGCACTTGATGCGATTTTGTGCACACCAGATGCACTAAATCGGGGTTTTGTGCAGTTTAGATGCACCTGATAGTGAGTCGTGCACGCCCGTTGCACTTGACAGATATTTTTGGTGCATACCTGTTGCACTTAGTTTTGTTTTGTGGGTATTCATAGTTTCTGCATTTGGTTTCGATTTCAGTGCGCACCGGACTCACATGACATTTTATTGATGTGATTAGGATTGATTTTAGTTTGAGCAGTATGTTTTCATGATCATTATTATTTGAGTTAGTAACCAGGCGGGACGTGTATGTTAAATAAAAGATATATATGTAGCTATATTTTTAAAAAAATTAAACGTCCGCTACTTAGACCGTGACACGTGCATTGCACGGCGATTTTCAAGAAGGGGTTTTTGTATGCTGCTTTATTATGATGATTCGGCGATTTTACTAGGATGCGAACTATATATAAGTTATAGATTGATATATATTATGATGGTTTTCACATTGGGTTATGATATTTCATTATCGCCATAACTCCGATGATTGCGTCATGCTTGACGGAGTTGATTTTCGTTATGTATTAATGATTTCGGAGCCCCGACGATTTGAGTATTTTGCTAAATGTTATAGTATTTGGAAGGGGAGTGTTAATTTAAATTCGGGGACCGAATTTCTTAAAGGGGGGAAGATTGTAACATTTTTAAAAATAATTAAATAAATAATTAAATGAATAAAAGTGTTTAAGTGAATTTTAGGATTTTCGGTAAAGTAAAATGTATTTTTCGTAAAACCAAACCGTGATTGTTTTTCACTATAAATTTAAAAATATCTATTTTAATTATAAAATTACTAGTAAATAGTGTTTATTTAGCCACTTATAAATTTTTGGTTTAATAAAATATTTTTCCTAAATTAATTATTTTAAATATTAACATAAGCTTTATTTTTACACTAAATTGGTGTAAATTACAAAATTAAATGGTTTTAATTTGTAAAAATGAACCATGGCATATTAGAATTTAGTGTGTATCATGCAAAATTTATTTGCAAATTTTTCCTTGTTTCTAGATCTTTCTTGAGTTATTTTAGAAAAGAATTAAAAGAAAATGAATAAAGCATGAAAAGACATTAAGATGATGACATTTTGGAGAAGTTTCTACACCATTTCTCATGTGTTTCTCCCTCTTTCCCTTATTATGGCCGGCCTCCCCATCACCATGGCTGCCCCCCCCCCCCCATTTTCCACCTCATTTTTATTCAAAAATCATCAAAAATACTACAAAAATCCAATTTAAATTCCACAAAAACCTAATTATTTCATACCCTTTATTATCTACTCTTCTCTACATGGATTTTGGAGTGGGAAAGCATGTATTTTTTAGGCTCATTTTCAAGTTTGGACATGAGGTTGTGGAGGTATAAATCCTTCTCTTTTGTTTTATTTCTATTAGATATTTCTTTTAAAGCATAATTAGATTAATTAGATTAATTCTTGTTGCAAATTCTAAAATTCAAGTTAGGGTTTGAAAATTCAAGAGGTGGTTTTTGTTAATTAATTAGGGTTATAACATCTAGTTTAACATCTTTTAGAGTGGAAAATTCTTGCATGGTGGTGGTATAATAAATTGTTGATCGAAATTGTTTAATTTAAACTATTTAGCTAACTAGATTTTTTCTAAAATGTGTTGTGGGTAAAATAAAATTCTTATTAAGGGTGTTATCATTAGATGGTAATTTTAGTGAGAATATTAGCATATTAATTGAATGAAAAACCTAGTTTGATCACTAGATTATTTTGATAATTGGAAAAATAGTAATAAAATGCTATTATTTTGTAAACTAAATTTTAGGAATTTCTAAATAAATGTGATTAAAAATATAATTATAGTTTCATTACATCATTATCATCATAAATTGTGGTTTAAGTGATTAATTTATGCAAAATCATGTTTTGAGGTGGAATTGTGGTATTTTGCTCGGAAAATGTTAAAATTTTTAAAAGTTGCAAACTAGAAATTTCAACTAAATGCAAAATTGTGTAATAAAAATATAGTAATGGTTTGTATAGTCTAGTAATGCTATTTAATGAGTTTAATGACCATTGGTTTCATTTAAATGTCAAGTTTCGATGAAAAACGGTAAATTGGCATTTTCGGGTTTTTCGAAAACGGACGATTTGATCGATTTTAGTGTTTCGATGAATTTGATCATGTTTTACAATATAAGTAATGTGTTTTAAAACTACAAGTTGTTTGATGATGTTATCTCGATCCATCGGAGTTTGTACGCCGATATCGAGCGGTATTTGGTTCTTTTGCGTGGACGGGACATAGGTTTTAACATGTGCTTGCTCTTCGTATCGTTTGACTTTTGTATGTGATTCGGTTTACGATGCTATTTATATGTTTGCGTCTAGGTACCCTCACGTGGACTGCGGGCGATGAAGAGGAGGATGGCGACACTGTCTTCGGCAGACATGGACCAGGTGAGTAGATGCATATCTACGGGGGGAAGTCGGGTGGATGGCGTTTAGCACCCCCGCAACGTAGAATAGGAATAGTATTTATTGACATTAGGAAACCAGACGTGACCCTAGTAGGACCCTAGTATTGACCCTAGGCTGGACTAGACCGATTTAGGAAAACTATATCAGAGGATGAGTACCTTGGAAGAGGTTCGTAGGTTTCAGATAGAAACACACCAGCGCACACACTGAAAATCGACATGGGGTACGTGTATATGTATATATATAGAACTAGGTATAGGTATATACATATATATACAACACATATAGGTGATTCAGTGATATGATATGATATCCGAGGTATGATGAAATAGTATAACTGGGCTTGATGCCGTGATTTTTGACTATACAGTCGTAATAAAGTGTTAGCGGATCATTAGGGAATGAGATAATGAACTTGAATATATAAATTACAAAGAGTGGTGGTGATATTGTTGTACATGGGACGCTAGAATAGTACTCGGACTGTAACTTGTGACTGATTACGATATGATATATGTATAACTTGATTTCGACATTATATTGGTGTGACCTGATGCCGATATCATATGAGTATGACTTAATCACAATATGATACATACGACATTATACGAATGAGGAGACACCTAGGAGATACTTGACCGTACCCCGACATTGGGATGCCGTACGATGGATTTTACCGTACGAGGCTTAGATTTGATGATTGATCCGCACTCTTGATTCAAGGAAGCCGTACTACGTACGTGACGCTGTTGAGGCGGGATCGCCGACTATTAGAGATATTGATTCAGACCTTCGGTAGACTCTTATTTCTATTGACTAGTTCTTAGGTTTAGTTTTCCTTAGGAGGTTAGATGGACACTAGGTTAGGTTCGAGTCATATAGTGGTAGCAGTATTAGTATATTAAATGAGTAGGTAATATACATTCGTCTTTACTTTCACACTGGAATCATAATGTTGCATGTTCATACATATGTTGCTATAAATAGTATAAACCTTACCTGTTAGGACACCAGCACAATTACCGATGATGCGCATATTCCACGCACACTTATTTGCCGGCTCACACACATCATCATCGGTAATTGCTATGTCACGTACACTTTAGATCATATTATCTTTTATTGATAGAATCAGTTAACAACTAAACCGATGTAGTATTGTGATCACTCTCTGATGTTAAGTATAAGACATGACATTCATTACTTAGACATTCATGCATTCATATTTTCGTGTTATCATGCAGTATTATAGGCATATGCCGACACTTATCATATAGTACTCATGATTTTGAGATTTGGATTTCTATGAGATTTCTGGATTTTTGGGGAAAACCGCAAAAATATATAAAAACTTCTCTCTCTCTCTCCTCTTCTCTTTTTTTTAAAATAAGATGCGGTTTTCTCGTGATGTATGTGTCGTCCACCATGAGTATTTCATGTTTTCTGATGGATTTCGAGACCCGATTCGAGGAGTGGATGAACCGTCTCGGGTACATGGTGGGCCCGGTATGGTACCCCGGGGCAAGAAGATCGAGTTGTAGACGATGAGCCTGGCAGGGGAAGGCTACCTACCGGTGATGTCTGGCGCGGCGGATATCCGGAGGATACCGACCGTTGTCGTGGGATTTGATGATATGGGCCGATCCGGACTGACGGAGCCCGACATATTGATACTTGAGGTTATATGTGTTGTGTCGATGCTTGACACGGATTTCTATGGATTTCATTGTTGAGATTTCAGATGCTTATACACACTTTACTATGATAACGGCTAAAGGTTCTCATACATATATATCTGGATTTCAGGATTTGTGACTTTACATTCATGGTGCATGCATTTCATTTCATATGACTTAGTACTATATGAGGCACTGACACGACACGGAGTATTTGCACTTACACGTAGTATTACCCTGCTATTACTAGATGTTTGGGATATAGTAGTGTATTATTATGACCTAGGATAGCGTCGTGCATTCGATTTCTTTTCGTAGATGTCTTCTACTCACGAGTTGGCAACTCACCCCCGTTGTGCCAAATTCTTTACAGGTTCGATGTACAGGTTTCCCGTGGCAGCTTGTTGGCACATCTTTTCTTCAGGGCGATTGGCACGGTAGGTTGGTTCACTTGTATCCGAACCACCATTGTACTTTTATTCATTCATTTGTATCTAGTAAGCTCCATCAACCATATTTGTATTACTTGATAAGTTATTGGACCAGTCTTTTACTTCGACCTTAGAGTCGCGCCTGTATTATTCTGATCTGGTGGTTTTGCTTTCTTTTGAGTTTTGAGCCTCGCCCTCTGGCGTTGTATATTATTGTGCTTGTTGTGGTTGTTTCCTCCTGTTGGCGTTGATGCTAGCACCCGTTTGGGGATGCTTTTTATTATTTATTCATATTATACTTGTTATACCCGTTTGGGGGCCAGTTTTTACAGAGGAGACTCTGCCGAAATTTTTGGTAAAATTTGCTGATGTTTTTTTTACTTGTTTTCTTTTCTTTTCTTCTTTTTCTTCTTTTATGGTTTAGATCTCTGGGCTTCGGCTTACTTAGGTCACGTGGCGCCTCTAGACGCTTCGTAATCTAAGTGCCGGTCACGTTCCGTACTTTCGGGTCGTGACACTCCCTCATCTCACCTCCATTCTCCTCCCTCACCCACCAGCAACCGACCACCCTCGCACCCCCTGTCGAGCGTCCTGCACACCAACTCGGCCACCCCTGTGCCGACGACCGGCGAACCCCTCGTCTCGTCGTCGACATCCATCGCATCTCGTCGACCTCATCATCAACATCGTCGTCGTCGTCATCCTCCTCACCATCTCTTTCCCTCTCACTCTCTAACCCCATCAGCTCTCTCTCTCTCTTCCTCTGCTTTCTCTCATTCTCTCTCTCTGTTCTCATTTTTCTCTCTCTCAGCTCTCTAACTCTCTCTCTAACTCTCTCTCTCAGCTCTCTAACTCTCTCTCTCTCTCAACACTCTCTCACTCACTGCCTCTCTCTCTGCCTACACTCTCTCTCTCTCATTTCTCTCTCTCTCTCTAGCACACTCTCTCTCTCTCCAAATCTCACTGTCGTTACATTCTCTATCAACTTACACCACCGCACGATATTGCCCGAGCCCGCAACAGCCAACTCCGACAAGCTCGAGCCAGGATCGAGACTTTTGGTCACTGTGGTGCCGTGTCAGAATCGGCGTTGCCGTGCCGCGCGTGTGTCGCGTTCGTGCCATTAGCACTACCGTGCATCGCCTAGACGCCTCCAGGCAAGTCCCCACTTGCTACATGCTATTTACTATTAGTTTACAAATCAAAATCGTATATATATTCCATGTTTTGCCTTATGCTAAAATTACAACAACACTGTTCGATGCTTGTCCTCTTAGAAGATTATTATCACTTTTGACGGAATTGGATATCATTGCTTGGCCCGTATTGCCGTGGGCCTACTGTGTAAATTTCGCTGGAAAATTTGATCGTTTATGACCAAAACGACTACCCCCAAGTTAAATCGTAAAACTGAAATTTTATTGCACCTGAAAACCGTTAAATCCACCATAAATCATATGCATGCTAGAATGGTGCGTTCGAGGGCTCAAATCAAATCCAACTCGACGAACTATAACCCTATACCAGTTTCTAGACATTTCTGTATTTAAACTGTGATGATTTTTGGATCGGAGTGCGACTCTGGACTGCAGTCCAGAGCGACTCCAGTAGTGCTTGCTGTTCCGTATTGGATACCATAGGATTTCCTTAACTCGTAGGTTGCGGAACTCCGCTGCTTATTATAAGTAACTCTGTTATCTAGATAACACAATTGGTTTCATTCTGTTTCGTTATCGTTTGATATTTAATCTGTAATTTAAAAGATCGGGACGCATAACAGTCCCAACAGAATCAGAATTGACATGTTAATATTAAACAGATTATAACTCCTAACGTAAAGACGCGATTGAAGATCCGTTTGTTGCGTTGAAAACTTTACTGAAAACCCTAGAATTCATCCAACTGTAGCGTCACTAAAATCTGATCCCAACTGGGATTAAAATGTATTGCGAAATGGATTTCTGATTCTGAAACCGGATTTCCAGCCGCGAGCGCTTAAAATGAAATGGTTATAACTAGTTATTCTGGAACCCGATTGGCTTGAAACAAAATTCTATGGATGGATAACTGAACATACTAATTACTACCTGTTTATCATTTCGCTAAATTATATTCGTACGTTTCATGATAAATCGTGCAAGTGATAGACTACTGTTTTTATGACACCTTAATTGTGCTTCTTAAACTGTTCATGCATCACATCATACACATATCATTGTAGTGATAACCTAGTGATATCGTGCATTCACCCAGTGTTAGATTTTAGTGATGATTGTGGCAAGTACGTCATTGTTCGTGTATCCGTGATTAAGTGAAAGTGATGAGTACTTGTACACAATCAGTGACCTTATTGTTCTATTGCATTGTCCACGTTTGTGGGATGCGTGTACGTGTGACTATAAGTGGTATGGGACACTTATGGAAGCGCTTACACGGGTGTCACAGATAAGGCATCCGACACTGCCATTTATCTTAGGTATTAGTCGGGACGTGCTTGATGGAGGTCCTGCCTCCAGTTCTCGCACAGACTTGTCACGGATCGATTAGTATTTAGGGTGATGGTTAGCGTTTGATGTAGACCACGGGGTGTGGGGTAGTTTAAGTGTGAGTTCAACAAAATCTCGGGAGTCCCAGGCCGGCTTATATATTTAGGGAGTTATATGGAGATTTACAGGGTACGTGATATATACACCGTGATATTCTTGTTACATGTTGGGCCCGTGGTCCCTTGCCCTTGGGTTCTACCCTTGGATGGAGGACACTCACGAGTGGTTGACTCTCACACTTGGACTGACGATAGGCTTAGTGACCTGTACTGTGGGACTTAGAGACTGATAGGGATACTGGCATTCATATTACTTTTATACTGTGTTGACATACGTGACATATCGTTATACTGCTTTACTGTTCCGCTGCGTTAATTACTGCACATTCATATACATGCTGTCATTAATTTACTGTGATTCATATCCTCTACCACTGTTAGAACTGTTGCTTGATTGTATATTTATTATATTGCTACTGTGTCGCTCTGACGACCTGAGTATACATGCTCAGTGTGAGGAGAAGATTTAGCTTGGGTCAGAACTAGACGTGCATCACAGACTTCTTGACTTGCTATTCCGAGATTCATTTGTTTGTTCCACTTCAGGTCAGTCTTTACATTGTTCCTTTCAGTTACTGCATTTCTCATTACCTGTGCATCATTTACTGTTTACAATGATAAACTAGAAGCCGAAGTGTGACTACGGCAGGACCTTTCCTTGACCGTAGGAGCATGGCTGGCCTTGTCTACCCCTCGTATTCCGTATTTTGGGAAGCGGGGCGTGACACCGAGGAGGCCAATATGCAGGGGCTCTGAGGTGAGCCAGCATTGTGCTTGTAGGTCGGGTACAGGGGTGGCCTTATCGGCCCCTGTGGGCCCTCTCTTTTGAGTTCTGAGACACGTCATCTGCCACGTGTCCTGATCTGGAAGGTCGCCAATATAGAGCATCATCATTAGCCCCCCACTCTTGTCCCGACCAGCTGGCAGGTCGGGCCAAGAGTGGACTGCCGGGCCGCCTGGGGAGAGCTCCCTCCTAAGATTTCGTCAGGACGCGTCCCCGGGCTGTCAGCTGCCTTTCCTGCCAACGAATCAGGGCGAAATCTCTGCATTTAAGGAAGGTGCGCCGGTTTGTGCATCCTGTCGCTGAAACGACTGTCTGTGTGTCAAGCATCGGTTGACTGACGCGACGTATGCAGACCTGTGGCGTCTGATGGGGCGCGGTCTAGTGCGGGAACGACAAGTGGAGCAATCGGTTGTCGAGTTGACTTCGATCACCTGATGTCTTTTGTCGGGGCTTCGGGTTCGCTGCATGTGATGGGCTCAGTAGCCTCGTTATGAGGGCTACAAACCTGCAGCGTCTGTTGGGCAGGAGGATACCTGCTGGGGATGACCGAGCAGGGAAGCTGCTCGGTTGATCTTGGCGAGGGCCTTGATCCCTGGCGTTGCGAGTAGGGAAGCTACCGGCCAGGGATAGCCGAGCAGGGAAGCCGCTCGGCTGCCTCTGGGAGTACTTTGATCCTTAGCGTTGGAAGGGCTGTAAGAAGCCTACTAAGGATGACCGGACAGTGAAGCTGCGCGGTTGCCTCTTGGCGAGGGTTTTGATCTCTGGCGTCGTGAGTAGGCAACCGCCAGCCTAGGACGACCGAGCAGGGAAGCCGCTCGGCTGCCTCTAAGGAGGACTTTGATCCTTTTCTTTGTTGGATAGGAAGCAACCCGCAGGGATACGCCGAGTAGGAAGGGGCTCGGCGGCCTCACGAAGAAGGCTTCAGATCCTCAGTGTCTGATGGGCAGGAGGACGCCCACTGGGATGCGCCGAGCACGAAGGAACTCGGTGGCCTCGCGATGAGGGCTTCAGACTATCAACGTCTGATGAGCAGAAGGGTGCCCGCCAGGGATGCGTCGAGCAGGAAGGAACTCGGCGGCCTCGCGATGAGGGCTTCAGACCATCAGCGTCTGATGGGCAGGAGGATGCCCGCTGGGGATGCGCCGAGCATGAAGGAACTCGGCGGCCTCACGATGAGGGCTTGAGATCCTCAGCATCTGATGGGCAGGAGGATGCCCGCTGGGGATGCGCCGAGCAGGAAGGAACCCGGTGGCCTCACGATGAGGGCTTGAGATCCTCTGCATCTGATAGGCAGGAGGATGCCCGCTGGGGATGCGCCGAGCAGGAAGGAACTCGGCGGCCTCGTGATGAGGGCTTCAGACCATCAGCGTCTGGTGGGCAGGAGGATGCCCTCTGGGGATGCGCCTAGCAGGAAGGAACTCGGCGGCCTCACGATGAGGGCTTGAGATCCTCAGCATCTGATGGGCAGGAGGATGCCCGCTGGGGATGCGCCGAGTAGGAAGGAACTCGGCGGCCTCACGATAAGGGCTTCAGACCATCAGCGTCTGGTGGGCAGGAGGATGCCCGCTGGGGATGCGCTGAGTAGGAAGAAACTCGGCGGCCTCACGATGAGGGCTTGAGATCCTCAGCATCTGATGGGCAGGAGGATGCCCGCCGGGGATGCGTCGAGCAGGAAGGAACTCGGCGGCCTCACGATGAGGGCTTGAGATCCTCAGCATCAGATGGGTAGGAGGATGCCCGCTGGGGATGCGCCGAGCAGGAAGGAACTCGGCGGCCTCGCGATGAGGGCTTCAGACCATCAGCGTCTGGTGGGCAGGAGGATGCCCGCTGGGGATGCGCCGAGCAGGAAGGAACTCGCCGGCCTCACGATGAGGGCTTAAGATCCTCAGCATCTGATGGGCAGGAGGATGCCCGCTGGGGATGCGCCAAGCAGGAAGGAACTCGGCGGCCTCACGATGAGGGCTTCAGACCATCAGCGTCTGGTGAGCAGGAGGATGCCCGCTGGGGATGCGCCGAGCAGGAAGGAACTCGGCGGCCTCACGATGAGGGCTTGAAATCCTCAATATCTGATGGGCAGGAGGATGCCCGCTGGGGATGCGCCGAGAAGGAAGGAACTCGGTGGCCTCACGATGAGGGCTTTGATCCTTGATGCTGGAGGGGCCATGAGAGGCCTGCGAAGGATGGCCGAGCAGGGTAGCTGCTCCATGCCTCTTGGCGAGGGCATTGGTCCTTGACGCTGGAGGGGCCGTGAGAGGCCTGCGAAGGATGGCCGAGCAGGGTAGCTGCTCGGTGCCTCTTGGCGAGGGCATTGGTCCTTGACGCTGGAGGGTCCCTGGGAAGCCTGCGAAGGATGGCCGAGCAGGGTAGCTGCTCGGTGCCTCTTGGCGAGGGCATTGATCCTTGACGCTGGAGGGGCCCTAAGAGGCTTGCGAAGGATGGCCGAGCAGGGTAGCTGCTCGGTACCTCTTGGTGAGGGCTTTGATCCTTGACGCTGGAGGGTCCCTGAGAGGCCTGCGAAGGATGGCCGAGCAGGGTAACTGCTCGGTGCCTCTTGGCGAGGGCTTTCTGATCCCCGGCGTTGCGGTAGGGAAGCTACCCGCCGGGGATAGCCGAGCGAGGGATCCTCGGGCTCGACTGCCTCTGGGAGGACTTTTGATCCTTCAGGACGGGGACCGAGCAGGGTTACTGCCCAGTGCCTCTTGGCGAGGACTTTGATCCCTGTCGGTTGTGGTAGGAAGCTACCAGCCGGGGATAGCCGAGCAAGGACCCGACTGCCTCTGGGAGGACTTTAGTTCTTAGCACGGGAAAAGCTATAGGGCTGTAAGAAGCCTACCAAGGACCCTTGGCCGGGCAGGGTTACTGCCCGGTGCCTCTTGGCGAGGGCTTTTGTCCTGAAGGATAGCCGAGCGAGGGATTCTCGGGCTCGACTATCTCTAGGAGGGCTTTCTGATCCCTGGCGTTGTGGTAGGGAAGCTACCCGCCAGGGATAGCCGAGCGAGGGATCCTCGGACTCGACTGCCTCTGGGAGGACTTTCTGATCCCTGGCGTTGCGGTAGGGAAGCTACCCGTCAGGGATAGCCGAGCGAGGGATCCTCGGGCTCGACTGCCTCTGGGAGGACTTTCTGATCTCTGGCGTTGCGGTAGGGAAGCTACCCGCCAGGGATAGCCGAGCGAGGGATCCTCGGGCTCGACTGCCTCTGGGAGGACTTTCTGATCCCTGGCGTTACGGTAGGGAAGCTACCCGCCACGGATAGCCCAGCAGGGTAGCTGTTGGGCTGCCTCTTAGTGAGGGCTTAGATCCATGGGCGAGGTGGCCCTCGAGCCGCCTTGGCGAGCCCCCTCTGTGCGACCCCGTTAATGAAGAGGGTGTCGGTCTATTCGGTCGGCGAGGGCATTGACGACGGTCGCCGGAGGAGGTTCATCCGCGCCTCCGGTGAGGGGGAGGCGGTGGCTGGTATCTGGATCTTCAGGATGATCGCGCGCCATGTGGACGAAGATCGGAAGGCCAACTTTTGTTTTTGTGGAGTTTCGCTTCCCACAGACGGCGCCAACTGATAGAGCTCCTTTTCGGGTCTCCGTCAGATGTTGTCTTCCACTGATCTCCTGATGGACTTAGATGGTTACCTTCCGTTGCGTGTGGGTTTCAATGGGTTTTGGTGGAAGAGGTGATATGAGGAGTTCGGTGCCGAGTACCTGCAAAGAAGTCCCGGGGTGGTTTGGTACCACCAAGGACCCTCCGACGATCAAGTTAGTGATTAGAACCGAGCAGAGTCACGGCTTAAAAAAGTAAAAAATGGCTTACTTGACCTCTTTATGATGGGTTTTTATAGTGGCGGCAGCACGCAGTAGAAGGCGCGAGAATCTCGCCGGCGGTTACGCTCCCGACGACACGCCCGCGTAAAGAGCGGATCGCCCATTAATGGGGATCGTGATGGCGTGGAACGTGGGATGTTGCTGGCGGAGAATCTGCGCATGGCGAGATTTGCGGAGCGGCGGTTACGCCTGTAAGTGGTGGAGTTGGTCGGTTGGAGGGACCGAGGAAGATGGGCTCGCCGGGAGAGCTCGGGAACGAGCGAGAGGGCCGAGATATCTCGGTCCTGCGGTAGCTCGGAGGCGAGCTGAGAGGCCGAAGAGGCCAATTTGCAGGGGCTCTGAGGTGAGCCAGCATTATGCTTGTAGGTCGGGTACAGAGTGGCCTGATCGGCCCCTGTGGGCCCTCTCTTCTGAGTTCTGGGACACGTCATCTGCCACGTGTCCTGATCTAGAAGGTCGCCAATATAGAGCGTCATCAGGAACTGTGCCAAGGATGGCTGTACTTACATGAAGCATTTGTGGAAGCTAAATAACCTCGCTGATGGTGCTATATAGTACAATTCCTTATTAGCTGCATAACAAGAGAAAAGTTCTTGTCTTTGTCCTCAAAATAAATGATTCACTTGAAAGCAATAAAATACCAGTGACAGGTAGGTTTATTGTGCCCTTTAAAATCATGTTTGCATGCGAAGCTAAAAGAGGTGGAGGATCCTAAGTTTGCACACATGATGGTATATACCTAGGCGGGCAAACTAATGAATGTTAGTAGGGTAACCAACAAGTTTGTTCGTCGGGTGCAGATTGCAAGGAATATCTGCAGGCTGAAAGATTATACTTAGAAATGGGAAGGTTCGCATCTATAAAAACTTAAGCCAAACGATATGCTAATCAACATGTCGACTTGTGCCTTGCTACAATCTTCAGTACCTTCAATATTCACCAATTCAATTAATGTAAATATGATTGACGCTGGTGTAGTAATGGCAAGTCAATATGAATTTGCAATAGCATCAATTTTGGGTCAATATGATGGCGTATTAAAGAAATTTGTTTCCTTAAAAAATGTATGAGGTGGATGGTTAACTCACAAAACTTGGAGGTGTTTGGTTTGGAACAAAACCAAAAGTACAATACTTGTTGCATGCGACAATCTACATGCAATACTTGTTGCAAACAATGTTGTACAAAACGGATTCGGAGTTTGTTCGGTTGGCCGGCGAATAAAGAATACCCGGTTTATTCGGTGAATATTCGGTTTATTGGGATTATGCGGCCATCAATATTTTTTTATAAATACTACGTATAAAAAATTCAAAAAACTATAAAGATGTAGAAAACCAATATGACTGTGGGTAAGGCGTCCGAACTAACAAGGATATCGAAATGAGGAGTATTTGTGAAATAATAAGTGTGGGTCCCACTTATTTTTTTAATTAAGCTGTGGATCTCACACTTGTTTTTAGTAGTGGGTTTTTTTGGTTTTGGGCCTAATGGGTTTATTTGGCTGAATATTCATGTTATTTGGCCGAATATACGGTTTGTGCGGCGAATATTCCGTTTGACCGTATATTTGACTGAATATTGCAGTTTATGTTCGTTTTGCCACCGAATCCGAATATTAGGCCGAATATTTCATTTTTTTCGACACTGGTTGAAAATAGAAACACTCAAATCCATTAAATCCATTGTTTGGATGGTTTCAACAAAAGTGGTTTCAACTTTTGTTGTTAGATTTCCAAATCCAAACTACTTTTTTGTGTTTGGTTGACCCACAAGCAATACAAAATAACAAAATGCAACATATGTTGCAATGTGGCTTATGTGGCTTATGTGGCATCTATAATTATAGCTATAACACCCAAGTTGCAACATTTGCTACCACCATTTTGATTGCAACAAATGTTGCAAGAATTAGACTCATATTTGCAACTCCATTTCCAAATCCAACTCAAGTTGTTGCAAACCAAACATGGAAAATGGAGATTTTTTTGCAACAAAGTTGCATGCAACTCCATTTCCATGCTACCAAACAGCCCCAAAATCTTCAGTCTGCGCGGTATCTCAAGCTGGCTAGCAGTATATTTGTGAGCATAGGAAAACCCCATCTTCTTTCTGGCAGATTATAATGTTGTATGTCATATGCCTATTGTTCTAGTTAAGTCTGAAAGAGTACTATTTTATTTTAGTACTTGGTTTGGATATCTCCAATTATTTGTTTGAGAAAGGAATAGTGGAAAGTTCATGGGATTTGTTTTTGGTGTGTTTAAAAAAGAGTCAATTCTATCGTCTTTTTTTTTTGCCTTGTTTTGGAACTTTGTCACACATGCCCACTTGAACACTAAATCTTGAGATAACATCTCAAGGTTGTGGGATTATTTAACTGGGCACTGGATCATTAGTACCAGTGGAATTCATTGCCGGGCTTAGGCCAAACTGAGCATGACAACCTAACTATTAGTCTATTAGATCTTCGCCGCGTGTTGAAGACCTATTTTTTATATCGTTGAGCTGCTTGACAGTCCATTCAGAATTAGGAAAACTTCAGCAATCTTTCTATCAGAACAATTTTATACATTAAAACAAATTTTCAGTTGGAATTTTAAAACTTCAAATGGTTTAAAGTATTTTATGGGCTCAAGAAGGCAATTCCAGCTGACAGACCAAGCAATAATATCAAAATATAAGGTTAATTCAAATAGGGCTTTGGGGTTAGTCCCTGAGCTTTATATTTAGAACCCAAGGATCCTTAATCTATCAGATTAGCAATGAAGATAAGTTAGAAAACTGTGGAAAGGTCCAACACTTGACCTCATCTGATAGAGCCTAGCTCCTTAACGATGATGACAAAAGGACACCTGTTAGCAAATGGATGTTAATGATGGAGATGATCTAGGCACTTCAGGTTTCTAGGTATGAAGGAATTCAGATCTCTGCATTTGTGTATTTGCAAACTATTATTACGGTTAGGGTTTAGAGGAGAGAGAATATTAGACGAAGCGAAATTGGCTGATTAGAGATCTCTCTCTAACATCCGTGATATAGATGTGACTATTGTACATATTCACCCCTCTAATTACGTGAAACTAATTTCATGTGGCATATTGTAACAAGCATATTCTAACACTCCCTTTCAAGTTGGAGCAAACAAATCGTACATGGCCGGCTTGTCACACATAAAGTTCCCGCTCGACCTTCCTAAAGGCTTGGTGCAATGATGTGCTAATAATAGTTGTTAATATCTTACGATATATGATATATATCTTACGATACGCTATGAAAGGTTTCTGATACATATTAGCCCTCTATATCAGAAAATCTATTGTATCTTACGATATACGATACATATCGTACGATATGATATATTCTGATACGATATACGATATAAACGATACAATATTTAATGGCCCCATTTTTTATTGGGTCGGGCCTAGATCGCCCAGGTCGGGTTTAAAGATCTTAAAAATATCTCATCTCAAATGTCCTAACTAATCTGAGCCGCAAAACACTAGACTTTAGAAATTTTCATTTCGTCCTCATGTGCACTCAAGGAGAAGAAATATGTTAGAAGTTAGAACAACCAAGACTTGATGCCTTGGTTCATATTAAGTAGAACTTGTAACTAGAAATAAGGCACAAGAAAAGAGATCAAAACGAGAGGTATATCATCCGACTTGTTTATCGCATAAGGAATCCAATGATGGATTATGGAGAAAGGTCTTTGCTTACCAAAAAACGCTTCTTGGATGGATGTTCATGAATACTTTAAAGTTGATGGAGAGCCAAGTAGTATGAAAAGAAGAAATAAGGTATAATAATATTATATTTACTAGTTAATTTGTAAAAAAAATTAAAATTCTTAGTATTTTTAACCGGTTTTTTATAAGACCTCGAAATTTTGAATGCTATTCCAAAAAACTTGCGAAGAAAAAGAAAAGAAGATAGTGGAAGTGATGGAAGAAGAAAAGTTCATAGAATACAAAAGCGAATATGTGGAAGATGAGAACATCCTCATCGACGATGATGATAGGCGATAAATTGATTAGTAATTTTATTTTGTTATTTTTTGTAAGTTTATAATTTATGATGTGTGAACTTAGTTAGAAAATGTTGCTGCTTGTGAAACTTATGCATGTCATATGAGTTACACCTTTCGACTATAATATCATTTTTCTTAATTATTTAATTAACTTATGAGTTATGATTGTTCAGATGACTTATGTTTCATGTATTTTTCTGTTTGAACCTTACATATATTGTGTCGGTTGTGTGATTTGGGATATACTACTTTTTATAATTCTTTTAATATATCGTTCCGTGTTACTAATTTAATCATAAGATTGTAAAAATTATAGTTATATACTTATTCCACAAGTAATTATCATATCTTACAATATACGATACGATATATGATACGATACAGAAGCAAAAATGATATACGGTTCATATCATGATTTAACAACTTTGGTGCTAATTGACTAGAGATTTTACATAGCATGTGTCGATATGTATTAATTGTCTCATCTTCTACCTTCTCACGAATAAAGTGACAATCAATTTTAATGTGCTTGGTCCTTTCATGAAAGACCAGATTTGAAGCAATATAATCGGATTTGTTGTCACAATATAATTGTTGTAGAAGTAGTAGGTCTAAAGACAAGCACTCTAAGTGAGAAGCTAATCCATACAAACTCATAAGTGGTATTTATCATAGCTCTACATTCCTATTTGCACTTATGCAAGATACACCACTTTGCTTCTTGCTCTTCCACGATACCAAGTTTCCACCAATGAATATATAATATCCCGTAGTAGATCTCCGATCAAAAGGAGATCATGACCAATCTGCACCAGTATATCCTGCTACTCGAGAACTTCGACAATCTGAGTATAATAAACCTTTTTCTGGAGCACTCTTCAAGCATTATAGAATCCAAATTGTTGCATCCTAATGAGTAGTCTTAGGGTATAAACCGGCCAACTACACTAACAGGATAAGCAATATTAAGTAGTTATAAGATAATTCAGCTTGCCTACCAGTCGTCGATATTTATTAGGATCTTCCAACGGATCACCTTGTCCTTGAAACAGTTTGGTATTTGAATTCATATGAGAATTGCATCCCAGCCTGAGATTACATGTTCGTCGTGTACTTCTACTTTGTAATGTAGATCCCTTTTATTGACCAAGCAACTTCAATGTTTAAGAAATATTGTAGACCTATAAGATCCTTAGTTTGAAACTGTTTTCGGAGGTAAAGCTTCCGTTCTGAAATGCCAGTGCTATCATCGGTAGTGATTACAATATCATCATTATACACTACCAACAGAATGCGTAAATCATGGTGGAAGCAATAGAAGACGGAATGATCATTAATGCAATGCATAAGGCTAAAGAAAGTAACCACCTCTGTGATTTTGCAAACCATGTTCGGCAAGATTGCTTCAAGCCATATAATGATTTCTTAAGACGACAAAACTAAACTAGACTCCTCTTGAGCAACAAAACCAGGTGGTCACTACACATAAACCTCTTCAGTCAAGCTTTTATGGAGAAATACATTCTTCATATCTAGCGGATATAAAGGCCAATGGTGGGTAGTTACTGGATACATTTTCAAGAAAATTGAGGTCGCCTTATCAACCGGAGAGTTTCAAAATAGTCAATCTCATAGGTTTGCGAATGCCCTTTAGTTACCAAATGAGTTTTGAGACGTGCATGAAAGCTATCAAAATTGAGTTTCGATGTATAAACCCATCGACGCTACACAACTCTTTTCCCAACAGAAGAGGACCCAATTCCCATGTTCGATTTGCTTTGGAGCTAACATTTGTTTCATAGTTGCTCTCCACCCTATATGAGACAAACAATGACTTGGGTAGAGGATGAGAATCAATCGATGAGATAAATGCTCGATAAAATGAGACAGATGTGTAAAGGTTATATGATTAGCAATGGGATGAGAAGCAGTGCAACTCTACTTTCTTTTTCTCAAAACAATAAGTATATTCAGATCAAGCTGTTGTGGATCTTGAGGTGGTGGGACGACTAGAACAAACACTTGAGACCCTTAGAATGCACATTGTCAAGCATACAGCTTAGTCACTAAGTCAAACAAGAAAGGAAAATCAGAAGGAGAGATCATTAGATTCTGCGACACCAAGAGGATATTTATGGGAGCTGTTGCAGGTATATTAGAAGGGACTTTGGTGTGATATGTAGATGAAGAATATCTAAAGCATAATCCTTATTCATTGTAGTAGTGTGAGTCCAAAAACTAAAACGACTCGGAAAAAGTGATATTAACATAAATGAATTGTAGTTGCAACTCGGGGTTATAACATCGATATCCTTCCTAGATATGTGAGTATCCAAGAAAGATACACCTAAGTACTTTAGAGTCTAATTTGGATCCTCCGGATTAGTAGTTAGGAATAAAACACACCCAAGCACTCGTAGGAATAATGGCATAAGAAACATAATCATCTAATACAGAAGGCATATGATCAAGTGACATGCAGTAAGAACTGCATCCTCTAATAAGATTTAGGACCTCGCATGTGAACAGGGTATTAGTAATCACTAAAAGTATTTATTCTTATTGTCATCCCATTTTGTTGAGACGTGTAAGGACATAAAGCTTCATGAACAATCCCAGATTGCTCCATGTACTTCCTAAAGGGTGAACTAAAGTACTCACCGGCTTTATCACTACGCAAGCAACTATTGGAATTCCAAATTGATTTTTAATTTCAGCACAGAATGCTTGGAACATGGAAAAGATTTCATTAAAAACAACCAAGTCATGCAAGACAAGACATCAATATAAGTCACAAAATAGTGATTTCTATGTTTGGACACAACTAGGCATCCATACATTAAAATGAACTAAAGCAAAAGGTTTATCAACTCGTTTATTGATGCGAAACGGGTAATTTGAGCGATGCATTTCATCACTCATAGTCGAAGGATGATAAAAAACCAAGAGGGGACAATCTTATTCAAGGTCTAAAAGGTAGATGACCTAGCCTGCAATGAGCTTCAAACGCTGAGGTAGAAGCACGACATGCGATAAGGTATGGATGCTTATTTAAACATTACAACCTATTGAACTTGTGCTTGTACCAATCTTTTCCATGTCCCAAGATTGTGCATAATGCAACCATCAGGAAAGAGATATTACAATTCAAAATTCGAGTCAATTGACTAACAGAAAGTAAATTAAATAAAAATACAAGGAGCATAAAAGACTGATGATAAAGTTAAGTGTCGTTTGGGAGTAACTGAACCGACCTTTATTGTGAAGGTCGATCCATCAGCTAAAGTCACCGGGATACATACAGGTGTAGTGTTAAGAAGAAAGACTTGACTCCTTGTATGGAGGCGTATATCTCCTTCAGATGTTGTCTCCCATTGATCTGATGATGGCGGCGATAGGCGGCTGAGATTGGATCTGGAGGTTGGCTCCTGGAGCGTGTGGATCTCAATGGGTTGAGGTTGTTGTTATTGCCGAGCTACCTGCAAGGAAGTCCCGAGGTGGATGTACCACCGAGGACCCTCCGACGATCAAGTTAGAGAGGAAATCCGAGCAGAGTAAGGGTTTAGTGGAGTCAAAATGACTTACTTGAACCGTCTGAAGAAGGGGTTTATATAGCGGTGACAGCAGGCGCGGGAATCACGTCGGCCGTTACGCTCTCGACGTTACGCCCGCATGATGATCGGGATCTCCTATTAATGGCGAGACAGGCTCATTAATGGGGAACGTGGGATGTGGCCGGCGGATATCTCGCGCATGGCAAGATTCGCGGGATGGCGGTTGCGCCTATGAGTGGTGCCGTTGGTCGGTCGATGAGACCGAGGAAGATGACCTCGGCGGGAGAGCTCGCGGACGAGCGGGAGAGCCGAGGTATCTTGGTTCTGCGGTAGCCCGGAGACGAGCTGTGAGGCCGAGGAAGCCGGTTATGCAAGGGGCTCATAGATGAGCTAGCGTTTGCTCGGTAGGACGAGCATAGGTGTGGTCTAGTCGGCCACCGTAGGCCCTTTCTTGCATGCTCTGGGACACGTCATCTACCACGTGTCATGATCTGGGAGATCACTGATATCGAGCATCATCATTATCCCCCCACTCTTGTCCCGACCAGCCGATGGGTCGAGTCGAGAGTGGTCTGCCGGATTACCCGAGGTGAGCTCCTCTTCGAAGATATCGTCGGGCGTGTCCCCGGGTAATCCGTTGTATTTTATGGATGACGCCAGCGAATCAGGGCAAGATCTTTTGCATTAAAGAGGGTGCGCCGAATCGTGTGTATTTTTGCTGACGCGACAGCCCACGTGTTGGGCGTTGGTTGGCTGATGTGACGGGCCATAGACTTCTGGCGTCTGATGGGGTTCGTCTAATGTGCGTGCAGCAGGTGGAGCGATCGCGGCCATTGAATTCGAAGAGTTGATTTTGGCGGGAGCCGACCGTCGCCGTTGGATAAGGACGCCGGCAGTATAAATTAAGGGGAGTCCTGATTCGGGATCTCTCTCTTCACATTTTCCTCATTCTGAGTCTTGTTGGCTCAGCGCTCTCCTTTTGGCAGGACCAATGGTTTGATCCGCGACTCTTGGTGCCTTCGGCGCTCAGTCCAGGAGGGAGGGCGGCGGTGCGGTCGTTCCTCCAGTTGATCCGAGGCCCGCACCAGATGTGTCTCCGACGGCGGGGTCGTCTGCCCCGTCTCGAGCCCCTGACGATTGTTCCGGCTGCGGCCAAAGTCATCAACGGGTTCCCGAGTCCCAGACGAGGGACGCAGGAGAGGACGAAGACGGGGTTCCTGTTAGGAGGAAGAGGACGGTCTCTCGCGCGCCGCTGGCAGAGATTCCGAAGGGGATTCCCGCGCAGGAGGGGGTGCCCATTTCGTGGTCCCGTTGGGGCTTTTCGTTGCTGCCAGCCTCCTTGCTGGTATGGAGGAGTCGGCCAGGGGCCAGATGCCGTGGGGGACCCTGAGGGCCCAAATGGAGGCCATTGCTCAGGAGGCGGTTCAGGTAGTACTCCCTCATGCGTCATTTCGAGCGCCCTCTCCTTAGTTCGGGTGTCCCTAAGTCTCTCTGCCGTTTTTCTCCAGGTCCTTCAGCACTGTGCCCTCGTTACTCGTATGGAGGCCGAGGAGGCTATTCATGCTGCGAGGTTAGCAGAAGAGTCTTCTTCGGAGGCCGAGGATCTGCGGCTTGAGTTGCGCCTGGAGAGAGAGAGGATGGCCGTCTTTGAAGCTCGGTCGGAAGCTGCGGAGTTTGCCGTTTCAATGTGCCGGAAGTCCTATCGCCACCTGAGCGAGTCCCACCAAACCATCGAGGCGAATTTGGTGGAACTGGCCGACCGCTTTGCCTCCATGAAGAGGGCGAAGGATGCCAGCAGGCGGGATGCCGAGGCGGCGCTTCAGGCGGCGGAGGTTGCCGAGATCCGGGCTAGGAAGGTGGTTGCCGATTACAAGGGGTCGGACCAGTTTTACGTTGATCTCGGCGAGGCCTCCACCATTGGATGGAACAAAGCTCTTGATGCCGTCAAGGAGCAGCTTCCAGAGTTTGCTGACGGTGAGCTTCGAGCTCGGGTCCCACTTTCAGTGGTCATGCCCCCGGTCGACAGTGATGAGGGAAGCGAGGCCTAGGCCGAGCTCACGGCCCGAACTTCTTGGCTTTTCCTCCGTTCTCTTTTGTAAGCCTCCAGGCATTTTGTAAGGCTGGGGAGCCTACAGTACCCTTGTAAAAGTTTTGACTTTGTGAATAAAGATTTTTGTTTTTGCAGTAGTGTTTGTGCCTGTATTTTCCTTTGTCGGTAAACACTCGTATTTGCGCAGTACCGCCTTCGTTTTATGTCGGTTCTTTGTCTAGCGATCACACATCGAGTTGAATCTGTTCGTTTGCCGAGTGTGCAAAGACCGGTGCAAAGACGGTATCTCTATGGCTCCGAAGTCGAGGTGGAGATCGCGCAGACGTAGATAGCCCGGATGCCTCTTGGTGAGGTCATATTCCTTAGTGCAGGCTGGGCCGTGCAAAGCCTACTAAGGATAGACCGAGCAGGGTAGCTGCCCGGTGCCTCTAGACGAGGGCTTGGATCCCTGGCATTGAAGGGTCGTACATGGCCTGCCAGGGATTGACTGAGCGGTGAAGCTGCTCAGTTGCCTCTTGGCGGGGGCTTTGATCCCTGGTGTGTTGAGGTAGGGAGCTACCAGCCAGGGATAACCGAGCGAGGCTGGGCCCGGTTGCCTGTTGCGAGGGCTTTGATCCTCAGCGCGGGAGGGGCCGTGAGTGTCCTACTAAGGATGGGGCCGAGCAGGGTAGCTGCTCGGTGTCTCTTGGTGAGGGCTTTGATCCCTGGTGTGTTGGGGTAGGAGCTACCTGATTGGTAGAGATTTTGTATGCGTTTTAAATATAAGAATACCGCAATCAAGACGGTGTCGCTTGGTAGCTAGCCGGTTGAGTACGGGTCGATCCATAAGGAGAAGGTGTCCTTTTCTTTAAGTTCTAACGAGTTAAGTCCTAACTTTGATAGGTTTTGTTTTAAGATCTAAGAATGAGAATAAATTGATATAAAGGCTTGCTAGGATTAGGATTAGGTTAGTTCGAAATAGGGATTCTTCTCACTTTTTTCAATGCCCTAGTTAAGAATATAGGTGTTAGGGTAATAGTCAACAACGAGGATTAGCACGACTATGAAGAAACTTAGTTTCTTCCTTTTGGTCCTTGTCCGTCCGTTCATGGCTCTTAGCCCTAACCTCCGGTTAATTCAACCACAACCGGTCTAATTAGGGAATCACCGCTATAATGTAGGATAGGGTGCCATAGTGAGCAGATTATGGTTGATTTTAAAGGGAGTCCGTATTTTAAAAATTATTTGGGCAAATAAAGGAGTGAGAGAGATTTCCTTCTCTCAAAACTTCCTTCTCCTGTCCCTAACAAGTGAGGAATTACTCACTCATTAGGAAGATAACAAGAAAATTCATTTTTTATATTTTAATTGATGAACTAATTTGCAAATAATAAATGAACAGATAAGATATTGCAGGAATTAAAATTCAAATAAAAACAATATGAGATAAAATGAAAACTTACTTTATTGATGTCCTCTCAACAACGCATTACAATTGAATTTAAATCTAGAAATTAAAAAGAGACTAAAAAATAAAGAGAGGCATCCTAAGAAAGGCACCCTAAAAGAGGCACACCTAATTAGGCTTTTGGCTTTCTTATTTATAGATAGAAAAAACTCTAGGTTACATTCTGATCCATACATGAATTTACCAAACCACCCTAAGAAAATCGGGTCAAAGCACCGACACGTGCACCGACACGTGCACCATACGGCCGCGGTTCCGCGGCCAATTGGTGGAGTCGTGGGCTTATTTCTTCAGGGTTGCTTGATTGATCTCAAAAACTATCTATTACCGCAATCAAGAACGGCGTCGCTTTGCAGCTAGCCGGTGAGTACGGGTCGGTCCACATGGATGTTGTGAATTTCTTAATCGCTATAACGAGTTAATTCCGATGGGAGTTCGGATAGATTTATTAAATCTAAAAACTAAATCTATTTATACTAAGATTATCTAGATCTAAATCTTGCTAGGGTTAGGTTTAGGAATGGTTTGGAAATGTAAATAAATCTCAACGCTTTCTATACCCAAATTAGGATCTAAAAGGAGTTATGGTAATTATTAATAAAGGGGATTAGATCCATTCGGGAAGGTGTTCCTTCCTCTAGGTTCTTGTCCTTCCTTTAGAGATCCTTACCCTAACCTCCATGGAAAACACGCGCAACCGGGCCTTTATACTACGGTATCACCGCTACCTCGAGGGATAGGATGCCGTAGGGCGTGGTGTGTGCGTGTATGCATGGAGTCTTATTGATTATATGTGATGGGTAAGAAAGGGATGAGAGATCTTATCTCTCAAAAGCCTTCCCCAAAGCTAACATCTAAAGCAAGGAATTAAAATCTAAACTAGAGAAATTAAATAAAACTACTTATAGATGGCTCTCTCCAAACATCAACACAGGGTTGTCAGATCTGAATTCATGAAATGAAAAGAGGCACCGATGCTCTCCAAAAGAAATCTAAAATTTATTAATGAAGAGAGGCATAGGGAGGCATGAGAAAATACAATGATTTAGGTTCTATTTATAGCATATAGAAACCCTAGGTTATAATTGATTCGCGCGTCTCCTTTTACAAAAACGCCCTCTAAGAAAAAGACCAAGTCAACAAGCCTCGCACCGCCACAATTTTACGCGCTGACCGCGGAACCGTGGCCCGAGGCCAGGTTTGGCCGCGGTTCCGCGGCCAAAAGAGGGAGTTGAGTGTTGCAATTTCTGGGTCTGGCTTCTATTGAATTGTGATTCCTGTTTCTATATGTCCTTTTCCAATTGGGCTTCTAGGTCTTCTCCAGATCTCTAGTGAATAATTGCAGTGGACTTTTAACCGTTTGCTTTGTAATCTTGGACCTTGCATTGCCTTGTACTTTGTGAATTTTATTTTTGATGTAGGCTTGATCAAGAGTCTTCTGTTTGTTGGTCAAAGTCCACTTTTGCATCGTCTTTTCGTCGTTTTCACTGTTTTCTGTCCAAGAACCTGTAACCTGTAATATGTAGCAGACATGCGTCAAAAGCACCTGTTTATTTATAAAACGAATAAGAATGTGGAATATAATAATGCAATATTATGGTATGAATATTGCTTCATGTTGCTTTTATCTTCTTTTTTCTTCACTTGGTTTCTCAGAATCTCTTCTATTTCCTTCCAGATTTCCAACAGTGCAGAATGATGTGGACTTTTGCCTTGAGCTTCACGTTGAAGTCTTGAATCTTGTGCGGCCCTTGTGCTTTGTGCATTGAACTGTCTAATGATTTTCATTTGTTCCTTAAACTGGTAGGCGGCATCATACGGATTCATCTATTGTTGGTCGTAGTCTCATATTTGTAGCGACTTTTCATGAATTTCACTGTAACGATCTGAGAACCTGTAACCTGCAACTATTTAGCAGACATGGATCAAAAGTACCTACTTATATGCAATGTGATTAAGAATGGGTGATATAATAATGCAAAAATCTGATATGAACACTACCAGCCAGGGATAACCGAGCGAGTGTGGGCTCGGTTGCCTCTTGCGAGGGCTTTGATCCTTAGCGCGGGAGTGGCCGTAAGTGGCCTACTAAGGATGGGGCCGAGCAGGGTAGTTGCTCGGTGCCTCTTGGAGAGGGCTCTGATCCCTGGTTTGTTAGGGTAGGGAGCTACCATCCAGGGATAACCGAGCGAGGGTGGGACCGGTTGCCTCGTGCGAGGGCTTTGATCCTTAGCGAGGGAGGGGCCGTGAGTGGCCTACTAAGGACGGGGCCGAGTAGGGTAGCTGCTCGGTGCCTCTTGGCAAGAGCTTTAATCCCTGGTTTGTTGGGGGTAGGGAGGTACCAGCCAGGGATAACCGAGCAAGGGCGGGCCCGGTCGCCTCTTGCGAAGACTTTTGATCCTTAAGGACTAACCGAGCAGGGTTACTGCCCGATGCCTCTTGGCGAGGGCTTTGATCCCTGGTTTGGTAGGGAGCTACTAGCCAGGGATAACCGAGCAAGGGTGGGCCCGATTGCCTCCTGGCGAGGGCTTTGATCCCTGGTTTGTTGGGGTAGGCAGCTACCAGCCAGGGATAACCGAGCAAGGGCGGGCCCGGTTGCCTCTTTCGAGGGCTTTTCGTCCTTAGCGCGGGAGGGGCCGTAAGTGGCCTACTAAGGATGGCCGAGCAGGGTTACTGCCCGGTGCCTCTTGGCGAGGGCTTTTTGTCCTTAAGGATGGCCGAGCAGGGTTGCTGCCCGGTGCCTCTTGGCGAGGGCTTGGATCCCTGGCGTTGTGGGGTAGGGAAGCTACCAGCCAGGGATAACCGAGCGGGGTAGCCACTCGGCTGCCTCTTGTTGAAGGCTTAGATCCCTGACGTTGTGGGGTAGGGAAGCTACCTGCCAGGGATAGCCGAGTGGGGTAGCCGCTAAGCTGCCTCCTGTTGAGGGCTTAGGTCCCTGGTGTTATGGGTAGGGAAGCTACCGGCCAGGGATAGCCGAGCGGGGTAGCCGCTCGGCTGCCTCTTAGTGAGGGCTTAGATCCCTGGCGTTGTGGGGTAGGGAAGCTACCAGCCAGGGATAGCCGAGCAATTGGGGGCCCGGTTGCCTCTTGGGAGGGCTTTGGATTCTTAGCGCGGGAGGGGCCGTAAGTGGCCTACTAAGGATAGGGCCGAGCAGGGTAGCTGCTCGGTTCCTCTTGGCGAGGTTCAGTCCGACGTTCCCAAGGTGAGTACCGAGGAGTGGGACAGTCGCGGGGACACGTGTCGCGAGGGCATGGTGGAGGCGAAGCGCCGGAGTGGCGTCATTTCGGTTTTGTAAGGGGAGGTGCGATGTTTGCCGCGTGGCGCCCACGTTGCGGGTGAAATGGGCGACTGCTGGACTCCCAGTCGTCGTTGGCTATAAAACGGAGCTGCCTCTTAGTGAGGGCTTAGATCCCTAACGTTGTAGGGTAGGGAAGCTACCAGCCAGGGATAGCCGAGCAATTGGGGCCCGGTTGCCTCTTGCGAGGGCTTTGGATCGTTAGCGCGGGAGGGGCCGTAAGTGGCCTACTAAGGATAGGGCCGAGCAGGGTAGCTGCTCGGTTCATCTTGGCAAGGTTCTGTCCGACCTTCCCAAGGTGAGTACCGAGGATTGGGACAGTCGCGGGGACACGTGTCGCGAGGGCGCGGTGGAGGTGAAGCGCCGGAGTGGCGTCGTTTCGGTTTCGCATGGGGAGGCACGACGTTTGCCGCATGGCGCCTGCGTTGCAGGTGAAACGGGCGACTGTTGGACTCCCAGGCGTCGTTGGCTATAAAACGGAGGGAGTGTTGATTACTCCTTTCCTTACACCCGAAACGCCATAATGGAGGATTTCTCTTTCACCATCCCCGACATCATAACCTTCGAGGATGTGTACTTCTACAACCCGTACTGCACTGATGACACGGTGCAGTTGGTGATAGGCCGGATCGAAGATCATTTCGGCCGATTGCTCTCCCGGCGCTCCTCCCTACTTCAGCTGTTGATGTACTCCATCTGGAGGGCGTCCCCGGGGCTCTACAACCCCTTATTCAAGCTGACGAAAGAAGAAACCGTCGTCAAGCTAAGGTCTCTGAGGCGCTTTGGCCTGATCTCTGCGAGTCGGCTAAATCGCTCGGAGGCGCTCGTCCTCGAGTGCTACCAATTGAGGCTCGACCCCGACGCTTGCGGGGGGGATCGGAGGCAGAGGTTAGACGCCTCGAGGGCTCGGCTGGAGGAAATATGCTCAGAGTACCACGAGCAGTGCTCTCTGCACCTCATTCCCCCGTTGTTGTAATTTTTTTATGTACGGCTGAGGAGCCTGTAATACCTTTTGAATGAATAAGATTATCTTTCCTTCCTACAATGCTTTATCGATCCCTTTATTATATAGACAAAAGATCTCAAGAAGATGGTACATTGCTTTGAAAAGAAAATACATGCTAGTAGATGCTTTTATTCATGCAGCTTGAGCCCCCCATACGTCTGTTGGTATCTATGCTTGTCATAGGGTATCGAGCTTCGGGGGTACCAGACGTATCCTCCGCTAACACTACCATGATCTGGTCGATGGTCAGCTCGGCGGGAACGCTGCTCCTGCTCTCGGTCAGCTTGCCGCTTGTCCCTCAGGTACGCTGTGAGGTGCCCCGAACGGATGATCTCCTCGATGTAGTCTCTGAGCTGGTTACAGCTCTCCGTGGAGTGGCCTAGCGACCTGTGAAAACCGCATTAGGGGCCCCGGGATCGCTTTGAGGCCATGCGCGAGATCGGGGGAAACTTGAAGAACCCCTCGCCCTTGGTCTCCTCCAGTAGCACTGTCTAGGAGACGTTGAGCGGGGTATACTCCTGAAACTTCGGGAGATAAGGCTTTAGCCGGTCAGGTCCCCTTCTCTCTTCTTTTGCCCTTTTCTTTTGGTCGGCTTGCTCTGCCCGGGGGAGATTTGCGTCCACCTCAGATTCGAGCTGAACCTCGCGCTCGGTTCAGGACTTTACCTCGGCCATGGTCTTAGGTTGCGCCAATACAAAGGAGCGTAACCACTCCTTGTGCCTAAGACCAGACCTCAGTGCCGTGATGACCGTCTCGCCCCGGTGCTCTGGGACCTCGAGAAGGGCGTTGTAAAAGCGGGTGACGTATGCTTTGAACGTCTCCTTGTCCCTGCTCTTGATAGTGAAAAGATGGTCAACTGTGTGTTTTTGCCGCCTGTTCCCGACGAAGTGGTCGAGGAATTGGGTGGCCAGCTCGTCGAAAGTCGAGATCGAGCGCGGCTCGAGTCCTCGGAACCAGTCGGATGAGAGTGGTCGGGAAGGCTCGGCACTGGGCGGCATCGGAGTTGTCTTGGAAGCTCATTCCTGCGGTGAATGCATCCAAGTGGTCTTTCAGGTTAGATTTGTCGTCGAAGAGGGAGACCTTCGGGGGCTTGTTGCTAGAGGAGACATGTACGGTGAGCAGCTCCTCGGTAAGCGTTGGTGAGCGAGTCGGCGGCGTATTTAGCCCCGTCGCTCGAGCGGTGACCATCCCGATGCATACCCACGATCTTCTTCTTGAGGGCGTCGAGTCGGCCGTGGTACCCCGACTATTCGGCGCATTCTAATCCCTGGCCTCTGCTGTTGGAAGCCTGCGTCTAGCCGCGGCCCCGGTTCTTCTCAATGATGTTCCTTAGATCCCCCGGCGAGGTAGTCTTCGAGCCGCCGTGGCGAGTTCCATCTGCGCGACCCCATCGAGGGAGGGGGTGTCGGTCATGCCTTGGTAACAGGCGAGCTGACCGACATCTCCTAAGGAGGGACAAGTGCGCGAAGGATCTCGGGGCGAGGTGCTCTGGCGACGGACCTCGGAGTGGAACTGTGGGGTGCCCAGCGGGTCTCAGATTGTATTGGCCCGGGAGATCTGCGGCCGTGGGAGGTAGCGAGGCGGTGGTCGGCAGTGCCGACGTGAGCAGAGTCTTCCCGAGGTGGAGGAACAGCGACCTGGGGATTTGGCTCTGCCGTTTGGACGCGGATGAGCGCCTCCACGATGGACGTGAGTCGATCTATCCGGCCATCTAGGGCGTTGATGGCGTTCGGAGGAGGATATTCGTCTGCGCCTCCATTGTGGGGAAGGCGGCGGCTAGTGCTTGGATCGTCGTGATGACCGCCCGCCATTTGGTTGAGATCGGAAGACGAACTTTTGTTTTTGTTGAATCTAGTTTCCGACAGACGGCGCCAGCTGATGGAAGCGTAGATTTCCTTCAGATGTTTTCTCCCGTTGATCTGATGATGGCGGCGATAGGTGGCTGAGATTGGATCTGGAGGTTAGCTCCAGGAGCGTGTGGATCTCAATGGGTTGAGCTTGTTGTTGTTGCCGAGCTACCTGCAAGAAAGTCCCGGGGTGGATGTACCACCGAGGACCCTCCGACGATCAAGTTAGAGAGGAAATCCGAGCAGAGTAACGGCTTAGTGGAGTCAAAATGGCTTACTTGAACTGTCTGACGAAGAGGTTTATATAGCGATGGCAGCAGGCAGGGCAGGCGCGAGAATCACGTCGGCCGTTACGCTCCCGACGTCACGCCCGCGTGATGAGCGGGATCTCCCATTAATGGAGCGACGTGCTCGTTAATAGGGATCGTGATGGCGTGGAACGTGGGATGTGGCCGGCTGATATCTCGCGCATGGCGGTTGCGCCTGTGAATGGTGCCGTTGTTCGGTCGATGAGACCGAGAAAGATGACCTCAGCGGGAGAGCTTGCAGACGAGCGGGAGAGCCGAGGTATCTTGGTTCTGCGGTGCAGCCCGAAGACAAGCTATGAGGCCGAGGAGACCGGTTATGCAGGGGGCTCGTAGGTGAGCCAGCGTTTGCTCGGTACGACGAGCATAGGTGTGGTATGGTCGGCCACCATACGCCCTTTCTTACATGCTCTGGGACATGTCATCCGCCATGTGTCATAATTTGGGAGATCACCGATATCGAGCATGATCACCTTGGTCATACGATCTGCGACACATGTCAATCACCCAAGGGCGTAAAGCAGATGCAGAAGAGAAATAAGCTATGTGATTACTCAGTAGTATAAGATGTGGACAATGAAGATGTTGTAGAGCTAGATGAGGTCAATAGGAGACGAAGCTTTGATATCTCATTTTTCGTTAGAAGAGATATCGGAGTATATTGTATCGCTGGAGGCAATTGATGGTGATGCCTGGTTAGAAAGCATTGAAGCAACATGTGTTATATGAGGTGGCTGAGATAGCTTCCCACGTAGCTTCCAATATATTTCTTGTATATGCTCCTTTTGCCTGCAATAATCATAAATGCGCTCATTTCCTAGGCTTGTACCACCCCTTAACTCGGGTGGTTCCACCTCAACCTCTATGGCTTTCCTATGGCTGATAAGATTGTGCGCTCCGATCTAAGAGCAAAGTGTTCTTCAGTATCTCCTTGTTTCTGGGTAACTTGAGTAGGGAATATCTTCATTAGGATGACAAGTAAATGAAAGGGAAATGATAGCTGAGTTTTGTAGAAGCTATGGTCGTGCAGTCTCAAACTCTGACCTCAACCCTCCTCAAGAAACACGATAACAAGGTTTCATATTGTCTTTTCATCTCCACATCTTTAGTGATAGGCAATAACTCTTTAGTTATTTTCTTGAAATCTGTATAATATTGATGAAGAGAGCGGGTATCTTATAGAAACCTGTACAAAGTCTACACTAGATCAAAATGACGAGACATTCTTTTTCCAAGAGGAAAGATCCCCTAAGCAATCCAACACCTTACCGTTTTCATATTGATCAAAAGTTTTATTATTGATATCTCCGTAACATTCGGTTTCAGATGACGCATTTGGGCATCATCCTTCTTCCATTCAAGGGTGTTATAGAACTAGGAGGTGGGTTAGTCAGATGATCACCTTTGCCTCTCTTATCAATATACATCTCAATCATCCTTATCCAGTTATTCTTTACTCAAACTTAAAATCAATCATCTTTGTGGAAACAACTTCCGTCGACAAAACGGGTTCGTTATCCATCTTCATCCACCGGTATAATCACTACAAACTAGTAGCTCTCGGTAATCGATCTTCCCGAAAATCGGATCAACAACCATAATACAATACAAATCGCAAAAGGAAAGGGATCTTCAAAGATCCAATAACACTTATGGAGATTGATCTACCAATAATTACAAATCAAACAATTCCAATCATATCAAAACATAAAAACGAACCTAAACATAGTGTCCGTCAACCCAAGCACGATAGTACAATTTATAGCATAAATCTAAATAAAAATTCCACCTTGATTTATATTTGTCATATGTGGGATTAGATCTAATAGAAAAAAAGAGAGGACGAGAAGTCTAGATCTATGGTTGTGTTAGAGGTGTTATCTAGAACTATAGTGAGGGCTTTTGAGAAAAGGGATTTGAAGGAGGCGGTGGCGGCTATGGACGAAGGCGGTTGTTGTTAATAGTGGCGGTGGTTGTTGTCTAGGAAGGTGGCTACTGTCGAGGAAGGAAGCGGCTGATGTAGAGGAAGAGGCAAAGGCTTTGGGTGATGTTGATGACAACTCCAAGTGAAAGAGGCGACAGTGGTTTCAGAAAGTAGCGTCGGTGGTTGTTTGGAGATGAGGGTGATGAGGTTTAATGGGGCGACGACGACTTGAGAATAGATATTGCTCTAATACCATATTATATTATTAGGGTTAAGGTTTAGAAGAGAGATAAAATCAAGAAAAATCAAAATGGATAATTGGAGATCTTTCTCTAACTTCCTTTATCCTTTATATAGATGTGACCAGTGGCCACTTTACATATTCTTTCCTCAATTACATTTAATTAATTGCATGTAGCATATTTTAATACAAATCATTGCATTCAATTCATGAAGATCTATTCATATTCGCCTCTTTAGCTTTTATTGTGCTTCGGAGATGATTGCAATTTCCTATTGAAAATCTTAATGTCCCATCTCTTTTTTAGATTCTTTCTTAATTTCAAGAATTTTGGAGAGTTTATCTTAACATCAAATAATTAGAATTGTGTGCCAATAGTTGGTCATGAAGGTTTTATTTAAGACATTCTCTTACTCATGATCATCTTTATCACAAATTCAGCAACATATAGTGTCATTTGGTACCGCCTTGTATTTTAAGGAACGCCCGATTAAGTGGTTGAGCGTTCTCTGTCACTTCGTTTTTTATCGCTTAAGTGGGGTGATATTCTCATCCCATTAATCGGGTAACCATCAATGATTAAAAAACGACCGGAAAAAATAGCTAAATGATCCGTCCGCTTAGGGCCACATTAGCAGCAATTTTGCCTTATTTTGCATAAACGTTATGTACTTTTAGCTTTTGTGTTTAATATTGTTTATAATTGGGGTTTTAATTAATTGGGTTTTTTCACTTGCAGAGGCCTCGAATATTCAAAGGCTTAAACAAACTATTTAAATGTAAGCTGAGTAGCCGACAGTGAAGCAAATTCTACTAGAAGTCATCCTAAATATCATTTATTATGAAAAATAATTGATATGACCATTATAATAGTAACAGTAAGGCAATAAATTAGTAATAGTAACGGTACGCATTGTTAGTGTATATGCCCTAGGGGCCATTATTGTATCATACTAGCTTATATATTACTTAATGGAAACTTGGGATAATAAGTGGTTGAGCGTTCTCTGTCACTTCGTTTTTTATCGCTTAAGTGGGGTGATATTCTCATCCCATTAATCGGGTAACCATCAATGATTAAAAAACGACCGGAAAAAACAGCTAAATGATCCGTCCGCTTAGGGCCACATTAGCAGCAATTTTGCCTTATTTTGCATAAACGTTATGTACTTTTAGCTTTTGTGTTTAATATTGTTTATAATTGGGGTTTTAATTAATTGGGTTTTTTCACTTGCAGAGGCCTCGAATATTCAAAGGCTTAAACAAACTATTTAAATGTAAGCTGAGTAGCCGACAGTGAAGCAAATTCTACTAGAAGTCATCCTAAATATCATTTATTATGAAAAATAATTGATATGACCATTATAATAGTAACAGTAAGGCAATAAATTAGTAATAGTAACGGTACGCATTGTTAGTGTATATGCCCTAGGGGCCATTATTGTATCATACTAGCTTATATATTACTTAATGGAAGCTTGGGATATTCACAGTTATATAACAGTCTTGCTAAACATGGTAGTATGCTACTTGGTTTTATCTATCTTAATATGTGAGTATACGTATTGATAGAGCCCTTAGGATCTTGCTTGACTACCAGCGTTGTGATGGCAGTCACACTAGTGGGGGCTGGGTAGTCTACAAGCACATCCTTTTCCAGGTCTCTAGTCGTAGGATTATCGAGACAGGGTATCGATACTCCGGAGTAGACTAGTGTGTACGCTTCTCATCCCAGTTGGGGAGATGGTTTGTCCCACAGCCGTCAGTACGTCGTACTGGAGATAGTATACAGGTGCTCGTTGGGTTACGGGTACACCGGACAGGACTCGCGGGGGACTGTTGGTTGGTATTATACCCGTCGTCAGTTAACAGTTCTCAGGTGACATGAGTACAGCATAGTCCGCAGACTTGACACTGCAATTTTGCCTCGAGTGTGTCCCACTGTTCTTAGATTGCTACCCTACCACGGCTCAAAGGAGTCGTGCAAACATGTAGCAGTTGGGTGCAGTCCCGAGCACTTGGAGGCAATGGCGGTTAGACAGGATTCGTCTCTCCCGGTATTGGGAGTTGATATCGCGCTGTGTCAGAGAGCCATTACGCAAAGTCCCTGGCCAGGGCAAGCGAGATTTACTGGTAGGTTCCAGTAGTTTCTCAAGGTGTAATGGGATTCACTCCGACACGACTTATACCGCTATTAGGGGACTGACGCTTGCCGCCCCTAGGCCCGATGCGATAGTCTTAGACGAACAGATCGGACTGTACGGTGATTGTCACATCAGGCTCAGTAGGAGTTCGGATGGGTTTCCTCATCGGCCTTCTTATCGACATCTACCTGGGGACCGTTACGTACAGCTAGTGCCGCTTGCGGTCTGTGGTTAAACCCACTGCCAGCGTAGTAGTCGAGTCTTTAGAGTCCCACACAGAGAGTTTCCCTGCTCCAGGCGAAAAGATATAGAGGTCGTATGGTTTTATGACAAGGGTTCGGACGCATACGTGTGTTTACGCACGTAGGACGTTCGGACAGTTTTTACTAGCCGGTTTTGGTTTAAGCCGGATTCTAGTATCGGATTATTGGATTTATACAGTCTAAAGTTTTTCCGTGTTTTCACGGATAGGAGGGGCGTTCTCGTAATTTGGCGGGAAGCTTCTAGAAGGATGATGACTTAGGGGTTTAGGTGGCATAAGCATTAAATAATTTAGTGACTCATTTGTGTGATTCATCCATGTCATTAATGCATCATTAAATGGTTAATGACTCATGTAGATGAATCACTCATATGAATAAATGAAGCATGATGATTAATCATTTTATTTATTTATTTTGATAAATCATTATACTTCATATATTCAAGAGAGATCATTATCTTATTCTCATTCTCTTGCTCACCTTCTCTCTCCTCAAGCTCTCTCTCTTCAAACCCTAATCCTCCCCTCTCATGTGTTGAGATCAAGGATTTAGATAGACTAATTAATCCATAACCTCACTCTATATCACCTAGGTGCCTTTGATTAGCAACTAAAGAAACCTAGTTACCTCAAGATTAGAGGTGAAGCTTGGAATAGAAGCTCTCGGGTGGATCGTCTATTACGTAGAGGAGGCCGAGGAGGAGCTTGATAACGAAAAGACGAAGGACTAGATTAACTAGGTATAATCACTTCTCATAGTAGTTAACAACTCCTATGTATATGTTAGTTATAGTTTAGCAAAGATTTTTCGGTTAATCGATGTTAACTCAAAGAATAAGATTGTTTTTCATATTTCCGCCTCCCCGCAACTCGTGGGGTGTTGTACATCGACTTACAGTGGTATTAGAGCCTCGCTAAACAATAATTAACTTATTAGCAAAGTCGTAAGAATTTTGAACGCAAAATGAACCGGAAAAAACATCGAAATCACCAAGTTTCAGTCGAATTTAAAATGAGGTCTAAAAATTTTTCAGGGGCCTCTAAAAATACAAACAGGGAATTTTAAGGTTACTGGAGAAAAATGGGTCCATGAATCGGCCAAACAGCCGCGAAACCGCGGCCGATCCCACCGATACGCCGCGGATCCGCGGCCGAGTTGAAGCCGATTCAGCCCAATTTTGCCCAGTAATTCTTCTGTGATGTTTTTTGTCTTTTCTGGAATGTTTATTTTCTGCTCAAGTCTCAGGTGCACAGAGAAGTTTTGGAGTAGAATCTAAAGTGTTTGCTCGATCGAAATTATACGATGTTTGCCAATTAGATTATATCTGTGAACTGTATAATGTGTTCGTAAACCTCCCCTAACTGCTAGTATGTCGGTTGGTAGGGGGTTGCACATTTCTGTAATGATTTTACTGTTTGTGTTTATGAACTGTATTGGATTGTTGTGATGATTAGCCGGGGTTTGAGATGGGTTATTATATTCATTCATTTGATGTAATTGTAATATGTTGTAATATTATTTTGCGGGGCACATCCAGGTTGCGGTTGTAGCCACCGTTGTATTATTTCATTTTACTGTTTTTGCTCCTAGGATAGACCCAAGGTGGGGTGCACAAACTACCGGGTACTTTGAAGTGTTTAGTGGCCTACTCATATTGTTGAGGGAGACCGCTTCACTTCGGGTACTTGGCGGGTAGTTTGCCGTACCCGTAGGGGTCTAGGGTGGGGTAATGGTTATTCATCATAACTGTGTAATCTGTCTTTCGTTGCAGGCTCAAAAGAAACGCGGATTGCTTGCATATCCAATAATGTTCATCTATGATCTGAATGCCTATTATTGCGTCTGACGAATGTACAATATCTATATATGATAACTATTTAGACGTCACTTATGTTTTACATCCGCGCTATCCCAGCCCCCGCTTTGTCGTTAGTTAAGTAACCTAACGGGTGAAGACGGAACCCAGTGGCGAATGCGAATGGCATAAGAGGACATTGTATTTTCGTTGTTTTCTGCAATGATAGGTCAATGATGGGAAGCATTATTATTAATACAAAGAAAATAAACCAAAGTTGAATCGTTGGAACAATTTAAAAGAAACCACTCCGTTATTTTAAAACAGAGGATATTTTTAATTGTGGAGCTTTAACCACTCCTTTTAAAAGCTATCAGGTTCCTTCGGTCATATCAATTTCACTACGTTCACGGTTTCGCCAAAACCATTCGTAGCCCTCCATCATTTCATTTGGGTATTCAGTAATATTCAAGCTATGTATTTTGACCTAACGCCAAGGCATAGTGTTTGGTAGTTGCTGGGTATTCATTTGTTGTATAGATAGATGAGTTAGTTTGGGACAGTCGTATTATCATTTTGGCCGAACGTCAAGGATATGTACGGATGGGTTCAAATTAACAAGATAATGATGGGTAGAACTTGACATGTGACTTATGACATTTTGACCTAACGCCAAGGTCATAAGAGCATGGGGCAAAAATTTATATCGGGAATTTCTAAAGAAACTGAAATTTGCAAAGAAATGCATACCATTTGGAGTTTGATGAATGTTGGTAGGATTCCTTCAGCATTATCATACGATGATATTTGGATCCCGATCCTACTGTAAATATATGCTACTCATCAGGAGATTCGTCACTTAACGATCAATGCTATAAACCAAGTAAATGCCGAGAAAGGTGTCAGAGGGACTACGCCCCCAGAGAAAAGAGGTTATTTAATTAAGGAACTTCGCGAAAGCGTTGGAAAAGCTCCCTCGAAGTACCGACACCGGCCTGGCTGAACGGTTAAGAAAGTATTGTACGGTGAGAATAGTCCTGGCTAGTTCTTCCTTTTTGGTTTGAGGAGGGATTCGAGAAACAGTGGGAGCCATCCAGTTTAGATAAACTAGAAACCACTCTAAACTTGCAAGAGCATCATGCTAAAGTGTTCTCTCTCTCTCTCTCCTAATTGCAGCGACCATGAATATGACTGGACTTAAATTACTATTAAAAAAATATACTAACAGGGCCAAACTATAAAGATTGGCTGCGGAATGTCAAAATGGCTTTGACCTATGACAAATTGGGGTATGTCCTCACCGCTAAGGCACCTGTTGTCCCAGGTCCCAAATCCAGTAATGCGGATAAGGAAATTCGCAAAACCTGGGATTTAGAATTGCGCGAAGGCCAAGTGCATCGTGCTTGCCTCGATGAATAATGAACATCAGAGGAGGCACGAGGATATGGATCTAGATGCCATATTTCTCCATACAAAGGAACTTTATGGAGAGCAATCTCGTATAGCAAGATACGAGACCTTAAAGAACTTGTTTCGAGCCAGGTTGGCCGTCGGATCATCGGTAGGAGAACATGTCCTAAAGATGATTGGCTATATTGAAGAGCTCGCAGACCTTGGGATGACTTTGGATAATGAGCTCTATACAGACTTAATTCTCCAGTCCCTTCCTTCCACCTACGCCCAGTTTATTTTGAATTTCAACATTCAAAGAAAAGAAGTTGAACTTACAGAACTCCTTAACATGTTGAGGAGTGTAGAGGGCACCTTATAGAAGGCAAGGGAAACACCCGCTATGTTTGTTAGCGGTGCTTCTTCTTCCGGGTCCAAGGCTAGGGCCAAAGGAAAGAAGAAGAAGGCCGCCACCAAACCTAGAGGAGGTGTTAGTAAGATGGGAGCGAAAGGAAAGAAAAAGATTGCGGTGCCAGTAGTGGCCCAGGATGGGTGTCATAGGAAAGGGCACTGGAAGAAAGATTGCAAGGCGGGGAACGCCAAGAACTAGGGACCGAAGCAAGCTGTGGTTTCGACTTCAGGTGTGTTTGTAATTGAGAATTGTCTGTCAATCAACTTTACTTCCTGGGTATTGGATACCGGATCAGGATCTCATATATACAATTCATTGCAGGCACTGAGAAACCGTAGAGTGCTGAAGGATGGTGATATGGCCCTGATGGTTGCTAACGGAGCTAGCGTGGGAGCTGTGTCCGTAAGGGATTATCACCTGGGATTGACGAGTGGACACATTTTGGTTTTACATAACTGTTTTTGTGTACCTAGCTTAACGTGTAATACCATATCAGTTTCTTTATTATCAAATAAAGGTTATGATTTCACGTTTGTAAGTGATGTTGTTAACATCCACCTTAATTATAGTTTGATTGGGTCCGGTACACTGGATAACGGTATATATGTCTTAAACCAACTACAGATTTTCAATGTCCAGAACACACTAAAAAGAAAGTCTCCAGATTTAAATAAGGCTTTCTTATGGTATTGTGGACTAGGTCACATCAATGAGACAAGGTTAACTAAGTTACATAGAGAAGAATATTTGGACTTGTTCGAATATCAAACTTATGCCACTTGTCAATCATGTCTCAAAGGAAAGATGACAAAGACTCCATTCACTGGACATGGAGTAAGAGCGAGCGAGCTCTTAGGACTCATACACAGCGATGTATGTGGTCTAATGTCTATACATGTAAGAGGTGGTTTTTCCTATTTCATTACTTTTACGGATGATTACTCTAGGTACGGATTCATTTATGTGATGAAACATAAATCCGAGGTTTTTTGAGAAATTCCAGGAGTATAAGAATGAAGTAGAAAACCAAACCGGCAAAAGTATCAAGACACTAAGATCTGATCGAGGTGGTGAATACTTAAGTGCCGAGTTCCTAGGTTACCTAAAAGAGAAAGGAATTCTCTCTCAGCTTACTCCTCCATACACTCCACAGCATAACGGTGTATCGGAAAGACGGAATCGAACCCTATTGGATATGGTACGTTCCATGATGAGTAATGCTGAGTTACCGCGATCTTTCTGGGGTTATATGCTAGAATCAGCGGCATATATTTTGAACATAGTTCCTACCAAGACTGTGCCTACCACGCCATATCAGATGTGGAGTGGGAAGAAACCCTATCTTCAGTATCTGAAGATTTGGGGATGTCCAGCTTTTGTTAAAAAGCAGCATGTAGACAAGCTCGAGGCACGATCAGTACTGTGTAAGTTTGTGGGATATCCAAAGAACTCCAGGGGTATCTATTCTATTACGCAGAGGAACAAAAGGTTTTTATTTCTCGTAATGCCCATTTTCTAGAACATCAGTTTTTAGAAAAGAAAATAAGTGGGAGCGAAATAGAACTGGAAGAAATTCCAGAACCACAAACTACTACTGAAAGTTTGGTAGAACCAGTAGTTCAAGAAGAACAGGACATTCCCGCACCCCTCCGTAGGAGTAGTAAGCCGTCTCATCCGCCTGAGAGATACTACGGTTTTCTCATAGATGGTGATGGAGAAGATTGCATCATTGATGATGATGAACCTACTAGCTTTCAGCAGGCCATCCAGAGCGGCGACTCGGTACGATGGCTAGATGCAATGCGGACCAAAATGGAGTCCATATATACCAACAAAGTATGGACTTTGGACTTTGGACTTTGCTCCAGATGGGGTAAAACCTATAGGATGCAAATGGATCTTCAAGAAAAAGATTGGTGTAGATGGACAGGTGGAAACCTATAAGGCTAGACTTGTTGCAAAGAGTTTTCGTCAAAGACCTGGTTTGGACTATGACGGAACTTTTTCTCCAGTGGCTATGCTCAAATCCATTCGGGTCCTTCTTACTATTGCTGCCTTCCATGATTATGAAATCTGGCAGATGGACGTAAAGACGGCTTTTCTGAATGGTAATTTAGAAGAGTGCATCTATATGGATCAGCCAGAAGGTTTCAATCAGAGTAGGAGCAGCGGGAAAGTGTGCAAGTTGCTTAAGTCCATTTATGGACTGAAGCAGGCATCGCGGAGTTGGAACATCTGTTTTGATGAAACAGTCAAATAATATGACTTTATCAAAAATCCAGATGAACCATGTATATATAGTAAAGTTGTAGCACGAATTGTCGTATTCCTCGTCTTGTACGTGGATGACATTCTATTAATAGGAAATGATATTCCTATGCTATAATCTGTCAAAGGATTCTTGTCACACAGGTTCTCCATGAAAGACCTGGGTGATGCCTCTTATATTCTGGGGATCCGGATCTATCGTGATAGATCCAAGAGGATGTTGGGACTTTCGCAGTCCAGGTATATCAACACTATACTGAAAAGATTCAGTATGGAAGATTCTAAGCACGGTAATCTACCGTCTTGTCACGGAATCACCCTCTCCAAGAGATGTCTCCCAAGACTGATTTGGAAAGCGAACGCATGTCTATTATACCCTACGCTTCTGCCGTAGGCTCTATAATGTATGCGATGTTGTGCACCAGACCAGATGTAGCTTACGCACTGAGCGTGGTAAGCCGGTATCAGTCAGACCCAGGGGTGAAGCACTGGATAGCAGTAAAGAACATTCTCAAGTACCTAAGAAGGACTAAGGAGATGTTCTTGGTTTACGGCGGAAAAGACCTCAAGATGGAGGCCTTTGCTGATTCCGGCTTCCAGAGTGATAAGGACGATTCCAAGTCCATGTTAGGTTATGTCTTTACCCTCAATGGAGGGACGGTGTGCTGGAAGAGTTCCAAGCAGGACACCGTTGCTGACTCGACGATGGAAGCGGAGTATATTGCTGCTTGCGATGCCGCAAAAGAAGCGGTCTGAATGAAGAAGTTCCTAATAGAACTTCAGGTGGTTCCTACCATTGTTGATCCAATACCTCTGTATTGCAACAACAACGGAGCTATAGCTTTAGCGAAGGAACCAAGGTCCCATCAGAAGTCCAGACACATCTTAAGGCGGTATCACCTGATCAGGAAGATCATAGATCGCCGGGAGATCGAGATCCGGAGAGTTGCTACTGAAGAGAACATTGCCGATCCATTCACAAAGGCCCTACCTCAGATTTAGTTCGAGAGGCTACTCAAGATCATCGGTCTTCGATATGCCAGTACATGGCCCTAGTGCAAGTGGGAGATTGTTAGTGTATATGCCCTAGGGGCCAATATTGTATCATACTAGCTTGTATATTACTTAATGGAAGCTTGGGATATTCACAGTTATATAACAGTCTTGCTAAACATGGTAGTATGCTACTTGGTTTTATCTATCTTAATATGTGAGTATACGTATTGATAGAGCCCTTAGGATCTTGCTTGACTACCAGCGTTGTGATGGCAGTCACACTAGTGGGGGCTGGGTAGTCTACAAGCACATCCTTTTCCAGGTCGCTAGTCGTAGGATTATCGAGACAGGGCATCGATACTCCGGAGTAGACTAGTGTGTACGCTTCTCATCCCAGTTGGAGAGATGGTCTGTCCCACAGCAGTCAGTACGTCGTACTGGAGATAGTATACAGGTGCTCGTTGGGTTACGGGTACACCGGACAGGACTCGCGGGGAACTGTTGGTTGGTATTATACCTGTCGTCAGTTAACAGTTCCCAGGTGACATGAGTACAACATAGTCCGCAGACTTGACACTGCTACTTCGCCTCGAGTGTGTCCTACTGTTCTTAGATTGCTACCCTACCACGGCTCAAAGGAGTCGTGCAAACAGGTAGCAGTTGGGTGCAGTCCCGAGCACTTGGAGGCAGTGGCGGTTAGACAGGATTCGTCTCTCCCGGTATTGGGAGTTGATATCGCGCTGTGTCAGAGAGCCATTACGCAAAGTCCCTGGCCAGGGCAAGCGAGATTTACTGGTAGGTTCCAGTAGTTTCTCAAGGTGTAATGGGCTTCACTCCGACACGACTTATACCGCTATTAGGGGACTGACGCTTGCCGCCCCCTAGGCCCGATATGCGATAGTCTTAGACGAACAGACCGGACTGTACGGTGATTGTCACATCAGACTCAGTAGGAGTTCGGATGGGTTTCCTCATCGGCCTTCTTATCGACATCTATCTGGGGACCGTTACGTACAACTAGTGCCGCTTGCGGTCTGTGGTTAAACCCACTGCCAGCGTAGTAGTCGAGTCTTTAGAGTCCCACACAGAGAGTTTCCCTGCTCCAGGCAAAACGATATAGAGGTCGTATGGTTTTACGACAAGGGTTCGGACGCATACATGTGTTTACGCACGTACGACGTTCGGACAGTTTTTACTAGCCGGTTTTGGTTTAAGCCAGATTCTAATATCGGATTATTAGATTTATACAATCTAAAGTTTTTCCGTATTTTCAAGGATAGGAGGGGCGTTCTCGTAATTTGGCGGGAAAGTTCTAGAAGGATGATGACTTGGGGGTTTAGGTGGCATAAGCATTAAATGAGTTAGTGACTCATTTGTGTGATTCATCAATGTCATTAATGCATCATTAAATAGTTAATGACTCGTGTAGATGAATCACTCATATGAATAAATGAAGCATGATGATTAATCATTTTATTTATTTATTTTGATAAATCATTATGCTTCATATATTCAAGAGAGATCATTATCTCATTCTCATTCTCTTGCTCACCTTCTCTCTCCTCAAGCTCTCTCTCTTCAAATCCTAATCCTCCCCTCTCATGTGTTGAGATCAAGGATTAGATAGACTAATTAATTCATAACCTCACTCTATATCACCTAGGTGCCTTTGATTAGCAACTAAAGAAACCTAGTTACCTCAAGATTAGAGGTGAAGCTTGGAATAGAAGCTCTCGGGTGGATCGTCTATTACGTAGAGGAGGCCGAGGAGGAGGTTGATAACGAAAAGACGAAGGACTAGATTCACTAGGTATAATCACTTCTCATAGTAGTTAACAACTCCTATGTATATATTTTAGCAAAAATTCTTCGGTTAGTCGATGTTAACTCAAAGAACTGGATTGTTTTTCATATTTCCGCCTCCCCGCAACTCGTGGGGTGTTGTACATCGACTTACACACACTACACACATCAATTAACATTTAATTGATCTGAGATACACACTACACACATCAACTAACATTTAATTTATCTTAAATAAACATTAATGTCTACGGCAAAAAGCTAAAGAAAAAAAGCCTTTGCCGTTGAAGGAGATGAGAAGGATTTGGAGTCTAGATTGAGATTGGCGGCGATGGTGGAGATGAGAAGGATTTGGAGCCTAAATGTTTTGGGTTAAAAGGTTTTATATTTTTAAGAGTGATAATACAACCCCAATTTATTAGATTTACACCCCTAATTCACAAATGAAAAGAGTATGATTACAAAGATACACGGGTGACGTAACAGCTGACTATGCGGTCCAATATAACTCGGTGCTGCTACCTTGAGCGCTTCTACGGCCGTCTTTTAAAACACTAGTAGCTATGCTCTATTTCTTATTAGGGTCCATTTAAAGATTTATAGGTGTGGTTTTAGTATTTTTATTATCACATCCTCTTCATTAATATTTACATCTTTAAAGTCTTATAATGGGTACGTATGTATTGCATTTGGTATGATAATAAGATCTAAATTAACCTCAAATTCCAAAAAAAAATTATTCTACTTTCTTTTTCTCTTCGGCCAAGTCTTCGAACTAGGGTTTGGGGATTGTGACTTGGAGACTTCGACTTCGGACGGCTAGGATTTTCGACTTGGAGACTTTGATTTTGAGCTTGGAGAAGATTCAATTTTGGTTTCGCAGTAAGAGATCGAGCAATTAAGGTTTCCAAGTTTCGATTTTAAGTTCAAAGCTAAGGTTTTCGAGTAACTTCGGCTTTGAGATTCCAGCAACTTCGATTTTGACTTCGAGTAGTATTGATTTTGACTTCAGAACTCGACTCGGGGGGAGTTCAAATATTTAAAAATAGTTAAAACCTTATTTGAATCAATATTTAACAAACAACTTATAAGATTTAAAACAAAATAAGAGTTATTGATTTTTTAGCAGCTGAAGCAGTCGCTTAAGTGGCCAGACACTCCGGTCGCTCAATTTTCTTTGCCACTTTTAAAACAGTAGGATGGAGTGATAAGAATGATCTTTGTTGTTTCCGCCTGTGATGGAAGATCTTTAAAAGCATGATAACCTGCTGTGTGGTCCCATAAATGTTGATTTTTATAACTTTTACATTCAATTGTTGGGGTATAATTTAATTTGATTTTGTAGGCAGCGTAATTTGAAATTTGGTTCTTGAAGTTTGTTATCAGATATGATGCTTAAGTATTAGTTATCAAGATTAACCTTATCAATTAGTTCGATTTGTTGAAATTTATCGTTTTTAAGGATTTAGTGAAAGCTAGTGTCTTAGGACAACTCAAGATAGATTGATTTTATTTTATGTTCTGTGCTAAATGTCTCTTCCACTGCACCAAAATTCTAAAGTTATGATGAGTAGTGTTTTAAAAGGCGGAGGCTTGAGACGAAGCATTCGACCATCGGCTAGACGAGGGGTTAGACCTCGAGGCGTGAGGCGTAAGCTTTATGATTTTCGTATTTTTATTAATTATAAATATAAATAAATAGAGAAATTTCAGAATATAAGATAATATTATGTCTTGCTTCACTCATATGTCAAAACAAAAATATTCTTAACATAATAAATTATGGATGTTGGTTAATATTTAATAATAATATAGTTTTAATTTTTAGTGTAGTTTTAATTTTTAAATTCTCGATGACTACTGAATCTTTGTTTAGTTGTGTAGGGACAGAAAAGAAGAAAGATTGAAATATTATGTGCTGTCTTATTAACCCAAAGCCCAAACCCAATAATCTATCCCTTTGTAAGTTTCTTATTACACCACCACAAAGAAAAAAACCCTAGTGCTTTCTTGCGTGGGTTCCCTGCGCCGCCAACAATGGAAGAACGAAAATTTCTTCTCTCACAGCACCTTCGATTCTAGATCTCGCTGTCAACTTGCGTAGCACTTTTGATCCTCACCTCCTAACCTTGATTTCGCTGCCAATTTGCAATCTAGAAGACAAAATCCACGATCCAGGTTAGAATTTAACATTTTTCTGTTTTTTTCCCAAACAAAAGAAGCGTACGCTTCAAGACAAAATCCACGATTGAAGCGTACGCATCGTCTGCCTCAATAGAGCCTTGTGAATGAAGCGTACACTTCAAGGGAAGGTTTCGCCTCTTCTCTGCACTTCAGGGCGAAACCCTAGCCATTCATCCTCAGAAACGCCTTCAAAAACATTGATGATGAGGGTTGAGGGAATATGTTTTATATTCTAACACGTTTCCGCATGTCGAAGGCCTTTTGGGCTGTAACCTGGGCTTTTGCTCAGCCGTATTTTTAATTTAAATAAATCCGTGTTTAATACACGCATGGTGGAAATCAAATTTGGGTTGCTCTGATACCATGTTAAATGTCCCTTCCACTACACCAAGACTTCGAAGTTATGATGAGAGTTGAGGGAATATGTTTTATATTCTAACAATCTGCCCTTGTTTTTTCTGAAATTTTGATTGCATATGTAATACTTTTTTTAGTTTTCGTTGTGTTTTTTGATGTCTTTTCCGAATGTACCTTGTGTTCTTTATTTGCAACAATGAACTTTTGTTCCTTCTTGTTCCCACAATTGTTGGCCGAGGAAAAACACAATTTTGTATAAGCAACACAGAATTGAAGAACATAGACATGAAATCACATCAACATCACTCACTCACTTTGTCCGTATGGTTAGCTGGCATGATCACCCTTGGGAGAGGGTTGAAAGCAGGCTAAGGTTTCAATCTTCACCACGTCTGTCTTTTATCCACAGAGAGAGAGAGAGAGAGAGAGAGAGAGATTTGCATGAACACTTGGATTGGGGGCAATATCTCAATGTGCTTTTCTTATAACAATGCTTTTGCCACTCCATCAACCTCTACCACTTTGCCCCCCAACGTTATCTTGGTACCAAAAAATTGCGCCATGAGTCAAAACACTGATGATATGGCATCACCTCCATGAATCGTCGTTTAGATTATCTGGACTCGGTGGTGGAAATGACACCATGTTGGTCTTTTCGGTGCTCTCAACTCCGCTGCCTTCATCAGTGATTAAATCTCAAAACAGCTTTTAATGCTGGTATTAAATCCACTCATCGCGATGTCTCCAAAATTGAAACCTGATAATTTTTGAACCACAACCACAGCTGATTCAACAGAGACCTGAACCAGCAACAGTTCATCATCAGCACTAGCCATAACCAGTAACAGGCCAGAGTGCAATCCCATTTCATAGGATGATTTGCTTCCGCTTGGCAATACCTGAGTACCTTCCTCAAACATATCATCTTCGTCGTCAATTTTTTAAAATTATTTTTCTGTTGAGTTTGTGCATCCTGATTTAACCTACCCACTTTAAGATCTACTATTTACTGGCAGGAAAAGGTGTTTTTATTGTTTGCACATCACCTTAAGCTTCTTCTTTTGCCCTTATCAAAGTGACCTCTCCTTTTTAAGGGGGAGAATTGATAAAGAACGAGAATGATTAAAAATTTAAAAGTTTGAGGGTTTTTGTTACAAGTTACCTCTTGAAGTCTCCAAAAGGTATAGAATGCAACCTGGGCCTCCGCCATGGGAAAGCAAAGACCCAACCACAACACCAAAGTGAGGTTAGGCATAATGCTCTACACAACCTTTATATTGACTTCAATTTAACTCTTTTCTAATTCAAGATTGAATGCAACTTGAGGTTGATGGTGCTCTGCGCTGATGATGGTTATTGCTTGATGAAAGTGGGTGATGGGTATCGGTGCTTTGTTAATGGTGGTGGAAAGTAATAAGGTGGAGCTGGATACAAGGCTTGTTGATCATGAATTAAACTTTAATACTTCACATTGCACAATGCTCTGCGCTGATCATGGTTATTACTTGGATACTTCACATTGCACAATTTCACAAATGAAGGCAATTTTATATCATATGTTCAATAAATAAAACACTAGAATCCCCTTCTATATAAAGGGCGAAAAACTGTAACAGATATGAAAAAATTATTAAATCCCAATTCCAAAACCTTGGACTTTAGAAATAAACCTAAAATATCAATATGCTAAAATACCAGTACAAAGAAAATTAAATATGTCTAGCTAAACCAAACAAGGCGATCAAGTTCTACGTCTACGCATGGATCTACAAAGTTCATCCCCATCAGTCTCTTGTAGGTTTAACCTCAACTCTTTTCTAGGAGAAAAAAAGCTAGACTCAGCTCGTTTAACACAAGCGCTGCTAAATACAAGTATGGTGGCACTTTGTCTGTGATGTCCATGGTTTATATTTTCAATTTTTAGGGCTACCATTAAAAATCTAATGTGATTGTGATGGATCTCTGGATCTCTTTCAGATGTTATTTTCCGTTGATCTGCTATGAACGCTGATGGATGGCTGAGATTGAGTTGGGGGTTGCCTCCTGGAACGTATGGATCTCAATTGGTTTTATGTGGTTGAGGCCGAGCTACCTGCAAAGAAATCCCGGGGTAGTTGTGCCACCGAGGACCCTCCGACGATCAAGTTAGATGGGGTATTTTGACAGAGTAACGGCCTATTGGAGTCAAATTGGCATACCTGAGTCGTCTGAAAGAGAGGTTATATAGTGGCAGCCATGGACAGGCGGGCGCGAGATTCACGCCGGCCGTTACGCCCCTGGCGTCACGCCCACGTGATAGGCGGATTCCCCATTAATGACGAGATATGCTTGTTAATGGGGGATCGTGATGGCGTGGAACACGGGATCATGGGCGGCAGATATCTCGCGTCTGGCGAAATTCGCGGAGCTGCAGCGGATGCGCTTGTGATCAGTGCTGCGGGTCGGTCAGTGAGACCGAGGAAGCGCAGCTCGGCGGGAGGCTCGGGAACGAGTGGAAGACCGAGGCAACTTGGTTTGTAATAGCTCGAAGGAGAGCTGGGGGTAGTTTAGAAGGCTACCGAAGGTCGGGAATATCCTCGGGCCGGAGGCCCGGGTTGTGATTCTAACGTAACGTTCTTGATCCTTTCTTGTAAGCTCTGGGACACGTCATCTGCCCCGTGTTATTATCTGGGGAGTCACTGATATCGAGCATCATCATTAGCCCCCCACTCTCGTCTCGACCCGTTCCTGGGTCGGGTCGAGAGTGGTCTGACCGGTCACCAGGGGTGAGCTCTCACTTGAAGATATCGTCGGTGCGTATTCTCGGGCAAAGAGTCGTATTTTCTTGATGACGTCAGCCGATCAGGGGAGAGATCTCGCATTAAAGGGGAAGCGCTGGTTTGCGCGTATGTTCGTCGAAGTGACAATCTACGTGTCTGGCGCTGGTTGGCTGACGAGAAGGGTCGCAGGTGTTCCCGCGCCCGATGGGACGCGCCCAATATGAATGCGACAGGTAGAATGTTGTCGGCCGTTGGTTGCGAAGCGTTGTTTTGGCGGGAGGCGATCAGAGCCGTAGGATGTCTATGCCGGCAATTATAAATAGAGGTGAGATCCCCATCAAGGCCCATACCTCACCACAATTTCCTCGTCCTTAGTCGTGTTAGCTCGGTGCTCTTCTCCTCAGGTCGGATTCCTTGCGTTCTCTCTTCCGAAGACTCATCCCTTTGATCAGGTTAGAAATCTTCTACCGAAGAGTCTATAGAAATAGTCCAAGAAGAGTCTAGGGAGTTCTCTGTAGCTTCCTCTGTTAGTTGTATGTATGTCCTAGAGGCCATTATTGTACATGAGATGTATATTATAGTAGATGCTTGGACATATATAGGTAGGACTTTCTTGCTTGACATGATAGTATGCTATCTGGTTGCTCTTTATGTTAACATGTACACTTACTGTCTCTCTGTTATATGTTGATAAAGCGCTTAGGATGTGTACTTGACTGCCAGGATTATGATGCAGATCATACTAGTGGGGCCCGTGTAGTCCATGAGTTCATCCTTCAATATTCCTAGTCGTGCGAGTATCGAGACGGGGCATCGATATTCCCGAGTAGACTAGCGTATATCTTCTCGACCCATGTGATGGGCAATGGACGATCCCATATCCATTGGTGTTTGACATCAGAGATCGTATACGAGTGCTCAGTGGAGACTGAGTATACTGAACGGATTCGCCGAGAACTCCTAGATGGTATGTAGGGTTCTTAGGCACAAGCACAAGGTTTCGCAAGGCATCAAACATGCCGTATTTAAAAATTTACTGTGCCAAACAACCCTAACCAAGGATCTAACTAGAGTTTTAGGAGCTAAACTAGAAAGTAAACATCTTTACTTCTAAGTGATAACGGAATACAACCTTTGTAGACCAGTCCTTCACTTCAATGGCTCCTTGTAGTGGTCCCTTCGCTGCGATCATGGAACTCCCGGACTCTTGCATGGCTTCTCAAGGTGAAAGGAACGATCTTGCTTGAAGTCTTCGAGGCCGAAGATGATCTACGTCGAGGAGACACTAACTCAAGCTACTACTTCACTAATGAGAGATTATTCAAGCTAACACCCTATACTAAAGTGCTAATCTAGTAGAGGATGATGAAGTAGCAAGTGAGCTCACTTTAGTTTTATTTTTCTCACAATATTTTCTCACTTTGGAAAAACCTAGCAAGCTTTTTTCCAAGGATGAAGAAGATGAAGCAAAGAGATGAGAATGAACTAATGAGGCGAGAGAATCAACCATGGGTGAGTTTGTATCATATAGCTAACTCATGTAGAGACATAACCATGGCTAAATTATAATGGTTAGCTTAATAAATATCTTAAGTAAAACAAAATGAGTGGACTAAGTCAATGCATCCACAATCTTCTACAAGCTTCATGCATGTGACTAATTATCCACTAATTTGGATTTACTTTAAATATTTAAACCCTACATTATAATTAGTATGGTGTAAGTCTCATACACCCATGTAGTGTGTATCAACAACCATGACACAAAAGAAAACACAATTAATATATATCATATATATATTAAGTGTGCACATGTGAGAAAATAAATGCTTAAGTGAGCTAATATTAGTTAATGTAAACTAGTATATCAAATATATAATTATACACTAAATTATCAAATCAACACTTGATTTAATAATCCGGTTATATCATATATAACCGACTAATATAATATGTACCATATTATCGAATCAACACTTGATTCGATAACCCGGCTATATCACATATAACCGACCGATACAAATATCGCGAGAATAGAATACGGTATCACATACTCGTATTATTCTCGGTCCCGCACATATCACATATGTGCTTCTACTTCGTTTTGCCTGATCCAGTAAAACCTCTGTGTAGGACTCTAAAGACTCGCCAATACGCCGACAGTAGGTGATGATCATATCAAACACCCACAAGCTGTCAGCGGTACTAGCTGGACGTAACGGCTACCCGGGTATTGAGCGATCAGAAAATCAACAAGTAAGCCCGCTCTAGCTCCTGTAAATCATGTCAGTAACACTACCGTACAGTCCGGTCTCTTCGTCTAATATGTCGCATGTCTCTTCTAGGAGTGGTAAACGTCAGACCCTAGTAACTTAATAAGTCGTGCCGATATGAGGCTCATAACGGGTCGAGAAACTTCTGATAACACTTATTAGTAAATCTCTAAATTAGCCCTAGCCAGGGACTTCCAGTTATAGCCAATCGAGCACTGCACGACATCTACCCCCAATACCGGGAGAGACGAAATCCCCTCCTATCGCTCATTGCCTCCATGTGACTAGGGACTGTACCCAAAAACCACCGTTTTGCACGTCCTCTTGAACGTGGTAAGCTGGAAATCAAAGCACAGTGGGAATCACACAAGACTCTATGACGATCTCGGGTCTACAGACTAACCTGTACCGGTGTCACCAGAGAACTGCTATCTGGCGTCAGGTATAATACCATCTAGGAGTTCTCGGCGAGTCCTTCCAATGTACCAAGTCTCCACTGAGCACCCGTATACCATCTCTGATGTCAAACACCAATGGATATGGGATCATCCATTGCCCATCATATGGGTCGAGAAACGTATACGCTAGTCTACACTGGTATATCGATGCCCCGTCTCGATACACCCACAACTAGAAACATTAAAGGATGAACTCATAGACTACCATGGCCCCACTAGTATGATCTGCATCATAATCCTGGTAGTCAAGTACACATTCTAAGGGCTTTACCAACATGTAACTATAAGACAGTATCAAGAGACAAGTATACATGTTAAGATAAAGAGCAACTAGATAGCATACAATCATATCGAGCAAGAAAGCCCTCTCTATATATGTCCAAGCATCCAATATAATGTACATCATATATACAATAATGTCATCTAGGGCATACATACAACTAACAATCTCCCACTTGCACTAGGGCCCGCTGCTGTAGTATCGCCCAGTATCCCGAAGAGTCTCTCGAACTGTATCTGGGTAATGGCCTTTGTGAGTGGATCCGCAGTGTTATTCTTCGTGTCAACTCTCCTGACCTCGATCTCCTGGCGATCAACTATCTCCCGGATCAGGTGATACCGCCTCAGAATATGCCTGGATCGCTGATGGGACCTGGGTTCCTTGGCCAAAGCCACCGCTCCATTGTTATCGCAATACAAAGGTATTGGATACACAATGGATGGAACTACTCCAAGTTTAGTTATGAACTTCTTCATCCATACAGTATTTTTGGCAGCATCATTGGCAGCGATGTATTCAGCCTCCATCGTCGAATCTGCCACGATTTCCTGCTTAGAATTCTTCCAGAATACCGCCCCTCCATTGAGGGTAAAGACAAATCCCGAGACTGACTTAGAGTCGTCCTTATCACTCTGGAAGCTCGAATCGGTAAAGAACTCCACTTGGAGTTCTCCGTTACCATACACCAAGAGCATCTCTTTAGTCCTTCTCAAGTAATTGAGAATGCTCTTCACAGCTATCCTGTGACTCTCTCCAGGATCAGCTTAATACCTACTCACTACACTTAGTGAGTATGCTACATCGGGTCTGGTACATAGCATCACGTACATGATAGAGCCTACTGCCGAAGCATAGAGTATCCCTTGCATGCGAGCTCTTTCCAAATCAGTCTTGGGAGACATCTTTTTAGAGTGAGTGAGTCCTGAGATCGTGGGTAAAAACCCACGCTTGGATTCTTCCATTCTAAACCTTTTTAGTATGGTGTCAATGTACCTGGATCGGGACAATCCCAGTATCCGTTTAGATCTATCTCTATAGATCTTAATCCCTAAGATGTATGAGGCATCACCTAGATCTTTCATTGAGAATCTATGTGATAAGAAGAGCTTGACCGATTGCAGTATAGGAATATCATTTCCTATCAAGAGTATGTCATCCACGTACAATACGAGGAAGATAACCTTACTCTCTGCCACTTTTTTGTATATACAAGGTTCATCTACGTTTTTGACGAAATCAAACTCTTTGATAACGACATCAAAATAGATGTTCCAGCTCCACGATGCTTGCTTTAACCCGTAGATAGATTTAAGCAGCTTGCACACCTCTCTGCTTCTCCCATTGTCTACGAAGCCCTCTGGCTGAGTAATGTACACGTACTCTTCCAAATTACCATTTAGAAAGACGGTCTTAACATCCATTTGCCATATTTCATAGTCATGGTATGCAGCGAGGGCAAGTATGATCCGGATGGATTTAAGAATAGCCACTGGAGAAAAGGTTTTGTCAGAATCCACACCTGGTCGTTGACGAAAACCCTTTGCAACAAGTCTAGCTTTGAAAGTCTCCACTTTCCCATCTACACCAAGTTTTTTCTTGAAGATCCACTTGCTCCCAATGGGTTTTACCCTTTCAAGAGCATCTTCCAAAGTCCACACTTTGTTGGTGTACATGGATTCCATCTCAGATCGTATTGCATCCAGCCATTTCACAGAGTCTCCACTCGTGATGGCCTGCTCGAAGCTAGTTGGGTTATCATCCTCCATGATGCAATCCTCGCTTCCACTACCAATGAGAAAACCGTAGTATCTCTCAGGTGGATGAGGAACCCTACTAGATCGGCGGAGAGGCTGAGATTTGTTGGGAGCAATTGAATCCTTTGGTTCCACTAAATCATTAGTTGCAGTTTGTGCTGCTGGAACTTCTTCCAGCTCTACCTCTTTGCCACTAATTTCTTCTACAAGAAATTCCTTTTCTAAAAAGGTGGCGTATTGAGAAACAAACACTTTTTGTTCCTCAGCGTGGTAGAAAATATATCCTTATGAATTCTTTGGATATCCCACAAACTTGCAAAGAACTGATCGTGCCTCAAGTTTGTCTGAATTTTGCCTTTTGACATAGGCCGGACAACCCGATATCTTAACTCGTTTAAAATATGGTCTCTTCCCACTCTATATCTCATATGGTGTGGTAGGTACAGATTTAGATGGAACTTGATTTAATAGGTATGCTGCTGTCATAAGCGCATAGCCCCAGAAGGATATAGGTATCTTAGCATTGCTCATCATAGAGCGCACCATATCTAATAGGATGCGGTTCCTCCGTTCCGATACACCGTTGTGCTGTGGTGTATACGGAGGAATCAGCTGAGAGATAATCCCATTCTCTTTTAGGTATTCCAGGAATTCATCGCTCAAGTATTCACCTCCTCGATCAGATCGAAGGATTTTAATACTTTTACCCGTTTGGTTCTTGACTTCGGACTTATATTCTCTAAATTTCTCAAAAGCTTCAGACTTGTGTTTCATCAGGAACACATGTCCGTATCTTGAGAGATCGTCAGTGAATATAATGAAGTACGAGGAACCATCCCTAGCATGTGTAGAGATGGGACCGCATACATCACTATGTATTAGTCCCAAGAGCTCACTAGCTCTTTCTCCGTGTCCTGTAAACAGAGTTTTGGTCATCTTTCCTTTGAGACATGACTGGAAAGTGTCATATGATGAAAATTCGAACGAATTCAAATAACCATCTTTATGTAACTTAGCGAGTCGTGTCGCGTTTATATGACCTAGTCTACAATGCCACAAGAAGGATTCGTTCATCTCTGAACTCTTCCTCTTGTGTGAATTTGTTATGCTCAGAACTGTTGATTGATTTAGAACATAAATACCATTGCACAACGTGCCTGATCCAACCAACTTTTGGTTCAGGAAAATGTTCATAACATTATCATGTAATGCAAAATTATATCCCTCTTTACTTAATAAATAAACTGATATAATGTTGCATATCATGTTCGGCATGTAATAGCATTCGTTCAGAATCAATGTATTACCACTTGGTAAGACAAGGTGATATTTCCCGACGGATTTAGCTGCAACAATTGCACCATTTCCAACCCTTATGTCTTTATCACCTTCTCCCAGTTCTCTACTTTTCCTTAGCCCATGTAACAGATTACATATATGGGATCCTGACCCAGTATCCAATACCCAGGACGTAAAGCAAATAGAGAAACAGTTCTCTGTAACGAACACACCCGAAAAAAATGCATCAATATGTACTTTCTTTAATCGGGTGGCATGGGAATCCTGGCATTCTCCTATATCCTGTTCAGTCTTAAAACTCTTATAAGAAAGAACGGAACCAACGTTCCCTAGCACAGTATAACATGCAGGTTCGGTCAATACATCCATATTATTATCTTGATTAAGACGTGACATGGTCGCTACCTGGAGAGAGAGAGAGAAGAAAACACTTTAGCGTATGCTCTTGCAAGATCAAATTGGTTATTATTTTATCTAATTAGGATGGCTCCCACTGTTTTTATCAAATCTTCCTTCAAACCCTAAAAGGAAAGACTAGCCGGGATTAATTACACCCTACAATTTCGCCAATCTTTCAGCCATGCCAGTGTTGGTATTTTGAGGGAGGTTCCACGTGCTTTCGCACGGACCTAATTAAAATAAACCTCGTTTTCCCAGAGGCATAACCCCATAAACACCTTTCTAGACACCTACTTGATCGGCTAATTTTCTTGTGTAAAACTCTCCCAAGAGTAACTCTTACTCGCAGTGGGTATCGGGATCCAACTATCTCATAGAAGGTATGCAATCTCATTGCAAATTTCAACACTTGAAGTTCCCGATAATATTTTGCCCCTAACAACTTATGACCTTAACATAGTTAACAAATCATAAGCTCTAGCTAAGTTCAACCCGTAATTTCTTGATTAAATTAAACCCACCCGTACGACCCTTAACATAGTCAATAAAGTCGCACGACTACCCTAATCCAATCGCATCTCATGCTTTAGCAGATAAGCACTAATTAGCTACCGCACACTACGCCTTAACATAGTCAACAAACGTAGCACGAATACTAAGTAGTACTTATCTGAAATGACGGAGGGCTAGGACAGGTTTTTCTGAAAACCTATTGCGTAATGAACTTGATATCGTTGCGGAATCGAGTGATTTTGAAAAGGAGTGTTTTTGAGCCTTTTCCTAGTTTCTCTAAAGAGGTCACTCCCGGTGAAGAGATCTCAGCTCTTTTCTTATCGAATAAGGTACATGATATATCACATATATCACTATGCAAAGCAAATACCCCAAAAGCAATCAAAAGACAAACCGTGTGTTGTAGCATCTGCCAGTTATTGCTAAAGAGGTCACTCCCGGTGAAGGGATCTCGGTTTTTTCCTTATCGAATAAGGTGCAGGATATATCATATATATCACTATGCAAAGTAAATACTGTAGCTACCCATTTTGAAAATTTGATTCCACAATATCTTTTAGGTTTCTTTCTTTTCATTAATCTCATTATTGAAGTCCCATCATTTATGCTTTCTAAGCATCACAGAAGAAACGAAAATACAACGTACGCTTATGCCATCCGCATTCGTCACAGTGTTCCGTTATGCACCGTTAGGTTACTTAACTAACGGCATACTGGGACGGGGATAGCGGGGTGTAAAACATAAGCAATGTCTACTATATATCTCATATATAATGTATATCCATTCGTCTCAGAATCCACAGTGATCACATTATAGAGCAGCAGAAGAAACATATGAAATATTGGATATAATAGGGGGTCCGTGTTTTATTTTGAGCCTGTATAAAACACGGATTCCACGATCGTGATGAATAGCCAAACCCACACCCCTAGACCCCTACGAGTGTGGCAGACAACCCTACCAATTCTAGAGTTAGGAGACCCGAACTCGACACCTCGAGTTGGTCTCCTACTGGACTCTAGAACCCGGTTATTTGTGCTCCCCTCCTTGGATCTATCCTAATGCGGAAAAGTAAATAATATACAACAATGGTGACATCATTCTCAACCCGGAAGTGTCCCAATAAAAGAATATTACATACATTGAATTTTACATGAATGAAAATGAAAAACCCCCATCTCACATAAAACCCCCGGCTATTCAAAACGCGACGATCCAATATAACATATCACAGCAACACATAACATCATATGTCATCAACGTAAGTAAATATGCGTATCCCAATTGTCGTTGACATATAACAACGAAACCGGCGATATACCACATATTATACTTACGGTCGCAGAAAAGAAAATGTCAAACTACAATATTTGAAATCCATAATAACCTTAGACATCATAAACCCAAAATATCACATACTTTGGATTTTATGCCTAAGTATATGAATTCCACATATTGTATCACATTACAGAATGCTAGACGACGTTAATCAATTCGATCGAATCAACGAATCCCCAAGATTCCCAGAGTGATCAACACTTAAGCACTATTAACAATTCCCAGAAGCATGCCCAAGTACCAATGGACCAACCGTTGAAGTGTCGTCCCTTGCCTCCTTAGTGGCGCCGCGGAACCGCCGCCAAAACCATATTTTGGCAGCTGTTCCACGGTCACTAAAGCGAGTTAGGGACTCGTTTTTCAAGAGGGTCCATACAATTACCTGCATGATTTTCTGAGGATTTTTAATGTGAAAAATTCCAACATTTTGAAAAATTTCCAGAAAGTAGGCAATTTCGGGTTTTCGGAATTCGTTCGAACTTCTAACTTCGCCTAGACAACTCCTAATGCTCTAGTAAGGCTCTGATACCACTGTAAGATTCTTAGGCACAACCATAAGGTTTCGCAAGGCATCAAACATGCCGTATTTAAAAATTTAGTGTGCCAAACAACCCTAATCAAGGATCTAACTAGAGTTTTAGGAGCTAAACTAGAAAGTAAATATCTTTACTTCTAAGTGATAACGGAATACAACCTTTGTAGACCGGTCCTTCACTTCAATGGCTCCTTGTAGTGGCCCCTTCGCTGCGATCATGGAACTCCCGGACTCTTGCATGGCTTCTCAAGGTGAAAGGAACGATCTTGCTTGAAGTCTTCGAGGCCGAAGATGATCTACGTCGAGGAGACACTAACTCAAGCTACTACTTCACTAATAAGAGATTAATGAAGCTAACACCCTATACTAAAGAGCTAATCTAATAGAGGATGATGAAGTAGGAAGTGGGCTCACTTTTGTTTTATTTTTCTCACAATATTTTCTCACTTTAGAAAAACCTAGCAAGCTTTTTTCCAAGGATGAAGAAAATGAAGCAAAGAGATGAGAATGAACTAATGAGGTGAGAGAATCAACCATGGATGAGTTTGTATCATATAGCTAACTCATGTAGAGATATAACCATGGCTAAATTATAATGGTTAGGTTAATAAATATCTTAAGTAAAATAAAATGAGTGGACTAAGTCAATGCATCCACAATCTTCTACAAGCTTCATGCATGTGACTAATTATCCACTAATTTGGATTTGCTTTAAATATTTAAACCCCATATTATAATTAGTATGGTGTAAGTCCCATACACCCATGTAATGTGTATCAACAACCATGACACAAAAAAACACAATTAATATATATCACACATATATTAAGTGTGCACATGTGAGAAAATAAATGCTTAAGTGAGCTAATATTAGTTAATGTAAACTAGTACATCAAATATACAATTATACACTAAATTATCAAATTAACACTTGATTTAATAATCTGGCTATATCACATATAACCGACTAATATAATATGTACCATATTATCGAATCAACACTTGATTCGATAACCCGGTTATATCACATATAACCGATCGATACAAATATCGCGAGAATAAAATACGATATCACATACTCGTATTATTCTCGGTCCTGCACATATCATATATGTGCTCCTATTTTGTTTTTTCTGAGCCAGTAAAACCTCTATGTAAGACTCTAAAAACTCGCTAATACACCGGCAGTAGGTGATGATCATATCAAACACCCACAAGCCGTCAGCGGTACTAGCTGACCGTAACGGCTACCCGGGTATTGAGCGATCAGAAGATAAACAAGCAAGCCGCTCTAGCTCCTGTAAAGCCTGTCAGTAACACTACCGTACACTCCGGTCTCTTCGTCTAATATGTCGCATATCTCTTCTAGGGGTGGTAAACATCAGACCCCAGTAACCTAATAAGTCATACCGATATGAGGCTCATAACGGGTCGAGAAACTACTGATAACACTTATCAGTAAATCTCTAAATCAGCCCTGGCCAGGGACTTCCAGTTATAGCCAATCGAGCACTGCACGACATCTACCCCCGATACCGGGAGAAATGAAATACCCTCCTGTCGCTCATTGCCTCCATGTGACTCGGGACTGTACTCAAAAACCACCGTTTTGCACATCCTCTTGAATAAGGTAAGGTGGAAATCAAAACACAGTGGGAATCACACAAGACTTTATGACGATCTCGGGTCTACAGACTAATCTGTACCAGTGTCCCCAGAGAACTGCTATCTGACGTCAGGTATAATATCATCTAGGAGTTCTCGGCGAGTCCTTCCAGTGTACTTAGTCTCCACTGAGCACCCGTATACCATCTCTGATGTCAAACACCAATGGATATAGGATCATCCATCGCCCATCACATGGGCCGAGAAGCGTATACGCTAGTCTACACCGGTATATCGATCCCCGTCTCGATACACCCACGACTAGGAACATTAAAGGATGAACTCATGGACTACCATGGCCCCACTAGTATGATTTTCATCATAATCCTGTTAGTCAAGTACACATCCTAAGGGCTTTACCAACATGTAACCATAAGACAGTATCAAGAGACAAGTATACATGTTAAGATAAAGAGCAACCGATAGCATACTATCATGTCGAGCAAGAAAGTCCTCTCTATATATATCCAAGCATCCAATATAATATACATCATATGTACAATAATGGCCTCTAGGGCATACATACAACTAACATGGTATTATACCTCACGTCAGATAGCAGTTCTCTGGTGACACTGGTACAGGTTAGTCTGTCAACCCGAGATCGTCATAGAGTCTTGTGTGTCTCCCACTGTGCTTTGATTTCCACCCTACCATTGCTCTACTGAGTCGTATAAACATGTGGTTTTTTGGTACTGTCCCGAGTCACATGGAGGCAATGAGCGATAGGAGTGGATTCGTCTCTCCCGGTATTGGGGGTTGATGTTGCGCTATGCTCGATTGGCCATAACTGAAATCCCTGGGCAGGGTAGATGAGATTTACTGGTAAGTGTTATCAGTAGTTTCTCGACCCGTTATGGACCTTACATCGGCATGACTTATCAAGCTATTGGCGTCTAATGTTTACCATCCCTAGGCGAGATATACGACATATCAGACGAAGAGACCGGACCGTAAGGTAGTGTTACTGATTGGATTCGCAAGATTATGAGCAAGCTTGCTTGTTGATCTTCTAATCGCTCAATACCCCGGTGGCCGTTACGTTTAGCAGATCGCTTGCGGTTTATGGGTGACTGATATGATCACCACCTCCTGCCGGCGTATTGACGAGTCTTTATAGTCCTGCACAAAGGTTTTCTGGTTCATGCGAAACGAAGTAGGAGCACATATATGATATGTGCGGGATCGAGATTAAAGCGCGTATGTGTTACCGCATTCTATTCTCGCGGTATGTGATATCGGTCGGTTATATTTGATATAGCCGGGTTATCGGATCAAGTGTTGATTCGATAGATTGTTACATTTGATATTAGTCGGTTGTATGTGATATATTAAATCAAGTGTTGATTTAATAATTTAATGTATAATTATATATTTGATATATTAACTTATATTAACTAATATTAGCTCACTTAACATTTCTTTTTCTCACTAGTGTGCCTATAGTATATATGTGATATATATTAATGTATATGTTTTTGTGTCATGCTTGATGCCACATGCATCATGAGTGTATGAGAATCACACCATGATTAATATAATATAAGGTTTTTATTTATTTAAGTAAATCACAAATTAGTGGAATTAAGTCACATGGTTGAAGCTTGTAGAAGCTTGTCGAACCATTGACCAAGTCCACTAATTTTGTTTTACTTATAGATATTTATTAACCTAACCATTATTAATTAGCCATGGTTTATTCTCTACATGGGTTAGTGTATGACACTAACTCACCCATGGTTGCTATTCTCACCTCATGAGTTCATTCTCTCATTTTCAGTTTTCATCTTCTTCTTCATGAGAGAAAAAGCTTGCTAGCTTTTTCTAAGTGAGAAAATATTATGAGAAAATAAAATCTAAGGAGAGCCCACTTCCTACTTCATCATCCTCTACTATTAGCCATTTAGTTTAGGGTGTATGCTTCACTAATTTACATATTAGTTAAGAGCTAGCATGAGCTTGAGTCTTCTCAACATAGATCATCTTCGGGCTCGAAGACTTTGAGCAAACTTATTCATTTCTTCATGTTAACCCTTACTGGAGTTCGGATGTTCACTACTTGGAGCGAAGGGACTACCACACAGAGGTTTAGAAGTGAAAGACCAGTCTACAAAGGTTGTATCCCTTATTCACTTTCTATGTAAAGTTGTTTACATTTTAGTTTTGCTCCTAAAACTGTAGTTAGATCCTAGGTTAGGTTGTTTGGCACACTAGAAATTTTAAATACGGCATGTTTGATGCCTTGTGAAACCTTATGGTCGTGCCAAATAACCCTACAGTGATATCAGAGCCTTGCTAGAGCATTAGGAATTGTCTAGGCGAAGTTAGAAGTTCAAACGAACTCCGAAAACCCGATCTTGCCCATTCTCTGGAAATTTTTCAAAATTTTGGAATTTTTCATGTTAAAAATACTCTAAAAATTATGCAGGTAATTCTATGGACCCAACTGAATAACGAGTCCCTAACTCGTCTAAGTGATCGCGGAACCGCGGCGCCACTTGAGAGGCTTGGGACGGGCCTTCATCTGTTGGTCCATGGGCACTGTGGTATGGTTCTGGGTACTTCTAACACTGCTCAAGTGTTGAGCTTTCTGGAAAATTTTAGGAATTCGTTGATTCGATCGAAACGTTTAATATCGTCTAGCTATCTGTGATTGTGATACAATATTTAGAATCCACACTAATTTGAATTTTATAAATCTAGCAATTTTGTCTCATTTGATCGATTGCCACGGGATTTTGATGTGATCAAAAGTCCGTCGCAATCACGTAGCATATGCGGATACTCGCCGGGTAACCTTGCTAGATAACCACGCCCCATTGCCCCAACCAACTGACTGTAGAAGAACACCGTTGCCAAAAGCATCTATCTGGGTGCTCGCGGCCGCGGTGTTCCGCCTAAGTGCACTTCGCCGACGGTATCGGGGGTGCGGCCGTCTACTAAAGTTTCCGACGAGCATTCAATCAGTATGTCGGGAATCTTGTTGAATTGCCCGACTTGTTATTGGCAAGTGTTTTCAATATCGAGACTAAAATGCGGGGTTTATAATTGTTAGGCATGCGATGTCTAAGGAAGTCATATTGTTAGGCATGAAATCCGGAATATGAGATATTTCGGGTTTATGATGTCTAAGGTGGTTGCGGATTCCAACTGTTGTAGTTTTTATTTTCTTTTCTACGACCATAAGTGTAATATGTGGGGTATCGCCGGTTTTGTTTCTATACATCAACGACAATTGAGATACGCATATTTACTTACGTTGATGATATGTCATGTTATGTGTTGCTATGATATGTTATATTGGATCGTCGTGTTTGAATAACCGGGGGTTTTTTATATGTGAAATGAGAGTTTTTCTTTTTCATTCATGTAAAAAATTGTATGTAATATTCTTTTATTGGGGCACTTCCGGGTTGAGGAAGATGTCACCGTTGATGTATATTATTTACTTTTCCACATTAAGATAGACCCAAGGAGGGGAGCACAAGTAACCGGGTTCTAGAGTCCAGTGGGAGACCATCGAGTCCGGGTCTCCTAACTCTAGAATTGGTAGAGTTCCTTGCCGCTCTCGTAGGGGTCTTGGGATGTGTGATTGTCTATTCATCACGACCGTAGAATCCGTATTTTATATATGCTTAAATTAAAACCCGGAAATCCTAGTATATCCAATATTTCATATGTTGTCTTCTGCTGCTGATATTCTGTGATGTGATCACTTTACATTTTGAGATGGATACATTATATAATATATATGATATATTATAGACGTTGCTTATGTTTTTCACCCGCGCTAGCCCTGCCCTGCTCTACCGTTAATTACCTAACCTAACTGTGCATGATGAGACTTTGTGGCGAATACAGATAGCGTAAGCGTACGTTGTATTTATCTGTGATGCTTAGGTAAATTAAATGATAGGACATTCATTAATGAGATTAATGAAAGAAAATAAACCTAAAAATATTGTGGAATCGAATTTTCAAAAATAGGTAGCTCTAGGTGTTGCTTTGCATAGCGGTATTCCTTGTAGAATATCCTGCACCTTATTCGATGAGAAAAGAGCCGAGATCCCTTCACCGGGAGTGACCTCTTTAGCAATAACTAGCAGATGCTACAACCATCGGTTTTGTCTTTTGATTGCTTTTCTAGTTCTTGCTTTGCATAGTGGTATTGTGAATATCCTGCACCTCATTCGACGAGGAAAGAGCCCCTCTCGCCAAGTTCCGACGCCTCTGACTTCCTAGTTCAAGCTAGTGCTCTCCGGGTTCCAGTTCATCGGCAGTGACATCTTTAGCGAAACTAGAAAAAGCCTAAAAAATACTCCATTTTAAATCATTTGATTCTGCAATGAGATCAAGTTCAAAGCGTTAAAGGTTTTCTTAAAAACCATCCGCAACCCTCCGTCATTTTAGAAAGTAGAGTACTTAATATTCGTGCTGCGTTTGTTGACTATAGTTAAGGCGCAGTGTACGGTAGCTAAGTGATGTCTTCCTACACAGCATATGATGCGATTAATTAGGACAGGCATGTGATTTTATTGACCATAGTTAAGGGTCATATGGGTGGGTCTAATTAATCATGAAATGATGGGTAGAACTTGACTAGTGCTTATGATTTGTTGACCATAGTTAAGGTCATGAGTCACTAGGGGTAAAAACCATTATCGGGAGTTTCAAGTGTTGAAATTTGCAATGAGATTGCATACCTTCTATGGGATAGTTGGATCCTGATACCCACTGCGAGTAATTGTTACTCCTGGGAGAGTTTTGCACTTTACAATTAGCCGATCAAGTAGGTGTCTAGAAAGGTGTCAACGGGGTTACGCCCCTGGGAAAACGAGGTTTATTTTAATTAGGTCCGTGCGAAACCACGGGGAACCTCCCTCAATGTACCGGCACTGGCCTGGCTGAAAGATTGGTGAACTTGTAGGGTGTAATTAATCCCGGTCAGTCTTTCCTTTTATGGTTTGAAGGAAGATTTGATGAAAACAGTGGGAGCCATCCTGATTAGATAAAATATATATAACCAATCTAATCTTGTAAGAGCGCACGCAGAGTGTTTTCTTCTCTCTCTCTCTAGGTAGCGACCATGTCACACCTTAATCAAGATAACAATATGGATGTATTGACCGAACCCGCTTGTTATACTGTGCTGGGGAACGTTGGTCCCGCTCCAACTTATAATTGTTATAAGACCGAGCAGGAAATAGAGGAATTCCAGGATACCCATGCAGCCCAAGCGATGAAAGTGCATGTTGATGCATCTTCTTCGGGTGTGTTCGTTACAGAGAACTATATCTCAGTATCCTCTACGTCCTGGGTATTTGATACCGGATCAGGATCCCGCATATGTAATCTGTTACATGGGCTACAGATAAGTAGAGAACTGAGAATAGGGCAATATGTCTCTAAGTATAGAGAATGGTGCAATTGTTGCAGCCAAATCAGTTGGCAAATATTACCTTGTATTAACAAATACATTGATTCTGAACGAATATTATTAGATACCGAACCTGATATGGAACATTATATCAGTCTTTTTATTTACTAAAGAAGGATATAATTTTTTATTGTTGGATAATGTTTTGAACATTTTCTATATAAAGAGTTGATCAGTTCAGGCACGTTATCTAATAGCATATACGTTCTAAATCAAACCACAGTTCTTAACGTACAAAACACACACTGGAGGAAGAGTTCAGAAATGGATAAATCCTACTTATGGCATTGCAGACTAGGTCATATCAATGCGACCCGACTAGCTAAGTTACATTAAGATGCATATTTAAATCAGTTTGAATTTACATCTTGTGAAACTTGCCAGTCATGTCGCAAAGATAAGATGACCATAACTCCGTTTACTTGAAACAGAGAAAGAGTTTGTGAACTCTTGGGGCTGATACATGATGATGTATGTGGTCCCCTGTCTACGCATGCCAGGACTGGTTCTTTGTACTTCATTATATTCACTGATGATCTCTTAGGATTCGGAAATGTGTTCCTGTTGAAACACAAGCCTAAAGCTTTTAAGAAATTCAATGAATATAAATCCGAAGTAGAGAACCAAAACGGGTATAAGTATTATGTCCTTTGATGGGATTAGGGAGGAGAATACTTGTGCATGGAATTCCTGGACTTTTAAAAAGGAGAATGAGATTCTCCCACAGCATTACTTCTCCGTATACACCACAGCACAACGGTGTATCGGGGTGGAGCAATCGCACCCTATGAGATATGGTGCGCTCTATGATGAGTACTACTGAGCTGCCTATTTCCTTTTGGGGGTTATGCGCTTGAGGAAGCTGCATACCTATTGAATTGGGTTCCAACCAAATCAGATGCCTACTAACTCCATATGAGATATGGTATGGGAAGAGCCCATCTCTTAAGTAAGTTAAGATTTGGGGTTGTCCGGTCTATGTCTAAAAGCAAAATTCGGACAAGCTCGAGGCAAGGTCAGTTCTGTAAAAGTTTGTTGGATATCCCAAGTATTCGCAAGGGAATATCTCCTACCACACCGAGAAATAAAAGGTGTTTTATTTCTCGGCATGCCACCTTTTTAGGAAAATGAATTTTTTAAGGAAGAAATTTGTGGTCATGAGGTAGAACTGGAATTGGTTCCGGCTATACAAACTACAGCTAATGATTTGGTAGAATCAGAGGATTCAATAGTTCCCAACGAACTTCAGCCTCTCCGCCGATCTGGTAGGGTCCTCATCCGCCTGAGAGATATTTAGGTTTCTCGATGACAGTGGGAGCGAGGATTGCATCATGGAGATGATTACCCAACTAGTATCGAGCAGGCCATCAAGAGTAGGGACCCTGTAAGAATGGCTGGATGCTAAGCGATCTGAGATGGAATCCATGTACACCAACAAAGTATGGACTTTGGTTGCTATATCTGAAGGGTTAAATCCCCATCAGGAGCAAGTATATCTTGAGAAGATTACTTGGTGTAGATGGAAAAGTTGAGACTTTCAAAGCTTGACTTGTTGTAAAAGGTTCTCGTCATTGACCAGGCGTGGAAAATGATGAAACCTTTTCTCCAGTAGCTAAGCTTAAGTCCATCCAGATCCTACTTGCCATTGCTAAATACCATGACTACGATATCTGGTGGTTGGGTGTCATGACTGCTTTTTCTAAATAATGATTTAGAAGAGAGCGTCTATAAGTACACAGCCAGAAGGCTTCATAGACAGTGGGAGCAGTGGAAATGTGTGCAAGTTTCTTTACGGGTTAAAGCAGGTATCACGGAGTTGGAACATCTGTTTTGATATGATAGTCAAAGTGTTTGACTTCATCAAAATGGTAGATGAACCTTGTAAATACAAAAAGGTTGTAGAGAGTATGGTGGTCATTCTGGTATTGCACGTGGATGGCATACTCTTGATAGGGAAGGTGTTTCCTATGCTACACTAGGTCAATCTTCTCTTATCACATTGATTCTCCATATAGGATCAAGGTGATACCTCTTAAATCCTGGGTTTTGGATCTATGAGATAGATCTAAGTGGATATTAGGATTCTCACTAGGTGTAGTGAGATGGTATCAATCGATCCTGGGGAGAATCATTCGATAGGTTCCAAGGTGGTAAGGAAGACTGAAAGTCGGTCATAGGCATTGTCTTTACCCTCAGTAGAGGGACGGTATGTTGGAAGAGTTCCAAGCTAGATACCGGGACAAATTAGACGATAAAGGCTAGATATATCGCTATCAACAATGCTACCAAAGAGGCAGTCTGGGTGTATATTTGTTCATGAGATGAACTAGGTTCCCACTATTGTGTGACAATGGAGGTGTGGTTTTGGCCTAGGAACCGTAGTCCCATCAGTGACCAAGACATATTCTAAGCCAGTATCACCTGATCATTGAGATGGTTGATCTCCAAGAGATCGAGGTTAGAAAAGTAGACTCAGAGGTTAACACGGCGGATCCACTCACTGAGGCCTTTCTTGCGAGAGACTTTTATAGGATTTTGGGTATACTATACTACAACAACTGGCCTCAGTGCAAGTGGGAGATTGTTGTTAGTTATATGTATGCCCTAGAGGCCATTACTGTACATTGGATGTATATTGTAGTGGATGCTGGGACATGTATAGGAAGGACTTTCTTGCTCGACATGATAGTACGCTATCTGATTGCACTTTATCTTAACATGTATACTTTCTGTCTCTCTGATTACATGTTGATAAAGCCCATAGGATGTGTGCTCGACTTCCAGGACTATGATGTAGATCATACTAGTGGGGCCTGGGTAGTCCAAGAGTACATCCTTGAATTGTTCCTAGTCGTGGGAATATCGAGACGGGGCATCGATATTCCAGAGTAGACTAGCGTATATCTTCTCGACCCATGCGATGGGCGATGGATGATCCCATATCCATTGGTGTTTGACATCGAAGATGGTATGCGGGTGCTCAGTGGAGACTGGGTACACTGAACGGACTCGCCGAGAACTCCCAGATGGTATTATACCTCACGTCAGATGGCAGTTCTCTGGTGACACTGGTACAGCTTAGTCTGTTGACCCGAGATCGTCATAGAGTCTTGTGTGTCTCCCACTGTGCTTTGATTTCCACCCTACCACGGCTCTATTGAGTTGTGCAAACAGGTGGTTTTTGGGTACAGTCCCGATTCACATGGAGGCAATGAGCGATAGGAGGGGATTCGTCTCTCCCGGTATTGGGGGTTGATGTTGTGCTATGCTCGACTGGCCATAACAGGAAATCCCTGGCCAGGGTTGCAGTGATATACTGGTAAGAGTTATCAGTAGTTTCACGAATGTTATGGACCCTACGCCGGCATGACTTATCGAGCTATTGGGGTCTGACGTTTACCACCCCTAGGCGAGATATGCGACATATCAGACGAACAGACCGGACTATACGGTAGTGTTACTGGTTGGATTCGCAGGAGTGTGAGCGGGCTTGCTCGTCGATCTTCTGATCGCTCAATACCCGGGTGGCCGTTACGTTTAGCAGACCGCTTGCGGCTTGCGGATGTTTGATATGATCATCATCTGCTACCGGCGTATTGACGAGTCTTTAGAGTCCTACACAGAGGTTTCCTAGCTCAAGCGAAACGAAATAGGAGCGCATATGAGATATGTGCGGGACCGAGAATAATGCGTGTATATGATACCGTATTCTATTCTCGCGATCAATGTATCGAATGGTTATATGCGATATAACCTAGTTATCGAATCAAGGATTGATTCGATAAGCCGACACATTGGATACTAGCCGGTTATATGCGATATGACCGGATCGTTAAATCAAGTGTTGATTTAATGATTTAATACATAATTATATATTTGATATATTGCTTTGCATTAACTAGTATCGGTTCACTTTAAATGGATTTTCTCGCGCGGATGTGCACATTGTATATTCGATATAGTTTTGTGCACATGATTGTATCATGTTTGATGATACATTCTAGCTTGGTTTTGTGTAAAGTGTTAAACCATGGTTAATTAGTGATTAGGGTTTCTTTTTCATTTACTTAATCATTTATTTATTCCTTTTGTTTATTTTGGAAAAAGAAAAGATAAAGAGATAAGAATGGTTGCTAGTTTTTGTTTTTATTTGAAAGCTTCTTGAAGCTTTGAACTTAGTCCACCATTCTTGTCTTTTATCTAACCCTAACCACTCTCTAACCTTAGTTAAAACTCTACACTAAACCATGGTCAAAGAGATGATAAGTATTCATTTATTTTATTTTTCTTTTAAGGAATTAACTTATCATATCTTCTTCTTCTTCATCTTCTTCTTCCATGGATGTAGCTTGCTACTCCAATGGCAAGTAATGAAAAAGTGTGAGAAATCCAAATCTAAAGTCTACCCACTTCCTATTTCTTCATCCTCTACATCTTGCCAAGTAGTATAGGGTGTTTCCTTCACAAGTTTTTCCGACTAGGTGAAGGTGGAGCTTAATCTAGCGATGCCTCGACGTAGATCATCTTCGGTATGGACATCGACGACCTAGCTTGCTTATTCTTCGACGAAGCCGACGCTAGAGCCTGGGAGTTCACTTGGACAGCGAAGGCACTTCGTTGCGGAGCTATGGAGGTGGACAAACGGATCTACAAAGGTTGTATTTCCGTTATCTTATAGTTTAGTTGTAAACTAGCTTGCTTGCTTTGCCTATACTTCTAGCCAACGATCCGTTCTAGGTTTCCTCGGCACCATAATTTTTATAAATTGGCATGTTTGATCACTTATGAGACTTCACTAGAGTGCCTAGGATCCCTACAGTGGTATCAGAGCCTTGCTAGAGCCTTAGGCGAAGTCTAGACGGATTTTGAAACCCGAACGAACCCGAAAACCCAAACCCAAAATGCTCTCTGTCCAGATTTTAAAATTGTGGATTTTTCAAGATTAAAAATATCCAGAAAATCAACCAGGGTCTGTTATGAATTACTGTGAAATACGAGGGTCTGAATCGAATTTTTCACCGCGGAACCGCGGCACGTGCTATGCATGGTGCGGCGGTTCCGCGGCCGTACTGTTCCATTGTTTAGTGATTTCTGCACAGTAATTCCTAATTCTTAGTGCTGTATTTTCTGGGATATTTTAACTTTTACTACACAGTTGAGCATTCTGGAGTTGTTTGGGGATTCAATGTTTGATCGGATTATCAAATTTTGTCTGTGTGGCGTTCCGGATAAATTTTAGAATATGTTAAAAAGTTCGACTGGATATAAATACCAAATTTTTCCCCTGTCGGGAAATTTCCAAGTGTTGGATTTTTCCGTAGTTTAACGACGTTCTAAGTAGTGCAAGTAACGCGATGGTCCCTCTAGAAGACAACAAACCTTAACTTGATTATGTGACCGTCTTGAACTGCCCTTTGAACCTTCGGGTTTGGGGTAGTACGGCGTGCCACATGTGAGGCGTTGGCTTGACCCTTCTACGGCTGGACCGTTGGTACTGAGGCACGAACTGAATGTTGTTAGACTTATTTCATGTGTTGATCTGTATTGGGAAAACTTGGGTGTTCGATTGTTCGATCGGAAAGTTTAACATTTTCTATTTATCTGGAATGGGATACAATAATTGGAATTCACAAATAGTTATGAGATAACGGAATGAATATTATAAACATAGCAGTTTAGTCTCACTTGATCGGTTGCCACGGAATTTTGATGTGATCAAAAGTCCGTCGCAATCACGTAGCGTACGCGGATACTTGCCGGGTAAACTTAATAGACAGCCTCATTCCATAGCCCCGACCAAGTGACTGTAGGAGAACCCCGTCGCTGAAAGCATCCGTTCGGGTGCTCGCGGCAGCGGTGTTCCGCCTTGGTGCACTTCGTCGACGGCATCGGGGGTGCGGCCGCCTACTAAAGTTTGCGACGAGCATTCGATCAGGATGTCGGGAATCTTGTTGAATTGCCCGACTTGATATTGAAAAGAGTTTTCGATAATGAGACTAAAATGCGGGGTTTATAATTGTTAGGCATGCGATGTCTAAGTATTTCATTTGGTCAGGCATGCGATATCTGAGGAGGTTGCGGATTCCAACTGTTGTAGTTTTACATTTTCTTTTCTGTGACCGTAAGTGTAATATGTGATGTCGCCGGTTTCGTTGCTATATGTCAACGACAATTGGGATGCGCATATTTACTTACGTTGATGACATGTGATGTTATGTGTTGCTGGATATGTTATATTGGATCGTCGTGTTTGAATAGCCGGGGTTTTTTTATGTGAGATGAGTGTTTTTCATTTTCATTCATGTAAAAACTTGTATGTAATATTCTTTTATTGGGACGCTTCCAGGTTGCGGAAGTCGTCACCCGTTGTATATTATTTACTTTTCTGCACTAGGATAGACCCAAGGAGGGGAGCACAAGTAACCGGGTTCTGGGGTCCAGTGGGAGACCAACTCGAGGAGTCGAGTCCGGGTCTCCTAACCCTAGAATTGGTAGGGTTGCTTGCCGCTCTCGTAGGGGTCTAGGGGTGTGGGATTGGCTATTCATCACGACCGTGGAATCCGTGTTTTATACTGGCTCGTATTGAAAACACGGACGTCCTAGTATATCCAATATTTCATATGTTTCTTCTGCTGTGTTTTATCTGTGATCATGCGATGTTCTGTGCTCTGTGACAGATATTATAGTATATATGATATATTATATAGACGTTACTTATGTTTTACACCCGCGCTAGCCCTGCCCCGCTCTGCTGTTAGTTACCTAACCTAACGGTGCACGAGGGGACATCGAGGCGAATGCGGATGGCATAAGTGTACGTCATATCTATCTGTGATGTTTAGGTAACTTAATATGATGGGATATTCATTAATGAGATTAATGAAAGAAAATAAACCTAATTGATGTTGTGGAATCAAATTTCAAAATAAAACAGTAAGCTACAGTTCTTGCTTTGCATCGCGGTGTTCATTGTAGAACATCCTGCACCTTATTCGATAAGGAAAGGACCGAGATCCCTTCACCGGGAGTGACTCATTTAGCAATAACTGGCAGATGCTACAACCCTCAGTTTGTCTTTGATCGCTTCTATAGTTTCCGCTTTGCACAGAGATATATATGATATATCCCGCACCTCATTCGACGAGGAAAGGGCCGACGATCCCTTCACCGGGAGTGACCCCTTTAGCAAGACTAGAAAAGCTTCAAAAACATTCCATTTAAAAACCATTTGATTCCGCAACGAGATCAAGTTCAAAGCGTTAAAGGTTTTCACAAAAACCAGCCGCAACCCTCCGTCATTTTAGGAAGTAGAGTACTTAGTATTCGTGCTGTGTTTGTTGACCATAGTCAAGGCACAGTGTACGGTAGCTAAGTGATGTCTTCCTACACCGCATATGATGCGATTAGTTAGGACAGTCGCGTGACTTTGTTGACCTTAGTTAAGGGTCATGTGGGTGGGTCTAATTAATCACGAAATGACGGGTAGAACTTGACTAGTACTTATGATTTGTTGACCATAGTTAAGGTCATAGGTGCTAGGGGTAAAAACCTTTATCGGGAGTTTCAAGTGTTGAAATTTGCAATGAGATTGCATACCTTCTATGTGATAGTTGGATCCCGATACCCACTGCGAGTAATTGTTACTCCTGGAAGAGTTTTACACTTTGCAATTAGCCGATCAAGTAGGTGTCTAGAAAGGTGTCAACGGGGTTACGCCTCTGGGAAAACGAGGTTTACAGTAATTAGGTCCGTGCGAAGGAACCTCCCTCAAAGTACCGACACTGGCCTGGCTGAAAGATTGGCGAACTTGTAGAGTGTAATTAATCCCGGCGAGTCTTTCTTTTAAGGTTTGAAGGAAGATTTGATAAAAACAGTGGGAGCCATCCTGATTAGATAAATTATATAACCAGTCTGATCTTGCAAGAGCGCACGCAGAGTATTTTCTTCTCTCTCTCCTGGTAGCGACCATATCACGCCTTAATCAAGATAATAATATGGATGTATTGACCGAACCCGCTTGTTATTCTGAGCTGGGGAACGTTGGTCCCGCTCCAATTTATAATTGTTATAAGACAGAGCAGGAAATTGGGGAATACCAGAATTCCTATGCCGCCCAAACGAAGAAAATGCATATGATGCATCTCTTTCGGGTGTATTCATTTCAAAGAACTGTTTCTCAGTATCCTCTGCATCCTGGGTATATGATACCGGATCAGGATCCCAGATATGTAAGTTGTTACATAGGGCTACAAAAAGGTAGAAAAACTGAGAACGGGTGATAAGTTTCATGAGACAGAAACCGGGGCAAGTGTTGCAGCCAAGTCTGTTGGTCACTGTCACCCTGTATTACGAATACATTGATTCTGAACAAATGCTGTTAGATACCGAACCTGATATACAAAATCATATCAGTCTCTTTATTAGTAAAGAAGGATATAATTTTGTATTGTTGGATAATATTTTGAACATTTCCTATATCAAAAGTTGATCGGTTCAGGCACGTTATCTAAAATCATTGACGTTCTAAATCAAACTACAGTTCCTAGTATACAGAACACACACAAGAGGAAGAGTTCAGAAATGAACGAATCCTTCTTGAGACATTGTAGACTAGGTCACATCAATACGACCCGACTGGCTGAAGTTACATTTTAGATGCATATTTAAATCAGTTTGAATTTACATCTTATGAAACTTGCCAGTCATGTCACAAAGATTAGATGACCATAGCCCTGTTTACTAAGAAACAGAGAAAGAGTTAGTGAACTCTTGGGATGATACATGTTGATGTATGTAAGGTCCTCTGTCTACACATGCCAGGACTGGTTCTTTATACTTCATTACGTTCTCTGATGATCTCTTCAGATTCAGACATATGTTCTTGTTGAAACATTAGTCCGAACCTTTTGAGATATTCACAGAATATAAGTTAGAAGTAGAGAACCAATATACGGGTATAAGTATTATGTCCTATGATGAGATCAGAGAGGAGAATACTTGTGCATGGAATCCTTGGACTATTCTAAAGGAAAATGAGATTCTCTCTCAGTATTACTCCTCTGAATACACCACAGCACAACGATGTATCGGGGCGGAGCAATCACACAATATTAGATATCGTGTGCTCTATGATGAGTATTACTGAGTTACCTATTTCCTTTTGGGAGTTATGCACTTGAGAAGCTGCATACCTATTGAATTAGGTTCAAATCAAATCAATGCCTACCATTCCATATGAGATATGGTATGGGAAGAGCCTATCTCTTAAGTAAGTTAAGATTTGGGATTGTCCGGCCTATGTCAAAAGCAAAATCCGGACAAGATCGAGGCAAGATCAGTTCTGTAGAACTGGAAAGGTTCCAGCTGTACAAAACTGCTAATGATTTGGTAGAACCAAAGGATTCAATAGTTTCCGATGAACCTCAGCCTCTCCGCCGATCTAGTAGGGTTCCTCATCCACCTGAGAGATGCCTCGGTTTCTCGATGACAGTGGGAGCAAGGATTGCATCATGAGATGATGACCCAACTAGTTTCGAGCAGGCCATCGAGAGTAGGGACTCTGTAAGAATGGCTGGATGCTTAGCGATCTGAGATGGAATCCATGTACACCAGCAAAGTATGGACTTTAGCTGCTATATCTGAAGGGTTAAATCCCCATCAGGAGCAAGTATATCTTGAGAAGATTACTTGGTATAGATGGAAAAGTTGAGACTTTCAAAGCTAGACTTGTTAAAGGTTTTCGTCATCGACCAGGCGTGGATAATGATGAAACCTTTTTCCAGTAGCTATGCTTAAGTCTATCCAGATCCTACTTACCACGGCTACATACCATGACTACGATATCTGGCGGTTGGGTGCCATGACTGCTTTTCTAAATACTGATTTAGAAGAGAACGTCTATAAGAACACAGCCAGAGGTCTTCGTAAACAGTGGGAGCAGCGGAAACGTGTGCAAGTTGCTTTACATGATGAAGCAGGCATCGCGGAGTTGGAACGTCTGTTTTGATGTGATAGTCAAAGTGTTTGACTTCATCAAAATGGTAGACGAACCTTGTATATACAAAAGGGTAGTAGAGAGTAAGGTGGTCATCCTCGTATTGTACGAAGACGACATACTCTTGATAGGAAGAGAGTTTCCTATACTATGATCGGTCAATCTCCTATTATCACTAGGATTCCCCAAATAGGATCAAAGTGATACCTCCTAAATCCTGAGTTTTCATCTATGAGATAGATGTAATTGGATGTTAGGATTGTCACTAGATGTAGTGAGATGGTATCAATCGATCCTGAGGAGGATCACTGGAAGTGTTACAGGGTGATAAAGACGACTGAATGTAGTCACGGGCATTGTCTTTACCCTCAATGGAGGGACAGTATGTTAGAAGAGTTCCAAGCTAGATACCGTGGCAAACTAGATGATAAAGGCTGGTAACATCGCTATTGTAGATACTACCAAATAGGAAGTTTGGGTGTATATTGGTTCATAAGATGAACTAGGTTCCTGCCATTGTATGACAATGGAAGTGTGGCTTTGGCCCTGGAACCCTGGTCCCATCAGTGACCCAGACATATTCTGAGGAAGCATCACCTGATCATGGAGATAGATGATCTCCAGGTTGATCGAGGTTAGGAGAGTAGACTCAGAGGACAACACGGCGGATCCACTCACGAAGGCTTTTTTTCCCAAAGAGAGACTTTTAGGGGATGGTTGAGTATGTGATACTGCAACCACTGCTACAGATGGCCCTAGTGCAAGTGGGAGATTGTTAGTTATATGTATGCCCTAGAGGCCATTACTGTACATTGGATGTATATTGTAGTGGATGCTGGGACATGTATAGGAAGGACTTTCTTGCTCGACATGATAGTACGCTATCTGATTGCACTTTATCTTAACATGTATACTTTCTGTCTCTCTGATTACATGTTGATAAAGCCCATAGGATGTGTGCTCGACTTCCAGGACTATGATGTAGATCATACTAGTGGGGCCTGGGTAGTCCAAGAGTACATCCTTGAATTGTTCCTAGTCGTGGGAATATCGAGACGGGGCATCGATATTCCAGAGTAGACTAGCGTATATCTTCTCGACCCATGCGATAGGCGATGGATGATCCCATATCCATTGGTGTTTGACATCGAAGATGGTATGCGGGTGCTCAGTGGAGACTGGGTACACTGAACGGACTCGCCGAGAACTCCCAGATGGTATTATACCTCACGTCAGATGGCAGTTCTCTGGTGACACTGGTACAGCTTAGTCTGTTGACCCGAGATCGTCATAGAGTCTTGTGTGTCTCCCACTGTGCTTTGATTTCCACCTTACCACGGCTCTACTGAGTTGTGCAAACAGGTGGTTTTTGGGTACAGTCCCGATTCACATGGAGGCAATGAGCGATAGGAGGGGATTCGTCTCTCCCGGTATTGGTGGTTGATGTTGTGCTATGCTCGACTGGCCATAACAGGAAATCCCTGGCCAGGGTTGCAGTGATATACTGGTAAGAGTTATCAGTAGTTTCATGAATGTTATGGACCCTACGCCGGCATGACTTATCGAGCTATTGGGGTCTGACGTTTACCACCCCTAGGCGAGATATGCGACATATCAGACGAACAGACCGGACTATACGGTAGTGTTACTGGTTGGATTCGCAGGAGTGTGAGCGGGCTTGCTCGTCGATCTTCTGATCGCTCAATACCCGGGTGGCCGTTACGTTTAGCAGACCGCTTGCGGCTTGCGGATGTTTGATATGATCATCATCTGCTACCGGCGTATTGACGAGTCTTTAGAGTCCTACACAGAGGTTTCCTAGCTCAAGCGAAACGAAATAGGAGCGCATATGAGATACGTGCGGGACCAAGAATAATGCGTGTATATGATACCGTATTCTATTCTCGCGATCAATGTATCGAATGGTTATATGCGATATAACCTAGTTATCGAATCAAGGATTGATTCGATAAGCCGACACATTGGATACTAGCCGGTTATATGCGATATGACCGGATCGTTAAATCAAGTGTTGATTTAATGATTTAATACATAATTATATATTTGATATATTTCTTTGCATTAACTAGTATCGGTTCACTTTAAATGGATTTTCTCGCGCGGATGTGCACATTGTATATTCGATATAGTTTTGTGCACATGATTGTATCATGTTTGATGATACATTCTAGCTTGGTTTTGTGTAAAGTGTTAAACCATGGTTAATTAGTGATTAGGGTTTCTTTTTCATTTACTTAATCATTTATTTATTCCTTTTGTTTATTTTGGAAAAAGAAAAGATAAAGAGATAAGAATGGTTGCTAGTTTTTGTTTTTATTTGAAAGCTTCTTGAAGCTTTGAACTTAGTCCACCATTCTTGTCTTTTATCTAACCCTAACCACTCTCTAACCTTAGTTAAAACTCTACATTAAACCATGGTCAAAGAGATGATAAGTATTCATTTATTTTATTTTTCTTTTAAGGAATTAACTTATCATATCTTCTTCTTCTTCATCTTCTTCTTCCATGGATGTAGCTTGCTACTCCAATGGCAAGTAATGAAAAAGTGTGAGAAATCCTAATCTAAAGTCTACCCACTTCCTATTTCTTCATCCTCTACATCTTGCCAAGTAGTATAGGGTGTTTCCTTCACAAGTTTTTCCGACTAGGTGAAGGTGGAGCTTAATCTAGCGATGCCTCGACGTAGATCATCTTCGGCATGGACATCGACGACCTAGCTTGCTTATTCTTTGACGAAGCTGACGCTAGAGCCCAGGAGTTCACTTGGACAGCGAAGGCACTTCGTTGCGGAGCTATGGAGGTGGACAAACGGATCTACAAAGGTTGTATTTCCGTTATCTTATAGTTTAGTTGTAAACTAGCTTGCTTGCTTTGCCTATACTTCTAGCCAACGATCCGTTCTAGGTTTCCTCGGCACCGTAATTTTTATAAATTGGCATGTTTGATCACTTGTGAGACTTCACTAGAGTGCCTAGGATCCCTACAATTGTTAGTTGTATGTATGCCCTAGAGGCCATTATTGTACATAAGATGTATATTATAGTGGATGCTGGGACATATATAGGGAGGACTTTCTTACTCGACATGATAGTATGCTACCTGGTTGCTCTTTATCTTAACATGTACACTTACTGTCTCTCTGTTACATATTGATAAAGCCCTTAAGATGTGTACTTGACTACCAGGATTATGATGCAGATTATACTAGTGGGGCCTGTGTAGTCCATGAGTTCATCCTTCAATGTTCCTAGTCGTGGGAGTATCGAGACGAGGCATCGATATTCCCGAGTAGACTAGCGTATATCTTCTCGACCCATGTGATAGGCGATGGATGATCCCATATCCATTGGTGTTTGACATCAGATATCGTATACGGGTGCTCAGTGGAGACTGGGTACACTGAACGGACTCGCCGAGAACTCCCAGATGGTATTATACCTCACGTCAGATAGCAGTTCTCTGGTGACACTGGTACAGATTAGTCTGTTGACCTGAGATCATCATAGAGTCTTGTGTGTCTCCTACTGTGTTTTGATTGCCACCTTACCATGGCTCTACTGAGTCGTGCAAACAGGTGGTTTTTGGATACAGTCCCGAGTCACATGGAGGCAATGAGCGATAGGAGGGGATTCGTCTCTCCCGGTATTGGGGGTTGATGTTGCACTATGCTTGATTGGCCATAACTGAAATCCTTGGCCAGGTTAGATGATATTTACTGGTAAGTGTTATCAGTAATTTCTTGACCCGTTATGGACCTTACATCGGCATGACTTATCAAGCTATTGGGGTCTGACGTTTACCACCTCTAGGCGAGATATGCGACATATCAGATGAAGAGACCAGACTGTACGGTAGTGTTACTGATTGGATTCACAGGAGTATGAGCAAGCTTTCTTGTTGATCTTCTAATCGCTCAATACCCGGGTGACCGTTACATTTAGCAGACCATTTGTAGCTTGTGGGTGACTGATATGATCACCACCTACTGCCGGCGTATTGACGAGTCTTTAGAGTCCTACACAGAGATTTCCTGATTCATACGAAATGAAATAGGAGCATATATGTGATATGTACGGGACCGAGATTAATGCGCGTATGTGATACCGCATTATATTCTCGCGATATGTGATATCGATCGGTTATATATGATATAGTCGGGTTATCGGATCAAGTGTTGATTCGATAGATTGTTACATTTGATATTAGTCGGTTGTATGTGATATAGCCGGATTATTAAATCAAGTGTTGATTTAATAATTTAATGTATAATTATATATTTAATATATTAACTTGCATTAACTAATATTAGCTCACTTAACATTTCTTTTTCTCACTAGTGTGCATATAGTATATATGTGATATATATTAATGTATATGTTTTTGTGTCATGCTTGATGCCACATGCAACATGGGTGATGAGAATCACACCATGCTTAATATAATGTAAGGTTTTTATTTATTTAAGTAAATCACAAATTAGTGGAATTAAGACACATGGTTGAAGCTTGTAGAAGCTTGTCGAACCATTGACCAAGTCCACTAATTTTGTTTTACTTATAGATATTTATTAACTTAACCATTATTAATTAGCCATGTTTTATTCTCTACATGGGTTAGTGTATGACACTAACTCACCCATGGTTGCTATTCTCACCTCATGAGTTCATTCTCTCATCTTCATTCTTCATCTTCTTCTTCATGAGAGAAAAAGCTTGCTAGCTTTTCCTAAGTGAGAAAATATTGTAAGAAAATAAAATCTAAAGAGAGCCCACATCCTACTTCATCATCCTCTACTATTAGCCATTTAGTTTAGGGTGTTTGCTTCACTAATTCACATATTAGTGAAGAGGTAGCATGAGCTTGAGTCTCCTCGACGTAGATCATCTTCGGCCTCGAAGATTTCGAGCAAGCTTGTTCATTTCTTCATGTGAACCCTTACTAGAGTTCGGATGTTCACTACTTAGGGCGAAGGGACTACTGCACGGAGCTTTAGAAGTGAAGGACTGGTCTACAAAGGTTGTATTCCTCATTCACTTTCTATGTAAAGTTGTTTACATTTTAGTTTTGCTCCTAAAACTCTAGTTAGATCCTAGGTTAGGTTGTTTGGCACGCTAGAAATTTTAAATACGGCATGTTTAATGCATTGTGAAACCTTGTGGTCGTGCCAAATAACCCTACATCCTCTTCTTCTTCTTCTTCTGCTTCTTCCTCCTCCTCGTCAGAGTCGGAGTCCCTCCGGGAAGTTAGGGTTAGTCATGCTTCCCGGGATCGTGCGATGGGGGCGGTCCCCAGAGCGCAGGTCATGGGTGTTCTTGGTGCGTCCTCCACGGTGAGGCATGCGGATGAGCTCGCCACCATCTGGACTCGTTTCCACATTCCTCCTGGCTATTCGCTTCGTTTGGCCGAGGAACGGGAGAGGGCAGACCAGGTATGGGGCAAGGAGATTGTCTTGTACCTGGAATCCTTTTGAGCCGGGATGCGCCTACCCTTCTCCCCTGAGGTGAGTGCGGCATTGAATTGTTTTGAGTTAGCCCCGGGCCAGTTAGTGCCGAACTCTTGGAGGATTCTTCTTAGGTTCCTGGTCCGGTTGAAATTACGTCTGATCCCTTTCCGCCGGAGTCTTCTCGTTTCTTCTCTCTGCTACAAAAACAACTCCGGCACTCGCAAGGACGAGCCGAGCTGGGTATACATCTCTTTTAGAAAACACCGGGGAGGTGCTGCCGGGTCGGGGGTCGTCGTAGTACCTTCTTCCATTCATGAATGGAAGAAAAAGTTTTTGTTTGTTGGGCCGCCCGAGGGTGAGGATTTACCTATGACCATCTAGTAGCACAGGGCCAACTGCCCGTGGGTAGGGCGGTCGAATGATCCCGACACGGTGGCGGTGTTGGAGTGGGAGCCCCTCCCCCAGGCTGATGTGTTGCTATCAGAGCGGGCTCTCAGTTGGACTGGGCTCAACCCCGCCCAGTTCGCGAGTAAGTTAGGAGTTTTCAGGCGGCATGTTTAGACTTGTGTATTCTTTCACTTTTTTGGCATTGCTGACTCCTTTGTACTTTTTTCTTATGCAGAACCCATGGACCTAGGCAAATTTCGGGCAGCCCTGGTCGAACAGAAGAAGGGGAAGAAGGCCGTAGGCGCCGACCCTTCTCGCCGGTCGTCGGCTCTGGCTCCACCGGTAACTGCTCCATCCAGGCGCTCAAGTGCTACCCGGGCCCCGGAGTCCAGCCAGGCGCCGAGCCAAAAACGTGCTCGGGACCAAGAGCCCCGGGCTCCGAAGGTGGGAGGTGAGACTGGCTCCCTTGCGTCGCTCCTCAAGAGGTTTCATAGGACGGCTCCCTGTACCCCAGCTTCCCCGATCATGGTGGATGAAGGGGAGCTTCGCTTCGAGGTTCCCTCGGGGATTTTCGTCGCTGACAGCCTGCGCTCAGAGATGGAAAGGTCGGCCAAGGGCAGAATCCCTCGGGGGACCCTCCGGGCCCAAATGCCGGCCATAGCTCAAGAGGCCGTACAGGTTAGTGTTCGCACCCCACTCGGGTCTTCATTCAGTATTTTTGTTCACGAGATTGGGTGCCCCTTTCCTTTTTTACCCTCTTTGTTTTCTTCAGGTCCTCCAGCACGTCGCCCTCGTTGTGAACATGGAGGACGGGGAAATTTCCCCGGCGATGCGGGCCGCGGGCAAGTTCTCATCACAGAAGGAGAGCTCAAGGATGGAGCTGGAGGCGGCGATGGAGAGAGCTGCCCTCAAAGACCGGGTGGCGGCCGGGATCGGGAGATCACCGGGTGCCGAGAGGCCGCCTGAGCCGCCGAGGCCCAGTTGGAAGATTCCAAGGTGCTCGTCGCCACCCTGAAGAAAACGGCGAACATCCTCCGGAGGGAGAATGGGGCGGCGAAGGAGGGTACGAGGCGTGCCGAGCTCCGAGCGTCGAAGGCGGTAGAGAGCTACAAGAAGTCAGACCAGTACTGCACCGACCTCGCTGGAGCCGCTGCCGTTGTTTGGCACGACGCCCTCAACGCCGTCAAGGCCCTGATGTCGGAGTTTCCTGATGGCGAGCTTCTGGATGAGTACCCTCTCGGGGATGACGCACATGGGAATGCCCCCGGAAGCGCTGCAGGGGAGAGGCCCCCAGTGGGAGCGTTGGGGAGAAGTCGGTCCCCCCAGTTCCCGGTGCCGAGGCTCCTGTGATGAGCGCCGACCTTCAAGATGCAACCCCGGTTGTCGCGGTGGAAGAGCAGCTCATCGAGGTTCTCCCCGGTCCTGAGGCCTGAACTTCCTCGCCTCCTTATTTTCTTTTTGCGCTAAAATTTTGTACGCCTCCGGGCGTTTTTGTAAGGCTGGGGAGCCCATAATACCTCTGTAAAGACTTCCGACTTTTTATGAGTAAAAATCTTTTTACAGTGCTCTTTGCGTGCGCATTTTCCTTTTTTTTGTGGTAAACATTTTTATTTGAGCAGTACTGCTTTCATGTTAGGTCGGTTTTTCATTTAGCGATCGCACATCGAGTTGAATTCGATCATTTTCTATCTCCATGGCCCCGAAGTCGAGGTGGAGATCGCTTAGTAAAGACATAGAGGAAGTTGAGCAGTGAAGCTGTTCGGTGGCCTCTTGATGAGGGCTTGATCCTTGGCGTCGGTGGGTAGAAGATTACCAGCCATGGATGGACCGAGCAAGGTAGCTACTCGGTGGCCTCTTGATGAGGGCTTTGATCCCTGGCGTCGTGGGGGTAAGATATTACCAGCCAAGGATGGACCGAGCAGGGTAGCTGCTCGGTGGCCTCTTGGTGAGGGCTTTGATCCTTGGCATTGGTGGGTAGTGAACTACCAGCCATGGATGGACTGAGCAGGGTAGTTACTTGGTGGACTATTGATGAGGGTTTTAATCCTTGGCGTTGTTGGGCAAGGAGTTGCCTGCTAAGGATGGACTGAGCAGGGTAGCTGCTCGATGGCCTCTTGACGAGGGCTTTGATCCCTGGCATCGTGGGGTAAGAGATTACCAGCCATGGATGGACCAAGCAGGGTAGCTGCTCGGTGGCCTCTTAATGAGAGCTTTGATCCTTGGCGTCGTGGGGGTAAAAGATTACCAGCTAAGGATGGACCGAGCAGGGTAGTTGCTTGGTGGCCTCTTGATGAGGGCTTTGATCCCTGGTGTCGTGGGGTAAGAAATTACCAGCCAAGGATGGATCGAGCAGGGTAGCTGCTCGGTGGCCTCTTGATGAGTGCTTTGATCCTTGGCGTCGGTGGGTAGTGAACTACCAGCCGAGGATGGACCAAGCAGGGTTGTTGCACGGTGGCCTCTTGATGAGGGCTTTGATCCTTAGCACGAGAGGGTATTGAGAGGCCTGCTAAGGATGGACCGAGCAGGGTTGCTGCCTGGTGGCCTCTTGATGAGGGCTTTGATCCTTAGCGCGGGAGGGCATTGAGAGGCCTGCTAAGGATGGATCGAGCAGGGTAGCTTCTCGGTGGCCTCTTGATGAGGGCTTTGATCCTTGGCGTCGGTGGGTAAGAAATTACAAGCCAAAGATGGTCCGAGCAGGGTAGCTGCTTTGTTGCCTCTTGATGAGGGCTTAGATCCTTAGCACGGGAGGGCATGGAGAGGCCTGCTAAGGATGGACCGAGCAGGGTAGCTGCTCGGTGGCCTCTTGATGAGGGCTTGGATCCTTAGCGCGGGAGGGCGTAGAGAGGCCTACTAAGGATGGACCGAGCAGGGTAGCTGCTCGGTTTGTCGAGGTTCCGTCCGACCTATCCTAGTGCGTGAACATCAGGAAGAGTAACCGTCGCGGACGACACATGTCATGAACGCATGGGGGGAGGCGAAGCCTTTAGAGGAGCCGTGTCGCTCCGACTTCGAATCGCCAAGATAGACGGGATACCCGCTGCGTGGCGGTACAGTAGTGGAAGAAAAGAGCGACTGTTGGACTCTTGGGGGCGCTGTAGGGCTATAAAATGGAAGGCATGTTGATCACTACTTTCTCCATCCCCAAAATGCAAGAATGGATGAAGTCCCTTTCTCCATCCCCGAGATCATAAATTTCTAGGACGTATATCTGTACGACCAGCTGTGCTCCGAGGAGACGGTGCAGGCGGTGATCCGGCGGGTTAAGGATCATATCAGTCGCCTGTGTTAGTTATATATATACCCTAGAGGCCATTGTTGTACATATGATGTATATTATAGTGGATGCTTGGATATATATAGAGAGGACTTTCTTGCTCGACATGATAGTATGCTATTTGGTTTCACTTTATCTTAACATGTTGACTTATATTAGTTTACTGTCTTGCTCTCACTTGTTGATAAAGCCTTTAGGATATGTACTCGACTACTGGGACTATGATGAGATCATACTAGTAGGGCCAGGGTAGTCAACGAGTACATCCTATAACTGTTCCTAGTCGAGGGTGTATCGAGACAGGACATTGATACACCAGAGTAGACTAGCCTATACGCATCTTGACCCATATGATGGGCGATGGATGATCCCACATCCATCGGTGTTTGACATCAAAGATGGTGTACGGTTGTTCAGTGAAGACTGGGTACACTGGACGGACTCGCCGAGAACTCCTAGATGGATATATACCTATCGTCAGATAGCAGTTCTCCGGTGACACTGGTACAGGTTAGTCTGTAGACCCAAGATCGTCATAGAGTCTTGTGTGATTCCCACTGTGCTTTGATTTCCACCTTACCACGTCTAAGAGGGCGTGCAAAACGGTGGTTTTTGGGTACAGTCCCGAATCACATGGAGGCAATGAGCGATAGGAGGGGATTCATCTCTCCCGGTATAGGGAGTTGATGTTGTGCTGTGTTCGATTGGCTATAACTGGAAGTCCGTAGCCAGGGCTGATATAGAGTGCTACTGGTAAATGTTATCAGTAGTTTCTCGACTGGTTATGAGCCGCACATCGACACGCCTTATCGGTTACTAGGGTCTGACGTTAACCACCCCTAGACTAGATATGCAACATATCAGACGAAGAGACCGGACTGTACGGTAGTGTTACTGATTAGATTCACAGGAGAATGTACAGGCTTACTTGTTGATCTTCTGATCGCTCAATACCTGGGTGGCTGTTACGTTTAGCTGACCGCTTGCAGCTTGTGGGTGTTTGATATGATCATCACCTACTGCCGGCGTATTGACGATTCTTTAGAGTCCTACACAGAGGTTTCCTGACTCAGGCAAAACGGAGTAGGGGCACATATGTGATATGTGCGGGACCGAGAATAATACGATATGAGATACCGTATTCTATTCTCGCGATATATGATATCGGCCGGGTATATGTGATATAGCCGGGTCATCGGATCAAGTGTTGATTCGATGAATCGGTACATGTTATATTAGTCGGTTATATGCGATATAGCCGGATTTTCGGATCAAGTGTTGATTCGATAATTTAATGTATAATTATATATGTGATATATTTCATTACATTAACTAATATTAGCTCGCTTTATTGATTCTTTTTCTTACCGGATAATACATTGATATATATGCGATATATGTTAATTGTATTATTTTCTTTTGTTACAAAAATATATTATATATGTGATATATAATATTGTAACAAGTTATGATTACAAATGCAACATGATTTGTGGAGATTAAACATAGTTAGGGTTTGATTTGGGTTAGCTTTTTCATGAAGCTTCTAGAAGCTTTACTTTTTTTTTAAGCTTAGATATTTTTATGTAGATATTTTCTTAACCCAACCCAAACCCTTTACCCTAGTTCATTCTTTAAAAGGGTTAAGTCTTCATGATTAACCCATGGTTGATTTGTAACCACAACAACAATTTTATTATTCATCACAAATAGATTTCTTCTTCTTCTTCCTCTTGAAAAAGCTTTCTAGCTTTTTGTAAAGTGATGAATCAAAGTGAGAAAATGAAAACAAAAGAGAGCTAAATACCTACTTCATCATCCTCATCTATTCTAGCCACTTAGATTAGGGGTGTTCACTTCATTAATACTTGATTAAAGAAGTGAGAGCTTGAGTTAAAGATTCTTCAAGGTAGATCATCTTCGTAAAGGAAGATTTCAAGCAAGCATGGATCATTCGGCTTGTGGAGCCTCTCTAGAGTCCGGAAGTTCATGGATCGCGGCGAAGGGACTATTACTCAGAGCTTATGAAGCGAAGGAGCGGACTACAAAGGTTGTAATCTCTCTCTCTTAGATGTAAAGATATTTACATGCTTTGTTAACCCTAATTATCTAGCAAAGATCCTCGCTTTAGGTTGTTCGGCACTTGAAAAATTTAGATTTGGCATGGTTGATGCCTTATAGACCCTTGTGATAGTGCCTAATAACCCTACAGTGGTATCAGAGCCTAGCTAGATCATTAGGTGACGTTTAGACGAAGTTAAAAGTCCGATCGAACCCCGAAACGTCATATTTGACCCCCTCTCTGGAAATTTTTTAAAAAGATGGGTTTTCCCTATTAAAAATACTCAGAAAATTAAGCAAGTGATTCTATGGATAACCGGGAAAGACGATCCCCTAATTCCTTAATGTCGCCGTGGAACCGCGGCCATACCAGGCTTTTAGCGGCGGTTCCGCGGCCGTATTTGGGTATCAGGGGTAGATGTTTCTGGGTAACATCCGTAGGTATTACTAAATGCTTCTGGGAATTTTTAATATTACTCAAGTGTTGAGTTTTCTGGAGATCTTTAGAATTCGTTGATTCGATCGAAAAGTTTAACATCGTTTAGTTTTCCGGATAATTTAGAACGTGTTAAAAGGTTCGAATGGATATCAATAACTTACTTTTTCCCGACACGAAAAACTTTCAAGTGTCCCGAGTTTGAATCTTTCAAAAAAAACATGCAAGCATATCTGTGGACCCTCTAAAAGAACGTAACCTTAACTCGATTATGTGACCATCAAAACTGCCACTGAACCCTAGGGTTTGTGGTAGTTTAGCGTTGCCATATGTGAGGCGTTGGTTTGACCCTTCTACGGCTGGTTCATTGGGGCTGTGACATGTTCTGGGATTTTTGAACTCCGCTCAAGTGTTGAGCTATTTGGGAAATCTTGGGTATTTGATTATTCGATCGGAAAGTTTAACATTATCTATTTATCTGGAATGTGATACAATATGTGGAATTTATATAGTTAGGCATGAAATGCGAAGTATATGATATTTCGGATTTAAGATGTCTAAAGTGATTATGGATTCCAAATGTTGTAGTTTTACACTTTCTTTTCTGTGACCGTAAGCATAGTATATGGGGTATTGTCGGCTTCGTTGCTATACATCAACGACAATCGGGATACGCATACTTGCTTACGTTGATGATATGAGATATTATGTGTTGCTGTGATATGTTATATTGGATCGTCGTATTCTGAATAGCCGGGGGTTTTATGTGAGATGAGGGTTTTAATTTTCATTCATGTAAAATTCATTGTATGTAATATTCTTTTATTGGGGTACTTCTGGGTTGAGGATGATGTCACCATTGTATATTATTTATTTTTCCGCATTAGGTAGACCCAAGGAGGGGAGCACAAGTAACCGGGTTCTAGGGTCCAGTAGGAGGCCATCTCGAAGAGTCGAGACCGGGTCTCCTAACCCTAAAATTGGCAGTGTTGCTTGCCGCTCTCGTAGGGGTCTAGGGATGTGTGTTTAGCTATTCATCGCAACCGTGGAATTCGTGTTTTATACAGGCTCGATATAAAACACGGACGTCCTAGAATATCCAATATTTCATAAGTAACCTTTTGCTGCAATGTTCTGTGATGAGATCATATTATTGCCTGAGACGAATGTTTATACTATATGATGATATATAAATATTACTGCTTTCGTTTCTTCTGTGATGGTTAGGAAGCATAACTGATGGAATTTATTAATGAGATTAATAAAAGAAAAGAAATCTAAAAGATGTTGTAGAATCAAAACTTTATAAAAAGGGTAGCTACAGTTTTGCTTTGCATAGCGGTATATATGATATACCCTGCACCTTATTCGATGAGGAAAGAGCCGAGATCCCTTCACCGGGAGTGACCTTTTTAGCAAAACTGGCAGATGCTACAAACTCGCGGTTTAGTTTTTGATTGCTTCTATAGTTCTTGCTTTGCACCACGGTATTTGTGAAATATCCTGCACCTTATTCGATAAGGAAAGAGCCGAGATCCCTTCACCGGGAGTGACCTCTTTAGCGAAACTAGAAAAGCCTAAAAAAACACTCCTTTTCAAAATCACTTATTTCTACAATGATATCAAGTTCATTACGCTCATGGTTTTCTGAAAAACCTGTGTAGCCCTCCGTCATTTCAGATAAGTACTACTTAGTATTCGTGCTACGTTTGTTGACTGTGTTAAGGCGTAGTGTGCGGTAGCTAATTAGTGCTTATCTGTTGAAATATGAGATGTGATTGGATTAGGGTAGTTGTACGACTTTGTTGACTATGTTAAAAGTCGTACATATGGGTTTAATTCAATCGGGAAATGACGGGTTGAACTTGGCTAGCTATTATGATTTGTTGACTATGTTAAGGTCATAAGTTGCTAGGGGCAAAAGCATTATCGGGAATTTCAAGTATTGAAATTTGCAATGAGATTGCATACCTTCTATGAGATGATGGATCCCGATACCCACTGCGAGTAAGAGTTACTCCTGGGAGAGTTTTACACAGGACAATTAGCCGATCAAGTAGGTGAATAGAAAGGTGTTTTACGGGGTTATGCCTCTGGAAAAATGAGGTTTATTTTAATTAGGTCTGTGCGAAAGCACGGGGAATCTCCCTCAAAATACCAACACTGATCTGGCTGAAAGATTGGCGAACTTGTAAGGTGTAATTAATCCCGGCTAATCTTACCTTTTAGGGTTTAAAGGAAGATTTGATAAAAAACAGTGGAAGACATCCTGATTAGATAATATAATAACCAATCTAATTTTGCAAGAGCATACGCTAAAGTGTTTTCTTCTCTCTCTCTCTTTCCAGGTAGTGACAATGTCAGGCCTTAATCAAGATATTAATATGGATGTATTGACTGAACCCGCTTATTATACTAGGCAAGGGAACGTTGGTCCCGTTCTTTCTTATAAGTGTTATAAGACTGAGCAGGAAATAGGAGAATATCTAGATTCTCACGCTGCCCAAATGAAGAACAAGCATGCTGATGCATCTTCTTCGGGTGTGTTAGTTATCGAGAACTGTTTCTCAGTTCACTCTACGTCCTGGGTATTAGATACCGGATCGGGATCCCACATATGTAATATGTTGCATGGGCTACGTAAAGGTAGAGAACTGGGAATAGGTGATCATTCCGTAAGAGTAGAAAATGGTGCAGATGTTGCAGCCAAGGCAGTTGGTGAATATCACCTTGTGTTACCAAATGGTAATACATTGGTTTTGAACGAGTGCTATTACATTCCGATCCTGATATGCAATATTATATCAGTTTCTTTATTGAATAAAGAAGGATATAATTTTGTAATACAGGATAATTTTATGAACATATTCCTGAATCAAAAGTTGATAGGATCAGGATCGTTAAATAATGTCATGTACGTTCTAAATCAAACTACAATTCTTAATGTACAGAATACAAACAAAAGGAAAAGTTCAGAAATGAACGAATCCTTCTTATGGCATTGTAGACTAGGTCATATCAATACGACACGACTAGCTAAGTTACATAAGGATGGATATTTGAATCCGTTCGAATTTTCATCTTATGATACTTGCCAGTCATGTCTCAAAGGCAAGATGACCAAAACTCCGTTTAGTGGACACGGAGAAAAAGTTATAGAACTCTTAGGACTGATACATAGTGATGTGTGTGGTCCCATGTCTATACATACCAGGAACGATTCTTCCTACTTCATTACATTCACTGATGATCTCTCAAGATACGGACATGTGTTCCTGATGAAACACAAGTCTGAAGCTTTTGAGAAATTCAGGGAATATAAGAACGAAGTAGAGAACCAAACGGGCAAAAGTATTAAGATCCTTCGATCTGATCAAGGAGGAGAATACTTGAGCAATGAGTTACTAGACTATCTAAAAGAGAATGGGATTCTCTCTCAGCTTACTCCTCCTTATACACCACAGCACAACGGTGTATCGGAGCGGAGGAATCGCACCCCTATTAGATATGGTGGGCTCTATGATAAGCACTGCCGAGTTACCTATTTCCTTCTGGGGACATGCACTGGAGACAGCTGCATACCTATTGAATCAAGTTCTATCTAAATCTGTACCTACCACACCATATGAGATATGGAGTGGGAAGAGACCGTATCTTAAACAAGTTAAGATATGGGGTTGTCCGGCCATGTCAAAAGGAAAAATCCGGACAAACTTGAGGTACGATCAGTTCTTTGCAAGTTTGTGGGATATCCTAAGAATTCCCAAGGGTATTTTTTCTACCACGCTGAAGAACAAAAAGTATTTGTTTCTCAATACGCCGCCTTTTTAGAAAATGAATTTCTTGCAAAAGAAATTAGTGGCAAAGCGATAGAGCTGGAAGAGGTTCCAACACCACAAACTAAACTGAAGATTTAGTGGAACCAGATGATTCAGTAGTTCCCAACAAACCTCAGCCTCTCCGCCGATCTAGTAGGGTTTCTCATCCACCTGAGAGATACTACAGTTTTCTCGTTGATGGTGGGAGCGAGGATTTCATCATGGAAGATGATGACCTAACTAGCTTCGAGCAGGCCATCACGAGTGGGGAATCTGTGAAATGGCTGGATGCAATGCTATCTGAGATGGAATCCATGTACACCAACAAAGTATGGACTTTGGAAGTTGCTCCTGAAGGGGTAAAACCCATTGGGAGCCAATGGATCTTTAAGAAGAAACTTGGTGTAGATGGAAAAGTTGAGACTTTCAAAGCTAGACTTGTTGCAAAGGGTTTTCGTTAACGACCAGGGGTGGATTATGACGAAACCTTTTCTCCAGTGGCTATGCTTAAGTCCATCCGGATCTTACTTGCCATTGCTGCATTCCATGACTATGAAATCTGGCAAATGGATGTTAAGACCGCCTTTCTAAATGGTGATTTAGAAGAGTGCGTGTACATGACTCAGTGATCAGTCAAAAATATTGCATTTTTAACACATCAATTTCCCTACTATTTGCAATCATCTAAAGGTGTTCGGTATGAATATAGCACATATTAGCAATTTGACTGTAAAATACAAAATAACATGTGTTATTCATTATAACCGGCATTTTGAGGGAAATTAAGTGTTTATTATTGCACGCATGATCTTTTGTATATCGCAACACTTGTCTCGAGATTGTGTGCAGGAAATTCCAGATAAAAGAGCCGAAACTGCTAAAAGTGCTGATAAAATACGCCAAGTTCAAGACTTGTGATCTGTTAGTGAACAAGAAATTATAAAAATATTCCAGACATTCTAAAAGTGCCACAAAGCCAACAGAGGAGTTACCAGAAAGTTTCATGCGCCAAGCCTTCCAAAGGGCCATGGATCCGCGGCCGAATGGCCATATTGGCGGCGGATCCGCGGCCACGTTAGCGCATCTTCGGCAGATTACTATCTCGGGGTTTTCCTTTCACTGGCCAAACTTCTTCAAGCCACTTCATTCTCTAGAGATCTCCAGAAGCTTCCGTCCTAACAACCAAGCTTCTTGTACAAGCCAAATACCTCTAAGCTTATCAAGGAAGCTAGCTAACTACCTAAATGTAGAAGCTTCCTTCATAACTACCAAACTTGCAAGAGAAGCTAAACCTAGCTTAACTTCTGAAGGAAGCTAATCCTAATCAAGCTTCTAGGGGAAGCTAAAGAAGAAGGCTATAAAAAGGACCCAAAGGATTCATTCCAAAGGTTGTTCATCATTTTAGAGAAAAAATTCCAGTGAGATCCAAATCAATTCCTCACAAATTGAGTGACACAATTTGATCAAAATCAAGATCACCGAGTACAAAATCAAGTAAGAAGCCATCAAGCCTTTTTGAAGCGACGCCGATCTTCATCCGAGCAAGAGATCCAAGACGATCCGCGACTCACGAAGACGATGCGAAGCTAATTCGACGATCAAGTTCTTTCCTCAATTCTTATAGTCTTTTGAGTGAATTGTAATGAAACGTTGAATAATAAAAGGTGAAGATTCTTGATCTTTCTTTTCTTTACATTTGATCATTATGATGAGTTCTCAATTCTTGATTGTTTTCTTTATCATGATGTTTGATTGAAAACTTCGCTCGTGGAGGAATTGAGGAAATAGATAGATGATGATGATTAAATTCTTGAACGATTCTTAAGTCTTATGAGTTTTGTAAAGTTTAGGAAATTGAATTATCGACAACCTAGTTTTGAGCAAGATGCTTTCTTGAATGTTTTCGCTCTTAATTAGAGATCAACGATCGATAATTGAATTTCCTAAATGCTAGCATTTGAATGATAATCAATGAAAGGACAAAGGATGAGATGAAGAAACCCTAGTTGCTTCAATATATCCTTAAACCTCGTTGATCGTCATCGATCTAGCAACAAATCATCAATGGATAAGAATATGTAATCTTAAGTCTTCATCATCACTATCGATTCGATCGATTCCTACGAGCCTTTCTACAAATCTTGATAACTCATTCGATTTGGATATCATTTCAACAATTCGTGATTCTTGATATTAGATCTAGTTTTTGATAATTCTTGAAACTCAAATTCATAAATCTTGAATCAAATTTTCTTTTCTCTTTTAATTTCAACTCAACTAAAATAATTACGATCAAATCACACTTTCCCTGTGGACGATCCGCACTCGCTAATGAACCTACAATTGACACCGTTATTGATTGCGGTTTACAAATTTCTTTGGTTGTGATCTTTACACTTTTCTACCAACACACCGAGAATATCATCAATCAAATGGCGCCGTTGCCGGGGATCGTGTGCTAATTTGCTCTTTTTTGTAATTTGAGTTGAAAGATTTATTACTCCATCAGAATTTTTAGATCAAAATTCGCACAAGTGCTTAACGATTTGTTGTAGATTGTTGCGAGAAAATCTGGAATCTGTGGAACGAGAGCAAAACTTTTCTGAGCATCTCTGGGAGTTCAGTGAGGCAACAGAAGCATCTTGAGAAAATTTCGTGCAGAGATCTCAACATACGACCGCGTTTCCGCGGCCATAGGTGGCTTCTCGCGGCGGAACCGCGGTGCTACAGCAGCTTCACTGCACCAAAACTTCTCAGGTCCTCTCTGCCTTTCTTATCTCCTCCCTGCTCTGCTCCATTAACCAATTTCTGCAGGATTCTTTGCAAAAATTCGCAGCGCCGCAAAAAGAAAAATTGTGCGTGTTTGATCTTGGTTGTTTGCATTGTTAATACGGAAATTAAGGGGCAAAGACTAAATTCAGATTAGGTGGGGAGTTTATTACCCTTCCTAAGCCCCAAAAATCACAAAACTGCATCCGCATTACCCTCATTAACTAAAAAATATCTAGACATGACTCTAAGGACCGTCGCGCTCACTTAGGACAGAAGGAGGTCGTGGGTAATCTATTGCTTATCCGTGTTTCTTTTGTGGTGGCTAAGACAAGTGTGTCTAAGGCAAGTGGTTACTTAATTAGGCCCACTACTTACGTAGTGGAGAACCTCCCACTTACCTGGCTACAGGAGAGACAAGGAGGCAGTAGAGGATTTATCTTGCGACTTGTCTTCTGGAAATTTAGGAGCGGTCTAGAGACTTGACCTAGCTGACCACTAGATATAGGGTTGATTGTGCATTGTTTGTGATTTGCATTTTTCAAAAATCCGTATCTTTTTCAAAATAAACACCAACTCATCTTTTCCTTAATTATCACAACGCTGCCACTTGTGCTAAACCATTTAGTGCATGCTCGGCTAGACATGGGATTCTAGTGCCCGTCTTGTCCGCGTTCCTCCTATCGACTCCGAAATCGGTAATTCTACGTCTACTTTTTCTTTACCTACCACCACACCCACTTCGATGGACGGTTCTCCATCGAACTTTTTTAACACCATTCTGCCACCGTCCGCAGGTGTGCAGAATCCACCCCGCATCTCTCTCCAAGAGAGATGTTACCCTATGCGAGGTCCTCTTTCGACCTGTCTCACCATTCCACCAGCCAATGGGGACAATTTTGAAATAAAACCCCAATACATCAATCTTCTACCCAAATATCACGGTCTCGAGTCTGAAGACGCATATGTCTTTATTACCAAATTTGAAAATGTATGCGCTATGATGGGTACCTCACAGCTTTCTGTGGATGCTATGCGTCTACGTCTTCTTCCATTTACTCTGTGCGGTATAACCGAGAAGTGGCTTTATAACACAGCCGCACATTCTATTTCAAACTGGGGAGAATTCGTAAAAGCTTTCCTAAAGAAATTTTACCCTAATCACAAAACAGCTCGAGTCCGTAGCGAGATAAATCAATTTACCCAGCTTCTAAATGAACCATTCTCGAAGTGTTTTGAACGCTTCAAGGATCTGTTAGTTCAATGTCCTCATCACGGAATCTCTAGATGGGATCTGTGCAAAATCATATATGAGGGTATTAATCCTACCACAAAACAGACCCTTGAATCCATGTGTCAAGGCACCTTCATGACTAAAGATGATGGTGAAGCCTGGAGATTCTTAGAAGATTTCGCTGAAAAATCCTTACAGTGGGTGTAAGTCAATTATCGTCTAGGGGTGTAAATAACCAATCTGATGTTTCCATAGGAGTTAGAGCTGAAATTTCAGCAATGCAAAAGAAACTCGAAACTATGGAAAATAAATTCTTAGCCGCCGCCCTAAATCAGATGCAACTCTCCAAAACTGTCTGCGGATGTTGTTCTGATCCATCACATCTTACGGAAGAATGTCCAATGAATTCTCCGTTTCAAGGTCATGAGCATATAAATGCTGCTTTCCAACAAAGATCTAGAAACGATCCGTATTCTTCCACTTATAATCAGGGTTGGAGGAATCACCCTAACTTTGCTGGGAACCAATCACAAAATCAAAACACGGTTCCAAATCAAAATAATTTCCAAAGGGCTCACCCACCACAACAGCAACCACTTCAATTGAGTCAGCACCCCTACCAATCACAAAACTTTCAAAATCCGGCCAACACTCCTGCACCACATGAAAATTCTCTGTAATTGGCCAGTACTGATAATTCCTCTGCACTCGAACGAACTTTGGATGCTTTTATGAAACAATCCATCCAAGCGACGGCAAGTTTTTAATCTTCCTTCGATAATATGATGAAGAGCATTGTCTCTAAAAATGAGAATATTAAATCGATGGAAGCACAGATTGCACGAATAAATGCCGAATTGAGTGCTAGAGAAAAAGGGAAACTTCAAGCTCAACCTTTACCCAATCCTGGCTATTCACATAATGTGAACGCTATCACCACGTTGAGATCTGGAAAAGTGCTTGACAATCACATTGGGGAAGAGATTGATAATCATGAAGAATTAATCAATAACACCCCGGCTGAGACTTTTCCTTCCACCTCTACTTCTGTTTCTGACCCCAGTTCGTCTACCCCACCATTTTCTTCCTAGCCTATTCTCCGTTTTCCCCAAGGCTCGACACCTCAGCAAATCTCTTCTAGTCCACCAAAGACGATCCCCACTCCTATTCTTAGATCGTTCTTACCCACACAATCTTCTCCAATGTTGGACCCCGATCTTATTGCTCAAGCTCCTTATCCGAATCGGTTAAGGGGAAACAAACCAAGTCCGCAAATGGAGAAGATCACTGAAATCTTTAAACAGGTTAACATCAACATCTCTCTTCTAAATGCTATACAACAAGTCCCCGCTTATGCGAAAATTCTTAAGGTCTTGTGCACTATGAAGAGAAAGACTCAAGTGCCGAAAAAAGTTTTCATGTCAAGTACTGTAGACACGGCTTTTCCTCAACAATTACCAAGGAAACGTAAGGACCCTGGCTATCTTACTATTTCTATTTCTATTGGGGATAAACACATCAACCGTGCTCTACTTGACCTTGGCACAAGTGTTAACCTGCTTCCTTTCTCAGTCTATGAGCAACTAGGTACCGGAGTGTTAAAGCCCTCGAACATAACTCTCCAGATGGTCGACCGATCAATCACCAAACCTAGGGGTAAACTTAAGAATGTGTTGATAAAAATCGGGGAATTTGTATTCTCTGTGGACTTTATTGTACTTGATACACAGCCTGTAGCGAACCTACGGAATCAAATTCCGGTGATTCTTGGTCGTCCCTTTTTGGCCACTTCCAATGCTATAATCAACTGTTGTAATGGCTCTATGACCCTATCCTTCGGGAGATGTCAATTGAGCTGAACATTTACAAGTTAGGAAGTGTGTCCTCCGAACCTACTGCTCGAGTATGTTCTGTCGAATTAATGGATGTCGACAGCAGCGAATTTGATCAGCCTCATGATACTGATCTAGACTCTTTTCATATGTTGTTGTTTGACCCAACTATGTAACATACACATACGGACTCTTCCATCGAGTTGTCCGGGTCAACAACTAACACTGAGTATGAATAGTTTTTGGAGTTTGAAGATCACCCCGCACTTTTTGATGACATTATTCTTCGGGGAATCGATGAGAGTTTTGAGGAAATTTTCGCTGAAGAACTCGCATTTTTGAATGACACGGGTGTTGAGATGAATCCACCTCCAAACAAGGAAATTGAACCTCCACCCCTTCTTCTGGACTATAAAGAGAATGCGAGTAATCCATAACAATCACTGTGTCTTCTCTCCAAAATGAGATGCAAACCCTTTTCTTCACACCACTTAACTCTTCCCCACTTCTTTCTGGCTCCATATAACATGTTATTCCACCAACCGGTGCACTACACTGATAAAATATTCGAATGGTTGGTGTTGATTTTTGGCCTTTGCAAAGTTTGGCATTGACCAGTAATTTTGACCCCCTCTTGTGATTTTCAAAGATTAATATTGTTTAACTCAAGTTTGGGGGGGGGGTATAAGCTGGCTCTTGAAAAGAAAATTTTTACTCAAAATGGTGAGCCAAAAGAATTAGTTTGGGGGAGGATTTTCACGATCATATTTATTGCCCCCGTTAATAAATTTCCTCCCAGGCTTACAGGTTTTTGAGGTTTAGCAGATAGCAACAGTGAGGACACTATTGAAAACTAGTTTGGGGGAGGTTTGTGCTTATTTACGTATCACTTTGCATCATACTTTGCATAAGCACATAACATATCACAAAACATATAAAAAAATTAAAAAAATAACAAATAAAAAATATATATATATATATAATATAAAAAAATTCTTCTTGTACATAATTAAGATAATAAAAGATTAGATAGTGAAAAATTACATCCAAAAGATTAGAAAAATTTAAGAAAACCAAGAAAATTAGAAGTTTTCTTAAACGAATTAGTAATAAGTAGTTATGAGCCGTTGTCCCAAGGGTTAGTAAGATGTGTAAGTGCACGGCGGCGCCCCGGCCGTCAATCCGACGGCCAAATGCGGAAGCGGTGATAAACTTTAATTTTCTTGAACTGGCAAACCGCCGCGCACTAATACCCGGATCGAACCATTAATTAGTCCTAGCTAACTATAAGATGGGAAAGAGATATACCGACGATCCAAGTCCTCCGATCTTCTCGTCATCGTCCCGATCTCCTGCGGAATGTCCCGTCTCCTCCTCGTCGCCGGGAGTGCACCACATCGCCTACTTCTTTTACGGGCTCCCACCTCAATGCCGAGGCAACTCGGGCACGAAGCCGGCTACTCGACGTGCCCAAGATTCGCTGTAGAATATGTAGTCCTCAAGTCTCACTTTGGGGTTGTAGGAATTGCCTTTTGGTGGAGGAAATGATATGAGAACAATGTGGAGGGACTTGTGGGATTTTACAAAAGCAAAAGAGCAAAAATCCCACATGCAAAAATTTGGACAGCCCCTAATGCTTTGGCCGGCCATGGCTTGGTGAGAGGAGAGAATGGAGTGAGTGGGAGAGCAAATAAAAAAGGAGCCATTCTCATCTAATACCAAAAAAAGAGAGAGAGGAAAGCTATCATGCAAAAGAAATGATAGCAACAAATCCAACACTCCAAGGCAACCATCATCTCATGCATGATGGCTTCAAAAAGTCAAGCCATCATGAGAAGAAGAAGTCAAGGTAAGGTGCTCATCATGAAAACCATCATGATGTAACAAGATGCAAAGAACCCCCTCCACTAATGCCTATTTGCAACAATGCAAATAAACCCTCCTCCACCAATCTTCGGCCAATGAACGGAACAATGGAAATTGGCCGAAACGGAAAGCAAACTGGCAACTCCAGAAAACTGGTCCCGTAATAAATTACAGGAAAACCCCGATACTGTGCATACACACCCGCATCTGTATTTCGACTGAAATACAAATGCAATGAGACAAAATCTACACTGTACTATACTAGGATCCGGCTTATACCAAAGCCGGCTAGTAATATCTGTTCGATCCTGATCCGTGCAATACCGCACGTATCTGATCGAACCCTGCCATATATCCATACGGCCTATAGTACAGACTGTCCGATCCTGATCCGTGCAATACCGCACGTATCTGATCGGACCTTGCCATATCTCCATACGGCCTCTACAACCTTTCGCCCGAAAGCTGAGTAACTGAATGTGGGGGACTCTAAAGACTCGTCAACACCTTGGTTGTGGATTTAACCACTAGCACGTCAGAGGTATAAGCCAATACGTAACGGGCTACCAGGTACTGACTAAAAGGGATGTCTGTGAGCGAACTCAGCCTGACAACCCTACTGAGCCTGTCAGTGACAATATCCGTACAGTCCGGTCCGTTCGTCTATGAGCATCGCATGGCGGGCCTAGGGGGTTGGTAAAAGTCAGACCCCCAAAAGCGGTACAAGTCGTGTCGGAGTGTAGCCCAGAACACCCTGAGATACTACTGGAATACCTACCAGTAAATCTCCTTGCCTCGGCCGAGGGCTTCGTGTAATGGCTCTCCTAGACACAGCACGACCTCACCCCCAATACCGGGAGAGACGAACCCCTGAAGATACGCTCACTGCCTCCATGTGGCTCGGGACTGTACCCAACTAAAACCTGTTTGCACGACTCCTTTGAGCCGTGGTAGGGTAGTAATCAAAGTACAGTGGGAACTCACACGAGACAAATGACGATCCCCAGGTCGATGAACTAACCTGCACACATGTCACCAGGGAACTGCCATCTGACGTCTGGTATATGACCAACTAGCATGTTCCCGGCGAGTCCTGTCCGGTGTACTCATAACCCAATGAGCACCTGTATACATCTTAGGTGATCCAACTGACACCAGTGGCTTGTGAGACCGGCCACCGCCCCTCGTCGGGGTCTCGACTGTATACACTAGTCTACTATGGAGAATCGATGCCCTGTCTCGAAACTCTCACGACTAGGGACCTTTTAAGGATATGCTTATAGACCCACAGCTCCCACTTATATGATCGCCCTCATACTGCTGGTGGTCAAGCAAGAATCCTAGGGGCTCTATCAACGTGTAATAGCGACGTGTCAGGTCACTTAAAACAGTACACGATGATAAAGGTAAACCAGATAGCATACTATCATCTCGAGTAAGACTGTCCTACCGGGATAGGTCCTCCCTCAATCATTGCAATCACGTACCTGTGATCCAATAATTGACTCTGAGGGCACTATCTCCAACAAGATGAAGGAACTAATCTGAGGATAAAAATAAGTCTGAAAAATAGTTCCTATTCTGGAAGCCAAACATTTGAATGTTGATACCCTACTATACGCACTTACACACATCTTGAAACTCGGGATAGTAGAGGATACCTTGAAATGCTCTTGTCTAAAAGCCAAAGTATGAAGGTAATAAAAAATGGTGTTAAGAAAAAAATGAACACTGGTTTTGTTATCACCAAAGCAGCAATAAAAAAATATAGCGAGGGTGCTTCATCACCTAATGCCTTAGACCAACTGGTTTGGGAGTCACTGCTAAGCCTTAGGTGGTGCAAGACGAGGAAAATGCTACTTACGCTTAATAAGCAAGCACATGAGTAATCGGTCGGTTAGTACCTCAAGAAGTATTAACGGTCGCATGAAAAATGTGTGAGCAAATCTATCTAAATATTCATTAAAATTAAAAGCTACTGAGGTAGATGGACAAGAGTATGATAGCTTGAATTGAATTCTCCGAGTGTAGGGATGTCTTTTACACACACGTAGGGGTATATAATCGATGTTTGGAAGAAAGATAGGAATGAAGAATAAAGACGATGTTTTATTGAGGGATGACGTGATTTCTAATATCTTTTCATGACTATTAAGATAGGGCTCATAACAACCGAAAAGCTAGTATTAGTTGGAAACTCTAATTTTCAAAGTCTTTCTTTTACAATTCTTATCTTTAAATGTAACTTTCACGGTCTTCCTTTTATTATGGGATTTTGTGGGTGCAATCCGTTGAAAACCCTCAGGAGATAACACTCCTCCTAGTAGGGACACCTAGAGATTTAAAGGCTTGTTGCACGTGCTCAGTGCAATCGTGTTGCCTACGAAAGTGTGCTAGTTAGTTTTTCTTTTTCTTTATTTTCTCCTTCTCTTTCTAATAAAACTGTTTGCTCGAGACGACCAAAAATAAGTTTGGGGAAATTTGATCAATCGAAAATATTGCATTTTTAACACATCAATTTCCCTACTATTTGCAATCATCTAAAGGTATTCGGTATGAATATAGCACATATTAACAATTTGACTGTAAAATACCAAATAACATGTGTTATACATTATAACCGGCATTTTGAGGGAAATTGAGTATTTATTATTGTACGCATGATCTTTTGTATATCGCAACACTTGTCTCGAGATTGTGTGCAGGAAATTCCAGGTAAAAGAGCCGAAACTACTAAAAGTGCTGATAAAATACGCCAATTCCAAGACTTGTGATCTGGTAGTGAACAAGAAATTATAAAAATATTCCAGACATTCTAAAAGTGCCACAAAGCCAACAGAGGAGTTACCTGAAAGTTTCATGCGCCAAACCTTCCAAAGGGCCGCGGATCCGCGGCCGAATGGCCCTATTGGCGGCGTATCCACGGCCACGTCAGTGCATCTTCGGCAGATTACTATCTCGGGGTTTTCCTTTCACTGGCCAAACTTCTTCAAGCCACTTCGTTCTCCAGAGATCTCCAGAACCTTCCATCCTAACAACCAAGCTTCTTGTACAAGCCAAATACCTCCAAGCTTATCAAGGAAGCTAGCTAACTACCTAAATATAGAAGCTTCCTTCATAACTATCAAGCTTGCAAGAGAAGCTAAACCTAGTTTAGCTTCTAAAGGAAGCTAATCCTAATCAAGCTTCTAGGGGAAGCTAAAGAAGAAGGCTATAAAAAGAACCCAAAGGCTTCATTTCAAAGGTTGTTCATCATTTTAGAGAACAAATTCCAGTGAGATCCAAATCAATTCCTCACAAATTGAGTGACACAATTTGATCAAAATCAAGATCACCGAGTACAAAATCAAGCAAGAAGCCATCAAGCCTTTTTGAAACGACGCTGATCTTCATTCGAGCAAGAGATCCAAGATGATCCGCGACTCATGAAGACAATGCGAAGCTAATACGACGATCAAGTTCTTTCCTCAATTCTTATAGTTTTTTGAGTGAACTGTAATGAAACGTTGATTAATAAAAGGTGAAGATTCTTGATTTTGCTTTTCTTTACATTTGATCATTATGATGAGTTCTCAATTCTTGATTGTTTTCTTTATCATGATGTTTGAGTGAAAACTCCGCTCGTGGAGGAATCGAGGAAATAGATAGATGATGATGATTAAATTCTTGAACGATTTTTAAGTCTTATGAGTTTTGTAAACTTTAGGAAATTGAATCATCGACAACCTAGTTTTGAGCGAGATACTTTCTTGAATGTTTTCGCTCTTAATTAGATATCAACGATCGATGATTGAATTTCCTAGAGGTTAGCATTTGAATGATAATCAACGAAAGGACAAAGGATGAAATGAAGAAACCCTAGTTCCTTCAATAGATCCTTAAATCTCGTTGATCGTCATCGATCTAGCAACAAATCATCAATGGATAAGAATACGTAATCTCAAGTCTTCATCATCACTATCGATTCGATCGATTCCTACGAGCCTTTCTACAAATCTTGATAACTCATTCGATTTGGCTATCATTTCAACAATTCTTGATTCTTGATATTAGATCTAGTTTTTGATAATTCTTGAAACTCAAATTCATAAATCTTGAATCAAATTTTCTTTTCTCTTTTAATTTCAACTCAACTAAAACAATTACGATCAAATAACACTTTCCCTGTGGACGATCCGCACTTGCTAACGAACCTACAATTGACACCGTTATTGATTGCGGTTTACAAATTTCTTTGGTTGTGATCTTTACACTTTTCTACCTACACACCGAGAATATCATCAATCGCTCAGCCAGAGGGCTTCGTAGATAGTGGGAGCAGCAGAAAGGTGTGCAAGCTGCTTAAATCCATCTACGGGTTAAAACAGGCATCGCGGAGTTGGAACATTTGCTTTGATGTTGTAATCAAAGAGTTTGACTTCATCAAAAACGTAGATGAATCTTGTATATACAAGAAAGTTGCAGAGAGTAAGGTTGTTTTCCTCGTATTGTACGTGGATGACATACTCTTGATAGGAAATGATGTTCCTATGCTGCACTCGGTCAAGCTCTTCTTATCAACAAGATTCTCAATGAAAGATCTAGGTGATGCCTCCTGCATACTGGGAATTAAGATTTATAGAGATAGATCTAAACGAATACTGGGATTGTCCCAATCCAGGTACATTGACACCATACTAAAGAGGTTTAGTATGGAAGAATCCAAGTGTGGGAATCAACCCACGATCTCTGGACTCACTCTCTCCAAAGAGATGTCTCCCAAGACTGATTTGGAGAGAGCTCGCATGCAAGGGATACCCTATACTTCGGCAGTAGGCTCTATCATGTACGCGATGCTATGTACTAGACCCGATGTAGCATACTCACCAAGTGTAGCGAGTAGGTATCAAGCAGATCCTGGAGAGAGTCACTGGATAGCTGTGAAGAACATTCTTAAGTACTTGAGAAGAACTAAAGAGATGTTCTTGGTGTATGGTAACGGAGAACTCCAGCTGGAGTCCTTTACCGATTCAAGGTTCCAAAGTGATAAGGACGACTCTAAGTCGCACTCGGGATTTGTCTTTACCCTCAATGGAGGGCGGTGTGTTGGAAGAGTTCCAAATAGGAAACCGTTGCAGACTCGACGATGGAGGCTGAATACATCGCTGCCAACGATATTGCCAAAGAGGCTGTCTGGATGAAGAAGTTCATCACTGAACTTGGTGTGGTTCCATCCTTTGAGCATCTAATACCTTTGTATTGTGATAACAATGGAACTGTGGCTTTGGCCAAGGAACCCAGGTCCCATCAGAAGTCCAGACATATTCTGAGGCGGTATCACCTGATCCGGGAGATAGTTGATCGCCGGGAGATTGAGGTCAGGAGAGTTGATACGAAAGACAACACTGCGGATCCACTCACGAAGGCCATTCCCCAGACACAGTTTGAGAGACTCTTCGGGATGTTGGGTATGAGATACTACAACAGCTGGCCTTAGTGCAAGTGGGAGATTGTTAGTTATATATGCCCTAGAGGCCATTGTTGTACATATGATGGATATTATAGTGGATGCTTGGATATATATAGAGAGGACTTTCTTGCTTGACATGATAGTATGCTATTTGGTTTTATTTTATCTTAACATGTTGACTTATATTAGTTTACTATCTTGCTCTCACATGTTGATAAAGCCCTTAAGATATGTACTCGACTACTGGGACTATGATGAGAACATACTAGTGGGGCCAGGGTAGTCAACGAGTACATCCTATAACTATTCCTAGTCGAGGGTGTATCGAGACAGGGCATTGATACACTAGAGTAGACTAGCGTATATGCATCTTGACCCATATGATAGGCGATGGATGATCCCACATCCATCGGTGTTTGACATCAAAGATGGTGTACGGGTGCTCAGTGAAGACTGGGTACACTGAACGGATTCGCCGAGAACTCCTAGATGGATATATACCTATCGTCAGATAGCAGTTCTCCGGTGACACTGGTACATGTTAGTCTGTAGACCCAAGATCGTCATAGAGTCTTGTGTGATTCCCACTGTGCTTTGATTTTCACCTTACCACGTCCAAGAGGGCGTGCAAAATGGTGGCTTTTGGGTACCGTCCCGAATCACATAGAGGCAATGAGCGATAGGAGGGGATTCGTCTCTCCCGGTATAGGGAGTTGATGTTGTGCTGTGTTCGATTGGCTATAACTGGAAGTCCCTAGCCATGGCTGATATAGAGTGCTACTGGTAAATGTTATCAGTAGTTTCTTGACTGGTTATGAGCCTCACATCGACACGACTCATCGGTTACTGGGGTCTAACGTTAACCACCCCTAGACTAGATATGCAACATATCAAACGAAGAGACCGGACTGTACGGTAGTGTTACTGATTGGATTCACAGGAGAATGTACAGGCTTGCTTGTTGATCTTATGATCGCTCAATACCTGGGTGGCTGTTACGTTTAGCTGACCGCTTGCAGCTTGTGGGTTTTTGATATGATCATCACCTACTGCCGGCGTATTGACGATTCTTTAGAGTCCTACATAGAGGTTTCCTGACTCAGGCAAAATGGAGTAGGAGCACATATGTGATATGTGCGGGACCGAGAATAATACGATATTGTTGGATATATGTATGCCCTAGAGTCCATTATGTGATAGTGGATGTATCTATACATGTATATATATTCAGTTTGCATTCTTGCTCGACATGATAGTATGCTATCTGGTTATTCTTTATCTGACATGTTGATTTGATCATGCTTTTATTCATTCATACATGCTGATAAAGCCCCAAGGATATCTGCTTGACTACTCTGATTATGATAGAGATCATACTAGTAGGACATTTGTAGTCTATAAGCATATCCTGAAATGTCCCTAGTCGGAGGTGTATCGAGACGGGGCATCGATATACCAGAGTAGACTAGCGTATATGATACTAGACCCATGTGATGGGCGATGGATGTTCCCACATTCATCGATGTTTGACATCAAGATCATATACGGGTGCTCAGTGCTGACTGGGTACACTGGACGGACTCACCGAGAACTCCTATATGGAATTATATCTATCGTCGGATAGCAGTTCTCAGGTGACACTGGTACAGGTTAGTCTGTAGACCCGAGATCGTCATGGAGTCTTGTGTGTTCTCCCACTGTACTTTGATTGCCACCCTACCACGGCTCTACTGAGTCGTGCAAACAGGTGGCCGTTGGGTACAGTCCCGAGACACACGAAGGCAATGAGCGATAGGAGGGGTTTCGTCTCTCCCGGTATTGGGAGTTGATGCTGTGCTGTGCTCGACTGGTTATAACAGCAAGTCCCTGGCCAGGGCTGCTGAGATTTGCTGATAAGTGTTATCAGTAGTTTCTCGATCTGTTATAGACCATTCACCGACACGACTTATTGAGTTATTGGGGTCGACGTGACCATCCCTAGGTTCGATATGCAGCATATCTGACGAAGAGACCGGACTATACGGTAGTGTTGCCGGATGGCTCGACGGGAGTTGTAGCAGGTTCGCTTGTTGTCTTCTGATCGCTCAATACCCGGGTGGCCGTTACGTTTAGCTGACCGCTTGCGGCTTGAGGGTACCTGATATGATCATCACCCTCTGCCGGCGTATTGACGAGTCTTAGAGTCCCATAAAGGAGTTACCCAGTCCAGGCGAAACGTTGTGGTGCGCATATGCGATATGCGCATGCACCCGATTGAAATGTGCGTATATGATACCGAACATTGATCGGGTGAACTGCTTTTGGTGGGGTCGTATGAGATATGACCGGATTGATAAATCAAGTGTTGATTTATCATTTAACCATTAGTTTTCTCACTTAAAACCTTTTCTTTGATGATAGATGTGTGCATGCATGTGTGCTTTTCTTTCTTTCTTTCATGCTAGTTTCATGCTCATGTGAATGTGCATACATGCACACATACATACACTCATCCATCATGGTTGTTAGCATATGAAAATGGTGGCAATATAAGACTCACACCATGGATTATATAATGGATTATTACTTAATTTTGGATTTAAAAGAAAATGAAAAAGGAAAGGATAATCATTCTTGCTTCTACATTCTTCTTTTGACCTAACCATGCTCAACTACCACTAACCTAAGGTTATCCTTCTCTTTATCATTCCAAACTAAAGTTAAATAATGTCTCCATCACTTTAACCATGGTTCATAGCATGAAGGAATAAAATATATATTGATATATTTCATTTTCTTCACTTGAGTTATCTTTTTACCTCTTGTCAAAAATTGCCACCATCTTCTTCCTCTTGCTCTTTTGCTCTCTAGTTTTTTCTAGTGAGCAAATACCACTTAAAGATAGGTTTTTGAAGTGAGAAACCTAACCACAACATCATTCTACACAAGCTTAGCCGTTTTGTTTAGAGTGTTCTCTTCGTTTTGACGAAGTTGCGAGCTTGGACAGAGATCTCCGTGGTGGATCGTCGTGGACACAAGGGGACTTCAAGAGGACCTTCGTTCAACACCCTAGAGACCAAGGAGTCCAGCGAAAGGGAGCTACAAAGGTTGTAGTCTCGAAACCCTAGATTAGTTCGCTTTTTATTTCGTAACCCTAATTTTCTAGGATCGATCCCTTTGCATGTTAGTTTAGCACCATAAAAATTAAAACTTTGGGTCATGTGATGCTTCAAAACTCTTCATAGGGTGCTAAACAAACCTTTCAGATATAAGATACCGTATTCTATTCTCGCGATATATGATATCGGCCGGGTATATGTGATATAGCCGGATCATCGGATCAAGTGTTGATTCGATGAATCGGTACATGTTATATTAGTCGGTTATATGCGATATAGCCGGATTGTCGGATCAAGTGTTGATTCGATAATTTAATGTATAATTATATATGTGATATATTGCATTACATTAACTAATATTAGCTCGCTTTATTGATTCTTTTTCTCACCGGATAATACATTGATATATATATGCGATATATGTTGATTGTATTATTTTCTTTTGTTACAAAAATATATTATATATGTGATATATAATATTGTAACAAGTTATGATTACAAATGCAACATGATTTGTGGAGATTAAACATAGTTAGGGTTTGATTTGGGTTAGCTTTTTCATGAAGCTTCTAAAAGCTTTATTTTTGTTTTAAGCTTAGATATTTTTGTGTAGATATTTTCTTAACCCAACCCAAACTCTTTAGCCTAGTTCATTCTCTACAAGGGTTAAGTCTTCATGATTAATCCATGGTTGATTTGTAACCACAACAACAATTTCATTATTCATCACAAATAGATTTCTTCTTCTTCCTCCTCTTGAAAAAGCTTTATAGCTTTTTGTAGAGGGATGAATCAAAGTGAGAAAATGAAAACAAAAGAGAGCTAAATTCCTACTTTATCATCCTCATCTATTCTAGCCACTTAGATTAGGGTGTTCACTTCATTAATACTTGATTAGAGAAGTGAGAGCTTGAGTTAAACATTCTTCAAGGTAGATCATCTTCGAAAAGGAAGACTTTAAGCAAGCATGGATCATTCGGCTTGTGGAGCCTTTCTAGAGTCCGGAAGTTCATGGATCGTGGTGAAGGGACTACTACTCGGTGCTTATGAAGCGAAGGAGCGGACTACAAAGATTGTAATCCCTCTCTCTTAGATGTAAAGATGTTTACATGCTTTGTTAACCCTAATTATCTAGCAAAGATCCTCGTTTTAGGTTGTTCGACACTTGAAAAATTTAGATTTGGCATGGTTGATGCCTTATAGACCCTTATGATAGTGCCTAGTAACCCTCCAGCCTGCTCCACCGGCGATCTCCCCTTCTTCAGTTGCTGATGTACTCGATCTGGAGGGCATCGCCGGTGCTGCATAACCCCTTGTCTGAACAACTGAATGACGAAGTGGTTGGTAAGCTGAGGTCGTTATGTCTTCTTGGCCTGATCTCGAAGAGTCAGCGGGATCGCTTGGTGGCACTCGTCCTCGAGTGTTACTAATTGAGGCATCTCGCCGATGGGTGCCCGCCCGTAGAGCTTCCTAGCCCATCCGTGGCTACAAGGGTTCGCGGACAGCATCAGAGGCGGCGATCCGAGGCTGCAAGGGCTCGGTTGGCGGAAATTTCCTCGGAGTATCACGAGGAATGCTTCTTGCACCCCCTTCCCCCGCTACTGTAATAATTTTTTTTCTTTTTAAGCAATGTAATGTAAGGCTGAGGAGCCTACAATACCTTTTGAATGAATAAAATTCTCCCTTTTGCAATACTCTATCGTGTCCTTCTTATTGTTTAAATAAAAAGAACATAGAAGAATTTACATCGCTTTGTTGAAGAACCCAAGTAGTGGTCTGCTAAAGATGGACCGAGCAGGGTAGCTGCTCGGTGGATCCGGAGGTTCAGTTTAACCTTCCTTGGTTTGTGAACATTGGGAGGAGTGACCGTTGCAGGCGGCACGTGTCAAGAATGCTTCAAGGAGGCGTAACGTTTCGGGAAGCCACGTCAGTTCTGCCACGTGGCAGCACGGTATTGGAGTAATCTTGGTGGATCCCAGGATTTGTGCCCATGCGCACATGAATCTGGGTCCTCAAGGATTCTGTTTAAGGTTATAAATAGAGAAGGAGACGGCAACTTCTTCGTCATCGCTTTTTGAGATGACTGGGCACATGTATTCGATCGAAGTGATCATCACCTTCGACGACGTCTCCGCGTATGACCAATCCCTGGCTGGGGATGGGTAACGGGGAGTGGTTCAGTGCCTCAAGGGTCACGTCGGCCGGCTTCTCCCTCGGCAGTCGTCCCTCCTACAGTTGCTGATGTACGCAATTTGGAGGAGGTCCCCGGGATTGTACAACCCATTCTCCGAGGAGTTGCTGGACGAGGCGCTCGACAAGGTGCCCTCGATCTACCTGCTCGGCCTCATCTCGAAGTCCGGGCACGACTGATCCTTGGTCCTCATTTTGGAGTGCTTCAAAAAGAAGTACATCGTGAGCCAAGGCGCAGAGGGCAGAGAGCCGGGTGCTTCCGTGGCATCTCGGGTTCGCGTGCAGAATCAGCGGGAGCGGGCTGCAGAGGCTAAGGCCCTGCTAGCGGAAATCTACTCTAAGTATCACTAGGAGTACTTCCTCGATCTTGTTCCCCCTCTGCTGTAAATTTTTCCTTTCTATTTTTCTGTAAGGCTGAGGAGGCCATAATACCTTTTGGATAAATAAAATTCTTCTTTTTGTGATGCCCCATTGTTTCCTTCTTATTATTTAAATAGAAAGAACTTTAGAAAGGTTTACATCACCTTTGTGAAAGAAGAAATATACACTCGTAGATATTCTTTATAGAGGTACAGCTTGAGCTTCTCAGCGTTGTAAGTCGTGGAAACTTGCAACCATCTGCGTCTTGTAAGCGGTAGGCTCCGTCGGGCAGGACCTCGAAGACGAGGAAAGGACCATCCCATTTTGGGGAAAACTTATGCAGCTTTCCTTGATCGACGAACTCGTTCTATCTTAGGACAAAATCTCCGGTCTTAAAGAAGCAACGCTTGACTCGCGCGTTGTAGTAGCGGGCGGTTTGCTGTTGATAGACGGCAGCTCTGATCTGAGCTCGGTCTATTTAAATAGAAAGAACTTTAGAAAAATTTACATCGTCTTTGTGAAAGAAGAAATATACACTCGCAGATATTCTTTTCAGAGGTACAGCTTGAGCTTCTCCGCATTGTAAGGCTATGGAAACTTGCGACCATCCGCGTCTTGTAAGCGGTAGGCTCTGCCGGGCAGGACATCGGAGGCGAGGAAAGGACCATGCCATTTTGGGGAAAACTTATACAGCTTTCCTTGATCGACGAACTCGTTCCGCCTTAGAACTAAACCTTCGGTCTTAAAGAAGCGACGCTTGACTCACGCGTTGTAGTAACGGGCGGTTTGCTGTTGATAGGCAGCAGCTCTGATCTGAGCCCGGTCCCGTTTTAGCAGGACGTCCAGGTTAGTTCGGAGGGCTGAGGTGTTTGCTTCGTCGTCGAAATGCTCGACCAGGTGACCGGGGAGCCCAATCTCCGCTGGGACCATTGTCTCGGTACCGTAGCAGAGGCTGAAAGGGGTCTCCCCAGTGGGGGTTTTCTTCGACGTGCGCAGAGCCCATAAGACCCGGGGTAATTTCTCGACCCAACTGCCTTGGCGTCCTTCTAGGCGTGTCCGAAAACCTCGGAGGATGTCCCAATTAGCGACCTCGGCTTTCCTGTTGCATTGGGGATGTCAGACCGCGGCAAACTTCATGAAGATACGATATTCGCTGCAAATTCCTTAAAATTTTCGTATTCGAAATTTGTCCCATGGTCGGTGATGATACACCTCAGGATGCCGAACCGGAGTTCACGTTGTTCTGCAGGAACTTGAGAGTCGTGGTGGCGTCTGGTTTCCTGATGGGAATAGCCTCGACCCACTTCGTGAAGTAGTCCACTGCGAAGAGGACGTACTTGTGCCCGCCCGTACCGGTAGGGAACTGGCCTATCATGTCCATTTCCCACTGGGAAAAGGCCACGGGAGGTTAGGGCGGTTAGCTCGGTAGCCGGAAGGCGATGTATACTTCCATGGAGTTGGCAGCTCTTGCATCTCCTAACGAGCTTGTTAGTTATATGTATGCCCTAGAGGCCATCACTGTACATACGATGTATATTCTAATGGATGTTTGGACATATATAGGGAGGACTTTCTTGCTCGACATGATAGTATGCTATCTGGTTATACTTTATCTTAACATGTACTCTGATTGTCTCTGTGTTACATGTTGATAAAGCCCTTAGGATATGTACTCGACTACTGGGACTATGATGAGATCATACTAGTGGGGCCACCGTAGTCGACGAGTACATCCTATAACTGTTCCTAGTCGAGGGTTTATCGAGACAGGGCATTGAACACCAGAGTAGACTAGCGTATACGCATCTTGACCCATATGATGGGCGATAGATGATCCCATACCCATCGGTGTTTGACATCAAAGATGGTGTACGGGTGCTCAGTAGAGACTGGGTACACTGGACGGACTCGCCGAGAACTCCCAGATGGTATTATACCTCACGTCAGGTGGCAGTTCTCCGGTGACACTGGTACAGAGTAGTCTGTTGACCCGAGATCGTCATAGAGTCTTGTGTGATTCCCACTGTGCTTTGATTTCCATCATACCACGTCCAAGAGGGCGTGCAAAAAGGTGACTTTTGGGTACAGTCCCGAATCACATGGAGGCAATGAGCGATAGGAGGGGATTCGTCTCTCCCGGTATAGGGAGTTGATGTTGTGCTGTGTTCGATTGGCTATAACTGGAAATCCCTGTCCAGGTTTGCTGAGATATACTGGTAAGTGTTATCAGTAGTTTCTCGAACTGTTATAAACCTCATATCGACATGACTTATCAAGCTACTGGGTTCTGACGTTTACTACCCTTAGATGAGATATGCGACATATCAGACGACGAGACCGGACTGTACGGGAGTGTTACTGATTGGATTCGCAGGAGAATGTACAGGCTTGCTTATTAATCTTCTGATCGCTCAATACCTGGGTGGCTGTTACGTTTAGCTGACCGCTTGCAGCTTGTGGGTGTTTGATATGATCATCACCTACTGCCGGCGTATTGACGATTCTTTAGAGTCTTACACAGAGGTTTCTTGACTCAGGCAAAATGGAGTAGGGGCACATATGTGATATGTGCAGGACCGAGGATAATGCGATATGTGATACCGTATTCTATTCTCGCGATATTTGATATCAGCCGGGTCATCGGATCAAGTGTTGATTCGATGAATCGGTAAATGAGATATTAGTCGGTTATATGCGATATAGCCGGATTGTCGGATCAAGTGTTGATTCGATAATTTAATGTATAATAATATATATGATATATAAAATTACATTAACTAATATTAGTTCACTAAAAGATTCTTTTTCTCACTCGGGTAATACATTGATATATATGCGATATATGTTAATTGTATTATTTTATTTTGTTACAATAAATATTATATATGTGATTTATAATATTGTAACATATTATAATTATTAATGCAACATGTTTAGTGGAGATTAAACATGGTTACGGTTTGATTTGGGTTAAGCTTTTCTAGAAGTTTCTAGAAACTTTCATTTTTGCTTTGGAAAAGATATTTGTGTTGATATTTTAAGTGACTCATCTTTAACTCAACCCAAACCCTAGCCCTAGTTAAATCTCTACAAAGGTTTGGTTAACCATGGTTGCATAAATGATTATGACAACATTTTATTATTCATCACAAATCATTATTCATCTTCTTCTTTCCTTCTTTCTTCATGGAAAAGCTTTCTAGGTTTTTCCTAAGTGATGAAAATGAGTGAGTAATTGAAAACAAATGAGAGCAAAAATCCTACTTCATCATCCTCATCTATCCTTGCCATTTAGATGAGGGTGTTCACTTCATTTAGTGAGTGAGAGCTTGTGTTAATAAAACTTCAAGGTAGATCATCTTTGTTATCGAAAATCGGAAGTAAGCTTGCATCTTTCTCTTCGTGGAGCCTCTCTAGAGTCCGGGAACACGATGATCGCAGCGAAGGGATCTCAACACGGAGCTTAAGAAGTGAAGGACCGGATCTACAAAGGTTGTAATTCCTCTCACTTAGTGTTAAAGTGTTTAACATACTTGTTTTCGCCTAATCTCTAGTTTAAAGATCTCGTTTAGGGTTGTTCGGCACGGCTAAATTTTAAATCGGGCATGGTTGATGCCTCGTAGACCCTTGTGCATTTGATTAGCATCCCTACAGTGGTATCAGAGCCAAGCTAGAGTTTTAGGCGAAGTCTAGGCGAAGTTTAAAGTCCGATCGAACCCGGAAACCCCGATATATACCCTTCTCTGGATATTTTTCAAAAATGTGATTTTTTCTGGACTAAAAATACTCAGAAAATTAAGCAGGAAAAACAAAGAATTACCGTGAAGTACGGCCCATTAATGCGCTCACGTGACCGCGGAACCGCGACCAAACCAAGGGTTTGGCGACGGTTCCGCGGCCAAAATTTTGACTTGGTCCCTGGTACTTCAGGTAATTATTCTTAGGTCCTTTTTAATTGTTCTGGGAATTTTTAATTTATACTCAAGAGTTGAGTTTTCAGGGTTGTATTGGGGACTCGTTGATTCGATCAGATAATTTAACTTTGTTTAGTTTGTCCAGGTAATTTTTTAGAACGTGTTAAAAAGTTCGAACGGATATCAATAACTCACTTTTTCCCCTGCCGGAAAATTTCAAAGTGTTGGATTTTTCCGTAGTTTAAGAACGTTCTAAGTCGTGCAAGTATTGAGGTGGACCCTCTAGAAGAACACAAACCTTAATTCGATTATGTGACCGTCTGAACCGTCTCTGAACCTTAGGGTTTGGGGCAGTACGGCGTTGCCACATGTGAGGCGTTGGCTTGACCCTTCTACGGCTGGACCATTGGTACTGTGGCATGTGATAGATATTTTTTTGAACTCCGCTCAAGTGTTGAGCTATTTGGGAAATCTTGGGTGTTTGATTATTCGATCGGAAAGTTTAACATTGTCTATTTATCTGAAATGTGATACAATATTTGGAATCCACAGGTAGTTATGAGATAACTAATTTGAATGTTATAAATCTAGCAGTTTAGTCTCAAATGATCGGTTGCCACGGGATTTTGATGCGATCAAAAGTCCGTCGCAATCACGTAGCGTACGCGTATACTCGTTGGGTAAACTTAATAGACAGCCACGCCCCATAGCCCCGACCAAGTGACTGTAGGAGAACCCCGTCGCCAAAAGCATCGGTTCGGGTGCTCGCGGTAGCGGTGTTCCGCCTTAATGCACTTCGTCGACGGCATTGGGGGTGCGGCCGTCTACTAAAGTTTACGACGAGCATTCGATCAGAATGTTGGGAATCTTGTTGAATTGCCCGACTTGATATTGAAAAGAGTTTTCGATAATGAGACTAAAATGCGGAGTTTATAATTGTTAGGCATACGATGTCTAAGAAATTCATTTGGTTAGGCATGCGATGTCTAAGGTGGTTGCGGATTCCAACTGTTGTAGTTTTACACTTTCTTTTCTGTGACCGTAAGCGTAGTATGTGGTGTATCGCCGGCTTCGTTGCTATACATCAACGACAATCGGGATATGCATACTTGCTTACGTTGATGATATGTGATATTATGTGTTGCTGTGATATGTTATATTGGATCGTCGTGTTTTGAATAGCCGGGGGTTTTATGTGAGATGAGAGTTTTTCTTTTTCATTCATGTAAAATTCATTTGTATGTAATATTCTTTTATTGGGGCACTTCCGGGCTGAGGATGATGTCACCATTGTATATTATTTACTTTTCCGTATTAGGTAGACCCAAGGCGGGGAGCACAAGTAACCGGGGTCTAGGGTCCAGTGGGAGACCATCTCGAGGAGTCGAGACTGGGTCTCCTAACCCGAGAATTGGCAGTATTGCTTGCCGCTCTCGTAGGGGTCTAGGGATGTGGGTTTGGCTATTCATCGCGATCGTGGAATCCGTGTTTTACACAGGCTCGTATTAAAACACTTACGTCCTAGTATATCCAATATTTCATATATGTTCTTCTGCTGCAATGTTCTGTGATGAGATCATATTACTGCCTGAGACGAATGTTTATATTATATATATGAGATATATGTTATATTGCAGATTTCGTTTCAAATGAGATGCTTGTGAAGCATATTAAAATGGGACTTCATTAATGAGATTAATGAAATAAAAGAAACCTAAAGATGTTGTAGAAACTTGTTTAAAAACTGGTAGCTCTAGTTCTTGTTTTGCATAGCGGTGTTCCTTGTAGAACATCCAGCACCTTATTCGATAAGGAAAGAGCCAAGATCCCTTCACCGGAAGTGACCTCTTTAGTGAAACTAGCAGATGCTACAAACTCGTTCTGTCTTTTGATTGCTTCTATAGTTCTTGCTTTGCACAGCGGTATTTGTGAAATATCCTGCACCTTATTCGATGAGGAAAGAGCCGACGATCCCTTCACCGGGAGTGACCTCTTTTGCAAAACTAGAAAAGGCCTCAGAAACATTCCATTTAAAAATCACACGATTCAACAACGATATCAAGTTCATTACACAAAGGGTTTTCTTAAAAACCTGTCGTAGCCCTTCGTCATTTCAGATAAGTACTAGTTAGTATTCGTGCTGCGGTAGTTTAGCCTTCGTCAAGGCGTAGTGTACGGTAGCTAACTAATACCTATCTGCTAGCATACGATGCAATTGGATTAGGGTATTCGTACGGCGTAGTTTGGCCTCCGTAAAGGGTCGTGCGGGTGGGTTTAATTCAATCAGGAAATGACGGGTTGAACTTGATTAGCGGACTATGGGTAGTTTGGCCTCCGTCAAGGTCATAGGACGCTAGGGGTAAAATATTATTGGGAATTTCAAGTGTTGAAATTTGCAATGCATACCTTCTATGAGATAGTTGGATCCTGATACCCGCTGCGAGTAAGAGTTACTCCTGGGAGAGTTTTACACATTACAATTAGACGATCGAGTAGGTGTCTAGAAAGGTGTTAACGGGGTTACGCCCCTGGGAAAACGAGGTTTATTTTAATTAGGTCCGTGCGAAAGTACGGGGAACCTCTCTCAAAGTACCGGCACTGGCTTGGCTGAAAGATTGGCGAACTTGTAGCGTGTAATTAATCCCGGCTAGTCTTTCCTTTTAGGGTTTGAAGGAAGATTTGACTAAAACAGTGGGAGACATCCTGATTAGATAAATTGATAACCAATCTAATCTTGTAATAGTGCATGCTGAGTGTTTTCTTATCTCTCTCTCTCCTGGTTACGACTATGTCACGCCTTAATCAAGATAATAATATGGATGTATTGACTGAACCCGCTTGTTATACTACGCTAGGGAATGTTGGTCCCGCTCCAACTTATAAATGTTATAAGATCGAGCAGGAAATAGGGGATTACCAGAATTCCCGTGCCGCCTAAACGATGAAAGTGCATGTTGATGCATCTTCTTCGGGTGTGTTCATTACACAGAACTGTTTCTCAATATCCTTTACGTCCTGGGTATTTGATACCGGATCAGGATCCCGTAAATGTAATTTGTTACATGGGCTACAGATAGGTAGAGAACTGAGAACGGGTGATAAATTTTATGAGATAGAAACGGTGCAAGTGTTGCAGCCAAGTCTGTTGGTAGTTATCACCCTGTATTACCAGAATACATTGATTCTGAACGAATGTTATTAGATACCGAACCTGATGTACAACATCATATCAGTCTCTTTATTAGTAAAGAAAGGATATAATTTTGTATTGTTGGATAATGTTTTGAATATTTCCTATATCAAGAGTTGATCGGTTCAGGCACGTTATCTGAAAGCATAGGCGTTCTAAATCAGACTACAGTTCTTCGTATACAGAACACACACAAAAGGAAGAGTTCAGAAATGAACGAATCCTTCTTGAGGCATTGTAGACTAGATTATATCAATGCGACCTGACTAGCTGAAGTTACATTTAGATGCATATTTAAATTAGTTTGAATATACATCTTGTGAAACATGCCGGTCATGTCACATAGATAAGATGACCACAGCTCTGTTTATTCGAAACAGAGAAAGAGTTAGTGAACTCTTGGGATTGATACATGCTGATGTATGAAGGTCCCCTGTCTACACATGCCAAGACCGGTTTTTTGTACTTCATTACATTCACTGATTATCTCTCAAGATCCGGACATATGTTCCTGTTGAAACACAAGTCTGGAACTTTTGAGAAATTCAATGAGTATAAGTTAGAAGTAGAGAACCAAAAACGGGTATAAGTATTATGTCCTTTGATGAGATCAAAGAGGAGAATACTTGAGCACGGAAATCCTGGACTATTCTAAAGGAGAATGAGATTCTCTCTCAGCATTACTCCTCCGTATACACCACAGCACGTCGGTGTATCGGGGCAGAGCAATCACACCCTATTGGATATGGTGCGCTCTATGATGAGTACTACTAAGTTTCCTATTTCCTTTTGGGAGTTATGCACTTGAGAAGCTGGATAGCTATTGAATAAGGTTCAAATCAAATCAGTTGCCTACCACTTCATATATGATATGGAATGGAAAGAGCCCATATCTTAAGTTTGTTAAGATTTGGGGTTGTCCAGCCTATGTCTAAAAGTATAATCCGGACAAGCTCGAAGCAAAGTCAGATCTGTGGAAGTTTGTTGGATATCCCAAGCATACGCAAGGGAATATCTTCTACCTAATCGAGGAACAAAATTGTTTTGTTTCTCAGCATGCCACCTTTGTGAAAGGGAATTCCTTGTGAAGAAATTAGTGGTCATGAGGTAGAACTGGAAGGAGTTCCAGCTATACAAACTACAACAGATGATTTGATAGAACCAAAAGATTCAATAGTAACCAACGAACCTCAGCCTCTCTGCCGATCTAGTAGGGTTCCTCACTCACCTGAGAGATACTTCGGTTTATCTATGACAGTGGGAGCGAGGATTGCATCATGAGATGATGACCCAACTAGTTTCGAGCTGGCCATCAGGAGTGGGACTCTGTAAGAATGGCTGGATGCTTAGTGATATGAGATGGAATCCTTATACACCAACAAAGTATGGACTTTGGTTGCTTTATCTGAAGGGTTAAATCCCCATCAGGAGAAAGTATATCTTGAGAAGATTACTTGGTGTACATGGAAAAGTTAAGACTTTAAAAGCTATGCTTAAGTCCATCCAGATCCTACTTGCCACTGCTACATACCATGACTACGATATTTGGTGGTTGGGTGTCATGACTGCTTTTCTAAATGATGTTTTGGAAGAGAGCGTCTATAAGTACACAGCCAGAGGGCTTCGTAGACAGTGGGAGCAGCGGAAATGTGTGCAAGATACTTTATAGGATAAAGCAGGCATTGCGGAGTTGGAACATCTGTTTTGATGTGGTAGTCAAAGAGTTTGACTTCATCAAAATGGTAGATGAACCTTGTATATACAAAAAGGTAGTAGAGAGTATGGTGGTGATCCTCGTAGAGTACGTGGATAACATACTCTTGATGGGGAAGGAGTTTCCTATGCTACGCTTGGTCAATCTCCGCTTATCACAAGGATTCTCTATATAGGATCAAAATGATACCTACTAAATTCTGGGTTTTGGATCTATGAGATAGATCTAATTGGATGTTAGGATACTCACTAGTTGTAGTGAGATGGTATCAATCGATCCTGGGGAGAATCACTGGAATGGTTCCAGGGTGATAAGGACGACTGAATGTCAGTCGCAGGCATTGTCTTTACCCTCAGTGGGGGACGGTATGTTGGAAGAGTTCCAAGCTAAAATACCGTGACTTACTAGACGATTAAAGGCAAGATACATCTTTACCAAGGATGCTACCAAAGAGGCAGTCTGGATATATATAAGTTCATGAGATGAACTTCGTTCCAACCATTGTGAGACAATAGAGTTGTGGCTTCTGCCAAGAAACCCCCCGTCCCATCAAAAATCCAGATATAATTCTTAGGCAATATCACCTGATCATGGAGATGGTTGATCTCCAGGGAGATCGAGATTAGGAGAGTAGACACAGAGGACAACAGCGCGGATCCACTCACAAAGGCCTTTTTCCCAGTAGAGACTTTTATGGGATGGTTGAGTATGAGATACTTCAACCACAGCTAATTGTTGGGTATGCGATACCACAACAGATGGCCCTAGTGCAAGTGGGAGATTGTTAGTTATATGTATTCTCTTGAGGCCATTACTGTACATACGATGTATATTGTAATGGATGCTTGGACATATATAGGGAGAACTTTCTTGCTCGACATGATAGTATGCTATCTGGTTGTACTTTATCTTAACATGTACTCTAATTGTCTCTATGTTACATGTTGATAAAGCCCTTAGGATATGTACTCGACTACTGGGACTATGATGAGATCATACTAGTGGGGCCGCCGTAGTTGACGAGTATATCCTATAACTATTCCTAGTCGAGGGTGTATCGAGATAGGGCATTGATACACCAGAGTAGACTAGCGTATACGCATCTTGACCCATATGATGGGCGATGGATGATCCTATATCCATCGGTGTTTGACATCAAGGATGGTGTTCGGGTGCTCAGTAGAGACTGGGTACACTGGACGGACTCGCCGAGAACTCCCAGATGGTATTATACCTCACGTCAGATGGCAGTTCTCCGGTGACACCGGTACAGAGTAGTCTGTTGACCCGAGATCGTCATAGAGTCTTGTGTGATTCCCAATGTGCTTTGATTTCCATCATACTACGTCCAAGAGGGCGTGCAAAAAGGTGGCTTTTGGGTACAGTCCCGAATCACATGGAGGCAATGAGCGATAGGAGGGGATTCGTCTCTCCCGGTATATGGAGTTGATGTTGTGCTGTGTTCGATTGGCTATAACTGGAAATCTCTGGCCAGGGTTGCTGAGATTTACTGGTAAGTGTTATCAATAGTTTCTCGAACTGTTATAGACCTCATATCAACACGACTTATCAAGCTACTGGGGTCTGATGTTTACCACCCCTAGGCAAGATATGCGATATATCAGACGACGAGACCGGACTGTACGAGAGCGTTACTGATTGGATTCACAGGAGAATGTACATGCTTTCTTGTTGATCTTCTGATCGCTCAATACCTGGGTGGCTGTTACGTTTAGCTGACCGCTTGCAGCTTATGGGTGCTTGATATGATCATCACATACTGCCGGCGTATTGACGATTCTTTAGAGTCCTACACAGAGGTTTCTTGAATCAGGCAAAATGGAGTAGGGGCACATATGTGATATGTGCAGGACCGAGGAGAATGCGATATATGATTCCGTATTCTATTTTCGCGATATTTGATATCAGCCGGGTCATCGGATCAAGTGTTGATTCGATGAATCGGTAAATGAGATATTAGTCGGTTATATGCGATATAGCCGGATTGTCGGATCAATTGTTGATTCGATAATTTAATGTATAATAATATATATGATATATTAAATTACATTAACTAATATTAGCTCACTAAAAGATTCTTTTTCTCACTCGGGTAATACATTGATATATATGCGATATATGTTAATTGTATTATTTTATTTTGTTACAATAAATATTATATATGTGATATATAATATTGTAACATGTTATAATTATTAATACAACATGTTTAGTGGAGATTAAACATGGTTAGGATTTGATTTGGGTTAAGCTTTTTTAGAAGTTTCTAGAAGCTTTCATTTTTGTTTTGGAAAAGACATTTGTGTTGATATTTTAAGTGACTCATCTTAACTCAACCCAAACCCTAGCCCTAGTTAAATCTCTACAAATGTTTAGTTAACCATGGTTGCATAAATGATTATGACAACATTTCATTTTTCATCACAAATCATTATTCATCTTCTTCTTCCTTCTTTCTTCATGGAAAAGCTTTCTAGGTTTTTCCTAAGTGATGAAAATGAGTGAGTAATTGAAAACAAATGAGAGCAAAAATCCTACTTCATCATCCTCATCTATCCTTTCCATTTAGATGAGGGTGTTCACTTCATTTAGTGAGTGAGAGCTTGTGTTAATGAAACTTCAAGGTAGATCATCTTTGTTATCGAAGATCGGAAGCAAGCTTGCATCTTTCTCTTCGTGGAGCCTCTCTAGAGTCCGGGAACACGATGATTGCAGCGAAGGGACCTCAACACGGAGCTTGAGAAGTGAAGGACCGGATCTACAAAGGTTGTAATCCCTCTCACTTAGTGTTAAAGTGTTTAACATACTTGTTTTCGCCTAATCTTTAGTTTAAAGATCTCGTTTAGGGTTGTTCGGCACGGCTAAATTTTAAATCGGGCATGGTTGATGCCTCATAGACCCTTGTGCGTGTGTCTAGCATCCCTACAGAGCTTCTGGACGTCCTGATGAATTGTCGGCCAGTAGTACCCCTAGAGCAATGCCTTCTGGATAAAGGTGTGGGCCCCTTGGTGCGCGCCGCCGACCCCTTCGTGGATCTCACGGAAGACGTAGTCGGCTTCGTGGGGGTCTACGCACCGGAGAAAGGGCTGAGTGAAGGACTTCTTGTAGAGGTTCTCATTGCTCCAGACGAAATGGTGAGCTTTGGTTTGGAGACCGAGAGCTTCTCCCCGATCTTCCGGGAGAGTACCTTCCCTCAGGAATTCCACGAGGGGCTTTCTCCAATCCTGGTCTTCTTCCCGGGCCGCGTACACTCGAAGTGGCATTGCCCCGTCTTCCACACTGGGCTATGGCAAGACCTTGAAGAGGATATTCCTCTTATTGTTGGTCGTATAAGATGAAGCCAGCTTACTCAAGGCGTCGGCCTGGGCGTTTAGCTGCCTGGGGATCTGCTCCACCTGGACTTCGTGGAAGTCCTTTCGCAGTCTTCTTACCTCGGGCAGATACATCACCATCAGAGGCTCCCATGTCTCGAATCGGCCGGTCACTTGGCCAACGACTTGGACGGAGTCGTTGCGAATCCGAATCGTTTTCAGCCGCAGTCTGAAGGATATGCGCAGTCCGGCCAGCAAGGCCTCATATTCCGCCGCGTTATTTGTGTCTTTGAACCCGAGCTTCAGAGAATACTCCATTTCTACCTCGTTCGTGCCCCGAATGATGAGGCCGGACCGCAGCCTTCCTCGGTCGAGGACCCGTCGACATAGAGGATCCAATCAGGGACGGAGTCGGGCTTCCTATCGAATGACAGTTGAGCTGCGGGGGCCGGCGTGGACTCCGGCTCTTTGCTGGGGATGGTGCACTCGACGACAAAATTGACCAGGGCTTATGCTTTGATAGCCTGCCTTGGGCGGTATTTTATGTCGAACTGGGATAACTCCTACCTCCATTTCTTCAAGCGTCCAGAGGACTTGGGGGAGGCGAGGATAGCCCCCAAAGTCCGCTCGGTAAGAACGAGGATGGTGTGCGCCTGGAAATAGTGCCGTAGTTTTCTTAAGGCCACGATGGGTGCCAAGATGATCTTCTCTATGGCTGGGTACCTCGTTTCTGGGTCCTTGAAGATGTAGCTCATATAGTATACCGGCTTCTGGACTCCCTCGACCTCTCGGACGAGCACCGAGCCTGCAGCTTGGTTGGATACAGCTAGATATAGCGATAGCTCGTCCTCTTCAACTGCCCGAGTGAGCAGCGGGGGAGTCGCAAGATGCCTCTTTAATTGCTCAAAGGTGGTCTAGCACTCCTCTGACCACTCGAATCTTGGTATCTTCCTTAGACCTTTGAAGAACGGGAGGCACTTCTCCCCAGACCTCGACATGAAACGACTCAGAGCGGCTACCCGCCCTGTCAGCCGCATGATTTTGACGTTAGTCTTGGGCGTGGCCATGTTGAGGATGGTGTTGATTTTCTCCGGGTTAGCTTCAATCCCGCGGTGGGTGACCATGAAATCGAGGAACTTTCCACCGGTGACCCCAAATGTGCACTTGGCGGGGTTCAGTTTCATCTTGTATTTGCGGAGGACATCGAAAGCCTCGCCCAGATCCTTAGCGTGTTCGTCCGATGATACCGATTTGATAAGCATGTCGTCGACGTAAACTTCCATGTTCCTGCCAATCTGCGGCTTGAACATACGATTGACCAAGCGTTGGTACGTAGCTCCGGCGTTTTTGAGGCCGAAAGGCATCACCTTGTAGCAGTATACCCCCGGTCCATTGTGAATGCGGTGAGATCCTCATCTGCCGGATTCATACGGATCTGGTTGTATCCGGAGACAGCATCCATGAAGCTAAGTAGCTCGTGGCATGCCGAGCTATCGACGAGCTGATCTATTCGAGGGAGGGGACAGTTGTCTTTCAGGCAGGCCTTGTTGAGGTCGGTGAAGTCGACGCACATGCGCCACTTCTCGTTTGACTTTTTGACCATGACTACGTTCGCCAACCATTCTGAGTAAGGTACATTTCGAATGAAGTTGGCGGCGAGCAGCCTGTCTACCTCGTTCTCGATCGACTTTTGCTTGATCCGGGAGAAACTTCATTTTTTCTACATGATAGGTCAGACCGCAAGGTCTACCCCGAGCTTATGAGATATGATTTTGGGGTCGATCCCCGGCATGTCGGTAGGTGCCCAGGTGAACACGTCAGAGTTGTTTCTGAGAAAGTGAACCAGGTCGTCTCACTGAGTCCCCATCAAAAGCGAACCGATCTGGACGGTTTGTTCGTCGTCCCTTTCTACGAGGGGCCTCTGTTAGTGGCTCCACCGGGGTCCCTCAGATCTCTTTTTGCTCATCTCGAGTGTCCAAAGACCCTTGATGTCACCCTTGCACTCAACATCATTGTTTGGCCGCTCAGACATAGATGTTGCGGTGAAGCAAACCTTTGCGGTTCGTTGGTCTCCGTAGGCCCGACCTATCTCGCCTTGGTCGAGCGGGAATTTTATCGCTAGGTGGTAGGTCGATATCTGGGCTCGGAGGTGTAGGGTTCCTAGGCACGCTAATGAAGTCTCATAAGGCATCAACCATGCCAATTTCAAATTTTATGGGTGCCGAGAAACCCTAAAACGGATCGTTGGCTAGAAGTTTAAGCGAAACAGTAAACTAGTTAACATCTTAACTAGAGATAAGAAGCTACAACCTTTGTAGATCCGGATATCCACTTCCTTAGCTCCACGTAGGCGTCCTCTCGCTGTCCATCTCGAATCCTTGACTCAATCGTCGGCTTGATCGGAGAAATGGGCGGACTAGGTCGTCGGCTTCGTGCCGAAGATGATCTATGTCGAGGCATCACAAGTTCAAGCTCCGACTTCACAAAGTTGTGAAACTTGTGAAGAAAACACCCAAAACAACTTGGCAAGAGGTAGAGGGTGAAGAAATAGGAGGTGGGTTCACTTTAAAATTGGATTTCTCACTTTAGAATACAAGTTGCCATTGATGGCATCAAGCTTTCTTGAAGAAGAAGATGATGAAGAAGAAGAAAGAATATGATGAGTGTTGAATTAAAATGAAAAATAATTCAATACTTATCATAAGCTAACCATAGTAGAGTGTAGAGAATAGACCATGGTTACTTGGATGGGTTAGGGTTAAGCATGAAGAAAAGAATGGTTAAGAAGTCAAAGCTTCATGAAGCTTCAACTAGAAACAAACATAGCCACCATTCTTATCTAAATCTTTTCCAAATAAATAAACAAATAAATAAATGAAAAAGCAAAACCCTAATTATCTCTTAACCATGGTTTAATCCTTTACACTTAACCACATGATCAAGTATCATCAAACATGATACAAATATGTGCACAAAAGTATATCACATATACTTCTTGCACATCAAGTGAGAAAATCCATTTAAAGTGAACCAATACTAGTTAATGCAAAGTAATATATCAAATATATAATTATACATTAAATCATTAAATCAACACTTGATTTAACGATCCGGTCATATCGCATATAACCGACTAGTGTCCTATGTATCGGCTTATCGAATCAATCCTTGATTCGATATCTAGGTTATATCGAATATAACCAATCGATACAACCATCGCGAGAATGGAATACGGTATCACATACACGCATCATTCTCGGTCCTGCACATATCTCATATGCACTCCTATTTCGTTTCGCTTGAGCCAGGAAACCTCTGTGTAGGACTCTAAAGACTCGTCAATACGCCGGTAGCAGATGATGATCATATCAAGCACCCACAAGCCGCAAGCGGTCTGCTAAACATAACGGCCACCCGGGTATTAAGCGATCAGAAGATCGACGAGCAAGTCCGCTCACACTCCTGTGAATCCAACCAGTAACACTTACCGTACAGTCCGGTCTGTTCGTCTGATATGTCGCATATCAAGTCTAGGGGTGGTAAACGTCAGACCCCAATAACCGATAAGTCGTGCCGATGTGAGGCTCATAACGGGTCGAGAAACTACTGGTAACACTTACCAGCAAATCTCTGATCAGCCCTGGCCAGGGACTTCCCTGTTACGGCCAATCGAGCACAGCGCAACATCAACCCCCAATACCGGGAGAGACGAAACCCCTCCTATCGCTCATTGCCTCTATGTGACTCGGGACTGTACCCAAAGACCACCATTTTGCACGCCCTCATGGACGTGGTAAGGTGGAGATCAAAGCACAGTGGGAATCACACAAGACTCTATGACGATCTCGGGTCTACAGACTAACCTGTACAAGTGTCACCTGAGAACTGCCATCTGACGTGAGGTATAATACTATCTGGGAGTTCTCGGCAAGTCCGTCCAGTGTACCCAGTCTCCACTGAGCACCCGTACACCATCTCTGATGTCAAACACCAATGGATATGGGATCATCCATCGCCCATCTCATGGGTCGAGAAGCGTATACGCTAGTCTACACTGGTATATCGATGCCCCGTCTCGATACACCCACGACTAGGGACCTTGAAGGATGTACCTATGGACTACCATGTCCCCACTAGTATGATCTGCATCATAGTCCAGGTAGTCAAGTACACATCCTAAGGGCTTTACCAACATGTAACTATAAGACAGTATAAAGAGACAAGTGTACATGTTAAGATAAAGAGTAACCAGATAGCATACTATCATATCGAGCAAGAAAGTCATCTCTATATATGTCCAAGCATCCAATATAATATACATCATCTGTACAATACTGGCCTCTAGGGCATACATACAACTAACAATCTCCCACTTGCACTAGGGCCAGCTGCTGTAGTATCGCATACCGAGCATCCCGAAGAGTCTCTCAAACTGTATCTGGGGAATGGCTTTCGTGAGTGGATCCGCCGTGTTGTTCTTCGTGTCAACCCTCCTGACCTCGATCTCCCGGCGATCAACTATCTCCCGGATCAGGTGATACCGCCTCAGAATATGCCTGGATCGCTGATGGGACCTGGGTTCCTTGGCCAAAACCACCGCTCCATTGTTATCGCAATACAAAGGTATTGGATGCTCAATGGATGGAACCACTCCAAGTTCAGTAATGAACTTCTTGATCCAGACAGCCTCTTTGGCAACATCGTTGGCAGCGATGTATTCAGCCTCCATCGTCGAGTCTGCCACGGTTTCCTGCTTGGAACTCTTCCAGCTAACCGCCCCTCCATAAAGGGTAAAGACAAATCCCGACTGCGACTTAGAGTCGTCCTTATCACTCTGGAAGCTCGAATAGGTAAAGGACTCCACTTGGAGTTCTCCGTTACCATACACCAAGAGCATCTCTTTAGTCCTTCGCAAGTACTTGAGAATGCTCTTCACAGCTGTCCAGTGACTCTCTCCAGGATCAGCTTGATACCTGCTCACTACACTTAGTGAGTATGCTACATCGGGTCTGGTACATAGCATCGCATACATGATAGAGCCTACAGCCAAAGCATAGGGTATCCCTTGCATGCGAGCTCTCTCTAAATCAGTCTTGGGAGACATCTCTTTGGAGAGAGTGACTCCAGAGATCGTGGGTAAGTTCCCACGCTTGGATTCTTCCATAATAAACCTTTTTAGTATGGTGTCAATGTACCTGGATTGGGACAATCCCAAAATCCATTTGGATCTATCTCTATAGATCCTAATTCCCAATATGCAGGAGGCATCACCAAGATCTTTCATCGAGAATCTTTGTGATAAGAAGAGCTTGACCGATTGCAGCATAGGAATATCATTTCCTATCAAGAGTATGTCGTCCACGTACAATACGAGGAAGACAACCTTACTCTCTGCTACCTTTTTGTAGATACAAGGTTCATCTGGGTTTTTGACGAAATCAAACTATTTGATAACGACGTCAAAGCAGATCTTCCAACTCCGCGATACTTGCTTTAATCCATAAATGGATTTAAGCAGCTTGCACACCTTTCCGCTGCTCCCACTGTCTACGAAGCCCTCTGGCTGAGTCATGTACACGCACTCTTCTAAATCACCATTTAGAAAGGCGGTCTTAACATCCATTTGCCAGATTTCGTAGTCATGAAAGGCAGCAATGGCAAGCATGATTCGGATGGATTTAAGCATAGCCACTGGAGAAAAGGTTTCGTCATAGTCCACACTTGGTCTTTGACGAAAACCTTTTGCAACAAGTCTAGCTTTGAAAGTATCCACTTTCCCATCTACACCAAGTTTTTTCATGAAAATCCACTTGCTCCCGATGGGTTTTACCCCTTCAGGTGCAACATCCAAAGTCCATACTTTGTTGGTGTACATGGATTCCATCTCGGACCGCATTGCATCCAGCCATTTCACTGAGTCCCTACTCGTGATGGCCTGCTCGAAGCTAGTTGGGTCATCATCCTCCATGATGCAATCCTCGCTCCCACCATCCATGAGAAAACCGTAGTATCTCTCAGGTTGGCGAGGAACCCTACTAGATCGGCGGAGAGGCTGGGGTTCATTGGGAGCTACTGAATCTTCTGGTTCCACTAAATCTTCAGTTATGGTTTGTGTATCTGGAACCTCTTCCAGCTCTACCACTTTGCCACTAATTTCTTTTTCAAGGAATTCCTTTTCTAAAAAGGTGGCATGTCGAGAAACAAACACTTTTTGTTCCTCTGCATGGTAGAAAAGATATCCATGTGAATGTTTGGGATATCCCACAAACTTGCATAGAACTGACCGTGCCTCGAGTTTGTCCGGATTTTGCCTTTTGACATAGGCCGGGCAACCCCATATCTTAACTCGTTTAAGACATGGTCTCTTTCCACTCCATATCTCATATGGTGTGGTAGGTACAGATTTAGTTGGAACTTGATTCAATAGGTATGCTGCTGTTTCCAGCGCATATCCCCAGAAGGAAATAGGTAACTCAGCTGTGCTCATCATAGAGCGCACCATATCTAATAGGGTGCGGTTCCTCCGTTCTGATACACCGTTGTGCTGTGGTGTATATGGAGGAGTCAGCTGAGAGAGAATCCCATTCTCTTTTAGGAAGTCCAGGAATTCATTGCTTAAGTATTCACCTCCTCGATCAGATCGTAGGATTTTAATACTTTTTCCGGTTTGGTTCTCAACTTCTTGCTTATATTCTCTAAATTTCTCAAAAGCTTCTGATTTGTGTTTCATCAGGAACACATACCCGAACCTAGAGAGATCGTCAGTGAATGTAATGAAGTATGAAGAACCATCCCTGGCATGTGTAGACACAGGACCGCATACATCACTATGTATTAGTCCTAAGAGTTCATTAACTCTTTCTCCGTGTCCCGTAAACGGAGTTTTGGTCATCTTGCCTTTAAGACATGACTGGCAAGTGTCATAAGATGAAAATTCAAACGGATTTAAATATCCATCTTTATGCAACTTAGCTAGTTGTGTCGCATTGATGTGACCCAGTCTACAATGCCACAAGAAGGATTCGTTCAGTTCAGAACTCTTCCTCTTGTGTGTGTTAGTTATGCTCAGAACTGTTGATTGATTTAGAACATAAATACCATTGCACAACGTGCCTGATCCAACCAACTTTTGGTTACGGAAAATGTTCATAACATTGTCCTGTAATACAAAATTATATCCCTCTTTACTCAATAAAGAAACCGATATAATGTTGCATATCAGGTTCGGCATGTAATAGCATTCGTTCAGAACCAATGTATTACCAGTTGGTAACACAAGGTGATATTCCCCGACAGTCTTAGCTGCAACAATTGCACCATTTCCAACTCTAATGTCTTTATCACCTTCTCCAAGTTTTCTACCTTTTCTAAGCCCATGTAACTGATTACATATATGGGATCCTGACCCGGTATCTAATACCTAGGACGTAGGGCAAATGGAGAAACAGTTCTCTGTAACAAACACACCCGAAGAAAATGCATCAACATGTACTTTCTTCAATCGGGTAGCATGGGAATCCTTGTATTCCCCTATATCCTGTTCAGTCCTATAACTCTTATAAGAAAGAACAGAACCAACTTTCCTCAGCACAGTATAACATGCAGGTTCGGTCAATACATCCATATTATTATCTTGATTAAGGCATGAAATGGTCGCTACCTGGAGAGAGAGAGAAGAAAACACTTTAGCGTAAGCTCGTGCAAGATCAGATTGGTTATTATCTTATCTAATCAGGATGGCTCCCACTGGTTTTTATCAAATCTTCCTTCAAACCCTAAAAGGAAAGACTAGCCGGGATTAATTACACACTACAAGTTCGCCAATCTTTCAGCCAGGCCAGTGTCGGTACTTTGAGGGAGGTCCTCCGTGCTTTCGCACGAACTTAATTAATGTAAACCTCGTTTTTCCAGAGGCGTAACCCCATTGACACCTTTCTAGACACTTACTTGATCAGCTAATTGCAATGTGTAAAACTCTCCCAGGAGTAACTCTTACTCACAGTGGGTATCGGGATCCAACTATCTCATAGAAGGTATGCAATCTCATTGTAGATTTCAACACTTGAAATTCCCGATAATATTTTGCCCCTAGCGTCCTATGACCTTGACAAAGGCCAACAAATCATAGCATGCTAGTCAAGTTCAACCCGTCATTTCTTGATTGAATCAAACCCACCCGCACGGCCCTTGACAAAGGCCAACAAGGTCGTACGACTACCCTGAAACAATCTGCATCATATGCATAAGCAGATAATCACTATTCAGCTACCGCACACTACGCCTTGACAAAGGCCAACAAACGCAGCACGAATACTAAACAGTTCTTATCTAAAATGACGGAGGGCTACGACAGGTTTTTCTGAAAACCTATTGCGTAATGAACTTGATATCGTTGTAGAATCAAATGAAGTTTTAAAATGGAGTGATTTTGAGGCTTTTCTAGTTTTGCTAAAGGGGTCACTCCCGGTGAAGGGATCGTCGGCCCTTTCCTCGTCGAATGAGATGCGGGATATATCATATATATCACTGTGCAAAGCAGAAACTATAGAAGCAATCAAAAGCAGACCGAGTGTGTAGCATCTGCCAGTTATTGCTAAAGGAGTCACTCCCGGTGAAGGGATCTCGGTCCTTTCCTCATCGAATAAGGTGCAGGGTATATCATATATACCGCTATGCAAAGCAAGAACTGTAGCTACCTGTTTTGTTTAAAATCTGATTCTACAACATCTTAGGTTTCTTTTCTTTCATTAATCACATTAATGAAGTCCCATCATTTAAATACCTAAACATCACAGATAAATACGACGTACACTTATGCCATCCGCATTCGCCTCGATGTCCCCTCGTGCACCGTTAGGTTAGGTAACTAACGACAGAGTAGGGCAGGGCTAGTGCGGATGCAAAACATAAGTAACATCTATATAATATATCATATATACTATATACTGTATCTATCACAGAACATCACATGATCACATCACAGATATCGCAGCAGAAGAAACATATGAAACATTGGATATACTAGGACGTCCGTGTTTTCAATACGAGCCAGTATAAAACACGGATTCCACGGTCGTGATGAATAGCCAATCCCACACCCCTAGACCCCTACGAGAGCGGCAAGCAACCCTGCCAATTCTAGGGTTAGGAGACCCGGACTCGACTCCTCGAGTTGGTCTCCCACTGGACCCCAGAACTCGGTTACTTGTGCTCCCCTCCTTGGGTCTATCCTAATGCGGAAAAGTAAATAATATACAAAAGGTGACGACTTCCGCTACCTGGAAGTGCCCCAATAAAAGAATATTACATACAAGTTTTTACATGAATGAAAATGAAAAATACTCATCTCACATAAAAAACCCCGGCTATTCAAACACGACAATCCAATATAACATATCCAGCAACACATAACATCACATGTCATCAACGTAAGTAAATATGCGCATCCCAATTGTCGTTGACATGTAGCAACGAAACCGGCGATATCATATATTACACTTACGGTCACAGAAAAGAAAGTGTAAAACTACAACAGTTGGAATCCGCAACCTCTTTAGACATCACATGCCTAATCAAATGAAATACTTAGACATCACATGCCTAACAGTTATAAACCCCGCATTTTAGTCCCATCATCGAAAACTCTTTTCAATATCAAATGAGACTAAACCGCTAGATTTATAACATTCATTCAGTTATCACATAACTGTTTGTGAATTCCAATTATTGTATCCCATTCCGGATAAATAGAATATATTAAACTTTCCGATCGAACATTCGAACACCCAAGTTTTCCCGAAACCGTTCAACACATGAAATAGGTTCAAAGACATTCACTTCATGCCTCAGTACCAACGGTCCAGCCATAGAAGGGTCAAGCCAACGCCTCACATGTGGCACGCCGTACTGCCCCAAACCCGAAGGTTCAAAGGGCAGTTCAAGACGGTCACATAATCGAGTTAAGGTTTGTTGTCTTCTAGAGGGACCATTGCATTACTTGCACTACTTAGAACGTCCTTAAACCACACAAAAATCCAACACTTGGATATTTTCCGGCAGGGGAAAAGTTGGGTATTTATATCCGGTCGAACTTTTTAACATATTCTAAAGTCATCCGGAAATACACAAAGACGAAATTTGATAATCCGATCGAAACATCGAAGCTCTAAAACACCCCAGAAAATTCAACTCTTAAATAAATATTAAAAATACCCATAAAACTCAGCTGCTGAAATGATGAATTACTGTGCAAAGGAGGAGGGCTGACGTCATTATTAGGCCGCGGAACCGCCGCCGAAGCCATGCTTCTGCCGCGGTTCCGCCGCACTCTATACTGTTCATTGGAAAAAATTTGCACCGTAATTCTTAGAATTCCCTGCTGAATTTTTTTAAGCATTTTTAATCTTGAAAAATCCCAGTTTTTAGAAAAAGTTCAGAGAGCATGATGTGTTAGGGTTTCGATGTGTATTCGGGTTTCAAACGTCGTCTAGACTTCGCCTAAGGCTCTAACTAGGCTCTGATACCACTGTAGGGTTCCTAGGCACGCTAATGAAGTCTCACAAGGCATCAACCATGCCAATTTCAAATTTTATGGGTGCCGAGAAACCCTAAAACGGATCGTTGGCTAGAAGTTTAAGCGAAACAGTAAACTAGTTAACATCTTAACTAGAGATAAGAAGCTACAACCTTTGTAGATCCGGATATCCACTTCCTTAGCTCCACGTAGGCGTCCTCTCGCTGTCCATCTCGAATCCCGGACTCAATCGTCGGCTTGATCGGAGAAATGGGCGGACTAGGTCGTCGGCATCGTGCCGAAGATGATCTACGTCGAGGCATCACAAGTTCAAGATCCGACTTCACAAAGTTGTGAAACTTGTGAAGAAAACACCCAAAACAACTTGGCAAGAGGTAGAGGGTGAAGAAATAGGAGGTGGGTTCACTTTAGAATTGGATTTCTCACTTTAGAACACAAGTTGCCATTGATGGCATCAAGCTTTCTTGAAGAAGAAGATGATGAAGAAGAAGAAAGAATATGATGAGTGTTGAATTAAAATGAAAAATAATTCAATACTTATCATAAGCTAACCATAGTAGAGTGTAGAGAATAGACCATGGTTACTTGGATGGGTTAGGGTTAAGCATGAAGACAAGAATGGTTAAGAAGTCAAAGCTTCATGAAGCTTCAACTAGAAACAAACATAGCCACCATTCTTATCTAAATCTTTTCCAAATAAATAAACAAATAAATAAATGAAAAAGCAAAACCCTAATTATCTCTTAACCATGGTTTAATCCTTTACACTTAACCACATGATCAAGTATCATCAAACATGATACAAATATGTGCACAAAAGTATATCACATATACTTCTTGCACATCAAGTGAGAAAATCCATTTAAAGTGAACCAATACTAGTTAATGCAAAGTAATATATCAAATATATAATTATACATTAAATCATTAAATCAACACTTGATTTAACGATCCGGTCATATCGCATATAACCGACTAGTGTCCTATGTATCGGCTTATCGAATCAATCCTTGATTCGATATCTAGGTTATATCGAATATAACCAATCGATACAACCATCGTGAGAATGGAATACGGTATCACATACACGCATCATTCTCGGTCCTGCACATATCTCATATGCAATCCTATTTCGTTTCGCTTGAGCCAGGAAACCTCTGTGTAGGACTCTAAAGACTCGTCAATACGCCGGTAGCAGATGATGATCATATCAAGCACCCACAAGCCGCAAGAGGTCTGCTAAACATAACGGCCACCCGGGTATTGAGCGATCAGAAGATCGACGAGCAAGTCCGCTCACACTCCTGTGAATCCAACCAGTAACACTTACCGTACAGTCCGGTCTGTTCGTCTGATATGTCGCATATCAAGTCTAGGGGTGGTAAACGTCAGACCCCAATAACCGATAAGTCGTGCCGATGTGAGGCTCATAACGGGTCGAGAAACTACTGGTAACACTTACCAGCAAATCTCTGATCAGCCCAAGCCAGGGACTTCCCTGTTACGGCCAATCGAGCACAGCGCAACATCAACCCCCAATACCGGGAGAGACGAAACCCCTCCTATCGCTCATTGCCTCCATGTGACTCGGGACTGTACCCAAAGACCACTGTTTTGCACGCCCTCATGGACGTGGTAAGGTGGAGATCAAAGCACAGTGGGAATCACATAAGACTCTATGACGATCTCGGGTCTACAGACTAACCTGTACAAGTGTCACCTGAGAACTGCCATCTGACGTGAGGTATAATACCATCTGGGAGTTCTCGGCGAGTCCGTCCAGTGTACCCAGTCTCCACTGAGCACCCGTACACCATCTCTGATGTCAAACACCAATGGATATGGGATCATCCATCGCCCATCTCATGGGTCAAGAAGCGTATACGCTAGTCTACACTGGTATATCGATGCCCCATCTCGATACACCCACGACTAGAGACCTTGAAGGATGTACCTATGGACTACCATAGTCCAGGTAGTCAAGTACACATCCTAAGGGCTTTACCAACATGTAACTATAAGACAGTATAAAGAGACAAGTGTACATGTTAAGATAAAGAGTAACCAGATAGCATACTATCATATCGAGCAAGAAAGTCATCTCTATATATGTCCAAGCATCCAATATAATATACATCATCTGTACAATACTGGCCTCTAGGGCATACATACAACTAACAGGAGGGAGTTCAGTGTCGAGCGACCGAGGAGGACGTTGTAGGCTGATGGGATTCTCGTGACGATAAATTCCACAGGCACGGTGCACGAACGGCCCGCCTCCCTGATGTTAAATTGGAGAGTGATTACCCATTCCGCCGGGATGGAGTGGTTAGTGAACCTTGACAGGTCATGGGTGGTCGGTCTTAGGTCCGACGGGATGAGTCCCATACGCAGGAAGCAGTCATAAAAGAGAATGTCTGATGAGCTTCCCGAGTCGATCAGTATCCTCTGCACCTCGTAGCGGTGGACCCAAGCTGTGATCACCAGCGGGTCGTTGTGAGGCAGGGAAATACCGTGGAGGTCCTCATCGGTAAAAATGACCGGCTTGGCTGCTTTAGCCTTCTTCCTCGGGTGGGTGCCAGTCCCCTCGATCGGTGAGGGACGCTGAGTCTCGTCGGTCTTCGTCGTACCCCCCGTTGATATGGCCATGATTTGGCCGATTGTCAATTCGTCGAGAGGGGGATGTTGCTCTTGCTCACGGTCAGCTTGCCACTTGTCTCGCAAGTATGTTGCTGTAGGGTTACCTAGCGTGGCATCAATGTTTTGGGAGGTATCGTCCATGCCATTTTCAAATTTTTGCTGTTCTAAAGAACCTTAACCTAGAATTTTTAACTAGAGATTTAAACAAACTAGCAATGTTAACATCTTAACATCTATGTGAATGCGGAATACAACCTTTGTAGACTGGTCCTTCACTTCAAATGTTCCGTGTAGAAGTCCCTTCGCTGCGAGTAATGATCTCCCAAACTCTTGAGAGGATCCACAAGACGAAAGATGCAAACTTGCTCGAAGTTTTCGAGGCCGAAGATGATCTACGTCGAGGAGACTCAAGCTCATGCTAACTCTTCACTAAATTAGGGTTTAGTGAAGCAAACACTCTAAACTAAATGGCTAATAGTAGATGATGATGAAGTAGGAAATGAGCTCACTTTAGTTTTATTTTTCTCACAATATTTTCTCACCATTTCAAATGCTAGAAAGCTTTCTCAATGAAGAAGAAGATGATCAAGTGAAGAATCAGAGAATGAACTCATATGAGGTAAGAAAACAAAACATGGGTGAGTTAGTGTCATACACTAACCCATGTAGAGAATTGACCATGGTTAAGGATAAATGTTAGGTTAATAAATATCTACAAGTGAAACAAAAATGGTGGACTTAGTCAATGTTTTCCACAAGCTTTTACAAGCTTGTAGCTATGCCAAATATCCATCCATTTTTGAATTACCTAGATAAATATAAATCCTAAGATTATCCTAACTATAGTGTAAGTCTCGTACACCCATGTTTCATGTATCATCAAGCATGACACAATAATATGTACATTAATATATATCACATATATACTATATGCACACAAATGAGAAAAAGAATACATAGTGAGCAAATATTAGTTAATGTAAGTTAATATATCAAATATATAATTATACATTAAATTATCAAATCAATACTTGATTTAATAATCCGGCTATATCACATATAACCGACTAATATCATATGAATCAACTTATTGAATCAACACTTGATCCGATAACCCAGCTATATCTCATATAACCGATCGATATCACATATCGCAAGAATAGAATGCGGTATCACATACGCGCATTAATCTCGGCTCCACACATATCACATATATGCTCCTACTTCGTTTCGCATGAACCAAGAAACCTCTGTGTAGGACTCTAAAGATTCGTTAATACGCCGGCAGTAGGTGATGATCATATCAAACACCCACAAGCCGCAAGCGGTCTGCCAAACGTAACGGCCACCCGGGTATTGAGCGATCAGAAGATCAACAAGCAAGTCTGCTGATACTCCTGCGAATCCAATCAGTAACACTACTGTACAGTCCGGTGTCTTCGTCAGATATGTCGCATATCATAGCCTGGGGTGGTATAACGTCAGACCCCAATAGTATGATAAGTCATGCCGATGCAAGGTCCATAACGGTTTAAGAAACCACTGATAATATTTATCAGTAAATCTCAGCAATCTTGGCCAGAGATTTCCTGTTATGGCCAATCAAGCATAGCGCAGCATCAACTCCCAATACCGGGAGAGACGAATCCCCTCCTATCGCTCATTGCCTCCATGTGACTCGGGACTGTACCCAAAACCACATTTTTGCATGATCTCTTGACCTTGGTATGGTAGAAATCAAAGCACAGTGGGAATCACACAAGACTCTATGACGATCTCAGGTCGACAGACTAACCTGTACCAGTGTCACCAGAGAACTGCTATCTGACAATAGGTATAATACTATCTAGGAGTTCTCGGCGAGTCCGTCCAGTGTACCCAGTCTCCACTGATCACCCGTATACCATCTTTGATGTCAAACACCAATGGATGTAGGATCATCCATCGCCCATCATATGGGTCAAGATGCGTATACACTAATCTACTCTGGAGTATCGATACCCTGTTTCGATACTCCCACGATTAGGAACAATTATAGGGTGTACTTGTGGACTACCCCTGGCTCCACTAGTATAATCTCCATCATAGTCCTGGTAGTCAAGTATACATCCTAAGGGCTTTATCAACATGTGAGACCAAGACAACATCACTTATACAAGTCAACATGTTAAGATAAACAGCAACCAGATAGCATACTATCATGTCGAGCAAGAAAGTCCTCCCTATATATATCCAAGCATCCACTACAATATACATCACATGTACAGTAATGGCCTCTAGGGCATACATATAACTAACAGTTACCAGGTGCCTCGAGCGGATTAGCTTCTTGATGTAGTCTCGGAGTTGCTTGCAGTTCATAGTGGAGTGGCCCTGCGACCTGTGGAAACCGCAGTAGGGGCCCCGAGTGCGCTTTGCCGCCCTGTTCGAGACTTGGGGGAGTTTGAAGAACCTCTCGCCCTTATCCTCCTCGAGCAGTACTGTTTGGGAGACGTTGAGTGGGGTGTACTCCTGAAACTTCGGGGAGTAGAGTTTTGGCCGCTCAATCTTCTTTTTCTCCTCCCGGGCCCTTTTCTTCTGATCAGCTTGTTCTGTCCGGGGCAGGTTGGCGTTCACCTCAGACTCAAGATGGATCTCACGTTCGGTCCAGGCCTTTACCTCGGCCATGGTCTTAGGTTACTTTAATGCAAAAGAGCGTAGCCACTCCTTGTGCCTAAGACCCGACCTAAGTGTCATAATGACCGTTTCGTCCCGGTGTTTCGGGACCTCAAAGAGGGCGTTGTCCTTTGAAGGATTCTTTGTTCCCGTTCTTTATGGTGAAGAGATGGCCGATGGTCCGCTTCTACCGTCTGTTCCCGACGAAGTGGCCGAGGAATTGGGCGGCCAGTTCATCGAAGGTAAAGATTGAGCATATGGCGTGAGTCCTCGGAACCAGTCTCGTCCGGAGCAGATGAGAGTGGCGGGGAAAGCGCGGCATTGAGCGGCGTCAGAACAGTCCTGGAAACTCATCCTGGCTGTGAACGCGTCCAAATGGTCATTCGGGTCGGACTTCCCGTCGAAGAGTGAGACTTTCGGGGGTTTGTTCCGGGAGGAGACGTGGACGGCGAGTAGCTCTTTGGTGAAGGGCTTCGTGGGCGAGTAGCTCTTTGGTGAAGGGCTTCGTGAGCGAGTCGCCGGCATATTTAGCCCCGTTGCTTGAAGGACGATTTTCCCGATGCATGCCTTCTATTTTCTTTTCGAGGGCGTCGATTCGGCCGTGGTATCCTGATGATTCGGCACATTCTGATTTTTGGCCTCTGCTGCCGGAGACCTCTGCCTGGCCACGGCCCCGGTTCTGTTCGATGAGGTTCCTCAGGTCCCCTAGCGAGATCATCTTCGAGCTGCCGTGGCGAGTCCCGTGCGCGCGACCCCGTCGAGAGTGGGGGTGCCGGTCATTCCTGGGCGCAAGCGAGCTGACCGACACCTCCTCTGGAGGGACAGGGACGTGATGGGGCTTGAGACGAGGCGCTCTGGCGAAAGACCTCGGTGTTGAGCTGTGCGGCACCCACCGGGTCATTGAATACGTCGGCCCGGGGGATCTGCGGACGCCGAAGACAGCGAGGCGGTGTTTGGTCATGCCAACGCGGGTAGAGTCTTCTCTCCCTCTGTAGGGGTCCCGGTTCCGAGATGGGGGAGCGGTAACCAGGGGAGCTTACCCTGCCGCTTAGACACGGACGAGTACATCCATGACGGACGCGGGTCGATCTATCCGAACAGATAAGGCGTGAATGGTGTTCGGGGGAGGAGAGGATTCTCCCTCGTCTCCACTTCGAGGAGGCCGACGAGTGGTGCTTGGATCGTCGCAGCGACCGCTCGCCATGAAGTCGAGATTGGAAGATGAATTTTCGTTGAATGGGACTAGCTTTTCCCACAGACGGCACCAACTGATGGATCTCTGGATCTCCTTCAAATGTTATCTTCCGTTGATCTGCTACGAGTGCTGATGGATGGCTGAGATTGAGTTGGGGGTTGCCTTATGGAGCGTATGGATCTCAATGAGTTTTATGTGGTTGAGGCCGAGCTACCTGCAAAGAAGTCCCGGGGTGGTTGTGCCACCGAGGACCCTCCGACGATCAAGTTAGACGGGGTATTTTGGCAGAGTAACGGCCTATTGGGGTCAAACTGGCTTACCTGAGTCGTTTGAAAGAGGGGTTTATATAGTGGCAGCCATGGACAGGCGGACACGAGATTCACACCGGCCGTTACGTCCCTGACTTCACGCCCGTGTGATAGGCGGGATTCCCCATTAATGACGAGATATGCTCGTTAATGGGGGATCGTGATAGCGTGGAACGCGGGATCTTGGGCGGCGGAATCTCGCGTCTGGCGAGATTCGCGGAGCCGTGGTGGAGGCGCCTATGATCGGTGCTGTGGATCGGTCGGTGAGACCGAGAAAGCGCAGCTCGGCGGGAGGCTCTGAAACGAGCGGGAGGCCGAGGCAACTTGGTTCTGTGATAGCTCGGAGGCGAGCTGGGGGTGGTCTAGAAGGCCACCGAAGGTCGGGAACATCCTCGAGCCGGAGGCCCGGGGTGTGATTCCAACGTAACGTTCTTGATCCTTCTTGTAAGCTCTAGAACACGTCATCTATCACGTGTCATTATCTGGGGAGTCACCGATATCGAGCATCATCAGATTGTGTTGTAAGAAGAACCCACTAAGTTTGCGAGTACTGGATGCATGACATAAAAGCTTCGACAAAAGCATTTTTCGCATTGTTTGCAAACATTCAGATTTTATTGACGCTCACAGAATACAAACAAGCTTTTTCACATAAGCAATATTTACTAAGCTTTTGCACACTTGTCTCGTGTAATGTTGGTTGAAAAATTTGCTGGCTAACACTAAAATACACGTAACTATCACTGTTTATCATTACCTTAAAGTTCCTTTATTAAATAGCTAGGTCCCTTATAGTGATACATTTAAGGGTGAAAAAACCTCCCTTAAAACCGAGGTATAAGGGATTTTACTTATTGGAAAGAATTAAAACAACGGAAGTGATGGTTATTTTAGTGTGCTTTTAGCCAATACTTGCTTGATGATAGCATGGTCTAAGCTCCGTTATACACTATGTGTGCAGGAATGGTCTGTTGTTGGAAGAATGCCTTTCCGCATCAAGACTACCTTGGTCGGGTTCTGGGATGGGTGGCTCTATTTCACATCAGGGCAATGAGACGGAGGCCCCCACGATCCAACTCCCAAGAAAGTCGTCGGATGCGTTTGGAGAACTAAGTTACACTTTTGATTTTTCTTTTCCCCCTGATAATTTGTCGTCAGCCGAAATTAGGCATTCTTGGAAATCCTTATAATTTGTATGTAAATTAGACAATTATTTGATTTGTTTAGGGGGGATCAAGCTTGTTCTTAGTCTTAATGTTGTACCTTACAAATACCTCGGCATAGCCAAGTAATTTCTTATTTCCAGTTTATTATTTTAAGTTTTGAACCACAGCGGCCAGAAATCACATCTTCTGCTCGAATGGAATGATCGGGTTCATATTGTTCTTTATGGTCGATACATCAATGGCCTTGTGATCTTTCGTACATTTTGCATATGGATTTACAGGTAACTTCTATTGCAGAAAACCGATCAATTTGACGATCAGAATGATAGGTTGATATGTGTGTAGGAATTGAGAATTTGATGTGGCTGCTTATTATGCACAATGCGATCATTCAAGTTAAGAATAAAATGTGAACTGTATACCCCATCTATGTGTTTCAATTGTTCTTCCCGCCATTTCATACCAGGCCCTGTATTTTCTCTTTTCCCAACCATTAGTTATTAGATTGCATTTACTCGTGGGATTTTGTGATGGATATAAACACTACAACCTCCATACCTAAAACAAAACAAACATGAAACATAAAATTTGTTTAAAAAATTGTTGAGCAAAGAGATCGATGCATGGACTGTCTCCATCATAATGCCATACTAGTGGTGACGGAAATCTAGGAAATCGAGCCAACGGTTGTCAGTGATGACTACTACAATAGGTACGTCAACCGTTCTTAATGCCTTGCTAGTACTGTCAGTGATGGTGCCGATTGTGGTAGCGGTTGCGATATGTTTGTCAACCATTGCGGAGGCCCAGAGACCTTGGAGCAAGGCCGAAGGACAATATGCCAAGGCGGTTACGATCCTGAATTGATTGGAGTTTTGAGCTGTTGCGGTCTCTATATAATGAATAACAACTTTTCAATTTTTTCCTTCCTCTATGGTTAATTGCCCTTTTTTATGCAGCAAGACTAAATAAGGAGTGAATTTTGCAGGAGGGTGAAGCTTATTTCTCCTCCTCGTCTCCCCTCCCCACTTTCGAAGTAAATGAGATTTTTTATTTGAACTTATGTTCAGTGAGAAAGAAAACAGTAAAAATTTAGCCTTTGTATTTCTTTTCATAATTTTGGTAATTTTGGCCAAATCCATGATCTTATGCATCGGGAAGACTGTTGGGGTTAAAAATTACACCCCAGTTTATCAAATCAAAACCAAGATCAACCCCAAGTCAAGTGGACGCAAGCTCGAGCCCAGGTCAAGACCAAGTACGGAAGGGGCCGACTCCATGCCAAAAAAAAGCAATAAATTAGTCTAAATGTAATTTTTAGGAATAAATATAAGTAAAGTGGATAGAAAGACAAAATTTTATAAACCCTATGGCTTATGTGCAAAAAAGAAATAAGCACATAAGACATATGGTGGCATAAGTGTCATTTGGTAAAGCCCAAGAAGCAATATGTAAAGTGTGTAGCTTATAAAGGGAATATGATGAAAAAATCAATAATAACTTTTTCTCTCCTAAAAAAATTAGGGTTTTGTGTCTCCTTCTCCTTACACAAGGTTCTAAACCTTCTTTCCCTTTTTGAATTAAATCAAGAGATTAACTCTACCTTTTCCAAAAATAAACAAGTTATCAACATAAAACCCTTAAAGGGGAATACGGATCTTCCATCAAATCTTCAAAATGGGAGATTTTTAAAATCCCACCCCCTTTCTCCAAGATCCAGCCAATTGAGAGGAGGAGGAAGGAGATCCACCTCCAAAACCCCACTTTGGGGAAGATCCAGAGCTCAAGGGAGAAGAAAGGGGTCTCCTTTCATCGGCTCCAAAAATATCTTAGGAGTTTAACTTCTCAAATATATATATATATATATATATATATATATATATATATATATATATATATATATATATATAAATCTTTCTTTTTGGGAGTACAACTCCCAGTGCAGGGGCCAATCCTCATTGTCCTCTTTGTCAGGAGTTCAACTCCATAAGTCAATCGGGAGTACAACTCCTAGTGTAGGGGCTAAGCCCCTTTTCCTGCTGACGTCCGGCGTCTGCGTGCCAAGCACGTGGTGTTAGTAATATGTATGCCCTGGGCCATTATTGATGATATAGTGGATGCTTGGACATATATATAGAGGGCTTTCTTGCTCGAAATGATAGTATACTATCAGGTTACCTTTATCTTAACATGTAGAATGTTATTTATACTGTCTAGCTCTCGCATGTTGATAAAACCCTTAGGATATGTACTTGACTACCAAGACTATGATGAGATCATACTAGTGGGGCCAAGATGGTCCATAAGTACATCCTTTAATCAGTTCCTAGTCGTGGGAATATCGAGACTAGGGTATCAATATTCCAGTATAGACTAGTATGTACGTTTCTTGTCCCTTAGAGGGCGATGATTGATCCCACAACCATTGGTGTGTGATATCAAAGATTGTACAAAGGTGCTCATTGGAGAATGGGTACACCGAACAGGACTCGCCGAGGACTCCTATGTGGTAGTATACCTATCGTCAGATAGAAGTCATCTGGTGACACTGGTACATGTCAGTTTGTAGACCCGAGATCGTCATAGAGACTTGTGTGGCTCCCACTGTGCTTTGATTTTCTCCCTACCACGGCTCAAAGGAGTCGTGCAAACAGGTGTATTTTGGATACTGTCCCGAGTCACACGGAGGCAATGAGCGATAGGAGAGGTTTCGTCTTTTCCGGTATGGGGGGTTGATGTTGCACTATACTCGATTGGCTATAACTGGAAGTCCCTGGCCAGGGCTGCTGCTGAGATTAACTGATAAGAGTTATCAGTAGTTTCTCGAACCGTTATAGGCCAGATATCGGCATGACTTATCACGTTACTGGGGACTGACGTTTACCACCTTTAGAAATGATATGCGACATATCATACGAAGAGACCGGACTGTACGGTAGTGTTACTGATGGGCTTCATGGAAAGTATGGATGAGCTTGCTTGTTGATCTTCATATCGCTCAATACCCGGGTAGCCGTTACGTCCAGCTAGTACCACTGACGGCTTGCAGGTGATTGATGTGATCATCACCTACTGCTGGCGTATTGACGAGTCTTTAGAGTCTCACACAGAAATTTCCTGGTTCGAGCGAAACGAAGTAGGGCACATTTGTTGATATGTGCGTGGACCTGATTAAATATGAGTATGTGATACCGTATTGTAATCTGGCAGTTATCTGTTATCTATTCGGTTATATGTGATATAACCAGATTGTCGAATCAAGTGTTGATTTGATAATGTGATATACAGATGAATGATATTAGTCAGTCATATATGATATAACCGGATTATTAAATGAAATGTTGATTTAATAATGTGATATATATTATATGTGATATAATTAACTAATATCATTAGCTCACTAATTTTTCTTCATTATATATATCTATAAATATATATATATATATATATATATATATATATATATATATATATATATATATATAATGAAGTATGGCATGATTTCTATTTTTGAGAAAAATAGAAAAGAGGTGGAAAATAAGAGCATGGTTGCAAGCATGGTCTTTATTCATAGTTTATTCTTCTTGACTCACTATTCAAGCATGGTTGCAATTTTATATTGCAAAATTCCATGCTTGAATGAGTGGGGGTCAAGAGTTTCTATTGATTCTAGTCTCATTCTCAACATTTAGCCATTTTCTTAAGTTGCTCCCATGGTTACTCTCTAACTTCATCATCTTCCTCAATTGTCATGGTTCAAACTTCAACCCTCACATGAGATGTGAATCATGAAGCTTGAATATAAACTTGTCAGCTTTTAACATCCCCTACTTCACCATTGTCACGACCCGGAGGTACGGAATGCGACTGATACTTAAATTATGAAATGTTTAAAGGCGTAACGTAATCTAAGTAAGCCAAAGCCCAGAAATCTAAACCATTTTTGAATGAAAAGAGTGAAGGAAAACTTGTTTTAAAGCAAGTGGTTTTAACAAAATAACTGGCATTAAATATTTAAAAGCAACATCATATTTTCCCGAAAATTTTGGCAGAGTCTCCTTTGTATATACAGGCCCCTAAACGGGTACAACACATGAAATACATAAATAATGAATAAGGGCATCCCAAAGCGGGAGCTAGCTCTTCGCTAAATGGCGGAAACCACCACACAAGCAATATAATATACAACGCCAAAGGGCGAGGATAAAAAACTCAGAAGAAAACCAACATCCTCAAGAAAACCAGAGAAGAGTCATAATAATACAAGCGCGCGACTCAAAGGTCAAAAGAATAAACAGCTGGTTTTCTAAATCTATCAATATACATGTCTGGTTGATGGAGTTTACTAGATACAATTGAAATAAATACAAGTACAACGGTGGTGTAACGTTTTAAAATAAATAATAAATAAAATTCTTTAAGTGAATTTTATGATTTTCGGTAAAGTAAAACGCAGTTTTCGTAAAACTAAACCGTAATTATTTTTCATTATTAATTTGAAAATACCTATTTTAATTATGTAATTACTAGTAAATGGTGTTTATTTAGTCACTTATAAATTTTTAGTTTAATTAAATATTTTTCCTAAATTAATTATTTTAAATATTAACATAAGCTTTATTTATACACTAAATTAGTGTAAATTACAAATTTGAATAGATTTAATTTGCAAAAGTGAACCATTATATATTGGAATCAAGTGTGTTTCATGCAAAATTTATTTTCAAATTTATCCATGGTTCTAGACCATTCTAGGTTAAATTAAGTGAGGAAAATAAAGAATTTTTATTAATTTCATGAAAAGACTTAATTGTGTGATATTTTAGTGAGACCTTCTACACTTTTCTTCACCTTTTCTCACTCTCCTCTCTTTTCCTCACCTCATGGCCGGCCTCACCACCATGGGCAGCCCCAAAATTTTTCCCCCATTATTTTTGCATTAAAAATCATCAAAATCCTACAAAAATCCAAATAAAAATCCACAAAATCCTAATTAATTCCTACCCTCTATTCTTTGCTCATCTTTATATGGATTTTGGAGATGGAAATCATTCATTTTGGAGGCTTATTTTCATGTTTGGATTTCATGTTGTGGAGGTATAAATCTTCTTCTTTTGATTTATTGTTCTTTAATGTTTCATTCTAGCATAATTAGAATTAATAAATTAATTCTATCTTCAAGTTTTAAAAAATTCAAGTTGGGGTTATAAAATTAAGTTATAATTTTTATTAATTAAGTAGGGTTATAATAACTAGTTTAACATTTTTAGAAGTGGAAAATCTTGCATGGTTGTTGAATTATAATTTGTTCATTCCAATTTGTTTAAATTAATTATTTTTGCAAACTAGATTTCTATAAGTTGTATATATTGGTGGGATAAAATTCTAATTAATATTTGTAACACTAGATTGTGGTTTTAAAGAGGATATTAACTTGTTGGTGGAATGAAAAACTTAAATTGGTTACTAGTTTCTATTGATAATTGAAAAATAGTAATAAAAATGCTATTTTTGCTAACTAGAATTTGGAAATTCTTAAATAAATGAGATTTAAAATCTAAATAATGATTTCATTATATTATTATCATCATGAATTGTAGTTTAATATATTAATTCATGCAAACTCAAGTTTAGTTGTGATATTGTGAAATTTTGCTTAAAAGTATCGAAATCGGGCAAGTTTGCAAACTAGAATTTTCCAATTAATACATTTGGGGCGTTAAAAATATAGTAATGGGTTGTATAATCTAGTTATTCTATTTAATGAGTTTTATGACCATTAGTTTCATTTAAATTTCAAGTTTTGAAGTAAAACGGTAAATTGGCGTTTTCGGGTTTTTCGAAATCGGACGATTTGATTGATTTTTAGGGTTTTGATGGATTAAATCATGTTTTATATTATAAGTAACGAGTTTTTAAAGTACAAGTTGTTTATTGATGTTTATCTCGATCAATCGGCGTTTGTACCCCGATATCGAGCGATATTTGGTCCTTTTGCATGAGCGGGACATAGGTTTTAACCTATGCGCGTTCCGTGCGTCGTTTTGATTTTTGTCCGTGATTCAGTTTATGATATTATACATGTTGGCGTATAGGTACCCCTCGCGTGGACTTCAGACGAGGAAGAAGAGGAAGGTGACATCGTCTTCGGTAGACAAGGACCAGGTGAGTAGATGTGTATCTACGGGGGAAGTCGGGTGGATGGCATTTAGCACCCCCACAAACGTATAATAGGAATATTACTTTTTGTCATTAAGAAGTCAGACGTGACCTTAGAATCTTGGTGAGTAGGACCCTATTAATGACCTTAGGTTGGACTAGATTGATTTAGAAAGACCTTACCAGAGGATGAATACCTTGGAAGAGATTCGTATGTTTCAGGTAAATACACTCTCACGTACACACTGAGGCTCGACGTGGTGTATACGTGTATGTGTATATATATATATATATATATATATATATATATATATATATATATATAGAACTAGGTGTAGGTATATATATACACAATACGTATATGTGATACAAGGATGTGATATGATACACGGGAATGAAACAATATAACTGGGCTGATGCCGTGATTCTTGGCTATACAGTCGTGTTTTGATGTTAGCGGATCATTGTAAAATGAGATAATGGATTTGTATACTTGAACAATAATAAAGGGTGGCGATGATATTGAAGTACATGGGACTCTAAAATAGAACCCGGACCGTAACCTGTGCCTGAAATTCTGATATGACATCATATAGGTGAGACTTGATATCGACATGATATATGTGTGACCTGATTACGACATCATATAGGTGTGACTTGATTTCGATATGATATATATGTGTAACTTGTTTACGATATCATATAGGTGTGGCATGATTACGATATGAATTAAGTGTGACTTAATCACAATATGATGCATATACATGATATTTATGAGGATAAATTAACGATGTACATTTATGCTGGCAATGATATATGATTGATGTATGCGATTACAGTATAGCACCTTGATCTTGACATGAGTTGATGATGATATTATACGAATGATGAGACACGTAGGTGATACTTGACCCGTACCCCGATATTGGGATGCCGTACGATGGATTTTACCGTACGAGGCATAGATGTGATGATTGATCCGCACTCTCGTTTCGAGGAAGTCGTACTATGTACGTGACGCTATTGAGGCTGGATCGCCGACTATTAGAGATATGAACTCAGACTTTAGGTGTACACCTATTTCTTATCGAATAGTTTCTTAGGTTTAGTTCCTTAGGAGGTTAGATGGACACTAGTTTAGGTTTGAGTCATATAGTGGTAGTTGTACTTGTATATCGTAGATGAGTGGTTATTACACATCTGTCTTTACATTCATACCGTAATTATAATGTTGCATGTTCATACATATGTTTCTAATCAGTATAAAACTCTGCCTGTTAGGACACCAGCACCATTACCGATGATGCGCATATTCCACGCACACTTATTCGCCGGCTCACACACATCATCATCGGTAATTGCTATGTCACGTACACTTTAGATCATATTATCTTTATTGATACATTCAGCTAACAGTTAGATCGATATAATATTGTGTTTACTCTCTTGTGTTAGTATAGACATGGCATTTATTACTTAGACATTTCATGCATTCACATTTTCATGTTATCATGCAGTATTATGGGGCATATGCCGACACTTACCATATACTTACTCATGATTTTGGGATTTTGGATTTCTATAAGATTTCTGGATTTTAGGGGAAAACCGCACGAATATATAAAAACTTCTCTCTCTCTCTCTCCTCCTCTCTTTTTAAAACATAAGATGCGGTTTTCTCGTGATGTATGTGTCGTCCACCATGAGATTTCATGTTTTCTGTTGGATTTTGAGACCCGATTCGAGGAGTGGATGAACCGTCTCGGGTACATGGTGGGCCCGGTATGGTACCCCGGGGCAAGAAGATCGAGTTGTAGACGATGAGCCTGGCAGGGGAGGACTACCTACCGGTGATGTTTGGCGCGGCGGATATCCGGAGGATACCGACCGTTGTCGTGAGATTTGATGATATGGGCCGATCCGGACTGACGGAGCCCGAGATATTGAGACTATGAGACATTGAGATTATGAGGTATTGAGACTTGAGATTTACATGTTTTGTGTCGATGCTTGACACGGATTTCCATGGATTTTATCGTTGATATTTCAGATTTCTATACATGTTTTACCATGATAAAAGCCAAAGATTTCTTATACAGATATACCTAGATTTCAGGATTGGTTATTTTACATTCATGGTGCATGCATACTCATTCACATGACATAGTACTATATGAGGCACTGACACGAGCACGGAGCATTTGCACTTACACGTAGCTTATTATTCTGCCTTTACTTGATGACTAATAGTATATTAGTATATTATTATGACCTAGGACAGCGTCGTGCATTCGATTTCTTTTCGCAGATATCTTCTACTCACGAGTTGGCAACGCACCCCCGTTGTGCCAAATTTTATTACAGGTTCGATGTACAGGTTTTCCTGACAGCTTGCTGGCACATCTTTTCATTCAGGGTGATTTGCACAGTAGGTTGGTTCACTTGTATCTGGACCTCCATTATACTTTTATTATTTCATTTGTATCTAGAAAGCTCTATCAACCAAACTTGTATTACTTGATAGTTACTGGACGAGTTATTTATTACGACCTTAAAGTCGCGCTTGTATTATTATGTTATCTGGTGGATTTGTTTTCTTTTAAGTTTTGAGCCTCGCCCTTTGGCGTTGTATACTATTGTGCATTGGTGTGGTTGTTTCCGCCTGTTGGCGTAGAGCCAGCTCCCGCTTGGGGATGCCTTTTTATTGTTACATGTATTTTTACTTGTTTGTACCCGTTTAGGGCCAGTTTTTACAAAGGAGACTCTGCCGAAATTTTTGAGAAAATTGGATGTTGCTTTTAAACTTGTTTTCTTCATGTTTTCCTTTAATTCTTCTTCTTTTATGGTTTAGATTTCTGGGCTTCGGCTTACTTAGATTACGTTGCGCCTCTAGACGCTTCCTAATCTAATTGCTGGTCACGTTCCGTACTTTCGGGTCGTGACAGGTGGTTACGATGCAAGTGAATCCATCTACCAAAGCAATCACCCAGAAGGAATCGGTGTTCCAGCAAGCCGCAACGAAACCTGTAAGTCGACGTTAGACACCCCACATGATGCGGGGAGGCGGAATAGGTAAAACAATCATTTTGTTTAAACTAATATCGACTAACTTTACAGATCTTTTCTAAACCCTAACTAACAACTATATAGAAGTGATTAGCTACTATGATAGATGATTATACCTAATGATTCAATTCCTTCTTGCCCTTGTAGTTCACCTCCTCGTCGGCCTCCTCGTTGTGATAGAAGATCTACCCGAGAGTTACTTCTCCAAGTTTTAACCTTTCACTTGAGATAACTAGGTGGCTATGAGTGCTGATCAAAGTAACCTAGAGGATATAGAAGAGAATTAGGGATCTATTAGTCTTGCTAACCCTAGGATCTCAACACATGAGAGGATTAGGGTTAGTTCTTTGAAGAGAGAGAGCTTGAGGAGAGAGAAGGTGTGAGTGAGAATGATATGAATAATATCTCATTTGTGAATATATGAAGCAAGATAATTATTAAATGAATAACATATGATAATATCAACCATGCTTCATTAACTCACTATGTGTGAATCATCTCATGAGTCATTAAGCAATAAATGCTTCATTAACTCATTTGGATGAATCACTCCATGAGTCACTAATCCATTTAATGCAAATTTCACCTAAGCTCTCCACCTCATCTTTCTTCTAGAAGCTTCTCGACAAATTACAAGAATGCCCCTCCCATCCGTGAAAACACGGAAATACTCAGACTGTATAAATCCAATAATCCAATACTAGAATCTGGTTTAAACTAAAACCCGCTAGTCAAAACTGTCCGAATATCGTACGTGCATAAATACACGTATGTGTCCGAACCCTGTCGTAAAACCATACGACCTCTATATCATTTTGCCTGAAGCAGGGAAACTCTCTGTGTGGGATTCTAAAGACTCGACACTATGCTGGCAGTGGGTTTAACCACAAGCGGCAAGCGGTACTAGCTGTACGTAACGGTCCCCAGGTAGATGTCGATAAGAAGGCCGATGAGGAAACCCATCTGAACTCCTACTGAGCCTGATGTGACAATCTCCGTACAGTCCGGTCTGCTCGTCTAGGACTATCGCATATCAGGCCTAGGGGGCGGCAAGCGTCTGTCCCTTAAAATATGTATAAGTCGTGTCGGAGTGAAGCCCATCATACCTTGAGAAGCTACTGGAAATCCTACCAGTAAATCTCGTTTGCCCTGGCCAGGGACTTTGCGTAATGGCTCTCCAAACACAGCTCGATATCAACTCCCAATACCGGGAGAGACGAATCCTATCTAACCGCCACTGCCTCCAAGTGCTTCGGGACTGCACCTAACTGCTACCTGTTTACACGACTCCTTTGAGCCGTGATAGGGTAGCAATCTAAGAACAGTGGGAACACACTCGAGACGAAGCAGCAGTATCAAGTCAACGGACTATGCTGTACTCATGCCACCTGTTCATACCATAATATTGCATTATTATATTCCCCATTCTTATTCTTTTTATAAATAAACATGTGCTTTTGACGCATGTCTTCTATATATTACAGGTTACAGGTTCTTGGAGCGAAAACAGTGAAAAAGACAAAAGACGACACAAAAAAGGGACTTTTGACCAACAAATAGAAGGATCTTAATCAAGCCTACACAAAAGATCAGTACAAGGCAACGCAAGGTCCATGATTACAAAGCAAACGGTTAAAAGTCCACTACAATTGTTCACTGGAGATCTGGAAGAAATAGAGAAGCCAAATTGAATAAAGATCCAAAAAAATAAAAAGCCCAAGAAGCCCAGAATCAGTTCCAAAATTTCCAGACATAAAATTTTACCAAAGTTTGGAAGTCTACTTTGAATAGGTCTTCCTAAGGATATTTTGGTAAATGTAGACATGCGAATCAATTGTAACCTAGGGTTTCTATCTCCTATAAATAGAAGCCCAAATCATTGTATTCTTTTCATGCCTCCCTTCATTAATAAATTTCAGCATTCTTTTGGAGAGCATCATGTTGTAAGTTCTTTATTTTCTGCCTTAGGTTAATTTTCTATTCTTTCTCTAGATAAATTTAATTCCTTGCCCTAGTTAATCTTTTATTCTCTGCCCTAGATAAATGTATTTTAATTCCCTAATGAGTGAGTAGTCTCCTCGCTTGTTAGGGTTAGATCTGGGGAAGGTTTGAGAGACGAAGATCTCTCATCCCCTTTCTTGCCCGTCATATATTTTCATAGGACTCTATACATACATGCACATACCGCTCCCTACGGCACTCTATCCTTCGAGGTAGCGGTGATACCGTAGTATAAAGGCCCGGTTGTGATGGTTTTTCATGGAGGTTAGGGTAAGGATTGATAAAGGAAGGACAGGAAACTAGAGGAAGAAAACATCTTCCCGATGATTCTAATCCCTTTTATTAATATTTACCATAACACCTAATTAGATCTTCATATGGGTATAGAAAGCGGTGAGATTTATAGACTTTCCAAACTTAACCTAGACCTAACCCTAGCAAGACTTAGATATAGATTAATTAGGTTTTTAGATTTAATAATCAATCTGAACATCCTTCGGAATTAACTCGTTAGCGCGATTAGGAGATTCACAACATCCCTGTGGACCGACCCGTACTCACCGGCTAGCTACAAAGCGACGCCATTCTTGATTGCGGTTAATAGATAGTTTTTGAGATCAATCACCACCTGGGAACTGTTAACTGACGACGGGTATAACACCAACCAACAGTTCCCTGCGAGTCCTGTCCGGTATACCCGTAACCCAACGAGCACCTGTATACTATCTCCAGTACAACGTTCTAATGGCTGTGGGACAGACCATTTCCCCTGCTGGGATGAGAAGCGTACACACTCGTCTATTCCGGAGTATCGATACCCTGTCTCGCTAATCCTACGAATAGGGACCTGAAAAAGGATGTGCTTGTAGACTACCCAGCCCCCACTAGTGTTACTGCCATCACAACGCTGGTAGTCAAGCAAGATCCTATGGGCTCTATCAATATGTATTCGCGATATGCTAACATATATACATATTAAGATAGATACAAACCAAGTAGCATTCCGGAACCGCGGTCGGAGAGGCTACTCGCGGCGGTTCCACGGTGGAGGTGAGGGATCAGTTCCCAAAAAAAAAAGGCTGAAGCGCGGTTCAAAAAAAAAAAAACAGTTCCGCCGCTGGAAATTTCTGTGAGTTTTCTGTCTCCTCCTCTGCAAATCTCCGATATATTTTCTGAAAAATCTCCTGCAGGATTCTTTGCGCTTAAAAAAAAATCTTTTCCTTTCCAAATAACAAATCTTATGCAGGATTCGTTGCGCTATGCTTAAAATAATAATTGATTGCAAGTGATCTTTTCTGATTTGAATATCCTTAATTTTTTTCGTAAAAATATCTTTCCAAATAAAGAGCAAGCGGAAAAAGGAAAATTTTAATTAGAAAACTTGCAAACTTTGAAATTCACAAAAAAAAAAATATTTGATTGTAAGTGATTTACTGTTTTGCATATCTTTAATCGGACTTTAAGGGGCTTTTGACCAATTCAGATTGGGTGGGGATTTCATCACCCTTCCCAGGACCCCAGAAATCACATAAAGCATTTGCATTGACCAATCTTTAATTAAAAAATACTAGACTCAGCCCTAAGGATTTCGAGCTCAATAGGACAGAGGACTAGTTATAGGCATCGACCGTTTATCCTAACCTGACTTTGCGGTGTCTAGAAAAGTGTGTCAAAGGCTAGTGGTTTTTAATTAGGCCCACAGTGTGGTTCCTTCCCACTTACCTGGCACTTACCTGGCCGCAATTGGTGGTGAAGAGGCGGTTTGAGGTCCTATCTCTAGCCCTTTGGAACAGTTAGGAGCTGTCTAGCTGACCTAGGTGACCCTAGATCTAGACCTGATTGTGCATTTTTGGTTGATCGAAAGTGTGTCTTAGCCCTTTATCAAAATTTTTTTTTTGCAAACTGTTCCAAATAAAAAAAAAAGGGAAAATCTTTTATAAATAACTTGCAAATTTTTGCCGCTAAGAAATCCTTGCACCACCTACCTTCTTTCTCTCCCCTTTCTTCTAACATGGATACCCCACATCATAAATCACTTGCCGAACTTTGGTATCCCGAATCTAATTTTGCGTCGTACGTCAATTTGTTCGGTCAATTTAAAGACGATCCTTCCTTGCCTAAAATATCTTTGAAAGATCAAATAGAGGCGTCTAGGAGAAACAGTTTGGCTTTTCAACCCACTTTGTGTCAACCAAGTCAACCTTTACCACCTACATATGTTGATACCATTTTTTCGAGTCCTTCTGTCACTCCTAAGCCGATGTCCATTGCTGAGCATATTGCTCAATCTCGCAGCCGATCTTTCACCCCTCTCCACTTATCTAGTTCTAGGGATCAACAAGACTATTCACCTTTTTATCCATATGTTGACCCTACACCTGACCAACCACCCACTTCCTACCAGTCCTACCCGACCGTCCCACCTTCACTAGACACTGTTTCTACACAGCCTGTTGGGAGTTTTGCATATCCACACCATTTTGAATCTTTTACCGAAACCCCCTCACCACCTAAGTCTAGTTTGGAAGAGTCGTTGGAGGCATACATCGCAGCAACAAACAAAATGACTAGGAATGTGGAAGCATCCGTGGCCGCCCTTATGCAACCTAGTGAACCGGTAGCTAGTTTCCCGCTAGCTTCAAATTTTGCAATGTATAAGGAGGCGGTTGGACAGAGTGAGAATGAGAGAGGATTTCCAAATCAAACCTACCCTTACCCAATTGAAGCCCACAACTCCGGTTTTCCATCAAATGTCCTAAATGATTCACAAGTTCAAAATAAAAACGAGTTGTGTGATTTTGTAGTGTTTGATTTGCCAAATTGTGAGGAACCCCTTTCGAGTGAAACCGCACCTAATCCTTTCGATCTTTACACCTCCCATCTAGAACCTAAATCGATAAATATCCATGCTTTTGATGAGATGTCTAAGAAAATTGATTTTATCTTGATTGAGGATATAGACGCCGGGAATATTTCGGATGATGAGCCTGTTGATTTAATTGAAATTTTATGTTCAAATCATCATCCCGAGTTATTAAATTTTTCTCCCGAATCTCATATGCGTCTTGATTTTGATGATAATGGCATGGATGAGTTGAATATTGAGGAGAATTATAAGGATAGTATCGAGGAGAGTTTTGAGGATCATATTGAGGTTGAACCATTTGTGTTTGATGTGTCTGATTTTCCAATTCATCCTCCTAAACCTTTAACTGTTATATCACCTTCCCTCCTTTCCACCGTTCCGACCACGCTTGAAGACTGTGAGCTTGAAAAATTTTCCTTTGAATCTGACACAGTTTTCGCAGACGATAACACCTACGAGTGTTTCACTTTTTCGGACGATGTTGATGACTCACCGCCCGAGTTTGAGTCTTTTACATTTTCAGATGAGTTAGTTGAACCATCAGATTCGGTTGCTTACAGGCGTTTCGAACCAGTGTTGGAATCTTTCAAGTTCGAAATAGTTTACTATGGTGAGAATGAGACTATCCCTAATTCACATCCTTTCATCCTTCCTATTGTTCCAACCGTACAAGTGACCGTTACGCTTTCATCTCCTATATCAAGTTCGGCGTACCCATGTTTTCTTGCGAATCTTGAGGGATTTGACCCCATTTCACGACGGGTTGATAGGTTAGCGCAATCGCTTTTAACACATCGGTCATCACAAATTGCGCTAATTTATTCACTCAATTTACACCCTCAAGATCGTACTCCACTTCTTTCTTCTTTTCGCCATTCTTTTCCCCCACCGAGACCATATTCTACCATTCTTCTTTCCACACGGTCTCGCGTGTTTCTCATTTCTTTCCTCCACACCCCATTCTTGCACCGAATATACCTTTACCATGATAAGATTTTTGAATGGTTGGTGCTAACCTTTGGCTTGTGTAAGGCCAAGCTTAAGTTTGGGGGGAATCTTGTTGTATATATGTATATATATTTTTGTTTTCTTTTTCCATTAAAAAAATTTTCAAAACATTAAAAAAATATAAAAAATTGTAAATAAATAAACAGAGGAGTATCGATATTTTGACCCTCTTGGTTTAGCATGACAGTGAGGACACTGTCAAGTTCAAGTTTGGGGGTATGCTCGGTAAGTCTTCTTCCTTCGCATTCATTTGTACATATTTTTACATTTGCATACTTATTTGAAAACCCATAAAAATTGGAAAATTTCAAAAATTATAAAAATAATTGTATTCAATTTTGGCTAATTGATTTGAGTTTGACTAATAGGTTAACTGGTTAGGAACAACTAGATCTTAGACTTAGTAAATTAAAAACCCTAAAAATAACCTTCCTTAAAGTTTAACGGTAGAAAGTATATGCCTTGTAGTTTATTTAGAAATAGGCAAATTTTGGGTTGACTTCTTGGGCTAAGTCGAAATGAGGGAAGAGTATTGATGTTCTTATTAGAGTATAAGTTTGAAAAATAATTCCTAGCTTAAGTCTAAATTCTGAAAATGTGTACCCTACAATTTGCACAATCACGCACCTTGAAACTTGGAATAGTAGAAGAGACCTTGAAATGCTCTTGTCTAAAGTCCTTAGTACAATGAAAATAAAAGAAAAAAAAGTGAATAAAGAAAAAAAAAATGGACACTGGTTTTTGTGATTACTTAAGGCTGTAAAAAAAATAGAAAAATATTTAGCGTGGGTGCTTCATCACCTAGTGCCTTAGACCAACTGGTTTGGGAGTCACTGCTAAAGCCTTGGGTGTTGCAAAACTAGGAAGTACGCTTTAAAGTGCTAACGCATCTTGTAATCGGTTGTTGGTACCTCAAGAAGTATTAACGGTCGCATGAAGGATGTGTAAGCAAATTTCATTTAAAAATTCACTAATTAATAAGTGCTTTGGACAATGGACGAGAGTACGATTGCTTGATTTGAATTTCCAAGTGTAGGGGTGATCTATACACACACGTGGGGATATGTGATTAGAGTTTAGATAAGAGAAAGGAACGAAGAATAGAACTTGTATCTCTAGTAGAGTTGATAGAAATTCCTAAGTGGAGATGAAACCCTAGAAGGAAAACTTAAGAGATGCCGAAAGCTAAGTAGGTCTACATAACATATATAATCTTAAGTTAGATGATGAGGAAGTGTGAAGAATATGGGTGGATGATTTATGAGTCGAAATTAATAGAATTCTTAGTTAGAAAACCTAATTGGAGAACAAAAGTCAATGGACCGAGTTGATAGGATTTTGTGGGTGTAATCCGCTGAAAACCCTCAGGAGACAACACTCCTCCTACTAGGGACACCTAGAGGTTTAACGGCTTGTTGCACGAGCCCAGTGTAATCGCGTTTCCCTGCGAAAGTGTGGTTAGGATTTTAGTGAATAAAAATAAGTTTGCTCGAGGACGAGCAAAAGATAAGTTTGGGGGTATTTGTTCATACCATAATATTGCATTATTATATTCCCCATTCTTATTCTTTTTATAAATAAACAGGTGCTTTTGACGCATGTCTGCTACATATTACAGGTGACAGGTTCTTGGAGCGAAAACAGTGAAAAAGACAAAAGTCGACACAAAAAAGGGACTTTTGACCAACAAATAGAAGGATCTTAATCAAGCCTACACAAAAGATCAGTACAAGGCAACGCAAGGTCCATGATTACAAAGCAAACGGTTAAAAGTCCACTACAATTGTTCATTGGAGATCTGGAAGAAATAGAGAAGCCAAATTGAATAAAGATCCAAAGAAATAAAAAGCCCAAGAAGCCCAGAATCAGTTCCAAAATTTCCAGACATAAAATTTTACCAAAGCTTGGAAGTCTACTTTGAATAGGTCTTCCTAAGGATATTTTGGTAAATGTAGACATGCGAATCAATTGTAACCTAGGGTTTCTATCTCCTATAAATAGAAGCCCAAATCATTGTATTATTTTCATGCCTCCCTTCATTAATAAATTTCAGCATTCTTTTGGAGAGCATCATGTTGTAAGTTATTTATTTTCTGCCTTAGGTTAATTTTCTATTCTTGCTCTAGATAAATTTAATTCCCTGCCCTAGTTAATCTTTTATTTTCTGCCCTAAATAAATGTATTTTAATTCCCTAATGAGTGAGTAGTCTCCTCGCTTGTTAGGGTTAGATCTGGGGAATGTTTGAGAGACGAAGATCTCTCATCCCCTTTCTTGCCCGTCATATATTTTTATAGGACTCTATACATACATGCACATACCGCTCCCTACGGCACCCTATCCCTCGAGGTAGCGGTGATACCGTAGTATAAAGGCCCGGTTGTGATGGTTTTCCATGGAGGTTAGGGTAAGGATTGATAAAGGAAGGACAGGAAACTAGAGGAAGAAAACATCTTCCCGATGATTCTAATCCCTTTTATTAATATTTACCATAACACCTAATTAGATCTTCATATGGGTATAGAAAGCGGTGAGATTTATAGACTTTCCAAACTTAACCTAGACCTAACCCTAGCAAGACTTAGATATAGATTAATTAGGTTTTTAGATTTAATAATCAATCTGAACACCCTTCGGAATTAACTCGTTAGCACGATTAGGAGATTCACAACATCCCTGTGGACCGACCCGTACTCACCGGCTAGCTACAAAGCGACGCTGTTCTTGATTGCGGTTAATAGATAGTTTTTGAGATCAATCACCACCTGAGAACTGTTAACTGACGACGGGTATAACACCAACCAACAGTTCCCTGCGAGTCCTGTCCGGTGTACCCGTAACCCAACGAGCACCTGTATACTATCTCCAGTACAACGTACTAATGGCTGTGGGACAGACCATTTCCCCTGCTGGGATGAGAAGCGTACACACTCGTCTACTCCGGAGTATCGATACCTTGCCTCGATAATCCTACGAATAGGGACCTGAAAAAGGATGTGCTTGTAGACTACCCAGCCCCCACTAGTGTGACTGCCATCACAACGCTGGTAGTCAAGCAAGATCCTATGGGCTCTATCAATATGTATTCGCGATATGCTAACATATACACATATTAAGATAGATACAAACCAAGTAGCATACTACAATGTTGAGCGAGACTGTTAATATAACTGTGAATATCCCAAGATTCCATTAAGTAATATACAAACTAGTATGATACAATAATGGCTCCTAGGGCATATACACTAACAATCTCCTACTTGCACTAGGGCCATGTACTGGCGTATCGAAGACCTATCATCTCGAGTAGCCTTTTGAACTGAATCTGAGGTAAGGCCTTTGTGAATGGATCTGCAATGTTCTCCTCTGTAGCAACTCTCCGGACCTCGATCTCCTGGCGATCTATGATCTCCCTGATCAGGTGATACCGTCTTAAGATGTGTCTGGACTTCTGATGGGACCTGGGTTCCTTCGCTAAAGCTATAGCTCCGTTGTTGTCATAATACAGAGGTATTGGATCAACAATGGATGGAACCACCTAAAGTTCTGTGGGGAACTTCTTCATCCAGACTGCTTCTTTTGCGGCATCGCAAGCAGCGATATACTCCGCTTCCATCGTCGAGTTAGCAACGGTGTCCTGCTTGGAACTCTTCCAGCACAACGCCCCTCCATTGAGGGTACATACATAACCTGACATAGACTTGGAGTCATCCTTATCACTATGGAAGCTGGAGTCAGCAAAAGCCTCGATCTGGAGGTCTTTTCTGCCGTAAACCAAGAACATATCCTTAGTCCTTCTCAGGTACTTGAGAATGTTCTTTACTGCTATCCAATGCTTCTCCCCTGGGTCTGACTGATACCGGCTTACCACGCTCAGTGCGTAAGTACATCTGGTCTGGTGCACAACATCGCATATATTATAGAGCCTACCGCAAAAGCGTAGGGTATAACTGATATGCGATCCCTTTCCAAATCAGTCTTGGGAGACATATCTTTGGACAGGGTGATTCCGTGATAAGCCGGTAAATTACCGCACTTAGAATCTTCCATACTGAATCTTTTCAGTATAGTGTTGATATACCTGGACTGTGAAAGTCCCAACATCCTCTTAGATCTAACACGATAGATCTGGATCCCCAGAATGTAGGTGGCATCATCCAGGTCCTTCATGGAGAACTTCTGTGACAAGAATCCTTTTACCGACTGTAGTATAGGAATATTATTTCCTATTAGGAGAATGTCATCCACGTACAAGACGAGAAATACTACAGCTCTCCCTACAATCTTACTGTATATGCATGGTTCATCTGGATTCTTGATAAAGTCAAATTCTTTAACAGTATCATCAAAACAGATGTTCCAACTCCGCGATACCTGCTTTAATCCATAAATGAATTTAAGCAACTTGCACACTTTACCGCTGCTCCCACTCTGAATGAATCCCTCTGGCTGATCCATATAGACGCACTCTTCCAAATTTCCATTTAGAAAAGCCGTCTTTACGTCCATCTGCCAGATCTCAAAATCGTGGAAGGCAGCAATGGCAAGAAGGACCCGAATGGATTTGAGCATAGCCACTGGAGAAAAGGTTTCGTCATAGTCCAAACCAGGTCTTTGACAAAAACCCTTTACAACAAGTCTAGCCTTATAGGTTTCAACCTGTCCATCTACACCAATATTCTTTCTGAAGATCCATTTGCATCCTACAAGTTTTACCCCACCTGGAGCAATGTCCAAAGTCCATACTTTGTTAGTGTACATGGACTCCATTTCGGTCTGCATTGCATCCAGCCATCTTACTGAGTCACCGCTCTGGATGGCCTGTTGGAAGCTAGTAGGGTCATCATTGTTAATGATGCAATCCTCTCGATCCCCGTCTATGAGAAAACCGTAGTATCTCTATGGCGGATGAGACTGCCTACTACTTTAGCGAATAGGCGCTGGGATGTCCCTTTCTTCTGAAACTTCTGCTTCTACCATACTTTCAGTAACAGCTTGTGGTTCTGGAATTTCTTCCAGTTCTATTGCGCTTCCACTCTTCTGATTTTCTAAAAATTCAGTTTCCAAGAAGTGGGCATGACAAGAAACAAAAACCTTTTGTTTCTCTGCGTAATAGAAATAATACCCCTTGGAGTTCTTTGGATATCCTACAAACTTACACTGTACTGAGCGTGCCTCGAGCTTGTCCGCATGCTGTTTTTTAACAAAAGCTGGACATCCCCATGTCCTAAAGTGTTTAAGACAGGGTTTCTTCCCACTCCACATCTGATATGGTGTGGTAGGCACAGTCTTGGTTGGAACCTGGTTCAAAAGATATGAGGCTGATTCTAGTGCATAACCCCAGAAAGATCACGGTAACTCAGCTTTACTCATCATGGAATGAACCATATCCAATAAGGTTCGATTCCGCCTTTCCGATACACCATTGTGTTGTGGTGTGTATGGAGGAGTAAGCTGAGATAGAATTCCATTCTCTTTTAAGTATCCCAGGAACTCGGCACTTAAGTATTCACCACCTCGATCAGATCTCAGTGTCTTGATACTTTTGCTTGTCTGTTTTTCCACTTCATTCTTGTATTCTCGGAATTTCTCAAAGGCCTTGGATTTATGCTTCATCAAGAAGATATGTTCATACCTAGAGAAATCATCCGTAAAAAGTAATGAAGTAGGAATAACCACCTCTTGCATGTGTAGACATTGGACCGCACACGTCACTGTGTATGAGTCCCAAGAGCTCTCTCGCTCTTACTCCGTGTCCAGTAAACGGAGTCTTTGTCATCTTTCCCATGAGACAAGATTCACAAGTAGCATAAGATTGATATTCGAACGGATTCAAATATCCTTCTCTATGTAACTTAGTTAATCGTGTTTCATTGATATGACCTAGTCTACATTGCTATAAGAAAGCCTGATTTACTTCTGGAGACTTTCTTTTAAGTGTGTTCTGGACATTGAAAACCTGAGCTTGATTCAATACGTATATACCGTTATCTAATGTACCGGACCCAATCAGAACTTGATTTAGGTGGATGTTTACTAAATCGCTTACAAATGTAAAATCATATACCTCTCTTGAAAGTGATGACACTGATATGATATTACAAGTCAAACTAGGTACATACAAACAGTTATGTAGAACCAATATCTGCCCACTTGTCAAACCTAGGCGATATTCTCCCACGGATTCAGCGTCTACGCTCATTCCGTTCGCAACTCTGAGAGACAAATCGTCTACACTAATAACTCTACGGTTTCTCAAAGCATGTAATGAATTACAGATATGAGATCCTGCTCCCGTATCTAGTACCCAGGAAGTAGAGTTAATTAACAAACAATTCTCAATAACAAACACACCCGAGGCCGAAACCACAACATGCTTCGAATCCTGGATACTGGCTTTCAAAGCCCTGCAATCTTTCTGCCAATGTCCGTTCCTATAACAATAGGAATATCCCTCCTTCACTACACCAAGTCCCGAAACTTTTGCTCTTCCCTTTCCTTCTACTTCACTGACACCGTATATCGGTTTTGTGGAGGTCTTCTTCTTTTCACCCTTTGCTTTCACCCTGGATGTAGAAGAAGAAGGTCCCCTATTAAGCAGAGCAGGTGTCTCCCTGGTTTCTTTCAGGGTGTAAGTAGAGGGTAGGGACTGTGGAAATAAGTCAGCATATGACCTGTTTCCCAACGTGGTCTCCAGGTCCGTGAGCTCATCAATATAGCTAGTCATCGTAAGGACGTCGTTCCCTACAGATGACTCGACAGCCAACCTCATTTGAAGCAATTCGTTCGAGGTCTCATATCTTGCGATATGAGATTGCTCTCCATATAAATCTTTGTTATGGAGGAAGATAGAAACTAATTCCATCTTCTCGTGCTGCTTCTGGTATACACCATCAACTGAAGCCAACACGAGGCACTTGGCATTCGCACTGTCCTTTTCCCTTGTCTGACGGATATTCATATCCGTGACGGTGGGAACTGGACCTGGGACGGTGGGGGCTTGAGTATTAATAGGGTGGTCCAGCTTGTCATAGGTAATGGACATCTGGACAGACCTTTGCCAGTCATAAAAGTCAGATTCAGTCAACTTGTTATCTAGATGTAACCTAGTCATGGTCACAAGGTCGCTGCAAAGAGAGAGAGAGGGAACACTTTAGCATGATACTCTTGCAAGTTTAGAGTGGTTTTTAGTTTATCTAAACAGGATGGCTCCCACTGTTTCTCGAATCCCTCCTCAAACCAAAAAGGAAGAACTAGTCAGGACTATTCTCACCGTACAATACTTGCTTAACCGTTCAGCCAGGCCGGTGTCGGTACTTCGAGGGAGCTTTTACGACGCTTTCGCGAAGTTCCTTAATTAAATAATCTCTTTTCTCTAGGGGCGTAGCCCCGCTGACACCTTTCTCGACACCTACTTGGTTTATAGCATTGATCGTTAAGTGATGAATCTCCCAATAAGTAGCGTATACTCACAGTAGGATCGGGATCCAAATATCATCTTGTGATAATGCTGAAGGAATCCTACCAACATTATCAAACTCCAAATGGTATGCAACACTAGCAAGTTTCAGTTTTTTTAGAAACCCCCGATGTGGATTTTTGCCCCATGCTCTTATGACCTTGACTAAGGGCCAACAAATTATAAGTCACATGTTAAGTTCTACCCATCATTATCTTGTTAATTTGAACCCACCCGTACATACCCCTGACGTTGGCCAAACGGCAGTACGACTGTCCCAAACAAACTCATCTATCTATGCTACATGTGAACACCCCAGCAGCTACCAATCACTATGTCTTGACTAAGGGCCAAACAAACATAGCTTGAATACTACTGACCATTCATATGAAATGACGGAGGGCTACAACTGGTTTTGGCGAAACCGTGAATGTAGTGAACTTGATATAACCGAAGGAACCTGATAGCTTTTTAAAAGGAGTGGTTAAAGCTCCGCAATTAAAAATTCTGCTCTTTTTAAAATAACCGAGTGGTTTCTTTTAAACTGTTCCAACGATTCAACTTTGGTTTATTTTCTTTGCATTAATATAATGCGTCCCATCAATTAACCTATCATTGCAGAAAACAACGAAAATACAACGTCCTCTTATGCCATCCGCATTCGCCACTGGGCCCCGTCATTCACCCTTTAGGTTACTTAACTAACGACAGAGCGGGGGCTGGGCTAGCGTGGGTGCAAAACATAAGCGACGCTTACTAGATATCATTTATAGATATTGTGCATTCGTCAGACGCAATAATAAGCATTCTAGATCACAGATGAACATATTGGATCTTCTACGAATCCGCATTCCTTTTGAGCCTGCAAAGAAAGACGGATTACACAGTCGCGATGAATAGCCAAAACCCTACCTTAGACCCCTACAGGTACGGCAAACTACCCGCCAAGTACCCAAAGTGAAGCGGTCTCCCTTAACGATGTGGGTAGGCCACTAAACACTTCAAAGTACCCAGTAGTTTGTGCACCCCACCTTGGGTCTATCCTAAGAGCAGAAAACAGTAAATGAAATAATACAACGGTGGCTACAACCTCAACCCGGATGTGCCCCGCAAAAGAATATTACAACAAATTACAATTTACATTTGAATGAAAGAAACACTCGTCTCACATCCCCATCTATCCATTCACGACAATCCAACAAGTCCATATTCATAAACCAGTAAAAACCATTATAGAAATGTGCAACCCCCTGCTAACCGACATACTAGCAGTTAGGGGAGGTTTACGAACACATTAAACACAACACAGATATAATCAAGTTAGCCAAATATCTTAGAATTTCGATCAAGCAACACAAATGATTCTACAACAAACAATTCTCTGTGCACTTGAAACCTGAGAAGAAACAAAACATCCGAGAAAATACAATATCAACACAGAAGAATAACTGAGCAAATTTGGGTTGACTCGGAGTCAACTCGGCTGCGGATCCGCGGCGGATCGCTTGGATCGGCGGCGGTTCCGCGGCGGTTTAGACGATTCATGATCCCAAACTTCATCACAATTCTTAAAATTCCCTGCTTGTATTTTTAAGGGTCCCTGAAAAATTTTTAGACCCCGTTTTAAAATCGGCAGAAACTTGATGAAAACATCGTATTTTCGGGTTCTTTTTGCGATCGAATTTCTAACGACTTTTCTAACATGTTAGTTATGGTTTAGCTAGGCTCTGATACCAATGTAAGTCAACGTTAGACACCTCATATGATGCGGGGAGGCGGAATAGGTAAAACAATCATTTTGTTTAAACTAGCATCGACTAACTTTACGGATCATTGCTAAACCCTAACTAACAACTATATAGAAGTGATTAGCTACTATGATAGATTATTATACCTAATGATTCAAGTCCTTCTTGTCCTTGTAGTTCACCTCCTCGTCGGCCTCCTCGTTGTGATAGAAGATCCACCCGAGAGCTACTTCTCCAAGCTTTAACCTCTCACTTGAGATAACTAGGTGGTTATGAGTGCTAATCAAAATAACCTAGAGGATATAGAAGAGGATTAGGGATCTATTAGTCTTGCTAACCCTAGGATCTCAACACATGAGAGGATTAGGGTTATTTCTTTTAAGAGAGAGAGCTTGAGAAGAGAGAAGGTGTGAGTGAGAATAATATGAATAATATCTCATTTGTGAATATATGAAGCAAGATAATTATTAAATGAATAACATATGATAATATCAACCATACTTCATTAACTCACTATGTGTGAATCATCTCATGAGTCATTAAGCAATAAATGCTTCATTAACTCATTTGGGTGAATCACTCCATGAGTCACTAATCCATTTAATGCAAATTCCACCTAATCTCTCCACCTCATCTTTCTTCTAGAAGCTTCTCGACAAATTATGAGAATGCCCCTCCCATCCGTGAAAACACGAAAACACGAAGACTGTATAAATCCAATAGTCCAATACTAGAATCTGGCTTAAACTAAAGCCCTCTAGTAAAAACTTTCTGAACATCGTACGTGCATAAATACACGTATGTGTCCGAACCCTGTCGTAAAAACATACAACCTCCATATCATTTCGCCTGAAGCAGGGAAACTCTCTATGTGGGACTTTAAAGACTCGACACTACGCTGGCAGTAGGTTTAACCACAGGCCGCAAGCGGTACTAGCTGTACGTAACGGTCCCCAGGTAGATGTCGATAAGAAGGCCGATGAGGAAACCCATCTGAAATCCTACTGAGCCTGATGTGACAATCTCCGTACAGTCCGGTCTGTTCGTCTAGGACTATCACATATCAGGCCTAGGGGGCGGAAAGCATCAGTCCTCTAAAAGCTGTATAAGTCGTGTCGGAGTGAAGCCCATCATACCTTGAGAAGCTACTGGAAATCCTACCAGTAAATCTCGTTTGCCCTGGCCAGGGACTTTGCGTAATGGGTCTCCAAACATAGCGTGATATCAACTCCCAATACCGGAAGAGACGAATCCTATCTGACCGCCACTGCCTCCAAGTGCTTCGGGACTGCACCCAACTGCTACCTGTTTGCACGACTCCTTTGAGCCGTGGTAGGGTAGCAATCTAAGAACAGTGGGAACACACTCGAGACGAAGCAGCAGTATCAAGTCAACGGACTATGCTGTACTCATGCCACCTGGAAACTGTTAACTGACGACGGGTATAACACCAACCAACAGTTCCCTGCGAGTCCTGTCCGGTGTACCCGTAACCCAACGAGCATCTGTATACTATCTCCAGTAAAACGTACTAATGGCTGTGGGACAGACCATTTCCCCTGCTGGGATGAGAAGCGTACACACTAGTCTACTCCGGAGAATCGATGCTCTGTCTCGATAATCCTACGACTAGGAACCTGAAAAAGGATGTGCTTTTAGACTACCCAGCCCCCACTAGTGTGACTGCCATCACAACGCTGGTAGTCAAGCAAGATCCTATGGGCTCTATCAATATATATTCGCGATATGCTAACGTATACACATATTAAGATAGATACAAACCAAGTAGCATACTACAATGTTGAGCGAGACTGTTAATATAACTGTCAATATCCCAAGCTTCCATTAAGTAATAAACAAACTAGTATGATACAATAATGGCTCCTATGGCATATACACTAACAAAACCTATACAGCCAAACCTGCAAGAAACTGTGGCACAACGGGGGTGAGTTGCCAACTCGTGAGTAGAAAACATCACTGAGAAGAAATTGCATGTATGACTCTCTCCTAGGTCATACAATAAAAATACACACATATATATCAACAAGGGTGACTGTATATCATAAGTGTGATACCAAAGTACCCGTGTCCGTGTCAAGAGTAATAATATATCGATGCATGACATGCACTAATGCATCATCCAACGTGTGTCCAGCAACGACAATAAAACCCGAGTGCTCAGCATCGGCACTCAAAACATCATGAAGTCTGTGTCCAACAGCGACACATAATACTCAAATCTCGGGCTCCGCATAATCAGGATCGGCCCATGGGCTCAGTCAGTTCGGATCAGCCCATATCCATCCTTCTCATAACTCTGAACGGTATCCTCCGGATATCCGTCGAATTTCCATACAATCACCGGTCGGTAGTGCTCCCCTGCCGGGCTCAACGCCTTTCTATACAATCCTCTTTCCCCGGGGTACCGCACCGGGTCCACCATGCACCCGCAGATTGTCCCTCCCCCTACCTCGAATCGGGTGTATGATACCGCTCAAGAACCGAGAAAACCCATGGTGGACATCACAAATATCATATCACGAGAAAACCGCAAATTTCTATTTTTAGAAATGATAATGAGTTTATAAATCCTTGCGATTTCTCCAAATCCAGAAAACCTCATGGAAAATCCGAACCCCATAATCAAGAGTCAATAAACAGTGAATACCGGCATAAAACCCTATAATATTGCATGACAAATGAATATATACATGCATGGGTATCTAAGTAAAGAATGCAATATCTAAACTAGTATAGTAATAACATATGGGAACTATCAGCTAGCAAGTTATATCAATGAAGTAATATTCTCTAAAATGTACGTGTCATGGCAATTACCGATGATGATGTGTGTGAGCCGACAAGCAAGTGTTCGTAGACATACGTATTATCGGTAATGGTGCTAGTGTCCTAACAACATGAGTTCATAATAACAAAAGGAATCACAAGTATAAGCATGCAATGCGATAAGAACAACATGAATATATGGAAAAAGATGTAGTAACTATAACATATAAATATATACAGTTGTATATATACGAGTCATACAGTTTTGGCATTTGAAATAACACGAATCGTGATTTTTAGAAAATAGGGGCTACGGTGTTTTTAAGAAAATGTACGTCCTTTGAAAAGTCCGTAATATCCATCGGTTTGTCTTTTGAAAATACTCACGATTCATTAGTTTCTGAAAATAAGTATGACTCGAGCCTGGTCCAACCTCTTCCTAATCAATTAAAAGACTAAACTAAAGAACTAGTCGAAAGGGTAAGAAATCCACCTAAATTCCGAGTTGATATATCTAGTAGTCAGCGATCCTACCTCAATAGCGTTACGTACGGTAAAATATATAATACTATATTCTCGAGTCAAGAGTGCAGATCAATCATCATAATTATATTTCATACGGTAAAATATATCGTACGACATCCTAAAATCGGGGTACGGGTCAATTATCATATATACCTCATTATTCATATGGTATCATTATCATAATATCCTGAATCAGGGGTACCGTTATATAGTCTAGTACATACCAATACCATCAAACATATATCCGCGTGTGAATAAAATCACATCGCCCATCGATCCACTATAATATCATGTCGTATCTCATAACACGACCCAAATCACATAACCGATCTCACGGTATCATGCCCGATCACATCGACTCATTTCCAAGTATCATATACTATCCTCATCACCCGTGTATACGTGTGTGTGTGTGTGTGTATATACATATAAACATATACACCCAAAACCATATCACGTGTGTGCATGTGTGTGTGTGTCAATCTTACTCTAGGGTTCGCGACTAAGAAACTAACTAAACTCACTTTCATTCAATTACACTAAAACCAACCCATGTCTCCTAAAGTCTTTCTTGCTAAGAATAGACATCTTGCAACAACACATATGTATATATATGTATGTACACACACACACACACACACACACACACAGATATATATATATAAACGCATCATACCCTACGAAATTGCGGGGGTGTTATACGCTATCCACCCGACTTCCCCCGTAGATATACATCTACTCACCTGGACGCCTCGGCTAATCTGATCCGATTTCAGCTCTGTCATTTCCGCGCTACATCCGACGTCTCTGCACCCGATCCTAGAAATATACACAAATAAATAAGAGAATAAATATAACTAGTCGCGGACACAAACAAAACAAGATAACCACGCACACTAACTAGATGCGCACACACTTGGTGCACGAAACGCGCTGCTACAACGCCACAAACTACAACTAGGGTCACTATATGTGAAAATCCCCAAAGCTAAAACTCAAACGTATCAATCTTGGTTTCACAACACACTAATTACTAAGTGGAAAATCTTGTAATTCACCAAAATCTCAAATTTAGTTCAAACGATTAAATCCAAAAACCTAGTAAGCGACAATTACCTGTTTTAATACTAATCTAGATGTTTTAGCAATTTTAATGGCCACAGCTCACTTAATATCTCAATTAGGTCACACAAATACCAACTAGATTTTTATCTCACATATTTATATAAATTCTAAAGTTCTAGTTTGCAAGATAATACAATTTGGACAAATCAAAGTAACAATTTGCAATTTAGCAACAAGATTAAGTTTTGCATGCCTTAAGATGTTAAAATACACCTCATAACCATAATCAAATGATCACAACCCTAACTTGATTTCAACCCTTCACCTTAAAGTTTAATCTTGAAATTAATTACATATTTAAACATCTAATTAAGTTAAATTAAAGTAATCAACTAACAAATTAACCAAAATGTTAGGATTTATACTTAATTTTGTAGATCTAACTTGACAAATCTTAGCCTCCAAAATACTAACTTGCTCCAAGAACCATGCTAGTTTTGATCAAGGAATAATGGGTAAGGCTTTGATTTGGAGTTTGTGGGATTTGTATGGATTTTTGAGTGAATTTTTGAGGATTTTTGCACAAGATAAATGAGGAAGAACAAGGGGGTTGCTGCTACTCTCGACCAACAAGGTGAGAGAGAGGAGTGAGGTGTTGTGTGTGGGTGTGAAAAAGTCCAAGTAAAGAAACCATACCTCAAATATTAAAACCCCTACCTCTATGTTTATTATATTTTCTTTTTACCTTTGATTTCATTTCTTAATTTGGAGGGGGAGAATGGGGGGTGGGGGTTGTAGGGTTATCTAGCATGGCGACAAGGTTTCGGGTGGCATCGTCCATGCCAAATTAAAATTTTTCCATTCTAAATAACCCTAACCCAAGGTTCTTAACTAAAGAATCATACGGAATCGATAAAGCAAACAACTTTACTTCTAAGTGATAGGGATTACAACCTTTGTAGTCCGTTCCTTCTCTTCATAAGCTCCGAGTTGTGGTCTCTTCGCTGCGATTATCAAGCTTCCGGACTCTAGAGAGGCTCTATGAGGTGAATGATCCATACTTGCTTGAAGTCTTCACAATCCAAGATGATCTACTTGAGGAGTCACAAACCCAAGCGATCTCTTCACTGATTGGTGATTAGTGAAGCTAACACACTAATCTATATGGCTAGTATAGAAGAAGATGATGAAGTAGGAATTTTGCTCACTTTAGAAATTTATTTCTCACTATTTTTCATCACATGAATAAATCAAGAGAGCAAGAATATCAAATGAAGAAGAAGAAGAAGCTCAAGCTCAAGCTCAAGTGAGAATGAAATTGTTATGTTGAGATTAGAAATGCAACCATGGGTTAATAATGTGTCATGGCTAACTTATGTAGAGAATAAACCATAGGCTAGGGTTAAAGGTTAGGTTAATAAATATCTTAGCAAATATATAAAGAGCGGACTAAGTCAACATATGAAAATATCTTAACAATAATCCAAAATTTAGAATAAACTAAAATAATTTAAATCTAACCCTAATCCTAGCCATTGTGAGAATCTCATAAACCCTAGTTGCATGTATAACCAAGCATGTTACAATTATACATATCATATATATATATATAATTTTGTAACAAAAGAAAAGAATATAATAAACATATATCACATATACGTTAAATGTATCCTAAGTGAGAAAAAGAATCATTTAAGTGAGCTTATATTAGTTAATGTAATGTAATATATCACATATATATTTATACATTAAATTATTAAATCAATACTTGATTTAATAATCCGGCTATATTCCATATAACCGACCAATATAATTTGTATCATTTTATCGAATCAACACTTGATCCGATGATCCGGCTATATCTCATATAACCAGCCGATATCACATATCACGAGAATACAATACGGTATCACATACTCGTATCAATCTCGGTCCCACACATATAACATATGTGCTCCAACTCCGTTTCGCCTGAGCCAGGAAACCTCTGTGTAGGACTCTAAAGACTTGTCAATATACCGGCAGTAGGTGAAGATCACATCAAACACCCACAAGCTGCAAGCGGTCAGCTAAACGTGATAGCCACCCTGGTATTAGCCACCCTGGTATTGAGCGATCAAAAGATCAACAAGCAAGTCTGCACACACTCCTGTGAATCCAATCAGTAACACTACCGTATAGTCCGGTCTCTTCGTCTGATATGTCGTATATCCAGTCTAGGGGTGGTGAACATCAGACCCCAGTAACAGATAAGTCGTGTCAATGTGAGGCTCATAACGGGTCGAGAAACTACTGATAACACTTACCAGTAGATCTCCATATCGGCCCTGGCCAGGGACTTCCAGTTATAGCCAATTGAACACAGTGCAACATCAACCCCAAATACCGGGAGAGACGAAACCCCTCCTATCGCTCATTGCCTCCATGTGATTCAGGACTGTACCCAAAAGCCACCGTTTTGCACGTTCTCATGAACGTGGTAAGGTGGAAATCAAAGCACATTGGGAATCACACAAGACTCCATGACGATCTCGGGTCTACAGACTAACCTATACTAGTGTCACCAGAGAACTGCTATATGACGATAGGTATAATACCATGTAGGAGTTCTCGGTGAGTCCGTTCAGTATACCCAGTCTCCACTGAGTACTCGTACACCATCTTTGATGTCAAACACCAATGGATGTGGGATCATCCATCGCCCATCATATGGGTCAAGATACGTATACGCTAGTCTACTCTGGAGTATCGATGCCCTGTCTCGATACACTCTCGACTAAGAACAATTATAGGATGTACTCGTGGACTACCCTAGCCCCACTAGTATGATCTGCATCATAGTCCTAATAGTCAAGTACATATCCTAAGGGCTTTATCAACATGTGAGAGCAAGACAGTAACCCAATACAAGTCAACATATTAAGACAAAGTGAAATCAGATAGCAAACTATCATGTTGAGCAAGAAAGTCCTCTCTATATATATCCAAGCATCCACTACAATATACATCATATGTACAATAATGGCCTCTAGGTCATATACATAACTAACAGGGGCAACCCATGGTTCGGCCAGCCAAGGGTGTGTGGGTGTGGGTGTGGGGAAATTTCTAAATCAAAAACAGCCCCATACCACAAGTCAACAAGCCCAAATCTCATTTCTATTTAATTTATTTTCACAATTAAGCCTTTTTATTTATATTTTCTAAAACCATTTTGATAACTTCTTTTCATTTCAAAAACCACATGTTACACTTTGGTTTAACGTGTCATGATGCACAAAACTTGTATTAACCCATTCTAATTTGTAATTATCACTAATTAAATGTATTAGTGAAAGCTTAAAATAATATTTAAAATAATTAATTATGGAAAATATTTTAGTAAACCAGCAATTTATAAGTGACCAATTAAATACAAAATACGAGTAATTACATAGCTAGAATAAGTATATTTAAGTCTATGAAGAAAAATAATTATATCTTGGTTTTTACGGAAAACACTAGTTATTTTACCGATTATCAGAAATTTCATCTAAACGATTTTCAAAACGTTACAGTCTTCCCCCCTTAAAAAAATTCGGTCCTCGAATTTAAATTAAAACTCTCCCAAATACTAAAACATTTCAGCAAAACACTCAAATCGGAGGGGCTCCGAAATCTTAAATACTTAAAACACATCTTAGTGCAATGCATACGCATGAAAAACAAGTATATAACTCAAAAACAAAACCCCATAAAGTATCACGCAATCATCGGAGTTATGGTGAAAATACCAATGTCAAAGTCCAATACGAAAACCAACATGATATACTCAAAACTATAACATGTACATAGTACGTATTGTTGTAAACTCATCAAAACATCTGAATAGAAATACATGCCAAACCTTTTTCAAGTCGCTGTGCGATGCGCATCTCACGGCACAATTAGCGGATGTTTATTGTAAGAAAATAACTATATATATATATATATATATATTCTTTCTTTAACATACACGTCCCGCTGTTTTGGAAATAACTTAGAAGGGTTTTCTTTGTAAAATGTTTCATGTCATCTCGGACACATAGGAAAAATATTGAGACTGTAGCTCCTTTTTGGAAATCCCTTCGGTAACTATCGATGCATGCAAAAACACCTAGGTACTGTTCTCAGAACAGTCCTGCTCGGTTACTAAACCAAATAGTAAATATCATAAAAACGTACTGCTCAAAGAAAACCATACTCAATAGTATATGTAATAATGCCATGTGCATCTGGTGCGCACAGAAATTGAAATCAATGAAGGTACTGTTGGAGATAGTGCCCTCAGAGTCAATTATTAGGTCACAGGTACGTGATTGTAATGATTGAGGGAGGACCTATCCCGGTAGGACAGTCTTACTCGAGATGATAGTATGCTATCTGGTTTACCTTTATCATCGTGTACTGCTTTAGGTGACCTGACACGTCGCTATTACACGTTGATAGAGCCCCTAGGATTCTTGCTTGACCACCAGCAGTATGAGGGCGATCATATAAGTGGGAGCTGGGGGTCTATAAGCTTATCCTTAAAAGGTCCCTAGTCGTGGGAGTTTCGAGACTGGGCATCGATACTCCATTAGTAGACTAGTGTATACAGTCGAGACCCCGACGAGGGGCGGTGGCCGGTCTCACAAGCCACTGGTGTCAGTTGGATCACCTAAGATGTATACAGGTGCTCATTGGGTTATGAGTACACCGGACAGGACTCGCCGGGAACATGCTAGTTGGTCATATACCAGACGTCAGATGGCAGTTCCCTGGTGACATGTGTGCAGGTTAGTTCATCGACCTGGGGATCGTCATTTGTCTCGTGTGAGTTCCCACTGTACTTTGATTACTACCCTACCACGGCTCAAAGGAGTCGTGCAAACAGGTTTTAGTTGGGTACAGTCCCGAGCCACATGGAGGCAGTGAGCGTATCTTCAGGGGTTCGTCTCTCCCGGTATTGGGGGTGAGGTCGTGCTGTGTCTAGGAGAGCCATTACACAAAGTCCTTGGCCAAGGCAAGGAGATTTACTGGTAGGTATTCCAGTAGTATCTCAGGGTGTTCTGGGCTACACTCCGACACGACTTGTACCGCTTTTGGGGGTCTGACTTTTACCAACCCCCTAGGCCCGCCATGCGATACTCATAGACGAACGGACCGGACTGCACGGATATTGTCACTGACAGGCTCAGTAGGGTTGTCAGGCTGAGTTCGCTCACAGACATCCCTTTTTAGTCAGTACCTGGTAGCCCGTTACGTATTGGCTTATACCTCTGACGTGCTAGTGGTTAAATCCACAACCAAGGTGTTGATGAGTCTTTAGAGTCCCCCACATTCAGTTACTCAGCTTTCGGGCGAAAGGTTGTAGAGGCCGTATGGAGATATGGCAAGGTCCGATCAGATACGTGCGGTATTGCACGGATCAGGATCGGACAGATTGTACTATAGGCCGTATGGTTATATGGCAGGGTTCGATCAGATACGTGCGGTATTGCACGGATCAGGATCGAACAGATATTACTAGCCGGTTTTGGTATAAGCCGGATCCTAGTATAGTACAGTGGAGATTTTGTCTCATTGCATTTGTATTTCGGTCGAAATACAGATGCCGGTGTGTATGCACAGTATCGGGGTTTTCCTGTAATTTATTACGGGACCAGTTTTCTGGAGTTGCCAGTTTGCTTTCCGTTTCGGCCAATTTCTATTGTTCCGTTCATTGGCCGAAGATTGGTGGAGGAGGGTTTATTTGCATTGTTGCAAATAGGCTTTTTGTAGAGGGGGTCTTTGCTTATTGTAGCATCATGATGGTTTTCATGATGTGCACCATCATTGACTTCTCATTCTCATGATGGCTTGACTTTTAGTGGGCATGATGGTTGATGATGATGAGGGGTGAGGTTGGTTGAGTGTGGGTTTATTGTTGTGATCATTTCCTTTTTGGCATGATAGCCTTCTCTCTCTCCATTGCATTATTGGATGGCTCTCTCCTTTTCTATCATACTCTCCCTCATTCTCACTCACCCTCATTGGAATGGCCGGCCACTTCCCTATAGGGGCTGTCCAAGTTTTTGGGTGTGGGGTCTTTGTTCATTTCATGTTCCCAAAAATCCCCAAAGTTCCTCCACATTGTTCTTGTATCATCCCTCCACCAAAAAGGCAATTCCGATAACCCCAAATGAGACTTGCTCGCCATATTCTACAGCGAACCTTGGGCACGTCGAGTAGCCGGCTTCGTGCCCGAGTTGCCTCGGCATTGAGGTAGGAGCCCGTAAACAAAGTAGGCGATGTGGTGCACTTCCGGCGACGAGGAGGAGACGGGACTTTTTCGCAGGAGATCGGGACCATGACGAGAAGACCGGAGGACTTGGATCGTCGGTATATCTCTCTTCCCTTTCTTGTTGGTAGCTAGGACTAGTTAATGGTTCGATCCGGGTATTAGTGCGCGGTGGTGCCGGTTTGCTAAGTCCGCAAAATTAAAGTTATTCACCGCTTCCGCATTCCGCCGTCGGTTTGACGGCCGGGGCGCCGCCGTGCACTTACAGTGGTATCAGAGCCTCGCCATTAACATAGTCTAGCTTGGTGTAATGTGTTTTACGTTTCCGATCGAACAAAATCCCGAAACCGCATTTTTCATGCACATCAGTTTCTGTCGAATTTTTTTTTGAGTCCAAAAATTTTTCAGGTCGTCTCAGAATGATGTGCAGGGAGTTCTAAGCACACTGAAATTTTTTGGTGAAGTGATGATTCCGTACGACCGCGGAAGGGCGGCCTAAGCCCCTCATCGGCCGCGCTTCCGCCGCAGGAATAAGACTTCAGTTCATCAATTTTTTTCAGTGGGCTTGTGGGCTTAAAATATGGGTTTTGGAATATTAAAATTGGGCCCAGGTTTTCTGTGAGTGCTACAGTTTTGATTGGGGGCCCACTTGTTAATTTTTGGTCAATCGGAAAATTTTAAACACATTTTTCACAGTATTTACATTATATCTGCGACCGTGAATGTCACTTGATCGGTAAATCCGGTCTAACTGCTATAGCCCGGTTAGACGGATTTGCGAACGTGACTTTCACGTTGATGTTTTGTTTATGCTGTGATGTTGCGGATCGGTCGTGGGGGATAGCCTGGATGCAATGCTAGTACAGTTGTGATTGTATTATGTACATTTGATATTGCGGGACGAGCGTCCGACATGTGGACTGCCGTCACTGCCTGATTGTATTATTATTTTGGGGCACGACCTGGTTGCGGTCGATGTACCCGTTGTATGTATATTTTACTTTCTGTACTAGGATTGCCCCGCGGAGGGGTGCACGGATAGACGGATTCTTGAGGGCAACAAGCCCGCATCTCATGGCATTGAGACGGAGGGGGCTTCACTTTAGGATTGGCGGGCTATTCGCCGCACTCGTAGGGGGTACAAGTTAACCCAGGAGGGGTGCCCAAGTTACCGGATTCCGTGAAGTGCTGGGTGGTCCATTCACGGCGCTGAAGGGGGCTGCCTCGCTTCAGGTTTTGGCGGGTAACTTGCCGCGCCCGTAGGGGTCTAGGTTTTCATTGCACAGGCTATCCACACGACCAGGGGAACGTCGGGTTTCAACGGCTCTGTGAAACCCGGGGATCCCAGATATCTGTATTGTTTCTGTGATGCTGTACATTTCTGTGATGTTGCATTTTATTCACGCCTTGAGCGAAATACTATATATTGGTATATATATTAGTAGATGTTGTATATGTTTTGCATCCGCGCTAGTCCAGTCCCCACTCTGTCGTTAGTTAGCTAACCTAACGGGTAATGACGGGACCCAGTGGCGAATGCGGATGGCATATACGTACATCAGTATATTTTCGTTCTTTTTGGTGTGATCAATTGATGGGATTGCATTGATTCGGATCAATGCAAGTTAAAAACAAACCTAATCTGATGTTGTTGGAACACTTTTCAAAAAGCTGTTATTGCAAGGACGTTTACTTTTGTTTTGCATCGTGGTATTCATTGGAATATCCTGCTCCTCAGTCGACGAGGCAAGGGCCGAGATCCCTTCACCGGGAGTGACCCCTTGGACAGAAGTTTGCGTCAGGGCATTAACTTCACTATAGCCGATTACTTTTGCTTTGCACCGTGGTATTCAGTTGGAATATCCTGCACCCCATTCTACGGGGAAAGAGCCGAGATCCCTTCACCGGGAGTGACCTCTTTAGCGAAGGTTTTCGTCACTATATTTTCAAAAAGCTATCCGTTCCTTCAACGATATCAAGTTCATTACGTTAAAGGTTTTCGCCAGAAACCATTCGTAGCCCTCCGTCGTTTCATATGGGTAGTCAATAGTATTCAAGCTGTGTTTGTTGGCCAAAGTCAAGGCACAGTGTTTGGTAGCTGTTGGTTATTCATATGCAGCATAGATAGATGCGTTGGTTTGGAACAGTCGTACTGCCTTGTTGGCCAAAGTCAAGGGTATGTACGGGTGGATTCAAAACAACCTGGAGAATGACGGGTGGAACTTGACATGTGACTTATGATTTGTTGGCCAAAGTCAAGGTCATAAGAGCATGGGGCAGAAATTACATCGGGAGTTTCAAAAGAACTGAAACTTGCCAGATATGCGCATACCTTCTGGAGTGTGACACCGTGAGCGGATTCCGTCACGTTGTCATGCGATGATAGTTGGATCCCGATTCCCACTGATGAGTTAGTTTACTCCTCGGGTGATCCCGACTAATTCTTCTTTCAGGTTTGGAGGAGAATTTGAGGTACAGTGGGAGGATTCCAGATTAGATAAATTGGTAACTATTCTGATCTAGGTTAGAGTGCACGCTGAGTGTTTCTTTTCTCTCTCTCTTTGGCAGCGACCATTGACCCGACCCTAAGACTTTGACTCAGTGACCAAGTTGACCGAACCTTCTTAAACACCGGTTTTTGGATTGTCAGAGTTGCAAACCTCATTGCCACTCCTACTTTTACCCTTTTCTCCAGGACACCCGTATTACTACGAACGTCCACTTCCATTGGACAAAACCATCGTATGGTTATATACGAACTCGAAAGAATTTATTCGAGGATGGTTTCAGGTTCTGGAGAAAACGGATAGGATTATTCAGTTGTCTTTTCCTTTTACCCTCTCTCAGGTTACGAGTACTCCTTGGTTTAGGGGTAGTACACCTATTACGCAAATTGGATTGTCTTCTTCCAAACCTTAGGCTGGTGCCGACCGGTAGGGAATGAAGAAAACCAATTAGCATAACGATGGTGTGCAGAAGGTATTAAGTTCAGACAAAGCAAGGGATTAGTAAGAGGGCAAAGTAAATTGCAACAGATATTCACGACCAAACCAAATATTTCGTTACCACTCCCACATCACCTTTGTATTTCTCCAGGACACTCCGTGTCACTACGAAGATCCACAGTTTATTTGGATACTCCATCGTATGGTTATATACGAACTCGAAAGGAACTTGTTCCAGTTCGGGGATGGATTCTGGTTCAGGAGAAATAGGAATAAGACTTATTCAGGTGTCTTTTATCTTCACCTTCTCTCGCATTGCGAGTGTTCCTAGGATTGGGACATTACACCCATTATGCTTATTGGATAGTCTTCTTCCAAACCATAGGCTGGTGCCGAACGGTAGGGAAGGAAGAAAACCATTTGGCCTAAAAGGGTGTGCAGAAGGTAAAGACTAAAGACATATGAAGGGATTTGGAGAGGTGGCAAAGAACTATACGGTTACAGTCGTGAATCTGGAAGAGGCATTACTAGGAATACCAGGATACCCCATCGAAACATTTCAATGTTTCAGTCTCACTATGTACTGTTAAAGGAAACTGATTTCCCGATTAGACACTTGCTCCAGGGTATGTATTTACCAGGTTTGATTCTCATATCTGTATGGTTTTACAGATGATGAGTGGGAGTAAGTTATTGGGAATTGGGTGATCATCCTCATTATATCGGGATTCGTTGTAATCGGTGATATTTGAGGAGATCACCTGGGTTGTTTGCCGGTCGGCAAATATATGGTTTTGAATATCCGCTGTTGTGCACCAATTTCAAATTGATATATCTGTACGTCTATTTTCATAGAGTGAGATATACCTTTTGATATTATGTCGATGACATTTACCTATATCAGTGGATGGTTAGGTAAGGAGCATCAAACAGCGGTGTAATTCTTCTTAACCATAAGTACAGTTTTCAACCTACGACATACAGTGAAAGAGTTATCAGACTCAAGGGACTTGTACAGAGTATTGTATGATGTCCAGGGTCCATCAGGACAGAGGGGTTGGTCCTCGTACTATATTCGGTTTACTTATGACTTCTCTAGTTTTTAGACAAGTGTTTCGTGGAAACACAGGGTCCGAATTTGGAGAAGTTATAGGTATTTGAATGGAGTAGAGAACCAGGTGTAGCAAGTATCGGGATTCTTCAAAGTGATCGAAGATGTAGATACTTGTATTTGGTATTCAGTTGATAGTAGTGATTAAGAGAAATTTCTTCTCTTTCAGGTTACTCATAATTGGAAGCATTCCTAAGTTGAGTAACGTTGATCGGCCTCCTTCCATTTAGTTGACATGCACTGGAGACAGCTGTATGATTTGAATCTGGTTCAATTAAATCAGTGCCTCTGTTTCTATATTGGATATAGAACAGTTCATATCTTAACGATGTTAAGGTACGGGGAGTTGTCCGGTTTATGATTAAAACCAGACACTGGACAACTCAAGGCACGTTTCTGTAATGGCTGTTTGTGGGTTGACCCAGGCTATGACGAGGGTTGATTTTCTACCATCTGGATGAACAATAGCGATATTGTTCTAGACTCGCCACAGTTTTATTAAAAATGGATTTTTTCAGAAAAACAGTAGTGGGAGTATGGTAGAACTGGAAGTGATTCCAGAACCACAAACGATTACTGAAGATTTGATAAGGAACCTAAAGATTCAATTTGAATTGACATTCCATTGGCCACTCCGCAGATAAGGTGGGTAACTTCAGGCACCCGAGAGGTACTCCGGTAGCCTCAAGGACGGTGACAGGGAAGTTCTTGTTTACCCACAATTGCCATTGCTGTTGTTCCAGGTTACGAGACCCGGCGGGAGGATGAGTATAGCGTCGTTCTAAACCAGTTTTAGAAGTGTACGTCTATATGACTCTGCCAGAGGGTTGTCGTAGTCAGTGGGAGCAGCGGAAGCATTGGTGGACAGGTTGCTTATGTCTATTTATAGACTAGAGCAGATGTAGCGGAGAAAGATCATCTATTTCTGACGTGACAGTCATGGGTTTGACTTCATCAGAATAGGGGATGGATCTGTTGAGAAGGTAGTAGGGTGTGATATCCTGGTATTTGGATGATATACACAAAGTAGGAAAAGAAACTCCTACACTACGATCGGTTATACTTTGGTCGTCACACAGTTGTTTCTCCACAAAGGAAATGGATTTTATATCAGACATACTGGTTACTAGATCTATGGTCTTAGATCTAGATTTGGGTGGTTTCCCAATTAGGGTACTTGACAGCAATCTAAGAGTATTTAGGATGGACGACTCCTGGCACGGTAGTGTACCTGCAGGTAATGGAGTCACCCTCTCCAAAGGTGTCTTACAGACTAAAGGGGAGAGGGACGGGCATGATTGGCAGATCACTTGCTCAGGCAATTGAGTCAATCGTGAGATGTCAAGTACCACACCAGATGTTGTTCTTGCACTAGATGCAATAAGTTGACATTAATCCAATCCTGGAGAAACAGTCGGAAGCAGTTTTAGAACATAAGTGGATGTTCTAGGGAGATGATAACGACAGCCTCATTCAGGAGACAGTTATCATTCCAGGCTTCCAAGGTGACATGGACGACAAGGAGGTTGTCAGAGTTATAGTTTTCCTTCTGATGAGGGGCAGTATTTTGGACAGGTGGTCCAAGGCAATACTGAGGGAGGCATGGCGCGCAGGATACTGATTAAGTTCAGTTGACGATACAGTCTAAGAAGTTTGGATTTGGAGTTCATTTATGAGCTAGGTCCCATCAGACATCCAGACATATTCTGAGACAGGTATTGCTCTTTTCGGGAGATGGCTTTCTCCGCGAACTTGAGATATAGAGAGACATAGAAAGAAACAACTAAGCGGATCCACTCACTGAGGCTATTCCTCGAACGCAATAGTTCCGCAAACGAGCTTTGTGAGACTGACTAGTAGAGGAGTTGGATGTTCGGTATCACACGGGCTGTGAGTATGCGACATCGCAATAATTAGCCTTGAGTGCAAGTGGGAGATTGTTGGAGATAGTGCCCTCAGAGTCAATTATTAGGTCACAGGTACGTGATTGTAATGATTGAGGGAGGACCTATCCCGGTAGGACAGTCTTACTCGAGATGATAGTATGCTATCTGGTTTACCTTTATCATCGTGTACTGCTTTAGGTGACCTGACACGTCGCTATTACACGTTGATAGAGCCCTTAGGATTCTTGCTTGACCACCAGCAGTATGAGGGCGATCATATAAGTGGGAGCTGGGGGTCTATAAGCTTATCCTTAAAAGGTCCCTAGTCGTGGGAGTTTCGAGACTGGGCATCGATACTCCATTAGTAGACTAGTGTATACAGTCGAGACCCCGACGAGGGGCGGTGGCCGGTCTCACAAGCCACTGGTGTCAGTTGGATCACCTAAGATGTATACAGGTGCTCATTGGGTTATGAGTACACCGGACAGGACTCGCCGGGAACATGCTAGTTGGTCATATACCAGACGTCAGATGGCAGTTCCCTGGTGACATGTGTGCAGGTTAGTTCATTGACCTGGGGATCGTCATTTGTCTCGTGTGAGTTCCCACTGTACTTTGATTACTACCCTACCACGGCTCAAAGGAGTCGTGCAAACAGGTTTTAGTTGGGTACAGTCCCGAGCCACATGGAGGCAGTGAGCGTATCTTCAGGGGTTCGTCTCTCCCGGTATTGGGGGTGAGGTCGTGCTGTGTCTAGGAGAGCCATTACACAAAGTCCTTGGCCAAGGCAAGGAGATTTACTGGTAGGTATTCCAGTAGTATCTCAGGGTGTTCTGGGCTACACTCCGACACGACTTGTACCGCTTTTGGGGGTCTGACTTTTACCAACCCCCTAGGCCCGCCATGCGATACTCATAGACGAACGGACCGGACTGCACGGATATTGTCACTGACAGGCTCAGTAGGGTTGTCAGGCTAAGTTCGCTCACAGACATCCCTTTTTAGTCAGTACCTGGTAGCCCGTTACGTATTGGCTTATACCTCTGACGTGCTAGTGGTTAAATCCATAACCAAGGTGTTGATGAGTCTTTAGAGTCCCCCACATTCAGTTACTCAGCTTTCGGGCGAAAGGTTGTAGAGGCCGTATGGAGATATGGCAAGGTCCGATCAGATACGTGCGGTATTGCACGGATCAGGATCGGACAGATTGTACTATAGGCCGTATGGTTATATGGCAGGGTTCGATCAGATACGTGCGGTATTGCACGGATCAGGATCGAACAGATATTACTAGCCGGTTTTGGTATAAGCCGGATCCTAGTATAGTACAGTGGAGATTTTGTCTCATTGCATTTGTATTTCGGTCGAAATACAGATGCCGGTGTGTATGCACAGTATCGGGGTTTTCCTGTAATTTATTACGGGACCAGTTTTCTGGAGTTGCCAGTTTGCTTTCCGTTTCGGCCAATTTCTATTGTTCCGTTCATTGGCCGAAGATTGGTGGAGGAGGGTTTATTTGCATTGTTGCAAATAGGCTTTTTGTGGAGGGGGTCTTTGCTTATTGTAGCATCATGATGGTTTTCATGATGTGCACCATCATTGACTTCTCATTCTCATGATGGCTTGACTTTTAGTGGGCATGATGGTTGATGATGATGAGGGGTGAGGTTGGTTGAGTGTGGGTTTATTGTTGTGATCATTTCCTTTTTGGCATGATAGCCTTCTCTCTCTCCATTGCATTATTGGATGGTTCTCTCCTTTTCTATCATACTCTCCCTCATTCTCACTCACCCTCATTGGAATGGCCGGCCACTTCCCTATAGGGGCTGTCCAAGTTTTTGGGTGTGGGGTCTTTGTTCATTTCATGTTCCCAAAAATCCCCAAAGTTCCTCCACATTGTTCTTGTATCATCCCTCCACCAAAAAGGCAATTCCGATAACCCCAAATGAGACTTGCTCGCCATATTCTACAGCGAACCTTGGGCACGTCGAGTAGCCGGCTTCGTGCCCGAGTTGCCTCGGCATTGAGGTAGGAGCCCGTAAACAAAGTAGGCGATGTGGTGCACTTCCGGCGACGAGGAGGAGACGGGACTTTTCCGCAGGAGATCGGGACCATGACGAGAAGACCGGAGGACTTGGATCGTCGGTATATCTCCCTTCCCTTTCTTGTTGGTAGCTAGGACTAGTTAATGGTTCGATCCGGGTATTAGTGCGCGGTGGTGCCGGTTTGCTAAGTCCGCAAAATTAAAGTTATTCACCGCTTCCGCATTCCGCCGTCGGTTTGACGGCCGGGGCGCCGCCGTGCACTTACAGGTACCATACATGTGCATAGAAACAAAATCTAAGTGCAACGGGTGTGCACGAAAACACCTGTCAAGAGCAACGGGTGTGCCTGACAACAATATCAGGTGCATCTGATATGCACGAAGAATCCCGATTTAGTGCATCTGGTGTGCACCAAAATCGCATAAAGCACGCCAAGTATGCGCAAGAATCTAAATCAAGTGCAAAAGGTGCACGAAAACAAATATCTAAATCGACGGTATAAAATCTCACAACCACGTATATCAGCGTGCACAAAATCGAGTCAAAGTACTAAAAGTGCATGAAAACTACACCGAAGGCACATGTCAAATCACATACATACCATATGCATGAAATCAAAATCAAACATCTCGAACGACATCAAATCGAAATCGAGTGCAACTGTGGTGCACGCAAACTCAATCATGCAATTAAATTACCCAAAGTACAGAAATTCAAAATGACAGATACGTGATATTCGAATCACCAAATCACAAATCATAAACATTTTTTTTGATATGTCCTTCCTTCAAAGTCGAGAAGGTGTCGGTGCATCCAAAGCTAGCAGAGCAAGATATCTATTTACCTCATGTTCATGGTCTGTCGCCTTATGCCTTTAGGCTCTCGTCTCTCACTGCGGATTATTAGTTACATAGCTCCTTGGCTCAACGGCCTATTATAGAATGATAACGGAAACAGTTTCGCTCTGGCACATCCTTTAAAATCTCTGGCCAACTATCATAGTCTGTCATGATCCGAAGGTACGGAACGTGACTGGCCCTTAAATTACGAATCGTCTAAAGGCGTAACGTAATCCAAGTAAGCCAAAGCCCAGAAATCTAAACCAAATAAGAAATAGAGTGAGGGAAAAAATATTAAAAGAAAGCGATTTTAACCAAAACAAGTCGTATTAAACATTTTAAAAACATCAAAATTCCCGAAAATTTCGGCAGAGTCTCCTTTGTAAATACTGGCCCCCAAACGGGTACAACACATGAAAATACATATAAATCAATAAAGGCATCCCCAAGCGGGAGCTAGCTCTTCGCCAAAGGCGGAATCACAACCACATTCAATGAATATATCATAATAATGCGAAATAAGTATAAAAGCATAAAGCATCACGTCGGCTCAAGTGAGCATCAACACCAAACCACAAATACAAGTCTCACCGTCTAGTCCAATATACAAAGGTAGATAGAGTATACTATATACAAATAAAATACACGGTGGGAGCAAAAGAAAATCCTCCAAAACCCACCTATGAGCAAGCTGCAAGCCGAAGCTGTAAGTCCATGTCACGCACCCCACATGTTCGCGAGGAGGCGGAATATATGAAAAACAATTATCAAAGCTTCGTAACACGGACTTGAGCACACGGATCGTGTCTAAACCATTACTAGCAAACTGTATGAGGTTTAACTACTCAGACTCGAAGTTATACCTCACGTTACAAGTCCTTCGGGTCTTCATCGCTGTTCTTTTCGTCATCGTAGGCTCTAAGGATCGGAATGGATCGCGGCTACCTTGACGGTCTCCTCGAGTCAAAGACGATCCACCCGAGAGTCTATAGTCCGAGCTCTTATCTCGAATTTGAGATAACTACGGCTTCTAGTCTGCTAAGCTAGAAGTCCTAGATGGTGTAGAATATTTAGATGGATTACTTTGTCTCTCTAAACCCTAGGATCCTCAACACATGAGAGCTTTTAGGGTTTGAGGAAGAAGATGAAGACTTGAGGAGAGAGAAGGTGTTTGTGATAATGATAATGAATTATTACTCATGCTTGAATAATATGAAGCATACAAATATCTCTTGATAAATATCTAGAAAATATCTAGCATGCTTCATTTAATTCAAATGGTGAATCACCTCATGAGTCATGGTTCATTTAATGAAAATTACACCTCATCTACTCCACCTCATTTCCTTCTAGAAGCTTCCTGACAAATTACGAGAATGCCCCTCTCATCCGTATTTACCAAAAACACGTATAAACTGAGACTAAATAAATCTATCAGTATAATACTAGAATCCGGCTTAAACCAAAGCCCACTAGTATTATCTGCCCGATCACAGTACGTGCACAAGTGGACGTAAGTGATCGCGGTCCTGCCGTAAAACCATACAGCCTCTACACCTATTTCCCGGTGCAGGGAAACTCTCTGTGTGGGACTCTAAAGACTCGACACTACGCTGGCAGTAGGTTTAACCACAGGCCGCAAGCGGTACTAGTTGTACGTAACGGTCCCCAGGTAGGCCGATGAGGTAACTCATCCGAACTCCTACTGAGCCTGTATGTGACAATCTACAGTTTGGTCTGTTCGTCTAAGAGTATCTCATATCGGGCTTAGGGGGATGGTGAACGTCAGACCCCTAATAGCGGTATAAGTCGTGTCGAAGTGTAGCCCAGAACACCCTGAAAAACTACTGGAACACCTACCAGTAAATCTCACTTGCCGTGGCCACGGACCTTTGTGTAATGGCTCTCCAATACAGCGCGATATCAACCCCCAATACCGGGAGAGACGAATCATGTCTAACCGCCGCTGCCTCTAAGTGCTTCGGGGCTGCACCCAACTACTACCTGTTTGCATGACTCCTTTGAGCCGTGGTAGGGTAGTGATCAAAGTACAGTGGGAACACACTCAAGGCGAAGTAGCAGTGTCAAGTCGACGGACTAAGCTGTACTCATGTCATCTGGGAACTGCTACCTGACGACAGGTATAATAACCATCAGCAGTTCCCGGCGAGTCTTGTCCAGTGTACTCGTAACCTAATGAGCACATGCATACTATCTCCAGTACAACGTTCTAATGGCTGAGGGACAGACCATCTCCTGACCTGGGATGAGAATCGTATACACCAGTCTACTCCGGAGTATCGATGCACAGTCTCGATAATCCTACGACCAGGGACCTGTATAAAGATGTGCTTATAGACTACCCAGCCCCCACTAGTGTGGCTGCCATCACAACGCTGGTAATCAAGCAAAGATGCTAAGGGCTCTACTAATATGTATAAGCCATATGTTAAAAGAAACATATGCACATATTGAAGTAGAAACAAACCAAAGAGCATACTACCATTTTTAGCAAGACTGTCAATACAACTGTGAATATCCCAAGCTTCCATTAGTAATATACAAGCCAGTATGATACAATAATGGCCTCTAGGGCATATACACTAAAAATCTCCCACTTGCACTAGGGCTATGTACTGGCGTATCGCAGACCTATCATCTCGATTAGCCGCTCGAACTGTGTTTGAGGGATAGCCTTCATGAGTGGATTAGCAGTGTTATCCTCTGTATCTACTCTCCTCACCTCGATCTCCTGGCGATCTATGATCTCCCTGATCAGGTGATACCACCTTAAGATGTGTCTGGACTTCTGATGGGACCTGGGTTCCTTCGCTAAAGCTATAGCGCCGTTGTTGTCACAATATAGTGGTATTGGATCAACAATGGTAGGAACCACCTGAAGTTCAGTTAAGAACTTCCTCACCCAGACAGCTTCTTTTGCGGCATCGCAAGCAGCTATGTACTCCGCTTCCATCGTCGAGTCAGCAATGGTGTCCTGCTTGGAGCTCTTCCAACAGACCGTCCCTCCATTGAGGGTAAAGACATAACCCGACATAGACTCGGAGTCATCCTTGTCACTCTGGAACCTGGAGTCAGCAAAAGCCTCGATCTGGAGGTCTTTTCCGCCATACAACAAGAACATCTCCTTAGTCCTTCTCAGGTACTTGAGAATGTTCTTTACTGCTATCCGGTGTTTCTCCTCTGGGTTCGACTGATACCGGCTTACAACGCTTAATGCGTAGGCTACATCTGATCTGGTACATAACATCGCTTACATTATAGAGCCTACCGCTGACGCGTAGGGTATAGATAACATGCGAGCCCTTTCCAAATCAGTCTTTGGAGATATCTTTTTGGAGAGGGTGATTCCGTGACAAGCCGGTAGATTACCGTGCTTAGAATCTTCCATACTGAATCTTTTCAGTATGGTGTCTATATACCTTGACTTTGAGAGTCCAACTATCCGTTTAGATCTATCACGATAGATCCGGATCCCCAGAATGTAGGAGGCATCACCCAGGTCCTTCATGGAGAACTTTTGTGACAAGAATCCTTTGACTGACTGTAGCATAGGAATATCATTTCCTATTAAGAGAATGTCATCCACGTACAAGACGAGGAATACTACAATTCTCCCTACAATCTTACTGTAAATTCATGGTTCATCTGGATTTTTGACAAAGTTGAATTCTTTAACAGTATCATCAAAACAGATGTTCCAACTCCACGATGCCTGCTTTAATCCATAAATGGACTTAAGCAACTTTCACACTTTCCCGCTGCTCCCACTCTGAATGAAACCCTCTGGCTGATCCATATAGACGCACTCTTCCAAATTACCATTTAGAAAAGCCGTCTTTACGTCCATCTGCCAGATCTCATAATCATGGAAGGCAGCAATGGCAAGAAGGATCTGAATGGATTTGAGCATAGCCACTAAAGAAAATGTTTCATCATAGTCCAAACCAGGTCTTTGACGAAAACCCTTTGCAACAAGTCTAGCCTTATAGGTTTCAACCTTTCCATCTACACCAATCTTCTTTCTGAAGATCCATTTGCATCCTATGGGTTTTACCCCTTCTGGAGTAATGTCCAAAGTCCATACTTTTTTGGTATACATGGACTCCATCTCGGTCCGCATTGAATCCAGCCATTTTACTGAGTCGCCGCTCTGAATGGCTTGCTGGAAGCTAGTAGGCTCATCATTGTCAATGATGCAATCCTCTCGAACCCCGTCTATGAGAAAATCGTAGTATCTTTCGGGCGGATGAGACTGCCTACTACTTCTGCGGATTGGCGCTGGGATGTCACTTTCTTATGAAACTTCTGGTTCTACCAAGCTTTCAATAATAGATTGTGGTTCTGGAATTTCTTCCAGTTCTATTGCGCTCCCACTCTTCTGATTTTCTAAAAATTCAGCTTCCAAGAAGTGGGCATGATGAGAAACAAATACCTTTTGCTCCTTTGCGTAATAGAAAAAATACCCCTTGGAGTTCTTTGGGTATCCCACAAACTTACACTGTACTGAGCATGCCTCGAGCTTGTCCGCATACTGCTTTTTTACAAAAGCTGGACACCCCCATGTCTTAAGGTACTTAAGACAGGGTTTCTTCCCACTCCACATCTGATATGGTGTGGTAGGCACAGTCTTGGTTGGAACCTGGTTCAAAAGATATGCAGCTGATTCTAGTGCATAACCCTAGAAGGATCTCGGTAACTCAGCCTTACTCATTATGGAACGAACCATATCCAATAGGGTTCGATTCTGCCTTTCCGATACACCATTGTGTTGTGGTGTGTATAGAGGAGTAAGCTGAGAGAGAATTCCATTCTCTTTTAGGTAACCCAGGAACTCGGCACTTAAGTATTCACCACCTCAATCAGATATTAGTGTCTTGATACTTTTTCCTGTTTTTTTTCCACTTCATTCTTGTATTCTCGGAATTTCTCAAAGGCCTCGGATTTATGCTTCATTAAGAAGACATGTCCATACCAAGAGAAATCATCCGTAAAAGTAATGAAATAGGAATAACCACTTCGTGCATGTGTAGACATTGGACCGCATACATCGCTGTGTATGAGTCCTAAGAGCTCGCTCGCTCTTACTCCGTGTCTAGTGAACGGAGTCTTTTTCATCTTTCCTATGAGACAAGATTGACAAGTGGCATAAGACTGATATTCGAACGGATTCAAATATCCCTCTCTATGTAACTTCGTCAACCGTGTTTCATTGATGTGACCCAGTCTACAATGCCATAAGAAAGCTTGATTTGTTTCTAGAGACTTTGTTTTAAGTGTGTTCTGGACACTGAAAACCTGAGCTTGATTCAATACATATATACCGTCTTCTAATGTACCGGACCCAATCAGAACTTGATTTAGGTGGATGTGCACGACATCGGTTACAAATGTAAAATCATATCCCTTTTTAGAAAACAGGGACACTGATATGATATTACAAACCAAACTAGGTACATATAAACAGTTACGTAGAATCAATTTCTGCCCACTTGTCAGTCCTAGATGATATTCCCCCACGGATTCAGCATCCACGCTTATTCCGTTCGCAACTCTGAGAGACATATCACCTACCCTGATAACTCTACGGTTTCTCAAAGCCTGTAACGAATTATAGATATGAGATCCTGATCCGGTATCTAGTACCCAGGAAGTAGAGTAAATTGACATATAGTTTTCAATCACAAACACACCCGAAGTCGAAGCCACAACATACTTCGGATCCTGCATTCTGGCTTTCCAAATCCTGCAATCCTTCTGCCAATGCCCCTTCCCATAACAACAGGAACAATCCTTCTTCCCTACTGTTAACCCTGAAACTTTTGCCCTTTCCTGTCCTTCTACCTTACTGACACCGCATATCAGCTTTATGGAGGTCTTTTTCTTCTCACCCATTGCATCCGCCTTGGATCCAGAAGAGGATGAATCTCCAATAAACAGAACGGGTGTCACCTTGTTTCCTTCAGGGTGCCCTCAACTGGAAGTCTAACTTTCTTCTTCTGGGCGTAAGTAGGAGGTAGGGACTGTAGAATCAAGTCAGCATATGACTCGTTTCTCAACGTGGTCTTCAGATCCGTGAGCTCACCAATATAGCTAGTCATCGTAAGGACGTTGTCCCCCTACAGATGACCCGACAGCCAACCTCGCTTGAAGCAATTCATTCGAGGTCTTATATCTTGCGATATGAGATTGCTCTCCATATAAAACTTTGTTATGGAGGAAGATAGAAACTAAGTCCATCTTTTTGTGCTGCCTCTGGTATACACCATCAACTGAGGCTATCATAGGGCACTTGGCATTCGCACATTCTTTTTCCCGTGTCTTATGGATATCCATATCCGCGACGGTGGAAACTGGACCTAGGACGTCGGGGTTTAGAGTAGTAATGATGTGATCCAGATTGTCATAGGTAATGGACATCTGGACAAACCTTTGCCAGTCATTATAGTCAGATTCGGTCAGTATATTATCTAGATTTAACCTAGTCTCGGTCACAGGGTCGCTGCAGTTAAGAGAGAGAGAGAGAAGAAAACACTTAGCTCGATGCTCTTGCAAGTTTAGATTGGTTTTTAATTTATCTAAACATGATGGCTCTCACTGTTTCTCGAATCCTTCCTCAAACCATAAAAGAAGAACTAGTCAGGACTTATCTCACCGTACATACTTGCTTAACCGTTCAGCCAGGCTAGTGTTGGTACTTTGAGGGAGGTTTTACGACGCTTTCGCGAAGTTCCTTAATTAAATAACCTATTTTCCCTGGAGGCGTAGCCCCGCTAACACTATTCTTGACACCTACTTAGTTTATAGTATTGATCGTTAAGTGAAATCTCCCGAAGAGTAGCATATACTCACAGTAGGATCGGGACCCAAATATCATCGTGTGATAATGCTGAAGGAATCCTACCAACATTATCAAACTCCAAATGGTATGCAGCACTAGCAAGTTTCAGGTTCTTTAGAAACTCCCGATGTGGATTTTTGCCCCATGCTCTTATGACCTTGACTAAGGCCAACAAATCATAAGTCACATGTTAAGTTATACCCGTCATTGTCCAGGTTAATTTGAACCCACCCGTATATACCCTTGACTAAGGCCAACAAAGTAATACGACTGTCCCAAACCAACGCATCTATCTATGCTACATGTGAACACCCAGCAGCTACCAATCATTATTCCTTGACTAAGGCCAACAATGTAATACGACTGTCCCAAACCAACGCATCTATCTATGCTACATGTGAACACCTAGCAGCTACCAATCACTATGCCTTGACTAAGGCCAACAAACATAGCTTGAATACTACTGACTATTCATATGAAATGACGGAGGGCTACGACCGGTTTTGGCGAAACCGTGAACGTAGTGAACTTGATATAATCGAAGAAACCTGATAGATTTTTAAAAGGAGAAGTTTAAGCTCCGCAATTAAAAAACTGTTGTTTTAAAATAACCGAGTGGTTTTTAAACTTTGTTCCAACGATTCAGCTTTGGTTTATTTGCTTTGCATTAATCTAATGCAGTCCCATCATTTAAACCTATCATTGCAGAAAACAACGAAAATACAACGTACCCTTATGCCATTCGCATTCGCCACTGGGCCCCGTCATCACCCGTTAGGTTACTTAACTAACGACAGAGCGGAGGCTGGACTAGCGCGGATGCAAAACATAAGCAACGTCTACTAGATATCATATATAGATATGTACATTCGTCTGATGCAATAATAGGCATTACAGATCACATATGAACACATTGGATATATTATGAAGTCCGCATTTCGTTTGAGCCTGCAAAAAAAAACGATTTCCACAGTTGTGATGAATAGCCAAACCCCATCCTAGACCCTTACGGGTGCGGTAAACTACCCGCCAAGTACCCGAAGTGAAGCAGTCGCCCTCAACAACGTGAGTAGGCCACTTAGCACTTCCAAGTACCCGGTAGTTTGTGCTGTTAGTTATATGTATGCCCTAGAGGCCATTACTATACATAGGCTGTATATTGTAGTGGATGCTGGGACATATATAGGGAGGACTTTCTTGCTCGACATGATAGTATGCTATCTGGTTGCTCTTTACCTTAACGTGTATACTGATTGTCTCTCTGTTACATGTTGGTAAAGCCCTTAGGATGTATGCTTGACTACCTGGACTATGATGCGGATCATACTAGTGGGGACATGGTAGTCCATAAGTACATCCTTGAAAGTCCCTAGTCGTAGGTGTATCGAGATGGGGCATCGATATACCAGAGTAGACTAGCGTATATCTTCTCGACCCATACAGATGGGCGATGGATGATCCCATATCCATTGGTGTTTGACATCGGAGATGATATACGGGTGCTCAGTAGAGACTGGGTACACTGGACGGACTCGCCGAGAACTCCCAGATGGTATTATACCTCACGTCAGATGGCAGTTCTCTGGTGACACTGGTACAGAGTAGTCTGTTGACCCGAGATCGTCATAGAGTCTTGTGTGGTTCCCACTGCGCTTTGATTTCCATCTTACCACGTCCAAGAGGGCGTGCAAAACGGTGGTTTTTGGGTACAGTCCCGAGTCACATGGAGGCAATGAGCGATAGGAGGGGATTCGTCTCTCCCGGTATAGGGGGTTGATGTTGCGCTGTGTTCGATTGGCTATAACAGGAAATCCCTGGCCAGGGTTGCTGAGATTTACTGGTAAGTGTTACCAGTAGTTTCTCGAATTGTTATAGACCTCATATCGACACGACTTATCGAGCTATTGGGGTCTGACGTTTACCACCCCTAGGCGAGATATGCGACATATCAGACGATCAGACCGGACTGTACGGTAGTGTTACTGGTTGGATTCACTGGAGTGTGAGCGGGCTTGCTCGTCGATCTTCTGATCGCTCAATACCCGGGTGGCCGTTACGTTTAGCAGACCGCTTGCGGCTTGTGGGTGCTTGATATGATCATCACCTGCTGCCGGCGTATTGACGAGTCTTTAGAGTCCTACACAGAGGTTTCCTGGTTCAAGCGAAACGAAATAGGAGCGCATATGAGATATGTGCGGGACCGAGAATAATGCGTGTATGTGATACCGTATTTCATTCTCGCGATTAATGTGTCGAATGGTTGTATGCGATATAACCTAGTTATCGAATCAAGGATTGATTCGATAAGCCGATACATAGGATACTAGTCGGTTATGTGCGACATGACCGGATCATTGAATCAAGTATTGATTTAATGATTTAATGCATAATTATATATTTGATATATTACTTTGCATTAACTAGTATTGGTTCACTTTAAATGGATTTTCTCACTTGGATTGTGCACATTGTATATGTGATATACATTTGTACATTTGATTGTATCATGTTTGATGATACATGATAGTTTGGTGTATGGATTAAACCATGGTTGGTCAATGGTTAGGGTTTCTTTTGCTTCATTTATTCATTTATTTATCCATTTTGTTTATTTTAGCAAAAGAGAATAATGAAGAGATAATGGTGGCTTTCTTTGTTTGTTTATGAACCTTCATGAAGGTTTGACCAAAGTGACCATTTTGTCTTCATGTCTTAACCCAACCATTCACTAACCCTTGTTAATTCTCTACACCTAACTATGGTTTGATTATGATAAGGATGATTATTCTTTTCTATTTTCTAATAACTTATCATAACAATATTCATCTTCTTCATCTTCTTCTTCCATGAAAAAGCTTTCTTCATCAATGGTGATTGATGAAATAAAGTGAGAAATCCAATTCTAAAGTATACCCACTTCCTATTTCTTCATCCTCTACCTCTTGCCAAGTAGTAGAGTGTGTTTTCTTCACAAGTTTCTTGACTTGGTGAAGTCGGAGCTTGATTTAGCGATGCCTCGACGTAGATCATCTTCGGCATGGACATCGATGACCTAGCCCGTCCATTCTCCGATGAAGCCGACGCTAGAGCCCGGGACTTGTTATGGACAGCGAGGAGACTTCATTGCGGAGTTATGGAGGTGGAGAACCGGATCTACAAAGGTTGTATTTCCGTATCTCTTAGTTAAGTGTTAACTAGTTTCATTTTCGCCTAGACATCTAGCTAACGGTCCGTAGTCTAGGGTTTCTCGGCACCGTATTTTTAAAAATTGGCATGGTTGATGCCTTGTGAGACCTCATTAGGGTGTCTAGGAACCCTACAGTGGTATCAGAGACTAGCTAGAGCCTTAGGCGAAGTCCAGACGGAGTTTGAATTCCGAACGAACCCGAAACCCCAATACAAATTGCTCTCTGTACTTTTTCTGAAAACGTGGATTTTTCCAGATTAAAAATTACCAAAAAATTCAGCAGGTAATTGCATGAGTTACTGTGAAGCACGTGATACTAACTCGACTACAGAGGCGCGGAACCGCGGCCCCCACCATGGGATTCGCGGCGGTTCCGCGGCCACTGTGTTGAGTTACACCACGTGGATTGCACAGTAATTCATGTTTTGTAATGCTGAGTCTTCTGGAAATTTTTAGTATTTATTCAAGAGTTGAATTTTCTGGGGTAGTGTTGGGACTTCGTATATTCGATCGGAGTATCAAATTTTGTCTGTGTGGCTTTCCGGATAAATTTTAGAATATGTTAAAAAGTTCGACCGGATATAAATACCCAATTTTTCCCCTGTCGGGAAATTTCCAAGTGTTGGATTTTTCCGTAGTTTAACGACGTTCTAAGTAGTGCAAGTAACTTGATGGACCCTCTAGAAGACAACAAACCTTAACTCGATTATGTGACCGTCTTGAACTGCCCTTTGAACCTTCGGGTTTGGGGCAGTACGGCGAGCCACATGTGAGGCGTTGGCTTGACCCTTCTACGGATGGACCGTTGGTACTGAGGCACGAACGGAATGTTGTTAGACTTATTTCATGTGTTGAGCTGTATCGGGAAAACTTGGGTGTTTGACTGTTCGATCGAAAAGTTTAACATTTTCTGTTTATCTGGAATAGGATACAATAATTGGAATTCACAAAAGTTATGAGATAACTGAATGAATGTTATAAACATAGCAGTTTAGTCTCACTTGATCGGTTGCCACGGAATTTTGATGTGATCAAAAGTCCGTCGCAATCACGTAGCGTACGCGGATACTCGCCGGGTAAACTTAATAGACAGCCTCACACCATAGCCCCGACCAAGTGACTGTAGGAGAACCCCGTCGCCGAAAGCATCCGTTCGGGTGCTCATGGTAGCGGTGTTCCGCCTTGGTGCACTTCGTCGACGGCGTCGGGGGTGCGGCCGTCTACTGAAGTTTGCGACGAGCATTCGATCAGGATGTCGGGAATTTTGTTGAATTTCCCGACTCGATATTGAAAAGTGTTTTCGATAATGAGACTGAAATGCGGGGTTTATAATTGTTAGGCATGCGATGTCTAAGTAATTCATTTGGTCAGGCATGCGATGTCTGAGATGGTTGCGGATTCCAACTGTTGTAGTTTTACACTTTCTTTTCTGTGACCGTAAGTGTAATATGTGATATCGCCGGTTTCGTTGCTATATGTCAACGACAATTGGGATGCGCATATTTACTTACGTTGATGACATGTGATGTTATGTGTTGCTGGATATGTTATATTGGATCGTCGTGTTTGAATAGCCGGGGGTTTTTATGTGAGATGAGTGTTTTTCATTTTCATTCATGTAAAAACTTGTATGTAATATTCTTTTATTGGGGCACTTCCAGGTTGCGGAAGATGTCACCCTTTGTATATTATTTACTTTTCCGCACTAGGATAGACCCAAGGAGGGGAGCACAAGTAACCGAGTTCTGGAGTCCAGTGGGAGACCAACTCGAGGAGTCCAGTCAGGGTCTCCTGACTCTAGAATTGGTAGGGTTGCTTGCCGCTCTCGTAGGGGTCTAGGGGTGTGGGTTTGGCTATTCATCACGACCGTGGAATCCGTGTTTTATACTGGCTCGTATTGAAAACACGGACGTCCTAGTATATCCAATATTTCATATGATTCTTCTGCTGCGATATCTGTGATGTGATCATGTGATGTTCTGTGATAGATACAGTATATAGTATATATGATATATTATATAGATGTTACTTATGTTTTACACCCGTGCTAGCCCTGCCCCGCTCTGCCGTTAGTTACCTAACCTAACGGTGCACGAGGGGACATCAAGGCGAATGCGGATGGCATAAGTGTACGTCGTATTTATCTGTGATGTTTAGGTATATATATAAATGATGGGACTTCATTAATGTGATTAATGAAATAAAAGAAACCTAAGATGTTGTAGAATCGAATTTCAAAAATAAAACAGATAGCTACAGTTCTTGCTTTGCACAGCGGTATATGTGATATATCCTGCACCTTATTCGATAAGGAAAGGACCGAGATCCCTTCACCGGGCGTGACTCCTTTAGCAATAACTGGCAGATGCTACACACTCGGTTTGTCTTTTGATTGCTTTTAAGAGTTCTGCTTTGCACAGTGATATATATGATATATCCCGCACCTCATTCGACGAGGAAAGGACCGACGATCCCTTCACCGGGAGTGACTCCTTTAGCAAAACTAGAAAAGCCTCAAAAACACTCCATTTCAAAATTCATTCGATCCTACAACGATATCAAGTTCATTACGCAATAGGTTTTCAGAAAAACCTGTCGTTGCCCTCCGTCATTTCAGATAAATCCAGTTTAGTATTCGTGCTGCGTTTGTTGACCTTGTCAAGGCGCAGTGTGCGGTAGCTAACCAGTATTTATCTACTTATGCATATGATGCAGATTGGGTTAGGGTAGTCGTGCGGCCTTGTTGACCTTGTCAAGGGTCGTGCGGGTGGGTTTGATTCAATCAAGAAATGACGGGTTGAACTTGACTTGCGGTCTATGGTTTGTTGACCTTGTCAAGGTCATAGATCGTTCGGGGCAAAACATTATCGGGAATTTCAAGTGTTGAAATTTGCAATGAGATTGCATACCTTCTATGAGATAGTTGGATCCCGATACCCGCTGAGAGTAAGAGTTACTCCTGGGAGAGTTTTATACATTACAATTAGCCGATCAAATAGGTGTCTAGAAAGGTGTTAACGAGGTTACGCCTCTGGGAAAACGAGGTTTACATTAATTAGGTTCGTGCGAAAGCACGGGGGACCTCCCTCAAAGTACCGACACTGGCCTGGCTGAAAGATTGGCGAACTAGTAGTGTGTAATTAATCCCGGCTAGTCTTTCCTTTTAGGGTTTGAAGGAAGATTTGATAAAAAGCAGTGGGAGCCATCCTGATTAGATAAAATAATAACCAATCTATTCTTGCAAGAGCGCACGCTGAGTGTTTTCTTCTCTCTCTCTCCAGGTAGCGACCATATCACGCCTTAATCAAGATAATAATACGGAATATTGACCGAACCCGCTTGTTATACTGAGCTGGGGAACGTTGGTCCCGCTCCAACTTATAATTGTTATAAGACAGAGCAGGAAATTGGGGAATACCAGATTTCCCGTGCCGCCCAAACGAAGAGAGTGCATGCTGATGCATCATCTTCGGGTGTGTTCATTACAGAGAACTGTTTCTCAGTATCCTTTACGTCCTGGGTATGTGATACCAGATCAGGATCCCAGATATGTAATATGTTACATAGGGCTATAGAAAGGTAGAGAACTGAGAACGGGTGATAAGTTTCATGAGGCAGAAAATGGGGCAAGTGTTGCAGCCAAGTCTGTTGGTCACTGTCACCCTGTATTACCAATACATTGATTCTGAACGAATGTTGTTAGATACCGAACCTGATTTACAAAATCATATCACTCTCTTTATCAGTAAAGAAATGATAAAATTTTGTATTGTTGGATAATGTTTTGAACATTTCCTATATCAAAAGTTGATCGTATCAGGCACGTTATCTAAAAGCATTGATGTTCTAAATCAAACTATAGTTCTTTAGTATACAAAACACACACAAGAGGAATAGTTCAGAAATGAACGAATCCTTCTTGAGGCATTGTAGACTAGGTCATATCACTGCGACCTGACTAGCTGAAGTTACATGTAGATGCATATTTAAATTAGTTTGAATTTACATCTTGTGAAACTCGCCAGTCATGTCACAAAGATAAGATGACCATAGCTCTGTTTATTGGAAACAGAGAAAGAGTTAGTGAACTCTTGGGACTGATACATGATGATGTATGTAAGGTCCCCTGTCTACATATGCCAGGACTGGTTCTTTATACTTCATTACATTCTCTGATGATCTTTCGAGATTCAGACCTATGTTCCTGTTGGAAACACAAGTCCGAACCTTTTGAGATATTCACGGAATATAAGTTAGAAGTAGAGAACCAAATTGAGGGTATAAGTATTATGTCCTTTGATGCGATCAGGGAGGAGAATACTTGTGCATGGAATTCCTGGACTATTCTAAAGGAGAATGAGATTCTCTCTCAGCATTACTCCTCTGAATACACCATAGCACGATGGTATATCAGGGCGGAGCAATCACACCCTATATGATAAGGTGTGCTCTATGATGAGTACTACTGAGATACCTATTTCCTTTTTGGGAGTTATGCACTTGAGAAGCTGCATACCTATTGAATAGGGTTCAAATCAAATCAGTCACCTACCATTTCATATGTGATATGGAAAGGGAAGAACCCATGTCTTAAGCTAGTTAAGATTTGGGGTTGTCCGGCCTATGTCTAAAAGCAAAATCCGGACAAACTCGAGGCAAGATCTGTTATGTAGAACTGGAAAGGTTCCAGCTATACAAAATACAGCAGATGATTTGATAGAACCAAAGGATTTAGTAGATACCAACGAACCTCAGCCTCTCCGCCGATCTAGTAGGGTTCCTCACCTGCCTGAGAGATACTTTGGTTTCTCGATGACAGTGGGAGCGAGGATTGCATCATGAGATGATGACCCAACTAGTTTCGAGCTGGCCATCAGGAGTGGGACTCTGTAAGAATGGCTGGATGCTTAGCGATCTGAGATGGAATCCATGTACACCAACAAAGTATGGACTTTGGTTGCTATATCTGAAGGGTTAAATCCCCATCAGGAGCAAGTATATCTTGAGAAGATTACTTGGTGTAGATGGAAAAGTTGAGACTTTCAAAGCTAGACTTGTTAAAGCTTTTCGTCATCGACCAGGCGTGGATAATGATGAAACCTTTTCAAGCAGCTATGCTTAAGTCCATCCAGATCCTACTTGCCACGGCTACATACCATGACTACGATATCTGGCGGTTGGGTGCCATGACTGCTTTTCTAAATGATGTTTTAGAAGAGAACGTCTATAAGTACACAGCCAGAGGGCTTCGTAGACAGTGGGAGCAGCGGAAACGTGTGCAAGATGCTTTATAGGATAAAGCAGGCATCGCGGAGTTGGAACATCTGTTTTGATAGATTAGTCAAAGAAGTTGACATCATCAAAATGGTAGATGAACCTTGTATAAACAAGAAGGTAGTAGGGAGTATGGTGACGATCCTCGTAGAGTACGTGGATGACATACTCTTGATAGGGAAGGAGTTTCCTATGCTACCCTCGATCAATCTCGGCTTATCACAATGATTCTCCATATAGGATCAAAGTGATACCTCCTAAATCCTGGGTTTTTGGATTTATGAGATAGATTTAATTGGATGTTAGGACTCTCACTAGTTATAGTGAGAAGGTATCAATCGACCCTGGAGAGAATCACTGGAAGTGTTCCAGGGTGATAAAGACGACTGAATGTCAGTCACAGGCATTGTCTTTACCCTCAGTAAAGGGACGGTATGTTGGAAGAGTTCCAAGCTAGATACCGTGGCATACTAGACGATAAAGGCAGGATACATCGCTACTTAAGATGCTACCAAAGAGGCTGTTTGGGTGTATATTGGTTCATGAGATGAACTACGTTCCTCCCATTGTGTGACAATGGAGTTGTGGCTTATGCCAAGGAACGCCGGTCCCATCAGTGATCCAGACATATTCTAAGGCAGTGTCACCTGATCATGGAGATGGATGATCTCCAGGGTGATCGAGGTTAGGAGAGTAGACTCAGAGGACGACACAGCGGATCCACTCACAAAGGCCTGTTCCCAGAGCGAGATTTTTATGGGATGGTTGAGTATGAGATACTACAACCACTGCTATCAGATGGCCCTAGTGCAAGTGGGAGATTGTTAGTTATATGTATGCCCTAGAGGCCATTACTATACATAGGATGTATATTGTAGTGGATGCTGGGACATATATAGGGAGGACTTTCTTGCTCGACATGATAGTATGCTATCTGGTTGCTCTTTACCTTAACGTGTATACTGATTGTCTCTCTGTTACATGTTGGTAAAGCCCTTAGGATGTATGCTTGACTACCTGGACTATGATGCGGATCATACTAGTGGGGACATGGTAGTCCATAAGTACATCCTTGAAAGTCCCTAGTCGTGGGTGTATCGAGATGGGGCATCGATATACCAGAGTAGACTAGCGTATACCTTCTCGACCTATACAGATGGGCGATGGATGATCCCATATCCATTGGTGTTTGACATCGGAGATGATATACGGGTGCTCAGTAGAGACTGGGTACACTGGACGGACTCGCCGAGAACTCCCAGATGGTATTATACCTCACGTCAGATGGCAGTTCTCTGGTGACACTGGTACAGAGTAGTCTGTTGACCCGAGATCGTCATAGAGTCTTGTGTGGTTCCCACTGTGCTTTGATTTCCATCTTACCACGTCCAAGAGGGCGTGCAAAACGGTGGTTTTTGGGTACAGTCCCGAGTCACATGGAGGCAATGAGCGATAGGAGGGGATTCGTCTCTCCCGGTATAGGGGGTTGATGTTGCGCTGTGTTCGATTGGCTATAACAGGAAATCCCTGGCCAGGGTTGCTGAGATTTACTGGTAAGTGTTACCAGTAGTTTCTTGAATTGTTATAGACCTCATATCGACACGACTTATCGAGCTATTGGGGTCTGACGTTTACCACCCCTAGGCGAGATATGCGACATATCAGACGATCAGACCGGACTGTACGGTAGTGTTACTGGTTGGATTCACTGGAGTGTGAGCGGGCTTGCTCGTCGATCTTCTGATCGCTCAATACCCGGGTGGCCGTTACGTTTAGCAGACCGCTTGCGGCTTGTGGGTGCTTGATATGATCATCACCTGCTGCCGGCGTATTGACGAGTCATTAGAGTCCTACACAGAGGTTTCCTGGTTCAAGCGAAACGAAATAGGAGCGCATATGAGATATGTGCGGGACCGAGAATAATGCGTGTATGTGATACCGTATTTCATTCTCGCGATTAATGTGTCGAATGGTTGTATGCGATATAACCTAGTTATCGAATCAAGGATTGATTCGATAAGCCGATACATAGGATACTAGTCGGTTATGTGCGACATGACCGGATCATTGAATCAAGTATTGATTTAATGATTTAATGATTTAATGCATAATTATATATTTGATATATTACTTTGCATTAACTAGTATTGGTTCACTTTAAATGGATTTTCTCACTTGGATTGTGCACATTGTATATGTGATATACATTTGTACATTTGATTGTATCATGTTTGATGATACATGATAGTTTGGTGTATGGATTAAACCATGGTTGGTCAATGGTTAGGGTTTCTTTTGCTTCATTTATTCATTTATTTATCCATTTTGTTTATTTTAGCAAAAGAGAATAATGAAGAGATAATGGTGGCTTTCTTTGTTTGTTTATGAACCTTCATGAAGGTTTGACCTAAGTGACCATTTTGTCTTCATGTCTTAACCCAACCATTCACTAACCCTTGTTAATTCTCTACACCTAACTATGGTTTGATTATGATAAGGATGATTATTCTTTTCTAATTTCTAATAACTTATCATAACAATATTCATCTTCTTCATCTTCTTCTTCCATGAAAAAGCTTTCTTCATCAATGGTGATTGATGAAATAAAGTGAGAAATCCAATTCTAAAGTCTACCCACTTCCTATTTCTTCATCCTCTACCTCTTGCCAAGTAGTAGAGTGTGTTTTCTTCACAAGTTTCTTGACTTGGTGAAGTCGGAGCTTGATTTAGCGATGCCTCGACGTAGATCATCTTCGGCATGGACATCGATGACCTTGCCCGTCCATTCTCCGATGAAGCCGACGCTAGAGCCCGGGACTTGTTATGGACAGCGAGGAGACTTCATTGTGGAGCTATGGAGGTGGAGAACCGGATCTACAAAGGTTGTATTTCCGTATCTCTTAGTTAAGTGTTAACTAGTTTCATTTTCGCCTAGACATCTAGCTAACGGTCCGTAGTCTAGGGTTTCTCGGCACCGTATTTTTAAAAATTGGCATGGTTGATGCCTTGTGAGACCTCATTAGGGTTCCTAGGAACCCTACATGTGCACCCCATCTTGGGTCTATCCTAGGAGCAAAAATAGTAAATAAAATAATACAACGGTGGCTACAACCTCTACCCGGATGAACCCCGTGAAATAATATTACAACAAATTACAATTTATATCGAATGAAAGATAAAAACCCTCATCTCACATCCCCGGCTATTCATCCACGGCAATCCAACAAGTTCATATACACAATCCAATATCACAGAAATGTGCAACCCCCAACTAACCGACATATAGCAATTAGCGGAAGTTTACGAACACATTTAACTGAACAGATGAAACCCGATTAGCAAATAACTTAGAATTTCGATCGAAAACTATTTTCCGTGTCTACCCCAAATGCAAACCAGCACTTTAAATAATCTGGGTAGATACCAAATATACAAGAAAATAGAACACCAAAAATAAGACAATACTGTGGAAAAACGAGCTAACTCGGAGTCGACTCGGCCACGGATCCGCGGCGAATCGCATGGATTCTCCGCGCTTCTGCGGTTGTCTAACCGAGTTAGGGACTCGTATTTCTCCTGTGTTCTTATAATTCCCTGCAGTGAATTTTAAGACCTCTGAAATAATTTTTTCGACAGTTGTAAAATCGACAGAAACTGCATGGACTAGGAGTTTTGTTTTCGTGTTTTTCCGACGATCGAAGTTCTAATAAGTTTCTAACAAGCTAGTAAAGGTTTAGTAGGCTCTAATACCACTGTAAGTCCATGTCACGCACCCCACGTGTTCGTGGGGAGGCGGAATATATGAAAAATAATTATCAAAGCTTCGTAACACGGACTTGAGCACACGAATCGTGTCTAAACCATTACTAGCAAACTGTATGAGGTTTAACTAATCGGTCTCGAAGTTATACCTCACGTTACAAGTCCTTCGGGTCTTCATCGCTGTCCTGTTCGTCATCGTAGGCTCCAAGGATCGGAACGGATCGCGGCTACCTCGGCGGCCTCCTCAAGTCAAAGTCGATCCAGCCGAGAGTCTATAGTCCGAGCTCTTATCTCGAATCTGAGATAACTGCAGCTTCTAGTTTGCTAAGCTAGAAGTACTAGATGGTGTACAGTATTTAGATGGATTACTTTGTCTCTCTAAGCCTTAGGATCCTTAACACATGAGAGCTTTTAAGGTTTGAGGAAGAAGATGATGACTTGAGGAGAGAGAAGGTGTTTGTGATAATGATAATGAATTATTACTCATGCTTGAATAATATGAAGCATAAAAATATCCCTTGATAAATATCTAGAAAATATCTAGCATGCTTCATTTAATTCAAATGGCGAATCACCTCATGAGTCATGGTTCATTTAATGAAAACTACACCTCATCTCCTCCACCTCATTTCCTTCTAGAAGCTTCCCGACAAATTACGAGACTGCCCTTCCCATCCGTATTTACGAAAAACACGGATAAACTGAGACTAAATAAATCCATCAGTATAATACTAGAATCTGGATTAAACCAAAGCCCACTAGTATTATCTGCCCGATTACAGTACGTGCACAAGTGGACGTAAGTGATCGCAGCCCTGCCGTAAAACCATACGGCATCTACATCTATTGCCCGGTGCAGGGAAACTCTCTGTGTGGGACTCTGAAGACTCGACACTACGCTGGAAGTGGGTTTAACCACTGGCCGCAAGCGGTACTAGCTGTACGTAACGGTCCCCAGGTAGACGTCGATAAGAAGGCCGATGAGGTAACTCATCTGAACTCCTACTGAGCCTGTATGTGACAATCTCCGTACAGTCCAGTCTGTTCGTCTAAGAGTATATCATATCGGACCTAGGGGGACGGTGAACGTCAGACCCCTAATAGCGGTATAAGTTGTGTCGGAGTGTAGTCCAGAACACCGTGAGAAACTACTGGAATACCTACCAGTAAATCTCACTTGCAGTGGACACGGACCTTTGTGTAATGGCTCTCCAACACAGCGCAATATTAACCCCTAATACCGGGAGAGACGAATCTTGTCTAACCGCCACTGCCTCCAAGTGCTTCGGGACTGCACCCAACTATTACCTGTTTGCACGACTCCTTTGAGCCGTGGTAGGGTAGTGATCAAAGTACAGTGGGAACACACTCAAGGCGAAGTAGCAGTGTCAAGTCGACGGACTAAGCTGTACTCATGTCACCTGGGAACTGCTACCTGACGACAGGTATAATAACCATCAGCAGTTCCCGGCGAGTCCTGTCCAGTATACTTGTAACCTAACGAATACCTGCATACTACCTCTAGTACGACGTACTAATTGCTGTGGGATAGACCATCTCCCAACCTGGGATGAGAAACGTATATACCAGTCTACTCTGGAGTATCGATACCCCGTCTCGATAATCTTATGACCAGGGACCTGTATAAGGACGTGCTTATATACTACCCAGCCCCCACTAGTGTGATTGCCATCACAACATTGGTAATCAAGCAAAGATCCTAAGGGCTCTACTAATATGTATAAGCCATATGTTAAAAGAAACATATGCACATATTGAAGTAGAAACAAACTAAGTAGCATACTACCATTTTTAGCAAGACTGTCAATACAACTGTGAATATCCCAAGCTTCCATTAGTAATATACAAGCCAATATGATACAATAATGGCCTCTAGGGCATATACACTAACAGAAGCAAAAGAAACAGAAATAGAAAGTACACCCCCCGCTCCTGCGCTGATGAGTCAGACCTGCAAAAACTGTGGCACAACGGGGGTGAGTTGCCAACTCGTGAGTAGTAAGTAACATCTAATAAGGCTATTATAAGCATGCACTCAAATACTTCACACCCTACATATACCGATATGATATAATGCACTAGCATGAATGCATAATCAATACCCGAAACCTGAACATATCTGGTATGAGAAAATATTTATTTTTATCTTAGAAAGGCTCCTTTGAAATAACTGAAGTAATATCAATGAAATCAATAGAAATCCGTGTCAAGCATCGACACAAAATACATATATCTCAATGCCTAAATACTCAATGTCTCTATATCTCAAATCTTAATATCTCAGGCTCCGTCAGTTCGAATCGGCCCAAATCATCAAATCTCAATATCTCGGACTCCGTCAGTCCGGATCGGCCCGAATCATCAAATCTCATGACTACGGTCGGTATCCTCCGGATATCTGCCATGCCAGACATCACCGGTACGTAGTTTGCCCCTGCCAGGCTCATCTTCATCCCCACAAAAACACTCTCTCCCCGGGGTACCATACCGGGCCCACCATAAACCGAAACGGTTTATCCTACTTCTCGAATCGGGTCTCGAAAACCAACAGCAATCATGAAAACTCATGGTGGACGACCCATACATCATGAGAAAACCGCAACTTTCGTTTTAAAAGGATAAGAAGTTTATAAATTCTTGTGGTTTTCCCCAAAAATCCAGAAATCTCATAAATACTGAAATTCTCGAGAAGAATCATAATATATCAACATGCCAGTGATGTGGAAATCTATCATACGGTAGTATATAGCATACGATATACGGCCAGAAACTATGCATGAATCATGATGCAATGAATGCACAAATATCTATTCCAAGCAAGTTCTATAGTGTTCATGAAATAGCAATTACCAATGGCGTGTGTGTTTGCATAATTAGTGCACGTGCGGCAGGAACCAACGGTAATGGTGCACGTGTCCTATAAGATGATATATATCACACACACACACACACACACATATATATTTATACATATAACGATGCGATGCAAAGAGATGGCTAACTAGGAAACTACGCATATAATGCAAATATTATAAGTAATACTAAACATCGGGCGCCTCGCGCCATCCAGACGATCCCCCATAGATGTATACATCTACTCATCGGGACACCCCAGCTAATCTGATCCGATCTCAGCTTTATCTTTCCGCGCCACGTCCGACGCCTCCGCATCCGATCCTAGAATTGCACACAAGCAATTAAGAAAATAAATGTACGAATAGTCGCGGAACGAACGACACAAATCAATCACGCGCAATAAGACACGCACACCCTTGGTGCACAAACGCTTTCGCGACAACGCCATAACCCATGACTAAGATCGCTATACGTGACCACTACCTTGTCTAAAACCCAATCGTGTATTTACAACTCATTAAATATTATATGATTTAGGTTTTAGTTCAATTCAACTTCAAACTCACTTAAAACCCATTTATTCCAAAAACCTAGTAAGCCTCCATTTGCTATTTTTGTTCAAATCTACATGTTTTAACAATTCTAGCGGCCACAATACTCACCAAATATCTTAATTAAGTCATACAAACCATTACTAAATTTTTTTCTCACCAATTTATGTTAATTTTAAAAACCTAGTTTGCAAAATTATCTAATTTGAACAATTTTGAAGTAACAATTAGCAACTTAACCACTAAACTAAATTTTGCATGTCATAAAGTGTTAAACTACATATTGTAATCATGATCAATTTATAAAAACCCTAACTTGATTTAAAACCCTCTCTTGAATTTTAAATCTTAAAATTAAAACCATAATTAAACTCCTAATTAGGTTAGATTAAAGTAATTAACCAAAATTAAAACCTTAGGGTTAGGATTTATACCTCACAATTTGATATCAAACCTGCAAATCTTAGCCTCCAAAATGCTAACTTTTCTCCAAGATCCAAACTTGTTTGAACAAAGAATAATGGGTAAGGGTTAAATGGAGAATTAGTGAGGTTTTTCATTGATTTTTGATGGAAATTTGAAGAATTTTTTGAGAGAAAATGAGATGGAGAAAATGAAGTTGCTGTTGGAAAGGGGGTCGGCCACAATGAGGGGAAGGAAAGAGAGAGAGAGAGAGAGAGAGAGTGAAGTGTAGATGTGTGTAGAAATTTCTATATTAATCACATCTTTTAATTCTTTTCTATTAATATTTTTTTCTTTTGAAGTGAGAAAGAAGTGGAGAAGTAGGGGATTGGGCTACCAAGTGCTCGGCCAAGAGGAGGAGAAGTGTGTGTGGAATTTTCCAAGTAGAGAAAACACCCCCATCAATTATCCTTTAACTTACATTTTCAATTATTTAATTTCCTAATTAATATTATGCTAGAAAACTCTAGAAACATGGAGATAATTGGAGAAAAGAGAATATGTTACAAACTTGTTATTAAGTTTTCATGGTTCAAAGTTGTATATTTAACCCATTTCAAAATTGTAATTATCACTAATTAAATGTATAAGTAAAAGCTTATAATAATATTTGAAATAATTAATTAAGGAAAAATATTTAAGTAAACCAATAATTTATAAGTGATTAAATAATACCAAATAGTAGCAATTACATAGTTAAAATAGGTGTATTCAAGTTTATGTTGAAAAATAATTATAGTTACGTTTTACAGAAAATACGAGTTATTTTACCCGTTATCGAAAAATTCACCTAAAGGGTTTATTTATTTATTTTTAAAACATTACATGGTCACTCATAATATGTCTCGTCGACGATGTCGAACTCTGGCTTACTAGGTGTGCATGATATGACCGATCCTGGGTCCAAATCTTCTCGCGTAGTATTCGAGAAAGATTCCGTCGGGATCTCTCCAAATTCTCGTTTCTGCCGAACTGCCCGGAAGTTATAACCCTTTACTAAATCCATTTCTTGTTCCGGAACAGTTGCGTACTCATCACGGCTTCTTCAAAAAGGTATATCCATATTCAACGCCTCTTACTCCACTTTTCTCTAATGTGGACTGATTCATACCCGTCTCTTCGTAACTGTATGGACTGCGCTACAAACGGCTATACTCATATCTAGAGTCTCCCTTCTGAAACTATGAATTCGACAGCCCAATATCTTATGGTAGGTACCTGACCAACTATGCCTTCGGAAACTCTTCCAAATCGTCGGAGGAATACTCATCATTCGTCCATTTTCTATCGACTCTCAACGTGCCCGTGTGAAGTCTTCTCTAGCTGAAATCAATAAATCTGATGACCTTACATCGGGGTATGCAAACGAACCACATGTCTTAGTCATTCATCCTTGGGTGACTAGCGATCTTCTATCATATCCCTAAGTACAAACTCGCAGCAATAGCTTCAAACATCTGGGGCGATATCTTGTCAGTCGCAGCAACAACTAGCTCATTTGTCTGCACGCTAAACAATGTCTCAATTCTTAAGAATAGACGATACATTAACGGTCATCACATTCTAACCGGCCTCTAGCAGTGGCCCAATCCTCCGGTGTTGATCTGAACGTTCGAAAAATCTTAGTAAATACTGTAAGTCCATGTCACGCACCCCACGAACTTGCGGGGAGGCGGAATATATGAAAAACGATTATCAAACCTTCGTAACACGGACTTGAGCGCATGAATCGTTTCTAAACCATTGCTAACAAGCTACTAAAGGTTTAACTACTTGGATACGAAGTTATACCTCACGATACTAGTCCTTCGGGTCTTCATCGCGGTCCTCCACTCCTCGTAGGCTCCTTGGAACATCGGCACCTCAACGGCCTCCTCGAATCAAAGACGATCCACCCGAAAGCTCCTATGCCAAGCTTAATCTCAAACTTGAGATAACTAGGTTGCTTAAAGTTCTAATCTAAGCTACCTACGGGATATAGAGTGAGGTTATGGAAGTATTAGTCTAGCTAACCCTTGATCTCAACACATGAGAGGCTAGGGTTAGGGTTTGAAGAGAGAGTGAGCTTGAGGAGAGAGAAGGTGAAGATGAGAATGAAATGAGATAGTGAACTTATCATAATATATATGAAGCATTATTATTTATCCAAAAATCAAATAATAGAATTAACAACCATGCTTCATAAATATCTATGAGTGATTCATCACCATGAGTCATTAAGCATTTATGATACATTAATGACATGGATGAATCACACAAATGAGTCACTAATCTCATTTAATGCAATGCCACCTTAACCCCTTAGTCACCACTCTTCTAGAAGCTTCCCGACAAATTACGAGAATGCCCCTCCAATCCGTGAAAACACGGAAAAACTTTAGACTGTATAAATCCAATAATCCGATACTAGAATCTGGCTTAAACCAAAGCCGGCTAGTAAAAACTGTCCGAAAAGTCGTACGTGCGTAAACACACGTACGCGTCCGAACCCTTGTCGTAATACCATACGACCTCTATATCGTTTCGCCTGGAGCAGGGAAACTCTCTGTGTGGGACTCTAAAAACTCGACACTACGCTGGCAGTGGGTTTAACCACAGACCGCAAGCGGCACTAGCTGTACGTAACGGTCCCCAGGTAGATGTCGATAAGAAGGCCGATGAGAAAAATCATCCGAACTCCCACTGAGCCTGATGTGACAATCTCCGTACAGTCCGGTCTGTTCGTCTAAGACTATCGCATATCAAGTCTAGGGGGTGGCAAGCGTCAGTCCCCTAATAGCTGTATAAGTCATGTCGGAGCGAAGCCCATTACACCCTGAGAAGCTACTGGAACCTAGCAGTATATCTCGCTTGCCCTGGCCAGGGACTTTGCATAATGGCTCTCTGACACAGCGCGATATCATCTCCCACTACCGGGAGAGACGAATCCTATCTAACCACTACTGCCTCCAAGTGCTCGGGACTGCACCTAACTGCTACCTGTTTGCACGACTCCTTTGAGCCGTGGTAGGGTAGCAATCTAAGAACAGTGGGACACACTCGAGGCGAAGTAGCAGTGTAAAGTCTGCGGACTATGCTGTACTCATATCATCTGGGAACTGTTAACTGACGATGGGTATAATACCAACCAATCAGTTCCCCTGCGAGTCTTGTCCGGTGTACCCGTAACCTAACGAGCACCTGCATACTATCTCCAGTACGACTTACTGATGGCTGTGGGACAGACCATCTCCCCAACTGGGATGAGAAGCGTACACACTTAGTCTACTCCAGAATATCGATGCCCTATCTCGATAATCCAATGACCAGGGACTTGTATAGGATGTTGCTTACAGACTACCCAGCCCCCACTAGTGTGACTGCCATCACGACGCTGGTAATCAAGCAAAGATCCTATGGGCTCTACTAATATGTATAAGTGATACGTTACAAGAAACATATGCACATATTAAAGTAGACACAAACCAAGTAGCATACTACCATTTTTAGCAAGACTGTATATATAACTGTGAATATCCCATGCTTCCATTAAGTAATATACAATCTAGCATGATACAATAATAGCCCCTAGGGCATATGCACTAACAATCTCCCACTTGCACTAGGGCCATGAGCTGGCATATCGTAGACCTATCATCTCGAATAGCCTCTCGAACTGCATTTGAGGAAGGCCCTTTGTGAATGGATCAGCAATGTTATTCTCTATCTCTACTCTTTTCACCTCGATCTCCCGGCGATCTACGATCTCCCTGATCAGGTGATACCGCCTTAAGATGTGTCTGGACTTCTGATGGGACCTGGGTTCCTTCGCTAAAGCTATAGCGCCGTTGTTGTCACAATACAGAGGTATTGGACCAACACTGGAAGGAACCACCTGAAGTTCTGTGAGGAACTTCTTCATCCAGACAGCTTCTTTTGAGGCATCGCAAGCAGCTATGTACTCCACTTCCATTGTTGAGTCAGCAATGGTCTCCTGCTTGGAACTCTTCCAACAGATCGTCCCTCCATTGAGGGTAAAGACATAACCCGACATGGACTTGGAGTCATCTTTGTCACTCTGGAAGCCGGAGTCGGCAAAGGCCTCCATCTGGAGGTCTTTTCCGCCATACATCAAGAACATCGACTTAGTCCTTCTCAGGTACTTGAGAATGTTCTTTACTGCTATCCAGTGCTTCTCACATGGGTTTGCTTGATACCGGCTTACTACGCTCAATGCGTATGCTACATCTGGTCTGGTACATAACATCGCATACATTATAGAGCCTACCACAGAAGCGTAGGGTATAATCGACATGCGATCCCTTTCCAAATCAGTTTTGGGAGACATCTCTTTGGAGAGGGTGATTCCGTGACAAACCGGTAGGTTACCACGCTTAGAATCATCCATACTGAATCTTTTCACTATGGTGTCTATGTACCTGGACTGCGAAAGTCCCAACATCCTTTTTGATCTATCACGATAGATCCGGATCCTCAGAATGTAGGTGGCATCACCCAGGTCTTTCATGGAGAATTTCTGTGATAAGAATCTTTTGACTGACTGTAACATAGGAATATCATTTCCTATTAGGAGAATGTCATCCACGTACAAGACGAGAAATACTACAGCTCTCCCTACAATCTTACTGTATATGCATGGTTCATCTGGATTTTTGATAAAGTCAAATTCTCTGACAGCATAATTAAAACAGATGTTCCAACTCCGCGATGCCTGCTTTAGTCTATAAATGGACTTAAGCAACTTGCATACTTTACCGCTGCTCCCACTCTGAATGAATCCCTCTGGTTGATCCATATAGACGCTCTCTTCCAAATTACCATTTAGAAAGGTCGTCTTTACGTCCATCTGCCAGATTTCATAATTGTGGAAGGCAGCAATAGCAAGAAGGACCCGAATAGATTTAAGCATAGCTACTGGAGAAAAGGTTTTGTCATAGTCCAAGCCAGGTCTTTGACAAAAACCCTTTGAAACAACTCTAGCCTTATAGGTTTCAACCTGTCTATCTACACCAATCTTCTTTTTCAAGATCCATTTGCATCCTACGGGTTTTACCCCATCTGGAGCAATGTCCAAAGTCCATACTTTGTTAGTGTACATGGACTCCATTTCGGTCCGCATTGCATCCAGCCATTTTACTGAGTCACCGCTCTGAATGGCTTGTTGGAAGCTAGTAGGCTCATCATAGTCAATAGTGCAATCCTCTCTATCCTCGTCTATGAGAAAACCGTAGTATCTCTCGGGCGGATGAGATTTCCTACTACTCCTGCGGAGTGGCGTCGGGATGTCCTGTTCTCCTGAACCTTCTTGTTCTACTAAGGTTTCAGTAATAGTTTGTGGTTCTGGAATTTCTTCCAGTTCTATTGCACCCTCACTTATCTGATTTTCTAAAAACTCAGTTTCCAAGAAGCGAGCATTATAAGAAACAAAATTCTTTTGTTTCTCTGCGTAATAGAAATAATATCCCTTGGAGTTCTTTGGATATCCCACAAATTTACACTGTACTGATCGTGCCTCGAGCTTGTCCGCAAACTGCTTCTTTACAAAAGCTGGACATCCCCATATCTTAATGTGCTTAAGATAGGGTTTCTTCCCACACCACATCTGATATGGTGAAGTAGGCACAGTCTTAGTTGGAACCCAGTTCAAAAGGTATGCAGCTGATTCTAGTGCATATCCCCAGAATGATCGTGGTAACTCAGCCTTACTTATCATGGAACGAACCATATCCAATAGGGTTCGATTCCTTCTTTCGGATACACCGTTGTGTTGTGGTGTGTATGGAGGAGTAAGCTGAGAGAGAATTCCATTCTCTTTTAAGTAACCTAGAAACTCGGCACTTAAGTATTCACCACCTTGATCAGATCTTAGTGTCTTGATACTTTTGCCGGTTTGTTTTTCCACTTCATTCTTGTATTCTTGGAATTTCTCAAAGGCCTCAGATTTATGCTTCATTAAGAAAATATATCCATACCTAGAGAAATCATCCGTAAAAGTAATGAAGTAGGAATAACCACCTCGCGCATGTGTAGACATTGGACCGCATACGTCACTGTATATGAGTCCCAAGAGCTCGTTTGCTCTTACTCCGTGTCCAGAAAACGGAGTCTTTGTCATCTTTCCCATGAGACAAGATTCACAAGTAGCGTAAGATTGATATTCGAACGGATTCAAATATCCTTCTCTATGTAACTTAGTCAACCTTCTCTCATTGATGTGACCTAGTCTATAATGCCATAAGAAAGCCTGATTTAATTCTGGAGACTTTCTTTTAAGTGTATTCTGGATATTGAAAATCTGAGCTTGACTTAATACGTATATGCCGTTATCTAATGTACCTGACCCAATCAGAACTTGATTTAGGTGGATGTTAACTACATCGCTTACGAATGTAAAATCATATCCCTCTCTTGAAAGTGAGGACACTGATATGATATTACAAGTCATACTAGGTATATATAAACAGTTACTTAAAATCAATATATGCCCACTTGTCAAACCTAGGCGATATTCTCCCACGGATTCAGCGTTCACTGTCATTCCGTTTGCAACTTTGAGAGACCAATCACCTATCTTTATAACTTTACGGTTTCTCAAAGCATGTAATGAATTACAGATATAAGATCCTGCTCCGGTATCTAATACTCAGGAAGTAGAGTTAATTGACAAACAGTTCTCAATTACAAACACACTTGAGGTTGAAGCCACAACAAGCTTCGTATCCTGGTTACTGGCTTCTAAAGCCCTGCAATCTTTCTGCCAATGTTCATTCCTGTAACAATAGGAACGTCCCTGTTTTACTATATCCAGTCCCGAAACTTTTGCCTTTCTCTTTCCTTCTCCTTCCCTGGTTTCCTTCAGGGTAGAAGGCAGAGACTGTAGAATCAAGTCAGTATTTGACTCGTTTCCCAACGCGGTCTCCAGGTCCTGGAGCTCATCAATATAGCTAGTCATTGTAAGGACGTTGTCCCCTACAGATGACCCGTCAGCTAACCTCGCTTGAATTAATTCGGTCGAGCTCTTATATCTTGCGATATGAGATTGCTCTCCATAAAAATCTTTATTATGGAGAAAGATGGAAAATAAGTCCATCTTCTCGTGTTGCTTTTGGTATACACCATCAACTGAAGGTAACACGAGGCACTTAGCTTTCGCTTTATCTTTTTCCCTTGTCTGACGGATATCCATATCCGCGACAGTGGAAACTGGACCTGGGACGGCGGGATCTTGAGTAGTAATAGGTTGGTCCAGCTTGTCATAGCCTATGGACATCTGGACAGACCTTTGCTGGTCATATAAGTCAGATTCAGTCAATTTGTTATCTAGATGTAACCTATGTGTGGTCACAAGGTCGCTGCAATTAAGAGAGAGAGAAGAGAATATTTTAGCATGATGCTGTTGCAAGTTTAGATTGGTTTTAAGTTTATCTAAACAGGATGGCTCCCACTGTTTCTCGAATCCTTCCTCAAACCATAAAAGAAGAATTAGCCGGGACAATTCTCACCGTACAATACTTGCTTAACCGTTCAGCCAGGCCAGTGTCGATACTTCGAGGGAGGTTTTCCAACGCTTTCACGAAGTTCCTTAATTAAATAACCTCTTTTCTCTGGGGGCGTAACCCCGCTGACACCTTTCTAGGCACCTACTTGGTTTATAGTATTGATCGTTAAGTGACGAATCTCCTGATAAATAGCATATACTCACAGTAGGATCGGGATCCAAGATATCATCGTATGATAATGTTGAAGGAATCCTACCAACATTCATCAAACTCCAAAATGGTATGCATCTCTCTGCAAATTTCAGTTTCTTTAGAAATTCCCGATGTGGATTTTTGCCCTATGCTCTTATGACCTTGACTTTGGCCAAACAAATCATAAGTCACATGTCAAGTTCTACCCGTCATTGTCCAGGTTAATTTGAACCCACCCGTACATACCCTTGACTTTGGCCAAACAAGGTAGTACGACTGTCCCAAAATAACGCATCTATCTATGCTACATATGACTATCCAACAGCTACCAAACACTGTGCCTTGACTTTGGACAAACAAACACAGCTTGAATACTATTGAATACCCAAATGAAATGACGGAGGGCTACGAATGGTTTTGGAAAAACCGTGAACGTAGTGAACTTGATATAATCGAATGAACCTGATACTTTTTAAAAGGAGTGGTTAAAGCTCCGCAATTTTAAAAAATTCTGATCTTTTAAAATAATCGAGTGGTTTCTTTTAAATTTGTTCCAACGATTCAACTTTGGTTTATTTTCTTTGCATTATAATAATGCGTCCCATCATTTATCCTATCATTGCAGAAAACAACGAAAATACCACGTCCTCTTATGCCATCCGCATTCGCCACTGGGTCCCGTCATCACCCGTTAGGTTACTTAACTAATGACAGAGCGGGGGCTGGGCTAGCGCGGGTGTAAAACATAAGTGAGGTCTAATAGCTATCATATATAGATATTGTACATTCGTCAGACGCAATAATAAGCATTCCAGATCACAGATGAACTTTATTGGATTTATTAGCAATCCGCATTTTCTTTGAGCCTGCAATAAAAGAGGGATTACACAGTTGTGATGAATAGCCATTTACCCCACCCCAGACCCCTACGGGTACGGCAAACTACCCGCCAAGTATCCGAAGTGAAGCGGTCTCCTTCAACAACGTGAGTAGGCCACTAAACACTTCAACGTACCCGGTAGTTTGTGTACCCCACCTTGGGTCTATCATAGGAGCAAAAATAGTAAAAAGAAATAATAATACAACGGTGGCTACAACCGCAATCTGGATGTGCCCCGCAAAAGAATATTACATCAAATTATATTTACATTGAATGAATGAATATTAAACACATCTCAAACCCCGGCTAATCATCATAACAGTCCAACACAGTTCATATACACAAACAGTAAATATTTCAGAAATGTGCAACCCCCTGCCAACCGACATACTAGCAGTTAGGGGAGGTTTACGAACACATTAAACATTACAGATAAAAACACAATTAGCAAATATCTTAGAACATCGATAGAAAACCATATTCCGTGTCTACCCCAAAAGCAAACCTGTACTGAAGTAACCTGGGTAGAAACAGAACATACAGGAAGACAAAAAACAAAAAATTATGAATTACTGTGAAACTCCGAGTCAACTCGGCGTTGACTCGGCGGCGGATCCGCGGCATAAGCACTCTATTGCCGCAGATCCGCGGCCGTTTTACCGATTCACTTGCTCGTATTTTCCCAGTATTCATTATATTCCCTGCTGTGAATTTTAAGGTATGTCAAATATTTTTCCAGACACTTTTAAAATTAACAGAAACTTAGGGTATCGAATTTTTGTTTTCGTGTTTTTTCTGTCGATCGAACTTCTAATCAGTTGCTAACAAGCTAGTAATTGTTTAGTTGGCTCTGATACTACTGTATGTCCATGTCACGCACCCCACGAACCTGCGGGGAGGCGGAATATATGAAAAACGATTATCAAAACTTCGTAACACGGACTTGAGCGCATGAATCGTTTCTAAACCATTGCTAACAAGCTACTAGAGGTTTAACTACTTGGATACGAAGTTATACCTCATGATACTAGTCCTTCGGGTCTTCATCGCGGTCCTCCACTCCTCGTAGGCTCCTTGGAACATCGGCACCTCAACAGCCTCCTCGAATCAAAGACGATCCACCCGAAAGCTCCTACGCCAAGCTTAATCTCAAACTTGAGATAACTAGGTTGCTTAAAGTGCTAATCTAAGCTACCTAGGGGATATAGAGTGAGGTTATGGAAGTATTAGTCTAGCTAACCCTTGATCTCAACACATGAGAGGCTAGGGTTTAGGTTTGAAGAGAGAGTGAGCTTGAGAAGAGAGAAGGTGAAGATGAGATAATGAACTTATCATAATATATATGAAGCATTATTATTTATCCAAAAATCAAATAATAGAATTAACAACCATGCTTCATAAATATCTATGAGTGATTCATCACCATGAGTCATTAAGCATTTATGATGCATTAATGACATGGATGAATCACACAAATGAGTCACTAATCTCATTTAATGCAATGCCACCTTAACCCCTTAGTCACCACTCTTCTAGAAGCTTCCCGACAAATTAAGAGAATGCCCCTCCAATCCGTGAAAACACGGAAAAACTTTAGACTGTATAAATCCAATAATCTGATACTAGAATCTGGCTTAAACCAAAGCCGGCTAGTAAAAACTGTCCGAAAAGTCGTACGTGCGTTAACACACGTACGCGTCCGAACCCTTGTCGTAATACCATACGACCTCTATATCGTTTCACCTGGAGCAGGGAAACTCTCTGTGTGGGACTCTAAAAACTCGACACTATGCTGGCAGTGGGTTTAACCACAGACCGCAAGCGGCACTAGCTGTACGTAACGGTCCCCAGGTAGATGTTGATAAGAAGGACGATGAGGAAAATCATCCGAACTCCCACTGTGCCTGATGTGGCAATCTCCGTACAGTCCGGTATGTTCGTCTAAGACTATCTCATATCAAGCCTAGGGGGCGGCAAGCGTCAGTCCCCTAATAGCTGTATAAGTCGTGTCGGAGCGAAGCCCATTACACCCTGAGAAGCTACTGGAACCTACCAGTATATCTCGCTTGCCCTGGCCAGGGACTTTGCGTAATGGCTCTCTGACACAGCGCGATATCATCTCCCAATACCGGGAGAGGCGAATCCTATCTAACCACTACTGCCTCCAAGTGCTCGGGACTGCACCCAACTGCTACCTGTTTGCACGACTCCTTTGAGCCGTGGTAGGGTAGCAATCTAAGAACAGTAGGATACACTCGAGGGGAAGTAGCAGTGTGAAGTCTGCGGACTATGCTGTATTCATGTCATATGGGAACTGTTAACTGATGATGGGTATAATACCAACCAATCAGTTCCCCTGCGAGTCCTGTCCGGTGTACCCGTAACCTAACGAGAACCTGCATACTATCTCCAGTACGACGTACTGATGGCTGTGGGACAGACCATCTCCCCAACTGGGATGAGAAGCGTACACACTTAGTCTACTCCGGAATATCGATGCCCTATCTCGATAATCCAACGACCAGGGACCTGTATAGGATGTTGCTTACAGACTACCCAGCCCCCACTAGTGTGATTGCCATCACGACGCTGGTAATCAAGCAAAGATCCCATGGGCTCTACTAATATGTATAAGTGATACGTTATAAGAAACATATGCACATATTAAAGTAGACACAAACCAAATAGCATACTACCATTTTTAGCAAGACTGTATATATAACTGTGAATATCCCAAGCTTCCATTAAGTAATATACAATCTAGTATGATACAATAATGGCCCCTAGGGCATATGCACTAACAAATACAATCTATCAAAATGCTCGAGTCACGAAAAACACAATAAAACTACACATCTATACAATCGTGTCTCACTGGAATTACGCCCTGGTCAGTCCTCGTCCATGACGAGCTCATGCTGACCACAACTCTAGCCGCAACACTCTTTGCTTGTGCAACCATGGTAACAAAAGCTGTTAGTGTACATGCCCTAGGGGCCATTATTGTATCATACTAGATTGTATATTACTTAATGGAAGCTTGGGATATTCACAGTTGTATATACAGTCTTGCTAAAAATGGTAGTATGCTACTTGGTTTGTGTCTACTTTAATATGTGCATATGTTTCTTGTAACGTATCACTTATACATATTAGTAGAGCCCATAGGATCTCTGCTTGATTACCAGCGTTGTGATGGCAGTCACACTAGTGGGGGCTGGGTAGTCTGTAGGCAACATCCTATATAGGTCCCTGGTCGTTGGATTATCGAGATAAGGCATCGATATTCCGGAGTAGACTAAGTGTGTACGCTTCTCCTCCCAGTTGGGGAGATGGTCTGTCCCACAGCCATCAGTACGTCGTACTGAAGATAGTATGCAGGTGCTCGTTAGGTTACGGGTATACCGGACAGGACTCGCAGGGGAACTGATTGGTTGGTATTATACTCATCGCCAGTTAACAGTTCCCAGGTGACATGAGTACAGCATATTCCGCAGACTTAACACTGCTACTTCGCCTCGAGTGTGTCCCACTGTTCTTAGATTGCTACCCTACCACGGCTCAAAGGAGTCGTGCAAACAGGTAGCAGTTGGGTGCAGTCCCGAGCACTTGGAGGCAGTGGAGGTTAGATAGGATTCGTCTTTCCCAGTATTGGGAGTTGATATCGCGCTGTGTCAGAGAGCCATTACGCAAAGTCCCTGGCCAGGGCAAGCGAGATATACTGGTAGGTTCCAGTAGCTTCTCAGGGTGTAATAGGCTACGCTTCGACAGGACTTATACAGCTATTAGGGTACTGACGCTTGCCGCCCCCTAGGCTTGATATGCGATAATCTTAGACGAACAGACCGGACTGTACGAAGATTGTCACATCAGGCTCAATGGGAGTTCGGATGATTTTCCTCATCGGCCTTCTTATCGACATCTACCTAGGGACCGTTACGTACAGCTAGTGCCGCTTGCGGTCTGTGGTTAAACCCACTGCCAGCGTAGTGTCGAGTCTTTAAAGTCCCACACAGAGAGTTTTCCTGCTCCAGGCGAAACGATATAGAGGTCGTATGGTTTTACGACAAGGGTTCGGACGCATACGTGTGTTTACGCATGTACGACTTTTCGGACAGTTTTTACTAGCCGGCTTTGGTTTAAGCCAGATTCTAGTATCGGGTTATTGGATTTATACAGTCTAAAGTTTTTCCGTGTTTTCACGGATTGGAGGGGTGTTCTCGTAATTTGTCGGGAAGCTTCTAGAGAGTGGTGACTAAGGGGTTAAGGTGGCATAAGCATTTAATGCTTAATGACTCAATTGTGCGATTCATCCTTTATATTAAATAATGCATTAATTAGTTAGTGAGTCATATGATGAATCACACTAGGTGAATGAATCAACCATGATGATTAATCATTTATATTTATTTATTTGATAAATTTTTATGGTTGTTAAATTCACATGAGCTCATTATTCATTCTCATTCTTATCTTCACCTTCTCTCTCCTCAAGCTCTCTCATTCTTCAAACCCTAACCCTAACCTCTCATGAGTTGAGATCAAGGGTTAGCTAGACTAATACATCCATAACCTCACTCTATATCCTCTAGGTAGCTTAGATTAGCACTTTAAGCAACCTAGTTATCTCAAGTTTGAGATTAAGCTTGGCGTAGAAGCTTTCGGGTGGATCGTCTTTGATTCAAGGAGGCCGTTGAGATGCCGATATTCCAAGGAGCCTACGAGGAGTGGAAGACAGCGATGAAGACCCGAAGGACATGTAACGTGAGGTATAACTTCGAATCCGAGTAGTTAAACCTCTAGTATTTTGTTAGCAATGGTTTAGATAACGATTCATGTGCTCAAGTCCGTGTTACGAAGCTTTGATAATCGTTTTTCATATATTCCGCCTCCCCGCAAGTTCGTGGGGTGCGTGGCATGGACTTACAGTGGTATCAGAGCCAACTAAACCATTACAAGCTTGTTAGCAAATAATTAGAAGTTCGATCGACAGAAAAACACGAAAACAAAAACCCGGATATTCCAAGTTTCTGTTAATTTTAAAAGTGTCTGAAAAATAATTTGACATACCTTAAAATTCACAGCAGGGAATTGTATGAATACTGGGAAAATACGATGACCCAACTCAACTTGACGACCGCGGAACTGCGGCCAAAGTGTGCTTTTGGCCGCGGATCCGCGGCCGAGTCAACTCTGAGTTGACTCGGATTTTTCACAGTAATTCATATTTTGGTGTTTTTTGTTTTCCTGTATGTTCTGTTTTTACCCAGGTTACTTCAGTGCAGGTTTGCTTTTGGGGTAGACACGTAATATGGTAATCGATCGATATTCTAAGATATTTGCTAATTGGGTTTTTATCTGTAATGTTTAATGTATTCGTAAACCTCCCCTAACTGCTAGTATGTCGGTTGGCAGGGGGTTGCACATTTCTGAAATGTTTACTGTTTGTCTATATGAACTGTTGTGATGATTAGCCGAGGTTTGAGATGTGTTTAATATTCATTCATTCAATGTAAATGTAATTTGATGTAATATTCTTTTGCGGGGCACATCCAGGTTGCGGTTGTAGCCACCGTTGTATTATTTCTTTTTACTGTTTTTGCTCCTAGGATAGACCCAAGATGGGGTACACAAACTACCGGGTACGTCGAAGTGTTTAGTGGCCTACTCACGTTGTTGAGGGAGACCGCTTCACTTCGGGTACTTGGCGGGTAGTTTGCCGTACCCGTAGGGGTCTAAGGTGGGGTAATGGCTATTCATCACAACTGTGTAATCCGTCTTTTATTGCAGGCTCAAAACTAATGCAGATTGCTAGTAAATCCAATAAAGTTCATCTGTGATCTGGAATGCTTATTATTGCGTCTGACGAATGTACAATATCTATATATGATAGCTATTAGACGTCACTTATGTTTTACACCCGCGCTAGCCCAGCCCCCGCTCTGTCGTTAGTTAAGTAACCTAACGGGTGATGACGGGACCCAGTGGCGAATGCGGATGGCATAAGAGGACATAGTATTTTTGTTGTTTTCTGCAATGATAGGATAAATGATGGGACGCATTATTATAAATGCAAAGAAAATAAACCAAAGTTGAATCGTTGGAACAAATTTAAAAGAAACCACTCGGTTATTTTAAAAGATTAGATTTTTTTTTAATTGCGGAGCTTTAACCACTCCTTTTAAAAAGTATCAGGTTCCTTCGATTATATCAAGTTCACTACGTTCACGGTTTTGCCAAAACCAGTCGTAGCCCTCCGTCATTTCATATGGATAGTCAATAGTATTCAAGCTGTGTTTGTTTGGCCAAAGTCAAGGCACAGTGTTTGGTAGCTATTGGATATTCATATGTAACATACATAGATGTGTTGGTTTGGGACAGTCGTACTGCCTTGTTTGGCCAAAGTCAAGGGTATGTTTGGGTGGGTTCAAATTAACCTGGATAATGACGGGTAGAACTTGACATGTGACTTATGATTTGTTTGGCCAAAGTCAAGGTCATAAGAGCATGGGGCAAAAATCCATATCGGGAATTTCTAAAGAAACTGAAATTTGCAGAGAGAGCATACCATTTTGGAGTTTGATGAATGTTGGTAGGATTCCTTCAACATTATCATACGATGATATTTTGGATCCCGATCCTACTGTGAGTATATACTACTTATCAGGAGATTCGTCACTTAACGATCAATGCTATAAACCAAGTAGGTGCCTAGAAAGATGTCAGCTGGGCTATGCCCCCAGAGAAAAGAGGTTATTAATTAAGGAACTTCGCGAAAGCGTTGGAAAACCTCCCTCGAAGTATCGACACTGGCCTGGCTGAACAGTTAAGCAAGTATTGTACGGTGAGAATTGTCCTGGCTAATTCTTCTTTTATGGTTTGAGGAAGGATTCGAGAAACAGTGGGAGCCATCCTGATTAGATAAATTAAAAACCACTCTAAACTTGCAAGAGCATCATGCTAATAGTGTTTTTCTTCTCTCTCTCTCTCTTAATTGCAGCGACCTTGTGACCACACATAGGTTACATCTAGATAACAAATTGACTGAATCTAACTTATATAACTGGCAAAGGTCTGTCCAGATGTCCATTGCCTTTGACAAACTAGACCACCCTATTACTACTCAAGATCCCACCGTCCCAGGTGCAGTTTCCACCGTCACGGATATGGATATCTGACAGACAAGGGAAAAGGATAAAGCGAAAGCCAAGTGCCTCATGTTAGCTTCAGTTGATGGTATATACCAGAAGCAGCACGAGAAGATGGACTCAGTTTCCATCTTTCTCCATAACAAAGATTTATATGGAGAGCAATCTCATATCGCAAGATATGAAACCTCGAACAAATTAATTCAAGCGAGGTTGGTTTTCGGATCATCTGTAAGGGACAACGTCCTACAAAGACCAGCTATATTGATGAGCTCCAGGACCTGGAGACCACGTTGGGAAACAAATCAGATACTGACTTGATTCTACAGTCTCTACCTACTACCCTAAAGGAAACCAGGGAAGCAGAAGGAAAGAGAAGGGCGAAAGTTTCGGGACTTAATGTAGTAAAAGAGGATAGTTCATATTGTTATGGGATTAGGCATAGGCAGAATGATTGCAGGGCCTTGGAAGCCAGTAGCCAAGATACGAAGCATGTTGTGGCTTCAACCTTAAGTGTATTTGTAATTGAGAACTGTTTGTGAAAAAACTCTACTTCCTGGGTATTAGATACCGGAGCAGGATCTCATATCTGTAATTCATTACATCCTTTGAGAAACCGTAAAGTTATAAAGGTAGGTGATTGGTCTCTCAAAGTTGCAAACGGAATGACAGTGAACGCTGAATCCGTGGGAGAATATCGCCTAGGTCTGACAAGTGGGCATATATTGATTTTACGTAACTGTTTATATATACGTACTATGACTTGTAATATCATATCAGTATCCTCACTTTCAAGAGAGGGATATGATTTTACATTCGTAAGCGATGTAGTTAACATCCACCTAAATGAAGTTCTGATTGGGTCAGGTACATTAGATAACGGTATATACGTATTAAGTCAAGCTCAGGTTTTCAATGTCCAGAATACACTTAAAAGAAAGTCTCCGGATTAAATCAGGCTTTCTTATGGCATTGTAGACTAGGTCACATCAATGAGAGAAGGTTGACTAAATTACATAGAGAAGGATATTTGAATCCGTTCGAATATCAATCTTATGCTACTTGTGAATACTGTCTCATGGGAAAGATGACAAAGACTCCGTTTTCTGGACACGGAGTAAGAGCAAGCGAGCTCTTGGGACTCATACACAGTGACGTGTGCGGTCCAATGTCTACACATGCGTGAGGTGGTTATTCCTACTTCATTACTTTTACGGATGATTTCTCTAGGTATGGATATATCTTCTTAATGAAGCATAAATCCGAGGCCTTTGAGAAATTCTAAGAATACAAGAATGAAGTGGAAAAACAAACCGGCAAAAGTATCAAGACACTGAGATCTGATCGAGGTGGTGAATACTTAAGTGCCGAATTCCTTGGTTACTTAAAAGAGAATGGAATTCTCTTTCAGCTTACTCCTCCATACACACCACAACACAACGGTGTATCCGAAAGAAGGAATCGAACCCTATTGGATATGGTTCGTTCCATGATAAGTAAGGCTGAGTTACCATGATCATTCTGGGGATATGCACTAAAATCAGCTGCATATCTTTTGAACCGAGTTCCAACTAAGACTGTGCCTACTTCACCATATCAAATGTGGTGTGGGAAGAAACCCTATCTTAAGCACATTAAGATATGGGGATGTCCAGCTTTTGTAAAGAAGCAGCATGCGGACAAGCTCGAGGCACGATCAGTACAGTGTAAGTTTGTGGGATATCCAAAGAACTCCAAGGGATATTATTTCTATTACGCAGAGGAACAAAAGATTTTTGTTTCTCATAATGCTCGTTTCTTGGAAACTGAGTTTTTAGAAAATCAGATAAGTGAGAGCGCAATAGAACTGGAAGAAATTCCAGAACCACAAACTATTACTGAAACCTTAGTAGAACAAGAAGGTTCAGGAGAACTGGACATCCCAGCGCTTATCCGCAGAAGTAGTAGACAGTCTCATCCTCCTGAGAGATACTACGGTTTTCTCATAGACGGGGATCGAGAAGATTGCGTCATTGATAATGATGACCCTACTAGCTTCCAGCAAGCCATTCAGAGCGGCGACTCGGTAAAATGGCTGGATGCAATACGGACCGAAATGGAGTCCATGTACACTAACAAAGTATGGACTTTGGACATTGCTCCAGATGGGGTAAAACCCGTAGGATGCAAATGGATCTTCAAAAAGAAGATTGGTGTAGATAGACAGGTTGAAACCTATAAGGCTAGACTTGTTGCAAAGGGTTTCCGTCAAAGACCTGGTTTGGACTATGACGAAACCTTTTCTCCAGTGGCTATGCTGAAATCCATTCGGGTCCTTCTTGCTATTGCTGCCTTCCACGATTATGAGATCTGGCAGATGGACGTAAAAACAGCTTTTCTAAATGGAAATTTGGAAGAGAGCGTTTATATAGATCAGCCAGAAGGATTCATTCAGAGTGGGAGCAGCGGTAAAGTATGCAAGCTGCTTAAGTCCATTTATGGACTAAAGCAGGCATCGCGGAGTTGGAACATCTGTTTTGATGATACTGTCAAGGAATTTGACTTTATCAAAAATCCAGATGAACCATGCATATACAGTAAGATTGTAGGGAGAGCTGTAGTATTCCTCGTCTTGTACATGGATGACATTCTCCTAATAGGAAATGATATTCCTATATTACAAACAGTCAAAAGTTTTTTGTCACAGAAATTCTCCATGAAAGACCTAGGTGATGCCACCTACATTCTGGGGATCCAGATCTATCGTGGTAGATCAAAGAGGATGTTGGGACTTTCGCAGTCCAGGTACATAGACACCATATTGAAAAGATTCAGTATGGAAGATTCTAAGCGCGGTAACCTATCGGCTTGTCACGGAATCACCCTCTCCAAAGATATGTCTCCCAAGACTGATTTGGAAAGGGATCGCATGTCGATTATACCCTACGCTTCAGCGGTAGGCTCTATAATATATGCGATGTTATGTACCAGACCAGATGTAGCATACACATTGAGCGTAGTAAGCCGGTATCAAGCAAACCCAGGGGAGAATCACTGGATAGCAGTAAAGAACATTCTCAAGTACCTGAGGAGGACTAAGGAGATGTTCCTGGTGTATGGCGGAAAAGACCTCCAGATGGAGGCCTTTGCCGACTCCGGCTTCCAGAGTGACAAAGATGACTCCAAATCCATGTCGGGTTATGTCTTTACCCTCAATGGAGGGACGGTCTGTTGGAAGAGTTCCAAGCAAGAGACCGTTGCTGACTCAACAATGGAAGCGGAGTACATAGCAGCTTGCGATGCCGCAAAAGAAGCTGTCTGGATGAAGAAGTTCCTCACAGAACTTCAGGTGGTTCCTTCCAGTGTTGGTCCAATAACTCTGTATTGTGACAACAACGGCGCTATAGCTTTAGCGTAGGAACCCAGGTCCCATCAGAAATCTAGACACATCTTAAGGCGGTATCACCTGATCAGGGAGATCGTAGATCGCCGGGAGATTGAGGTGAAAAGAGTAGAGACAGAGAATAACATTGCTGATCCATTCACAAAGGCACTTCCTCAGACGCAGTTCGAGAGGTTATTCGGGATGATAGGTCTACGATATGCCAGCTCATGGCCCTAGTGCAAGTGGGAGATTGTTAGTGTATATGCCCTAGGGGCCATTATTGTATCATACTAGATTGTATATTACTTAATGGAAGCTTGGGATATTCACAGTTGTATATACAGTCTTGCTAAAAATGGTAGTATGCTACTTGGTTTGTGTCTACTTTAATATGTGCATATGTTTCTTGTAACGTATCACTTATACATATTAGTAGAGCCCATAGGATCTCTGCTTGATTACCAGCATTGTGATGGTAGTCACACTAGTGGGGGCTGGGTAGTCTGTAGGCAACATCCTATACAGGTCCCTGGTCATTGGATTATCGACATAGGTCATCGATATTCCGGAGTAGACTAAGTGTGTACGCTTCTCCTCCCAGTTGGGGAGATGGTCTGTCCCACAGCCATCAGTACGTCGTACTGGAGATAGTATGCAGGTGCTCGTTAGGTTACGGGTACACCGGACAGGACTCACAGGGTAACTGATTGGTTGGTATTATACCCATCGTCAGTTAACAGTTCCCAGGTGACATGAGTACAGCATAGTCCGCAGACTTGACACTGCTACTTCGCCTCGAGTGTGTCACACTGTTCTTAGATTGCTACCCTACCACGGCTTAAAGGAGTCATGCAAACAGGTAGCAGTTGGGTGCAGTCCCAAGCACTTGAAGGCAGTGGCGGTTAGATAGGATTCGTCTCTCCCGGTATTGGGAGTTGATATCGCGCTGTGTCAGAGAGCCATTACGCAAAGTCGCTGGCCAGGGCAAGCGAGATATACTGGTAGCTTCCAGTAGCTTCTCAGGGTGTAATGGGCTACGCTCCGACACGACTTATACAGCTATTAGGGGACTGACGCTTGCCGCCTCCTAGGCTTGATATGCGATAGTCTTAGACGAACAGACCGGACTGTACGGAGATTGTCACATCCGGCTCAGTGGGAGTTCGGATGATTTTCCTCATCGGCCTTCTTATCGACATCTACCTGGGGACCGTTACGTATAGCTAGTACCGCTTGCGGTCTGTGGTTAAACCCACTGCCAGCGTAGTGTCGAGTCTTTAGAGTCCCACACAGAGAGTTTCCCTGCTCCAGGCGAAACGATATAGAGGTCGTATGGTTTTACGATAAGGTTTCGGACGCATACGTGTTTTTACGCACGTACGACTTTTCGGATAGTTTTTACTAGTCGGCTTTGGTTTAAGCCAGATCCTAGTATCGGGTTATTGGATTTATACAGTCTAAAGTTTTTCCGTGTTTTCACGGATTGGAGGGGTGTTCTCGTAATTTGTCGGGAAGCTTCTAGAAGAGTGGTGACTAAGGGGTTAAGGTAGCATAAGCATTTAATGCTTAATGACTCATTTGTGTGATTCATCCTTTGTATTAAATGATGCATTATTTAGTTAGTGATTCATATAATGAATCACACTAGGTGAATGAATCAACCATGATGATTAATCATTTATATTTAATTATTTGATAAATTGTTATGGTTGTTAAATTCACATGAGCTCATTATTCATTCTCATTCTTATCTTCACCTTCTCTCTCCTCAAGCTCTCTCATTCTTCAAACCCTAACCCTAACCTCTCATGAGTTGAGATCAAGGGTTAGCTAGACTAATACATCCATAACCTCACTCTATATCCCCTAGGTTAGATTAGCACTTTAAGCAACCTAGTTATCTTAAGTTTGAGATTAAGCTTGGCGTAGGAGCTTTCGGGTGGATCGTCTTTGATTCAAGGAGGCCGTTGAGGTGCCGATGTTCCAAGGAGCCTACGAGGAGTGGAGGACAGCGATGAAGACCCGAAGGACATATAACGTGAGGTATAACTTCGAATCCGAGTAGTTAAACCTCTAGTATTTTGTTAGCAATGGTTTAGAAAACGATTCATGCACTCAAGTCCGTGTTACGAAGCTTTGATAATCGTTTTTCATATATTCCGCCTCCCCGCAAGTTCGTGGGGTGTATGGCATGGACTTACAGAAACCCCAATCCAATATCGATGAGGATAGATCAAAGGAACGAATAGAATACGGTGCAATGAAATGTACATTCTAAGGCTTCTTAAGCGGAGTAGCGTATCGTAAGTATGCCGCGGAACATACACACGGTACGTCACTCTACTTAAGTCACCTACTCCATCAACCAAGTTCAACTAACACGACAAAAGTTCGGGTCTAATACCCCCTCGACCAAATCTCAGTTCCGTAAGGTCAAGCCTAGGTTCCGACTATATATATATGCCTTAGACTCCGTATAGTCAAACCTAGACTCAAACCAAGGTTAAACCAAGCGCTCTGATACCAACTTTGTCGTGTTCCGTACCTCCGGGTTGTGACAACCATCCCACAACAAACTAGCAATTTGGTGTGGTGTGTTTCTATACTAAAGGAGTTTAGTGTAGAGTTAGGTTGGGCTAGAAGAACTTCGGGAGGATCGTCTTTGGCGCGAAGATTACGAAGGAGGTTCGTTCAACTCGAAGAGGAGCCTAGTAGAGTCTCGTGGACTTCAACCCAGAGTTATAGAAGAGAAGGACTCGAACTACAAAGGTTGTATGCTCTTTTCTTCTCTTGAGTTAATCACATCACAAAGGAAAACCCTAATAATCTAGTAATAATCTTGTTAGTCTAATTTAGTACCTAATAAGAATTAAAATGTGCCATGCTTGATACCTATAGAATGTCATGATGGTGTTAAGGTAGACTTTCATGGTATCAGAGCTACTAGGCATTGGATGTCAACCTATGGGGGTTCTCAATGTGTGACAGTATGGCAAAGTATAGGCTCTTACCCCAAGGGTGTCCCGAGACCGGAAGGTGTTCCAGCGGGTTGTAGTCCTCGCGAGGGGGCATGCGTAAAAAGTAGCTGCTGAGAGACCTGTAGGTGCCACGGCGACCCTATTAGATGGGGTGGCTGCCTGACTTTCATGGTATCAGAGCCAAGCTAGAACATTAGGGTAATTTGTAGCGACGTTAGAAATCTGCCGTTTTTGTCGCGCAAAAACTGTCGATAAAAACAGTTTCAAAATTGATGTTTTAAGTTGTTTGCACACCCTGCGGGCTCATGGTTTGAACCGAGAAGTCATGGCGTGGAGCGTGTGCACCCTGGGGACACCCCGAGGGGGACCAGAGGCCGGACCCACACCCTAAGACCACCACAAGGTGGCCTTAGTGTAGGTGACCCGAGAGCACCCCATATGAGTGCTCTCAGGTCTGCCAACCCTAGGGGGTCACTTCGTGGTGGCCCCCAGGGGTGGGTACCCCTCTGAGGCCCCTCATTTGTTATTTTTGGGTTTTCTCCCCCATGAAGATTCGGGCGGGTTTCGAGTTTGTTTCGACTCCTGGATTAGCTTAAAATGATCGGTTTTGGAACTTTAGCTCACCGGATTTTTCAAGTGTTGGAAAAATTGGTTTAGTTTGCTAATTGCGTGCGGAATTCTAATGTCGCGGTTACTATACAAGCTTTGTGATGTGTGATACAATTATTAGAATCCGGATTAATTAGTTTTATGAAAACTAGTTAGTATATTGTAAAGCTAGCCGTTTAGTCTCAATTGATCGATTGCCACAAAGTTTTGATTCGGATCAAGACTCCATCACAATTGCGTATTGTAAGAGATCACTAAGTCGGGAATCTTGTTGAATTATCAGACAACCAATTGAAAAGTGTTTTCAATTTGAGACTAAAATGCAAGTTTTATAAGTTAGGCATGAAATTCGGAATATGAGATATTCCGGATTTATGATGTTTAAGGAGGTTGCGGATTCTAATTATTGTAGTTTTCTGTTTTCTTTTCTGTGACCGTAAGTGTAATATGTGGGGTATCCCAATCTCGTTGCTATATGCCAACAAGTTTTAGGGATATGCATATTTGCTTACTTTGATGATATGCGATATCATGTGTTGCTGTTGATATGATTTATTGGATCGTCGTGAAAGAATAGCCGGGGGGTTTTATGTGAGATGAGGGTTTTTATTTTCATTCATGTAAAATCTGTATGTAATATTCTTTTATTGGGGCGCTTCCGGATTGAGGATGATGTCACCACTGTTGTATATTATTTACTTTTCCGCATTAGGATGACCCAAGGCGGAGAGCACAAGTAACCGGGTTCTAGAGTCCAGTGGGAGACCATCTCAAGGAGTTGAGACCGGGTCTCCTAACTCTAGAATTGGCAGGGTTACTTGCCGCTCTCGTAGGGGTCTAGAGATGTGGGTTTGGCTATTCATCACGACTGTGGAATCCGTGTTTTACATTATTGGCTAAATTTAAAACACGGGTATCCTATTATATCCAATATTTCATATGTTGCTTCTACTGCTTGATTCTGTGATGTTGATCATATAACTGCGTGAGACGAATGTAATATTATATATATGATATATAATAAACGTTGCTTATATTTTTCACCCACGCTAGTCTAGCCCCCGCTCTGCCGGTAGTTAAGTAAGCTAACGGTGCATGACGGGGCCCCGTGGCGAATGCGGATGGAATAAGTGTGCGTTCTATTTTCGTTTCATTTTTCTGTGATGTTTAGGAAACATTAAATGATGGGACTTTATTAATGTGATTAATGAAAAGAAAGAAACCAAAAGATGTTGTAGAATCAAATTTTTAAAAAGGTAGCTCTAGTTATTGCTTTGCATAGTGGTATTTCTTGATGAATATCCAACAACTCATTCGATGAAGAAAGAGCCGAGATCCCTTCACCGAGAGTGACCTCTTTAGCAAAACTTGCAAATGCTACAACCCACTCGGTTTTATTTTTTGATTTCTTTTTTAGTTCTTACTTTGCATAGTGGTATTCCTTGTAGAATATCCAGCACCTCATTCGATGAGAAAAGAGCCGAGATCTCTTCACCGGGAGTGACCTCTTTAGCGAAACTAGTAAAAACCTCAAAAACACTCCTTTTCAAAATCACTCGATTCTACGACGATATCAAGTTCATTATGCAAAAAGTTTTCTTAAAAACCTGTCGTAGCTCTCCGTCATTTCAGATAAGTACTATTTATTATTCATGCTGTATTTGTTGATCTCTGTCAAGGCGTAGTGTGCGGTAGCTGATTAGTGCTTATCTGCAAAGCATGTGATGCGATTGGATTAGGATAGTCGTACGACCTTGTTGACCTCTATCAAGAGTCGTGCAGGTGGGTTTTAATTCATTCATGAAATGGAGGGTTGAACTTGACTAGCGCATTATGGTTTGTTGACATCTGTCAAGGTCGTAGGAAGCTAGGGGCAAAATATTATCGGGAATTTCAAGTGTTGAAATTTGCAATGAGATTGCATACCTTCTATGAGATAGTTGGATCCCGATACCCACTGCGAGTAAGAGTTACTCTTGGGGGAGTTTTACATATCACAATTAACCGATTAAGTACGTGTCTAGAAAAGTGTTAACGGGATTACGTCCCTGGGAAAACGAGGTTTATTTTAATTAGGTCCTTGCGAAAGCACGGGGAACCTCCCTCAAAGTACCGACACTGGCCTGGCTGAACGTTTGGTGAACTTATAGGGTGTAATTAATCCCGGCTAGTCTTACCTTTTAGGGTTTGAAGAAAGATTTGATAAAAACAGTGGGAGCCATCCTGATTAGATAAAAATAACCAATCTAATCTTGCAAAGAGCGCACACAAAGTGATTATCATTCTCTCTCTCCTGGTAACGACCAATGAAATGCCTTAATCAAGATAATAATATGGATGTATTGAACGAACCTACTTATTATACTGGGCTAAGTTCCGCTCTACCTTATGATTGTCATAAGTCTGAGCAAGGGATAGGGAATATTCGGATTTACAAGCCACCCAAATGAAGAGTAAGCATGTTGATGCATCGCCTTCGGGTGTGTTCGTTACCAAGAACTGTTTCTTAGTCGTTTCTACATCCTAGGTATATGATACTGGATCTGGATCCCACATAAGTAATTTTTTACATGGGCTAAAGAAAGCTAGAGAACTGGGATAGGGTGATATGTCTCTTAGTAGAGAATGGTGTAATTGTTGCAGCTAAAGCAGTTGGCAGATATCACTTGGTGTTACTGTTAGTGTAATATGCCCTATAGGCCATTATTGTATAATACTTGTTTATATATTATATTTTGGAAGCTTGGGATATATACACGGATTTATGACAGTCTTGCTCGATATAGTAGTATGCTACTTGGTTTGTATCTATCTTAATATGTGTATATGTTTCTTTTAACGTATCGCTAATACAATTTGAAATAGCCCATAGGATCTTTGCTTGACTACCAGCGTTGTGAGGGCAGTCATACTAATGGGGGATGGGTAGTCTACAAGCACATCCTTACACAGGTCCCTAGTCACAGGATTATCGAGACAGGGCATCGATACTCCAGATTAGACTAATGTATACGCTTCTCATCCCAGGAAGGGCGATGGTCTGTCCTACAGCCATCAGTACGTCGTACTGAAGATGGTATGCAGGTGCTCTTTTGGTTATGAGTTACACTGGATGGACTCATGGGGAACTGCTGGTTGGTAATATACCTATCGTCAGGTAGCAGTTCCCAGGTGACATGAGTACAGCTTAGTCCGTCGACTTGACACTGCTACTTCGCCTCAAGTGTTAGTGTATATACCCTAGAGGCCATTACTGTATCATACTAGTTTGTATATTACTTAATGGAAGCTTGGGATATTCACCTTGTATAATACAATCTTGCTCAAAATAGTAGTATGCTACTTGGTTTGTTTCTACTTCAATATGTACATGTGTTTGTTATATCACCTATACGCATTAGTGGAGCCCTTAGGATCTTTGCTTGATTACCAGCGTTGTGTTGGCAGTCACACTAGTGGGGCTGGGTAATCTATAAGCACATCCTTATGCAGGTCCCTAGTCCCAGGACTATCGAGACAGGGCATCGATACTCCGGAGTAGACTAGCGCATGCGCTTTTCATCCCAGTGTGGGAGATGGTCTGTCCCACAGCCATCAGTACGTCGTACTGGAGATAGTATGCGGGTGCTCGTTAGGTTACGAGTACACTGGACAGGACTTGTCGGGAACTGACCGGTTGGTATTATACCTATCGTTAGTTATCAGTTCTCAGGTGACATGAGTACAGTTTAGTCCGCTGACTTGACACTGTCACTTCGCCTCGAGTGTGTTCCCACTGTACTTTGATTACTACCCTACCACGGCTCAAAGGAGTCGTGCAAACAGGTAGTAGTTGGGTGCAGTCCCGAAGCACTTGGAGGCAGTGACGGTTAGACAGGATTCGTCTCTCCCGGTATTGGGGGTTGACATCGCGCTGTGTCTAGGAGAGCCATTACACGAGTAGTCCCTGGCCAGGGCAAGCGAGATATACTGGTAGGCTTCCAGTGTTATCTCAGGGTGTATTGGGCTTCACTCCGACACGACTTGTACCGCTATTAGGGGACTGACGTTTACCGCCCCCTAGGCCCGCCATGCGATGTATCAGACGAACAGACCAGACTGTACGGAGATTGTCATAGTCAGACTCAGTAGGAGTTCAGATGGGTTTCACCTCGTCAGTCTTCTTGTCGGCATCTACCTGGGGACCGTTACGCACAGGCTAGTGCCGCTTGCGGTCTGTGGTTAAACCCACTGCCAGCGTAGTGTCGAGTCTTTAGAGTCCCACACAGAAAGCTATTCGCCTTTAGGCAAAAGAGTAGAGGTCGCATGGTTTTGCGACAGGGTTCAGTCACATCCGTGCACTTGTGCACGTTTAGTGTCCGGACAGTTTACACTAGCGGGCTTTGGTTTAAGCCAGATCCTAGTGTACGTATTGGGATTGGTTTTATCCAGTTTGTATTCGTGTTCCTCGGAACGCGGATGCGGGTGTGTATGCACAGTTGACGGAGAGACAGAGGCAGAGGATTCTCATTAGGGTTGTTGACCGTTAACTGTTGACTATTGACTTTTTGCTCAACCCTAATGAGAATATGATATATGATTAACAATAATATTAATTAAGTATTGTGGTGACATGGTTGTTGAGGGGTTGACTTTGTTGACTTGTTGACTTTGTTGACCGGTTGACTAGGTTGGACTAGTTGACCATCATGATGACAATGGCTATCATTTCATGGCAAAGACTTTTTACTTGCTTGTTCTCTTGTGCAATATGAGTGCATGGAATGATATAGCCATTTTGACTTGAACCATTTTACACAATATTTGATTACTATTTTTGTGATGATGGTTTTGGATTATGAGAGCCAAGTAAGAAAGGTCTTGCTCATTCTATCATTTTCCATTCTCTCTCTTGTGTTCTTGAGCTCTCATCTCCTTCCTCTTGCTCTCCCTCTCTTTAGTCTATGGTTCACTTGTCTCATGTGTTGAGAACCAAGAACCATAGAGAAAATCCCAACACACTCTCCTCTACTCACTCTAGTTCACAAGGTTTAGCAAACCGAGTGAACTAGTTTCTTCAAAGACCGAAGAAGAAGCCAAAGGTAGAAGCTTTCAGGTGGATCGATCTTCGGCGCAAGGAGACGACGGGGTGAAGCCGATCCGGACAACCATCGAGGCTTGAAGACGAAGGAGTTCAAGTAAGAAAGGTATAACCCCCTAACCGAGTAGTTAACAACTCCTAGTTAGGTTGTTAGTTAGATGTTTAACAAAGATCCGGTTTTGAGTCCATGTTACCACCTCTAGAATATTGTTTTTCACCAAATTCCGCATGCCCGAAAGTACCGGGAGAGGTAGCATGGACTTACAGTGGTATCAGAGCCAAGTTAAACTCTATCTAACATGTTAGCATAGTAACTAGAAATTCGATCGGAGAAAAAGTCGCGAAATACACCCGGATTTCAAACTTTCTGTCGATTTCCGAAGTGCTGCAAAAATTATTTGAGATACACCAAAAATCGACTCAGGGTTTTTAGAAGAAACTGCAAAAATTCGACCCACTGAATCGATCAACGCGCCGCGTTTCCGCGGCCGAGTTGACTCGGTCGTGGGGTTTTAGTTTTGCAGTTTGTTCATAGGGGTATTTTGGGATTTTTGGAATATGTATTTTCTGCCCAGATTTTCCAGAACGAAAATTTTGTGTTTGGGGCCAGAAAAACCGTATTTTGATCGAATTTCTTATGACTTAAGCTGACGGGTTTTTCTGTGATGTGTTATTTGTATTGAACGTCTGCTAATCGCTATATGTCGATTAGTGGGGGTTATACAAATCTGTGATCTGTAATGTTATTGGAATATGTATATGAATTCATTGGATTGTCGCGGGTGAATAGCCGGGGGTTGTGAGACGAGAGTTTTCTTTTCTTTCAATTCATGTAAATTTGTAAATTGATGTAATAATTATTTGTATGGCCGCACAACCGGGTCGGGGTTGTAGCCGTCATTGTATAATTTCTTTTTACTGTTTTTGCTCCTAAGATAGACCCATGGAGGGGGTGCACAAACTACCGGGTATGCCGAAGTGCCGAGTGGCCTACTCACGGGGTTGAGGGAGGTTGCTTCGCTTCGGGTACTTGGCGGGTAGTTTGCCGCACCCGTAGGGGTCTTGGGTGGGGTATTGGCTATTCACCGCGACCGTGTAATCTGCTTTTCGTTACAGGCTCGTACGAATTGCGGGTTCCTAGTATATCCAATGTGTTCATCTGTGATCTGAAATGGCTATCATTGCAATATATCTATATATGATATTATTTAGGCGTTGCTTATGTTTTACAGCCGCGCTAGCCCAGCCCCTGCTCTGTCGTTAGTTAAGTAACCTAACGGGTAATGACGGGGCCCCGTGGCGAATGCGAATGGCATAAGCGTACGTCATATTTTGGTTGTTTTCTGCAATGGTAGGATTAAATGATGGGACGCATTAAAAGAACTAATGCAAGAATATCACGCATTAAAAGAACTAATGCAAGAAAATAAACCAAGTTAAAGTCGTTGGAACACTTTCGAAAACCCACTCGGTTCTTTTCAAAACTAACTTTTAAATGCGGAGCTTGAGCCACTCCTTTTAAAAGCTATCTCGTTCCATCGATTATATCAAGTTCACTACGTTCACGGTTTTGCCAAAACCATTCGTAGCCCTCCATCATTTCAGTTAAAAATTCGGTAGTATTCAAGCTATGTATTTTGACCTCACGCCAAGGCATGGTGATTGGTAGCTGCCGGATATTTATCGGTTGCATAGATAGAATGCGTTGGTTTGGGACAGCCGTACTGCCATTTTGGCCTACGTCAAGGGTAGGTACGGGTGGGTTCAAATTAACCTGGATAATGATGGGAAGAACTTGACATGTGACTTATGACATTTTGACCTCACGCCAAGGTCATAAGAGCATGGGGCAAAAATCCACATCGGGAGTTTCAAAAGAACTGAAACTTGCTAGTGTTGCATACCATTTGGAGTGTGATGATTTTGGTAGGATTCCTTCAGTTTTGTCATGCGATGATATTTGGATCCCGATCCTACTGTGAGTATATGCTACTCCTCGGGAAATTTCTCACTTAACGATCAATGCTATAAACCAAGTAGGTGTCTAGAAAGGTGTTAGCAGGGCTACGCCCACAGGGAAAAGAGGTTATTTAATTAAGGAACTTCGCGAAAGCGTTGGAAAACCTCCCTCGAAATACCGACACTGGTCTGGCTGAACGGTTAAGCAAGTATTGTACGGTGAGATTGATCCTGACTAATTCTTCCTTTTTGGTTTGAGGAGAGATTCGAGAAACAGTGGGAGCCATCCTGTTTAGACAAACTAAAAACCATTCTAAACTTGCAAGAGCATCAAGCTGAGTGTTTCTTCTCTCTCCTAATTGCAGCGACCAATCGACATGACTGGACTTAAGTTACTTCTAGATAAAAATATACTGACAGGGCCAAACTACAAAGATTGGCTCAGGAATGTCAAGATAGCAATCACTTACGACAAGCTGGGGTATCTTCTTACCACCAAAGCTCCCCCTGTCCCAGGTCCCAAAACCAGCGTCGCGGATAAGGAACTCCGTAAGACCTGGGAACTAAATTGCGTGAAGGCCAAGTGCCTCGTGCTTGCCTCTATGGACAACGAACATCAGAGGAGGCACGAGAATATGGACCTGGAATCTATATTTCTTCATACAAAAGAACTGTATGGAGAGCAATCTCGTATCGCAAGATACGAAGTATCGAAGAAGTTATTTTCGGCAAGATTGGCCGTCAGATCATCGGTAGCGGAACACGTGCTTAAGATGATTGGCTACATTGAGGAGCTCGCGGACCTTGGGACCACGTTGGAGAATGAGCTCTATACGGACTTGATTCTCCAGTCCCTTCCTTCCACTTACGCCCAGTTCATACTGAACTTCAACTTACAAGAAAAGGAAGTTGAACTTTCAGAACTCCTCAACATGCTGAGGAGCGCAGAGGGCACCCTACAGAAAGGTAAGGAAACATCCACTTTGTTTGTAGGAGGATCTTCTTCTTCTAGGTCCAAGGCGAAATCTAAGGGAAAGAAGAAGAAAGCCCCCGCTAAACCAAGGGGCGGTGTTAGTAAAGTGGATACGAAGGGAAAGGAAAAAGCAACAAAGAAAGTGGGAAAGCTTGTGGATAAGGAAGAATGCTTCTATTGTCATAAGAAGGGACACTGGAAGAATGATTGCAGGGCTTGGAAAGCCAGAACACAGGATCTGAAGCAGGTTGCGGCTTCAGCTTCAGGTGTGTATGTTATTGAAAACTGTCTTTCAATAAAGTCTACTTCCTGGGTATTGGATACCGGATCAGGATCTCATATCTGTAATTCTTTGCAGGCGTTGAGAAACCGTAGGGTTTTGAAGGCAGGTGACATGACCCTCAAAGTTGCAAATGGAGCTAGCATGGATGCTAAGGCCGTGGAGGACTATCACCTGGGAATGTCAGATGGACATGTTTTGGTTTTGCGTAATTGCTTTTTTGTACCCAACGCAACTTGTAATATCATTTCTGTATCTTTGGTTTCTAAAGAAGGTTATGAATTTGCGTTTGTAAGTAATGTTGTAAACATTCACCTTAATCAAGTTTTGATTGGGTCAGGTACATTAAGCAATGGTATATACGTGTTAAACCAATCACAGATTTTCAATGTCCAGAATACACACAAAAGAAAGTCTCCGGAAATAAATCAGACTTTCTTGTGGCATTATAGACTGGGTCACATCAATGAGAGAAGGTTAACGAAGTTACATACAGAAGGATATTTGAATCCGTTCGAATATCAATCGTATGCCACTTGTCAATCCTGTCTCAAAGGAAAGATGACAAAGACTCCGTTCACTGGACATGGAGTAAGAGCGAGCTCGCTCTTGGGACTCGTACACAGCGACGTGTGCGGTCCAATGTCTACACATGCGCGAAGCGGTTTTTCTTACTTCATTACTTTTACGGATGATTTTTCAAGATTCGGACATGTCTTCTTAATGAAACATAAGTCCGAAGCCTTTGGAAAATTCCAGGAATATAAAAATGAAGTAGAAAAACAAACCGGAAAAAGTATCAAGATCCTAAGATCGGATCAAGGTGGTGAATACTTGAGTGCCGAGTTCCTGGACTATTTAAAAGAGAACGGAATTCTCTCTCAGCTTACTCCTCCATACACTCCGCAAAATAACGGTGTATCAGAGAGACAGAACCGAACCCTATTGGATATGGTACGGTCCATTATGAGTAACGCTGAGTTACCGCGATCATTCTGGGGGTATGCGCTAGAATCAGCCGCATACCTTTTGAACCGAGTTCCCACTATGACTTACCTACCACACCATATGAGTTATGGAGTGGGAAGAAACCCTATCTTCAACATCTGAAGATCTGGGGATGTCCAGATTTTGTCAAAAAGCAGCATGCGGACAAACTCGAGGCATGCACAGTACTGTGCAAGTTTGTGGGATACCCAAAGAACACCAGGGGGTATCTTTTCTACCACGCAGAGGAACAAAAAGTCCTTGTTTCTCGTAATGCCCACTTTCTAGAACACCAGTTCTTGGAAAAGGAAATTAGTGGGAGCGCAGTAGAACTGGAAGAAATTCCAGAACCACAGACTATTACTGAAAGCTTAGTGGAACCAGAGGGTTCAAAAGGACAGGACATTCCTGCGCCGCTCCGCAGGAGTAGTAGGCAGTCTCATCCGTCCGAGAGATACTACGGTTTTCTCATAGACGGGGATAGAGAGGATTGCATCATAGATTATGATGAGCCTACTAGCTTCCAGCAGGCCGTTCAGAGCGTTGACTCGGTAAAATGGCTGGATGCAATGCGGACCGAAATAGAGTCCATGTACACCAACAAGGTATGGACGTTGGACATTGCTCCAGACGGGGTAAAACCCGTAGGATGCAAGTGGATCTTCAAAAGGAAGATTGGTGTAGATGGACAGGTTGAGACCTATAAAGCTAGACTTGTTGCAAAGAGTTTTCATCAAAGACCTGGTTTGGACTATGACGAAACCTTTTCTCCAGTGGCTATGCTGAAATCCATTCGGATCCTTCTTGCCATTGCTGCCTTCCACGATTATGAGATCTGGCAGATGGACGTAAAGACCGCTTTTCTAAATGGAAATTTAGAGGAGTGTGTCTATATGGACCAACCAGAGGGTTTCATTCAGAGTGGGAGCAGCGGAAAGGTGTGCAAGTTGCTTAAGTCCAACTATGGACTAAAGCAGGCATCGCGGAGTTGGAACATCTATTTTGATGAGACGGTCAAGGAATTTGGCTTTATCAAAAATCCAGATGAACCATGCATCTATAGTAGATTTGTAGCGAGAACTGTAGTATTCCTCGTTTTATACGTGGATGACATTCTCTTAATAGGAAATGACATTCCTATGCTACAATCTGTCAAGGGGTTCTTGTCACACAGGTTCTCCATGAAAGACCTGGGTGATGCCTCATACATCCTAGGGATCCGGATCTATCGTGATAGATCCAAGAGGATATTAGGACTTTCACAGTCCAGGTACATCGACACCATACTGAAGAGATTCAGTATGGAAGATTCCAAGCGCGGTAACCTACCGGCTTGTCACGGGATCACCCTCTCTAAAGAGATGTCTCCCAAGACTGTTTTGGAGAAGGATCTAATGTCTATTATACCCTACGCTTCTGCGGTAGGCTCTATAATGTATGCGATGTTTTGTACCAGACCGGATGTAGCTTATGCACTGAGTGTGGTAAGCCGGTATCAGTCAATCCCTGGGGAGAAACACTGGATAGCGGTAAAGAACATTCTCAAGTACCTGAGAAGGACTAAGGAGATGTTCTTGGTGTATGGCGGAAAAGACCTCCAGATCGAGGCCTTTGCTGACTCCAGCTTCCAGAGTGACAAGGATGATTCCAAGTCTATGTCGGGTTTTATCTTTACCCTCAATGGAGGGGCGGTGTGTTGGAAGAGTTCCAAACAGGAAACCGTTGCAGACTCGACAATGGAAGCAGAATACATCGCTGCATCTGATGCCGCAAAAGAAGCTGTCTGGATGAAAAAGTTCTTGAAAGAACTTCAGGTGGTTCCATCCATTGTTGATCCAATACCTCTGTATTGCGACAACAACGGGGCTATAGCTTTAGCGAAGGAACCCAGGTCCCATCAGAGATCCAGACACATCTTGAGGCGGTATCACCTGATCAGGGAGATCGAGGTTCGGAGGGTTGCTTCAGAAGATAACACTGCAGATCCATTCACCAAGGCCTTGCCCCAGACTCAGTTCGAGCGGCTGATCGAGATGATAGGTCTTCGATACGCCAGTACATGGCCTTAGTGCAAGTGGGAGATTGTTAGTGTATATGCCCTAGAGGCCATTACTGTATCATACTAGTTTGTATATTACTTAATGGAAGCTTGGGATATTCACTTTGTATAATACAATCTTGCTCAAAATAGTAGTATGCTACTTGGTTTGTTTCTACTTCAATATGTACATGTGTTTGTTATATCACCTATACGCATTAATGGAGCCCTTAGGATCTTTGCTTGATTACCAGCGTTGTGATGGCAGTCACACTAGTGGGGCTGGGTAATCTATAAGCACATCCTTATGCAGGTCCCTAGTCGCAGGACTATCGAGACAGGGCATCGATACTCCGGAGTAGACTAGCGCATGCGCTTCTCATCCCAGTGTGGGAGATGGTCTGTCCCACAGCCATCAGTACGTCGTACTGGAGATAGTATGCGGGTGCTCGTTAGGTTACGAATACACTGGACATGACTCGTCGGGAACTGACCGGTTGGTATTATACCTATTGTCAGTTATCTGTTCCCAGGTGACATGAGTACAGCTTAGTCCGCTGACTTGACACTGTCACTTCGCCTCGAGTGTGTTCCCATTGTTCTTTGATTACTACCCTACCACAGCTCAAAGGAGTCGTGCAAACAGGTAGTAGTTGGGTGCAGTCCCGAAGCACTTGGAGGCAGTGACGGTTAGAAAGGATTCATCTCTCCCGGTATTGGGGGTTGACATAGCGCTGTGTCTAGGAGAGCCATTACACGAGTATTCCCTGGCCAGGGCAAGCGAGATATACTGGTAGGCTTCCAGTGTTATCTCAGGGTGTATTGGGCTTCACTCCGACACGACTTGTACCGCTATTAGGGGACTGACGTTTACCGCCCCCTAGGCCCGCCATGCGATGTATCAGACGAACAGACCGGACTGTACGGAGATTGTCACAGTCAGACTCAGTAGGAGTTCAGATGGGTTTTACCTCGTCAGTTTTCTTGTCGGCATCTACCTGGGGACCGTTACGCACAGCTAGTGCCGCTTGCGGTCTGTGGTTAAACCCACTGCTAGCGTAGTGTCGAGTTTTTAGAGTCCCACACAGAAAGCTATTCGCCTTTAGGCAAAAGAGTAGAGGTCGCATGGTTTTGCGACAGGTCACATGGTTTTGCGACAGGGTTCAGTCACATCCGTGCACTTGTGCACGTTTAGTGTCCGGAAGTTTACACTAGCGGGCTTTGGTTTAAGCCAGATCCTAGTGTACGTATTGGGATTGGTTTTATCCAGTTTGTATTCGTGTTCCTCGGAACGCGGATGCGGGTGTGTATGCACAGTTGACGGAGAGACAGAGGCAGAGGATTCTCATTAGGGTTGTTGACCGTTGACTGTTGACTATTGACTTTTTGCTCAACCCTAATGAGAATATGATATATGATTAACAATAATATTAATTAAGTATTGTGGTGACATGGTTGTTGAGGGGTTGACTTTGTTGACCGGTTGACTAGGTTGGACTAGTTGACCATCATGATGACAATGGCTATCATTTCATGGCAAAGACTTTTTACTTGCTTGTTCTCTTGTGCAATATGAGTGCATGATAGCCATTTTGATTTGAACCATTTTACACAATACTTGATTACTATTTTTGTGATGATGGTTTTGGATTATGAGAGCCAAGTGAGAAAGGTCTTGCTCATTCTATCATTTTTCATTCTCTCTCTTGTGTTCTTGAGCTCTCATCTCCTTCCTCTTGCTCTCCCTCTCTTTAGTCTATGGTTCACTTGTCTCATGTGTTGAGAACCAAGAACCATAGAGAAAATCCCAACACACTCTCCTCTACTCACTCTAGTTCACAAGGTTTAGCAAACCGAGTGAACTAGTTTCTTCAAAGACCGAAGAAGAAGCCAAAGGTAGAAGCTTTCAGGTGGATCGATCTTCGGCGCAAGGAGACGACGGGGTGAAGCCGATCTGGACAACCATCGAGGCTTGAAGACGAAGGAGTTCAAGTAAGAAAGGTATAACCCCCGAACCGAGTAGTTAACAACTCCTAGTTAGGTTGTTAGTTAGATGTTTAACAAAGATCCGGTTTTGAGTCCATGTTACCACCTCTAGAAAATTATTTTTCACCAAATTCCGCATGCCCGAAAGTACCGGGAGAGGTAGCATGGACTTACATCAAGTGTGTTCCCACTGTTCTATGATTACTACCCTACCATGGCTCTGCTGAGTCGTGCAAACATGTAGTAGTTGGGTGCAGTCCCAAAGCACTTGGAGGCAGTGGTGGTTAGATAGGATTCGTCCCGGTATTGGGGGTTGATGTCGCGCTATGTTCGGAAAGCCATTACACAATGTCCCTGTCCAGGGCAAGCGAGATTTGCTGGTAGGGATTCCAGTAGTTTCTCAGGGTGTTTTTGGCCGCACTCCGACACAAATTGTTGCACTATCAGGGGTCTGACGCTTGCTGCCCCCTGGGACCGATATGCGACACTCTTAGACGAACAGACCGGACTGTACGAAGATTGCCACAGACAGGCTCAGTAGGGGTACGAATGAGTTTGCTCGTCGACCTTCTTATCGACAGATACCTGGGTAGCCGTTACGTGCAGCTAGTATCGCTGACACGCTTAAGGTTAAACCTACTGCCAGCGTACTGTCGAGTCTTTAGAGTCCCACACAGAGGGTTTCCTAGCTTTGGGCAAAACGTGTAGAGGTCGTATGGTTTTACGACAGGGTTCGATCACATACGTGTACTTGTGCGCATATGATGTTTGGGCGGACTATACTAGTGGGCTTTGGTTTAAGCCGGATCCTAGTATATAATTATTGGATTAGTCCCGTCTCATTGTATTCGTGTTTCTCGGGATACGGATGCGGGTATGTATATACGGATGAGAGGGGTATTCTTGTAATTTGATCTAGATTACAACTTGGAGTGAGACACTTCAATTAGGGTTTTTCTTTTATGATTAATTCTTTTGTGAGGTGGAGGAAATGAGAGAAGAAACTTTGTGGTATTTTAGTGAAATGGATTAGGGTTTCACATTGACTTTCTTAGACTCATTTGGGTTTTTGTTGACTTAGATATTTGTGAGATATTTTCATATGGTTTAAAAGCCAAAACTCTAGCTATTTCACTTAATCTTTTTCACTAAAAAAACTACAGATACTTTTTTCCCTCTCATTTCCTCAAGCTTTCTTCAACTCCTCTCAAACCCTAACCATCTCATGAGTTGAGAATCTTAGGGTTTAGTAAGACAACTTGATCCCTCATCACTCTCTATGTTGGAGATAGTGTCCTCAAAGTCAATTATTGGATCACAGGTACGTGATTGCAATGATTGAGGCAGGGCCTATACCGATATGATAGTCTTGCTCGAGATGATAGTATGCTATCTGGTTTGTCTTTATCATCGTATACATGCTTTAGTTCACTATTGCATGATGATAGAGCCCATAGGATTCTTGCTTGACTACCAGCAGTATGATGGCGATCATATACGTGGAAGCCGGGGTCTGTAAGCACATCCTTAAAGTGTCCCTAGTCGTGGGAGTTTCGAGACAGGGCGTCGATAATCCAAAGTAGACTAGTGTATACAGTCAAGACCCCAACGAGGGGCGATGGCCGGTCTCATAAGCCATTGGTGTTAGTTAGTTCACCTAAGATGTATACAGGTGCTCATTAGGTTATGAGTACACCGGACAGGACTCGCCGGGAATCTGCTAGTTGGTATTATACATATCGTCAGAGAGCAATTCCCTGGTGACATGTGTACAGGTTAGTTCATCGACCTGAGATCGTCATTTGTCTCGTGTGAGTTCCCACTGTGCTTAGATTACTACCCTACCACGCTCAAAGGAGTTGTGCAAACAGTTTTTAGTTGGGTACAGTCCCGAACCACATTGGAGGCAAGTGAGCGGATCGTCGGGGATTCGTCTCTCCCGGTATTGGGGGTTGATGTCGCGCAGTGCACGGGTGGCCATCACTAGGAATCCTCAGCCGAGGTAGTGGAGAAATTACTGATTTAGATCAGTAGTTTCTCAGGTGGTGATGGGCTTCATACCGACACGATTTATCGCGTTATTAGGGGTCTGACTTTATCCACCCCCTAGACTCGATATGCGATACTCTTTAGACGAATGGACTGGACTGTATATACATTGTCACTGTCAGGCTCAGTAGGGTTTATAGATGAGTTCGATCGTCAGCTTCCCTTCCAATCAATACATAGGAAAAACGTTACGTGCAGCTTTTACCTCTGACGTGCTAGTGGTTATACCCAGTGCCAGTGTATTGATGAGTCATTAGAGTCCCCCACAAACACTTTCCCAAGTTCGGGCGAAACGTTGTAGAGGCCGTATGGTGATATGGCAAGGTTCGGAAAAAGCACGTGCGTTTTCGCACGTGTCGTTTTTCGGACAGATAATACTGGTCGGCTTTGGTTTAAGCCGGATCCGAGTATTATACTGTGTAGATATAATATCTTTGTCTCAGATGCATTTTTATTCGGTCGTAATACAAATGTGGGTATGTTTATACTGATACGGGGTATCCTGAAATTCGTTTCAGGATCACTTTTGGAAGTTGCCAGTTTCCAAATTTCTATCAGCCGTATTTTGACATTCGGTTAAATGCGGATTTATCTTTTCTTGATGAGGTGAGTCAGTGTTCTAGAAGGTTCTAGAGAGGGTGACAAGGCTAGTGAGTCATTAGGTCATTAATGGTGTATTTAATGACAAGGTGACTAGGTTAATTGTGATTGGTTTGCTTTTAATGCATTCATACTTGGTGCTAAGATATTTGTTGTTAATCTTTTCCTTTGTGGTCACCTTCCCCCTCCTACACTCACCTCCCTCCCCTCCTATAAGTGGCCGGCCTCCCCCCTCTCTTGGCTCATGGTTATTGTTCATTAGAAAAAAGATTATGATAGATTCGGGTTCATGAAAATTAGATAGCCTCTTTCTCATTTCACCCGATCCAAAAGGCAACTTCCATAACCGTTCGTCCGTGACTTTGGACGTAACAAGACAAAGTGTTCTACTCATTCTCTACTTCATCTTGGTCGTCTCTTTTAGCAAACTTGACGATCGAGTTACCTCGGTTCAGAGCCGAGAGCCCGTTTAAAGATCCGTCGACGTGGTGCCACCTGGATGAGAAGACTGGAGTTCAAGGAGATCGGAGCAGCCGCAACAAGCGTGGGATGATGGTTGAAGACCGAAGGACTCGTATCGTTCGGTATAACTCTTCTACCCACTTTGTAGTTTGTTAGTTTAGCTTTAATGGCAGATCCGGGTTACGGTTCACGATAGCGCCGGTTGTAAAAAGTTTTTGTTCCGTATTTGGCGTCTGTTAGACGGCCGGGGCGCTACCGTGGACTTACAGTGGTATCAGAGCCTCACCATTAAGCTATACTAACTTGTGCTAACACGTTTAAAATATCGATCGAACCGTATTTCGAAAAACACATTTTTCAGCACCTGAGTTTCTGTCGATTTTTTAAAGGGCCTAAAAATAATTTTACATTTCACATAAAAGCGTGCAGGGTTTTTTAAGCACACTGGACAAATTTGGACACGTATTTCCACAAGATCACCGTGGATCCGCGGTCAAACCTATGGTTTGACTGCGGAACCGCGGCGCTTTTGAAGGAACAGTGCATCAATTTTTCCCAGTAGGCTTTATTTGGAAATTGTGGGTTTTTGGTATATTCTTTTGGGCCCAGTTTTTATTACTGTACACCAGTTGTTCGTGGGGCCCACTTCGTGATATTTAGTCGATCGAAATTTTAAACATGTTAGTATGCAGTATTTACATTATATCTCCGACCGGGAATGTCATTTGATCGGTAAACCGCGTCTGATTGCTATAGTTCTTTTAGACGGGTTTGCGAACGTGACATTCGCGTTGATGTTCTGTGTTGTGCTGTATTGTTGCGGATATGTCGTGGTGGATAGCAGGGTGCAATGATAGTGCAGTTTGGATTTATTTGTACATTTGATATTGTGGGGCGAGCGTCCAACATGTGGACTGCCGTTACTGTCTGTTTGTATAATATTCTTTTGGGGCACGACCGGATCGAGGTCGATGTACCCGTTGTACATATTTTATTTTCTGTACTAGGTTTATCCCGCGAAGGACTGCACGGATAGCCGGGTTCTGGAAGGAAACGGGTCCGTATCTCATGGGTTTGAGAGGCAAAGGGACCTCACTCTAGAATTGGCAGACTATTCGCCGCACTCGTAGGGGGTACAGGTTGACCCAAGGAGGGGTGCTCAATTTACCGGATTCCATGAAGTGCCGAGTGTTCCATTCACTATGCTGTGGGGACTATCTCGCTTCAGGTTTTGGCGGGTAACTTGCCGCACCCGTAAGGGTCTAGGTTTCATTGCACAGGCTATCCACATGACCAGGGGAACGTCAGGTTTCAGCAGCGGCTCTGTGAAACTCGGGGATCCCAGATTATCTGTATTGTTCTGTGATGCTTATTACTTTTCTGTAATGTTGCATATTATCACGCCTGGAGCGATTATTGTATATTGGTATATATACTATTAGATATTGTATATGTTATACACCCGCACTAGTCCAGCCCCTGCTCTTTCGTTAGTTAAGTAACCTAACGGGTGATGACGGGACCCAGTGGCGAATGCGGATGGCATATACGTACATTTTATTTTCGTTCTTTTCTGGTGTGATTGATTGATGGGACTGCATTGATTCTTATCAATGCAAAGATAAAACAAACCTATATTTGATGTTGTTGGAACGAATTTTATAAAGGTGTTATTACAAAGATGTTTCCTTTTGTTTTGCATAGTGATATTCAGTTAGAATATCCCGCACCTCATTCGACGAGGCAAGGGCCGAGATCCCTTCACCGGGAATGACCCCTTGGGCATAAGTTTATGTCAGGGTAATAACTTCACTATAGTCAATTACAAGTTGCTTTGCATCACGGTATTCAGTTGGAATATCCTGCACCTCATTCCACGAGGAAAGAGCCGAGATCCCTTCACAGGGAGTGACCTCTTTAGCAAAGCTTTTTCGCTACTATATTTTATAAAAGCTATCAGGTTCCTTCAACGAGATCAAGTTCATTACGTTAAAGGTTTTTCGCCAAAAACCAGCCGTAGCCCTCCGTCATTTCTTTTGGGTATTCAGTAGTATTCAAGCTATGTTTGTTTGGCCAAAGTCAAGGCATGATGTTTGGTAGTTGCTGGGTATTCATCTGTTGCGTAGATAGATGCGTTGGTTTGGGATAGTCGTTCTGCCTTGTTGGCCAAAATCAAGGGCATGTGCGGGTGGGTTCAAATTAACTTGGACAATGACGGGTAGAACTTGGCATGTGACTTATGATGGGCTGGCCAAAGTCACGATCATAAGAGCATGGGGCAAAAATCACTTCGGGAGTTTCAAACATAGAGGAAACTTGCCAGGCATGCGCATACCTTCTGGAGTGTGATAACTTGAGTGGCTTCCATCAAGTTATCATGCGATTATAGTTGGATCCCGATTCTCACTGATGAGTTGGTTTACTCTTCGGGTGATCCTGACTAATTCTTCTTTCAGGTTTGGAGGAGAATTTGAGATTACAGTGGGAGGTTTCCTGATTAGATAAAGTGATAACCATTCTGATCTAGATTAGAGTGCACGCAGAGTGTTTTTTTCTCTCTCTCTCTTTGGCAGCGACCTTTGACCGACCCTAGACTATGACTCTGTGACCAAGTTGACCGAACCTTCTTAAAATACAGACTTTTGGATTGTCCGAGTTGCATAAGTCATTGCCGCTCCTTCTTTTACCCTTTGCATTTCTCAGAACACCCCGTATTACTACGGATATCCACTTCCATTGGATAGATCCATCATATGGTTATATACGAACTCGGAGGGACTTCTTCGAGGATGGATCCAGGTTCAGGAGAAATAGAATTAGTTTATTCAGTTGTCTTTTATTATCACCTTCTCTCAGGTTGCGAGAGCTCCTTTTTTTAGGAGAGTATACCTATTACGCTTATTGGATAGTCTTATTCCAAACCATAGGCTGGTGCCGAAAGGTAGGGAATGAAGAAAACCAATTAGCCTAAGTAGGGTGTACAGAAGGTAATATGTAAAGACAAAATAAAAGGGATTAGAAAGAGGGCAAAGTAAAATTGTGACTGTTATCATTCACGACCAAACCGCGTACTTCATCGCTACTCCTATTTCACCATTGCTTTTTCCCCAGTTCGGGAGAAATAGAATAAGGAATTATTCAGATTGTCTTTTATCATCACCTTCTCTCAAGTTGCGAGTACTCCTAGGATTAGGAGGGTACACCTATTATGCTTACTGGATAGTCTTCTTCCAAACCATAGGCTGGTGCCAAACGGTAGGGAAGGAAGAAAACCATTTAGCCTAACGAGGGTGTACAGAAGGTAATTGTAGGGTTCCTAGGCACTCTAGTGAGGTCTCACAAGGCATCGAACATGCCAATTTCAAAAAAAATCTAGGTGCCGAGAGACCCGACTACGGATCGTTTGCTAGAAAACTAGGCGAAAAGATAACTAGTTAACACTTAACTAAGGGAATACGGAAATACAACCTTTGTAGATCCGTTTGTCCACCTCCATAGCTCCGTAACGAAGTGCCTTCGCTGTCCAAGTGAACTCCCGGGCTCTAGCGTCGGCTTCATCTAAGAATAAGCGAGCTAGGTCGTCGATGTCCATGCCGAAGATGATCTACGTCGAGGCATCGCTAGATTAAGCTCCACCTTCACCTAGCCGAAAAACTTGTGAAGGAAACACCCTATACTACTTGGCAAGAGGTAGAGGATGAAGAAATAGGAAGTGGATAAACTTTAGTTTTGGATTTCTCACTAGATTTCATGACTTGCCATTGGAGTAGCAAGCTTTCTCCATTGAAGAAGAAGATGAAGAAAGAAGAAGATGATATGATAAGTTAATTAAAAATAGAAAAGAAAATACAATACTTATCATATCTTTGACCATGGTTTAGTGTAGAGACTTAACTTAGGTTAGATAAGTGGTTAGGGTTAGGCATGAGAAAAGAATGGTGACTAAATCAATGCTACATGAATCTTCAACTAAAAACAAAAATAGCCACCATTCATTTCTCATTTTCTTTTTCATTTGAAATAAATAAAATAAAAAGATAAATGAATAAGATGAAACCCTAATCACTAACTAACCATGGTTTAATACTTTACACAAAACCAAAGAAGAATGTATCATCAAACATGATACAATCATGTGCACAAAGAAATATATCACATATACAACTTGCACAATTCAAGTGAGAAAATCCTTTTAAAGTGAACCATTACTAGTTAATGCAAAGTAATATATCAAATATATAATTATACATTAAATCATTAAATCAACACTTGATTCAATGATCCGGTCATGTCGCATATAACCGGCCAGTATCCTATGTATCGGCTTATCGAATCAATCCTTGATTCGATAACTAGGTTATATCGCATATAACCAATCGATACATAGATCGCGAGAATGGAATACGGTATCACATACACGCATTATTCTCGGTCCCGCACATATCTCATATGCGCTCCTATTTCGTTTCGCTTGAGCCAGGAAACCTCTGTGTAGGACTCTAAAGACTCGTCAATACGCCGGCAGCAGATGATGATCATATCAAGCATCCACAAGCCGCAAGTGGTCTGCTAAACGTAACGGCCACCCGGGTATTGAGCGATCAGAAGATCGACGAGCAAGCCCGCTCACACTCCTGCGAATCCAACCAGTAACACTTATCGTACGGTCCGGTCTGTTCGTCTGATATGTCGCATATCTCGCCTAGGGGTGGTAAACGTCAGACCCCAATAGCTCGATAAGTCATGCCGACTTGAGGTCCATAACATTCGTGAAAATACTGATAACTCTTACCAGTATATCACTGCAACCCTGGCCAGGGATTTCTTGTTATGGCCAGTCGAGCACAGCACAACATCAACCCCCAATACCGGGAGAGACGAATCCCCTCCTATCGCTCATTGCCTCCATGTGAATCGGGACTGTACCCAAAAACCACCTGTTTGCACAACTCAGTAGAGCCGTGGTAGGGTGGAAATCAAAGCACAGTGGGAGACACACAAGACTCTATGACGATCTCGGGTCAACAGACTAAGCTGTACCAGTGTCACCAGAGAACTGCCATCTGACGTGAGGTATAATACCATCTGAAAGTTCTCGGCGAGTCCGTTCGGTGTACCCAGTCTCCACTGAGCACCCGCATACCATCTTCGATGTCAAACACCAATGGATATAGGATCATCCATCGCCCATCGCATGGATCGAGAAGATATGCGCTAGTCTACTCTGGAATATCGATGCCCCGTCTCGATATTCCCTCGACTAGGAACATTTCAAGGATGTACTCTTGGACTACCCAGGCCCCACTAGTATGATCTACATCATAGTCCTGGAAGTCGAGTACACATCCTATGGGCTTTATCAACATGTAATCAGAGAGACAGAAAGTATACATGTTAAGATAAAGAGCAACCAGATAGCGTACTATTATGTCGAGCAAGAAAGTCCTACCTATATATGTCCCAGCATCCACTACAATATACATCCAATGTACAGTAATGGCCTCTAGGGCATATATATAACTAACAATCTCCCACTTGCACTAGGGCCATCTGTAGCAGTGGTTGCAGTATCACATACTCAACCATCCCCTAAAAGTCTCTCTTTGGGAAAAAGGCCTTCGTGAGTGGATCCGCCGTGTTGTCCTCTGAGTCTACTCTCCTAACCTCGATCAACCTGGAGATCAACTATCTCCATGATCAGGTGATGCTGCCTTAGATTATGTCTGGGTCACTGATGGGACCAGGGTTCCAGGGCCAAAGCCTCAGTTCCATTGTCACACAATGGTAGGAACCTAGTTCATCCTATGAACCAATCTACACCCAAACTTCCTCTTTGGTAGTATCTTCAATAGCGATGTTACCAGCCTTTATCGTCTAGTTTGTCACGATATCTAGCTTGGAAATCTTCCAACATACCGTCCCTCTATTGAGGGTAAAGACAATGCCCGTGACTGACATTCAGTCGTCTTTATCACCCTGGAACACTTCCAGTGATTCTCCTCAGGATCGATTGATACCATCTCACTACATCTAGTGAGAATCCTAACATCCAATTACATCTATCTCATAGATAAAAACTCAGGATTTAGGAGGTATCACTTTGATCCTATTTGGGGAATCCTAGTGATAATAGGAGATTGACCGATCGTAGTATAGGAAACTCTTTTCCTATCAAGAGTATGTTGTCTACGTACAATACGAAGATGACCACCTTACTCTCTACTACCCTTTTGTATATACAAGGTTCGTCTACCATTTTGATGAAGTCAAGCACTTTGACCATCACATCAAAATAGACGTTCCATCTCCGCGATACCTGCTTCATTATGTAAAGCAACCTGCACACGTTTCCGCTGCTCCCACTGTTTACGAAGACCTCTGGCTGTGTTCTTATAGACGTTCTCTTCTAAATCAGTATTTAGAAAAGCAGTCATGGCACCCAACCGCCAGATATCGTAGTCATGGTATGTAGCCGTGGTAAGTAGGATCTGGACAGACTTAAGCATAGCTACTGGAAAAAGGTTTCATCATTATCCATGCCTGGTCGATGACGAAAACCTTTAACAAGTCTAGCTTTGAATGTCTCAACTTTTCCATCTAAACCAAGTAATCTTCTCAAGATATACTTGCTCCTGATAGGGATTTAACCCTTCAGATATAGCAGCTAAAGTCCATACTTTGCTGGTGTACATGGATTCCATCTCAGATCGCTAAGCATCCAGCCATTCTTACAGAGTCCCTACTCTCGATGGCCTGCTCGAAACTAGTTGGGTCATCATCTCATGATGCAATCCTTGCTCCCACTGTCATCGAGAAACCGAGGTATCTCTCAGGCGGATGAGGAACCCTACTAGATCGGCGGAGAGGCTGAGGTTCGTCGGAAACTATAGAATCCTTTGGTTCTGTCAAATCATCAACTGCAGTTTTGTATAGCTGGAACCTTTCCAGTTCAACAGAACAGACCTTGCCTCGATCTTGTCCGGATTTTGCTTTAAACATAGGCCGGACAACCCCAAATCTTAACTTACTTAAGAGATAGGATCTTCCCATACCATATCTCATATGGAGTGGTAGGCATTGAATTGATTCAAACCTAATTCAATAGGTATGTAGCTTCTCAAGTGCATAACCCCAAAATGAAATAGGTAACTCAGTAATACTCATCATAGAGCACACCATATCTAATATTGTGCAATTGCTCCGCCCTGATACACCGTTGTGCTGTGGTGTATTCAGAGGAGTAACACTGAGAGAGAATCTCATTCTCCTTTAGAATAGTCCAGGAATTCTATGCACAAGTATTCTCCTCCCTGATCTCATCATAGGACATAATACTTATACCCGTATTTTGGTTCTCTACTTCTAACTTATATTCTGTGAATACCTCAAAAGGTTCGGACTTATGTTTCAGCAGGAACATACGACTGAATCTTGAGAGATTATCAGAGAATATAATGAAGTATAAAGAACCATTCCTGGCATGTGCAGACAGGAGACCTTACGTACATCATCATGTATCAGTCCCAAGAGTTTACTAACTCTTCCTCTGTTTCCAATAAACAGAGCTATGGTCATCTTATCTTTGTGACACGACCGGCAAGTTTCACAAGATGTAAATTCAAACTGATTTAAATATACATCTAAATGTAACTTCAGCCAGTCGGGTCGCATCGATATGACCTAGTCTACAATGCTTCAAGAAGAATTCGTTCATTTCTGAACTCTTCTTCTTGTGTGTGTTCAGTATACTAGGAACTGTAGTTTGATTTAGAACGTTAATGCTTTTAGATAGCGTGCCTGAACCGATCAACTTTTGATATAGGAAATGTTCAAAACATTATCCATCAATACAAAATTATATCATTTCTTTACTAATAAAGAGACTGATATGATTTTGTATATCAGGTTCGGTATCTAATAGCATTTGTTCAGAATCAATGTATTCGTAATACAGGGTGACAGTGACCAACAGACTTGGCTGCAACACTTGCCCCGGTTTCTGTCTCATGAAACTTATCACCCGTTCTCAGTTTTTCTACCTTTTTGTAGCCCTATGTAACAGATTACATATCTGGGATCCTGATCCGGTATCATATACCCAGGATTCAGAGGATACTGAGAAACAGTTCTTTATAATGAACATACCCGAAGGAGATGCATCATATGCACTTTCTTCGTTTGGGCGGCATAGGAATTCTGGTATTCCCTAATTTCCTGCTTTGTCTTATAACAATTATAAGTTGGAGCGGGACCAACGTTCCCCAGCTCAGTATAACAAGCGGGTTCGGTCAAAATTCCGTATTATTATCTTGATTAAGGCGTGATATGGTCGCTACCAGGAGAGAGAGAGAAGAAAACACTCTGCGTGCGCTCTTGCAAGATCAGATTGGTTATGTATTTTATCTAATCAGGATGGCTCCCACTGTTTTTATCAAATCTTCCTTCAAACCCTAAAAGGAAAGACTAGCCGGGATTAATTACACTCTACAAGTTCGCCAATCTTTCAGCCAGGCCAGTGTCGGTACTTTGAGGGAGGTTCCCCGTGCTTTCGCACGGACCTAATTACAGTAAACCTCGTTTTCCCAGAGGCGTAACCCCGTTGACACCTTTCTAGACACCTACTTGATCGGCTAATTGTAAAGTGCAAAACTCTCCCAGGAGTAACAATTACTCGCAGTGGGTATCGGGATCCAACTATCATATAGAAGGTATGCAATCTCATTGCAAATTTCAACACTTGAAACTCCCGATAATGGTTTTTACCCCTAGCACTTATGACCTTAACTATGGTCAACAAATCATAAGTACTAGTCAAGTTCTACCCGTCATTTCGTGATTAATTAGACCCACCCACATGACCCTTAACTAAGGTCAACAAAGTCACGCGACTGTCCTAACTAATCGCATCATATGCGGTGTAGGAAGACATCACTTAGCTACCGTACACTGTGCCTTGACTATGGTCAACAAACACAGCACGAATACTAAGTACTCTACTTCCTAAAATGACGGAGGGTTGCGGCTGGTTTTTGTGAAAACCTTTAACGCTTTGAACTTGATCTCGTTGCGGAATCAAATGGTTTTTAAATGGAATGTTTTCGAGGCTTTTCTAGTTTTGCTAAAGGGGTCACTCCCGGTGAAGGGATCGTCGGCCCTTTCCTCGTCGAATGAGGTGCGGGATATATCATATATATCACTGTGCAAAGCGGAAACTATAGAAGCGATCAAAGACAAACCGAGGGTTGTAGCATCTGCCAGTTATTGCTAAAGGAGTCACTCCCGGTGAAGGGATCTCGGTCCTTTCCTTATCGAATAAGGTGCAGGATGTTCCACAATGAACACCGCGATACAAAGCAAGAACTGTAGCTACCTGTTTTATTTTGAAATTCGATTCCACAACATCATTTAGGTTTATTTTCTTTCATTAATCTCATTAATGAATATCCCATCATTTAAATCCACCTAAACATCACAGATATATTTAACGTACGCTTATGCCATCCGCATTCGCCTCGATGTCCCGTCTGCACCGTTAGGTTAGGTAACTAACGCCAGAGCAAGGCAGGGCTAGCGCGGGTGTAAAACATAAGCAACGTCTATATAATATATCATATATACTATAATATCTGTCACAGAGCACAGAACATCGCATGATCACAGATAAAACACAGCAGAAGAAACATATGAAATATTGGATATACTAGGACGTCCGTGTTTTCAATACGAGCCAGTATAAAACACGGATTCCACGGTCGTGATGAATAGCCAATCCCACACCCCTAGACCCCTACGAGAGCGGCAAGCAACCCTACCAATTCTAGGGTTAGGAGACCCGGACTCGACTCCTCGAGTTGGTCTCCCACTGGACCCCAGAACCCGGTTACTTGTGCTCCCCTCCTTGGGTCTATCCTAGTGCAGAAAAGTAAATAATATACAACGGGTGACGACTTCCGCAACCTGGAAGCGCCCCAATAAAAGAATATTACATACAAGTTTTTACATGAATGAAAATGAAAAACACTCATCTCACATAAAAAAACCCCGGCTATTCAAACACGACGATCCAACATAACATATCCAGCAACACATAACATCACATGTCATCAACGTAAGTAAATATGCGCATCCCAATTGTCGTTGACATATAGCAACGAAACCGGCGACATCACATATTACACTTACGGTCACAGAAAAGAAAATGTAAAACTACAACAGTTGGAATCCGCAACCTCCTCAGACATCGCATGCCTGACCAAATGAAATACTTAGACATCGCATGCCTAACAATTATAAACCCCGCATTTTAGTCTCATTATCGAAAACTCTTTTCAATATCAAGTCGGGAAATTCAACAAGATTCCCGACATCCTGATCGAATGCTCGTCGCAAACTTTAGTAGGCGGCCGCACCCCCGATGCCGTCGACGAAGTGCACCAAGGCGGAACACCGCTGCCGCGAGCACCCGGACGGATGCTTTCGGCGACGGGGTTCTCCTACAGTCACTTGGTCGGGGCTATGGGGTGAGGCTGTCTATTAAGTTTACCCGGCGAGTATCCGCGTACGCTACGTGATTGCGACGGACTTTTGATCACATCAAAATTCCGTGGCAACCGATCAAGTGAGACTAAACTGCTATGTTTATAATATTCATTTAGTTATCACATAACTTTTTGTGAATTCCAATTATTGTATCACATTCCAGATAAATAGAAAATGTTAAACTTTCCGATCGAACAATCGAACACCCAAGTTTTCCCGATATAGATCAACACATGAAACAAGTCTAACAACATTCAGTTCGTGCCTCAGTACCAACGGTCCAGCCGTAGAAGGATCAAGCCAACGCCTCACATGTGGCACGCCGTACTGCCCCAAACCCGAAGGTTCAAAGGGCAGTTCAAGACGGTCACATAATCGAGTTAAGTTTTGTTGTCTTCTAGAGGGACCATCGCGTTACTTGCACTACTTAGAACGTCGTTAAACTACAGAAATATCCAACACTTGGAAATTTCCCGACAGGGGAAAAATTGGGTATTTATATCCGGTCGAACTTTTTAACATATTCTAAAATTTATCCGGAAAGTCACATAGACAAAATTTGAAACCCCGATCGAATCTTTGATTCCCAATACAACCCAAAAATGCTCAACTGTATACTGCATATTAAAAATTCCCAGGAAAACCAGCACTGAAAAATAGGAGTTACTGTGCAAAATTCAATGGCAGATAAGACAAAAGGGCCGCGGAAGGGCCGCATTAGCACGATAATGCCGCGGTTCCGCCGCACTTTAGAAAGATCATTAGGTAATTTTTGCATCGTAATTCTTAGATTTACCTGATTATTTTTCTGCATATTTTTAATTTGCAAAAATCCACATTTTACAAAAATGTCCAGAGAGCATTTTAAAGTCGGGGTTTCGGGTCGATCGGACTTCTAACTCCGTCTACGCATCGCCTAAGGCTCTAGCTAGGCTCTGATACCACTGTAGGGTTCCTAGGCACTCTAGTGAGGTCTCACAAGGCATCGAACATGCCAATTTCAAAAAAAATCTAGGTGCCGAGAGACCCGACTACGGATCGTTTGCTAGAAAACTAGGCGAAAAGATAACTAGTTAACACTTAACTAAGGGAATACGGAAATACAACCTTTTTAGATCCGTTTGTCCACCTCCATAGCTCCGCAACGAAGTGCCTTCGCTGTCCAAGTGAACTCTCGGGCTCTAGCGTCGGCTTCGTCTAAGAATAAGCGAGCTAGGTCGTCGATGTCCATGCCGAAGATGATCTACGTCGAGGCATCGCTAGATTAAGCTCCACCTTCACCTAGCCGAAAAACTTGTGAAGGAAACACCCTATACTACTTGGCAAGAGGTAGAGGATGAAGAAATAGGAAGTGGGTAAACTTTAGTTTTGGATTTCTCACTAGATTTCATGACTTGCCATTGGAGTAGCAAGCTTTCTCCATTGAAGAAGAAGATGAAGAAAGAAGAAGATGATATGATAAGTTAATTAAAAATAGAAAAGAAAATACAATACTTATCATATCTTTGACCATGGTTTAGTGTAGAGACTTAACTTAGGTTAGATAAGTGGTTAGGGTTAGGCATGAGACAAGAATGGTGACTAAATCAATGCTACATGAATCTTCAACTAAAAACAAAAATAGCCACCATTCATTTCTCATTTTCTTTTTCATTTGAAATAAATAAAATAAAAAGATAAATGAATAAGATGAAACCCTAATCACTAACTAACCATGGTTTAATACTTTACACAAAACCAAAGAAGAATGTATCATCAAACATGATACAATCATGTGCACAAAGAAATATATCACATATACAACTTGCACAATTCAAGTGAGAAAATCCTTTTAAAGTGAACCATTACTAGTTAATGCAAAGTAATATATCAAATATATAATTATACATTAAATCATTAAATCAACACTTGATTCAATGATCCGGTCATATCGCATATAACCGGCCAGTATCTTATGTATCGGCTTATCGAATCAATCCTTGATTCGATAACTAGGTTATATCGCATATAACCAATCGATACATAGATCGCGAGAATGGAATACGGTATCACATACACGCATTATTCTCGGTCCCGCACATATCTCATATGCGCTCCTATTTCGTTTCGCTTGAGCCAGGAAACTTCTGTGTAGGACTCTAAAGACTCGTCAATACGCCGGCAGCAGATGATGATCATATCAAGCATCCACAAGCCGCAAGCGGTCTGCTAAACGTAACGGCCACCCGGGTATTGAGCGATCAGAAGATCGACGAGCAAGCCCGCTCACACTCCTGCGAATCCAACCAGTAACACTTACCGTACGGTCCGGTCTGTTCGTCTGATATGTCGCATATCTCGCCTAGGGGTGGTAAACGTCAGACCCCAATAGCTCGATAAGTCATGCCGACTTGAGGTCCATAACATTCGTGAAAATACTGATAACTCTTACCAGTATATCACTGCAACCCTGGCCAGGGATTTCCTGTTATGGCCAGTCGAGCACAGCACAACATCAACCCCCAATACCGGGAGAGACGAATCCCCTCCTATCGCTCATTGCCTCCATGTGAATCGGGACTGTACCCAAAAACCACCTGTTTGCAACTCAGTAGAGCCGTGGTAGGGTGGAAATCAAAGCACAGTGGGAGACACACGAGACTCTATGACGATCTCGGGTCAACAGACTAAGCTGTACCAGTGTCACCAGAGAACTGCCATCTGACGTGAGGTATAATACCATCTGGAAGTTCTCGGCGAGTCCGTTCAGTGTACCCAGTCTCCACTGAGCACCCGCATACCATCTTCAATGTCAAACACCAATGGATATAGGATCATCCATCGCCCATCGCATGGGTCGAGAAGATATGCGCTAGTCTACTCTGGAATATCGATGCCCCGTCTCGATATTCCCTCGACTAGGAACATTTCAAGGATGTACTCTTGGACTACCCAGGCCCCACTAGTATGATCTACATCATAGTCCTGGAAGTCGAGTACACATCCTATGGGCTTTATCAACATGTAATCAGAGAGACAGAAAGTATACATGTTAAGATAAAGAGCAACCAGATAGCGTACTATCATGTCGAGCAAGAAAGTCCTACCTATATATGTCCCAGCATCCACTACAATATACATCCAATGTACAGTAATGGCCTCTAGGGCATATATATAACTAACAGTAATGACTAAAGACAAATAAAGGGATTTGGAGAGATGGCAAAGAAATATACGGTTAAAGTCATGAATAGGTTTATGGATGAGGCATTACTAGGAATACCAGGATACCCCTACGAGACATTTTTAATGTTTCAGTTTCACTGCGCATTGTTAAAAGAAAACTGTTTTCCCGATTAGATACTTACTCCAGGGTATGTATTTACCAGGTTTCATTCTCATATCTGTATGGTTTTTACAGATGATGAGTGGAAGTAAGTTATTGGGAATTAGGTGATCATCCTCATTATATCGGAATTCGTTGTAATTGGTGATATTTGAGGAAATCACCTGGGTACAGTTTTCAACATACGACGCACAGATTTTGAGTTATTCAACTCAGCGGATTTATACAGAGTATTGTATGTAGTCCAGTGTCCATCAGGACAAAGGGGTAGGTCCTCATACTATGTTCTGTTTACTTATGACTTCTCTAGTTTTTAGACAAGTGTTTCGGAGAAATACAATGTCTAAGTTTTGAGAAGTTATGGGTATAAGAATAAAGTAGAGAACCAGATGTCGCAAGTATCGGGATTCTTCAAAGAGATCGAAGATGTAGATTCTTGTGATTGGTATCCAGATAATAGTAATTGTTTTGAGAAACTTGTGTCTCTTTCAGGTTACTCATAATTGGATTGATTCCTAAGTTGAGTAATGCTGATTAGCCTTTCTCCATTAAATTGTTATGCACTGGAGACAGCTACATGATTTGAATCTAGTTCCAATTAAATTAGTGCCTCTATTTCTATATTGTATATAGAATGGTTCATATCTTAACGATGTTAAGGTAAGGGGAGTTGTCCAGCTTATGCTTAAAACCAGATACTGGATAACTCAAGGCACGTTTCTGTAATGGCAGTTTGTGGGTTGACCCTGGCTTTGACGAGGGTTGACATTTCTACCATCTGGAAGATCAATAGTGATATTGTTCTTGACTCGCCACAGTTTTATTAAAATGGATTTTTTCAGAAAACACTAGTGGGAGTATGGTAGAACTGGAAGTGATTCCAGAACCGCAAACGATTACGGAAAATTTAATAGGACCTATATATTCAATCAGGTTAGACATTCCAATAGCCACTCCGCAGACATGGTGGGTAACCTCAGACACCCGAGAGGTACTCTGGTAGCCTCAAGGACGGTGACAGGGAGGTTCTTGTTTACCCAGACTTGACACTACTATTGTTCCAGACTATGAAACCCGGCAAGAGGATAAGTATAGCGTCGTTCTAAACTAGCTTTAGAAGTGTACGTGTATATTGTTCTGCCAGAGGGTTGTCGTAGTCAGTGGGAGCAGCGGAAGCATAGTTGGCAAGTAGCTTATGTCTATTTATAGGCTTGAGCAAATATAGCGGAGATTAGATCATCTAATTGTGATGAGACAGTCATAGCTTTGACTTCATCAGAATAAGGGATGGATCTGTTAAGAAGGTAGTAGAGTATGATGTCCTGGTATTTGGATGACATACACAGAGTAGGAAGTAAAATTCCTATACTACGATCGGTTGTACTGTGGTCGTCACACAATTGTTTCTCCAGAAAGGATATGGATATAATATCAGACATTCTAGTTACTAAATCTATGGTTTTAGATCTAGATTTGGGTAGTTTCCCAATATGGGTACTTTGACAGCATTCTAAAAGGTATTTAGAATAGTTGACTCCTGGCATGGTGGTGTACCTGCAGGTAATGGAGTCACCCTCTCTAAAGGTGTCTTAGAGACTAAAGGAGAGAGGGAAGTGCATGATTGGCAGATCACTTGCTTAGGCAATTGAGTCAATCATGAGATGTCAAGTACCACACCAGATGTAGTTTTTGCACTTGATGCGATAAATTTATATTAATCCAATCCTGGAGAAACATAAGGAAGCGGTTTTAGAACATAAGTGCTTATTCTACAGATTTGATAATGGCAGCCTCCTTCGGGAGACGGTTATCATTCCAGGCTTCCAAGGTGACATGGATGACAGAGTGATTGTTACCGTTATAGTTTTCCCTCTGACGAGGGACAGCATTATGGACAGGTGGTCCAAGAGGATACTGTGGGAGGCATGGTGCTGGATACTGATTAGGTTCAGTTATCAAAACAATCTAAGAAGTTTGGATTTGGAGTTCATTTATGAACTAGGTCCCATCAGATATCCAGACATATTCTAAGATGGGTATTACTCGATTCGGGAGATGGCTTTCTCTGCGAGCTTGAGATTTAGAGAGATATAGAAAGAAACATCAGGGCGGATCCACTCACTGAGGCTATTTCTCGAACACAAGAGTTATACAAACTATCTTTGTGAAACTGATTAGTAGAGGAGTTGGATGTTCGATATCACACGGGCTGTGAGTATGCGACATCGCAATAATTAGCCTTGAGTGCAAGTGGGAGATTGTTGGAGATAGTGCCCTCAAAGTCAATTATTGGATCGCAGATACATGATTGCAATGATTGAGGCAGGACCTATACCGATATGATAGTCTTGCTCGAGATGATAGTATGCTATCTGGTTTGTCTTTATCATCGTATATATGCTTTAGTTCACTATTGCATGATGATAGAGCCCATAGAATTCTTGCTTGACTACCAGCAGTATGATGATCATATATGTGGGAGCTGGGGTCTGTAAGCACATCCTTAAAGTGTCCCTAGTCGTGGGAGTTTCGAAACAGGGCATCGATACTCCGGAATAGACTAGTGTATACAGTCGAGACCCCGACGAGGGGCGATGGCCGGTCTTACAAGCCATTGGTGTTAGTTGGTTCACCTAAGATGTATACAGGTGCTCATTAGGTTATGAGTACACCGGACAGGACTCGCCGGGAATCTGCTAGTTGGTATTATACATATCGTCAGATAGCAATTCCCTGGCGACATGTGTACAGGTTAGTTCATCGACCTGAGATCGTCATTTGTCTCCTGTGAGTTTCCACTGTTCTTAGATTACTACCCTACCACGCTCAAAGGAGTTGTGCAAACAGGTTTTAGTTGGGTACAGTCCCGAGCCACATTGGAGGAAAGTGAGCGGATCGTCGGGGATTCGTCTCTCCCGGTATTGGGGGTTGATATCGCGCAGTGCACGGTTGGCCATCACTAGGAATCCTCGGCCGAGGTAATGGAGAAATTACTGATTTGGATCAGCAGTTTCTCAGGTGGTAATGGGCTTCATACCGACACAATTTATCGCGTTATTAGGGGTCTGACTTTATCCAACCCCCTAGACTCGATATGCGATACTCTTTAGACGAATGGACCGGACTGTATATACATTGTCACTGTCAGCCTCAGTAGGGTTTATAGATGAGTTCGCTTGTCGGCTTCCCTTCCAATCAATACATAGGCAAAACGTTGCGTGCAGCTTGTACCTCTGACGTGCTAGTGGTTATACCCAGTGCCAGTGTGTTGATGAGTCATAAGAGTCCCCCACAAATACTTTCTCAAGTTCGGGCGAAACGTTGTAGAGGCCGTATGGTGATATGGCAAGGTTCGGAAAAAGCACGTGCGTTTTCGCATGTGTCGTTTTTCGGACAGATAATACTGGTCGGCTTTAGTTTAAGCCGGATCCGAGTATTATACTCTGTAGATATAATATCTTTGTCTCAGATGTATTTGTATTCGGTCGTAATACAAATGTGGGTATGTTTATACTGATACGGGGTTATCCTGAAATTCGTTTCAGGATCACTTTTGGAAGTTGTCAGTTTCCAGTTTTCTATCAGCTGTATTTTGACATTCGGTTAAATGCGGATTATCTTTTCTTGATGAGGTGAGTCAGTGTTCTAGAAGGTTCTAGAGAGGGTGACAAGGCTAGTGAGTCATTAGGTCATTAATGGTGTATTTAATGACAAGGTGACTAGGTTAATTGTGATTGGTTTGCTTTTAATGCATTCATACTTGGTGCTAAGATATTTTTTGTTGATCTTTTCCTTTGTGGTCACCTTCCCCCTCCTACACTCACCTCCCTCCCCTTCTATAAGTGGCCGGCCTCCCCCCTCTCTTGGCTCATGGTTATTGTTCACTAGAAAAAAGATTATGATAGATTCGGGTTCATGAAAATTAGATAGCCTCTTTCTCATTTCACCCGATCCAAAAGGAAACTTCCATAACCGTTCTTCCGTGACTTTGGACGTAACGAGACAAAGTGTTCTACTCATTCTCTACTTCATCTTGGTCGTCTCTTTTAGCAAACTTGACGATCGAGTTGCCTCGGTTCAGAGGCGGGAGCCCGTTTAAAGATCCATCTACGTGGTGCCACCTGGACGAGAAGACTGGAGTTCAAGGAGATCGGAGCAGCCGCAACAAGCGTGGGATGATGGTTGAAGACCGAAGGACTCGGATCTTTCGGTATAACTCTTCTACCCACTTTGTAGTTTGTTAGTTTAGTTTTAATGGCAGATCCGGGTTACGGTACAAAATAGCGCCAGTTGTAAAAAGTTTTTGTTCCGCATTTGGCGTCTGTTAGACGGCCGGGACGCTACCGTGGACTTACACTCTACACATCCTAGGCTACTTATTTTAGCACACTAAGTGACCTAGTTACCTAAAGATAGAGGTTAAGCTCAAAGTCGGAACTCTCGAGTGGATCTTCTACGATTTGGAGAAGCCGACGAGGAAGCACGATCCGTTCTCACATCGAAGAGCTCACGACGTGGAGAAGGACAGTGAGGAGGTGAAGGGCAGCGAGAACTTGAGGTATAACTTTCTAACATAGTAGTTAAACCTCTAACCTAGTTTGTTAGTTATGGTTTAGTATCGATCCTGGAGTTTAGCCGATGTTACGAAGATTATAAAAATCATTTTTATCAAACTCTACCTCCCCACGAACACGCGGGGTGTGTGGCATCGACTTATAGTTACCAACTGGTAATACATTGATTCTTAGCGACTGTTATTTCGTACTAATAAATATTGTGAATATTTACCTAAATCAAGTGTTGATTGGGTAAGGTATGTTGTATAATAGTATACACGTTCTGAATCAAACTACAGTTCTAAACGTACAGAACATAGACAAGAGGAAAAGTTCAGAAATGAACGAAGTCTTCTTATGACATTGTAGACTTGGTCATTTCGATGAAACAAGACTAACTGAAGTTCCATAAGGATGCATTTTTGAATCCGTTCAAATTTATATCTTATGAAACTTGCCAGTCATGTCTCAAAGACTAGATGACCAAATCTCCATTTACTGGAAACGGAGAAAGAGCTACTAAACTCTTGGATAGATACATGGTGATGTATGCGGTTTTATGTCTATATATGCCAAGGATGGTTCCGCGTACTTTATTACATTCACCGATGTTCTCTTAAGATACGAACATATGTTCTTGTTGAAACATAAAACTGAATCTTTTGAGAATTTCAAGGAATATAAGTACGAAGATGAGAACCAGATGGGTAAAGGTATTCAAATCCTTCGATATGATCGGGGGAAAGAATACTGGAGCAAGGAATTACGAGACTATTTAAAAGAGAATGAGATTCTCTCTCAGTTTATTCCTCCGTATAAACCACAGCACAACGGTATATCGGGATGGAGGAATCGCACCCTATGAGATATGGTGCGCTCTATGATGAGTACTGCTGAGTTGCCTATTTCTTTTCAGGGACATGCACTTAAGAAGATGTATACCTATTGAATAGAGTTCCAATCAAATCTGTTTCCTACCACTCCATATGAGATATGGAATGGGAAGAGACCTTCTCTTAAACGAGTTAAGATATAGGGTTGTCCGGCCTATGTTGAAAAGCAAAATCCGGACAAGCTCGAGGCAAGGTTAGTTCTGTGCAAGTTTGTAGGATATCCAAACCATTCGCGAGGGTATATCTTCTACACCGAGGAACAAAAGATGTTTTGTTTCTCGACATGCCACCTTTTTAGAAAAGGAATTTCTTGTAAAAGAAATTAGTGGCGATGAGGTAGAACTAGAAGTAGTTCCAGCAAACACAAACTATATCTGACGATTCGTTGGAACCGGAGGATTCAATAGTCCCTGATGAACCGAAGCCACTCCACAGATATGGTAGGGTTTCTCATCCACCTGAGAGATACTACAGTCTTTCTCTTAGACGGTGGGAGCGAGGATTGCATCATGGAGATGATGACCCAACTAGTTTCGAGCAGGCCATCACAAGTGGAGACTATGTGAAATGGCTTGATGCTATGCGATCTGAGATGGAATCCATGTACACCAGCAAAGTGTTAACTTTGCATGTTGCTCCTGAAGGGGTAAAACCGATCGGGAGCAAGAGGATCTTTGAGAAAGATAATTTGGTGTAGGTAGAAAAGTTGAGACTTTCAAAGCTAGACTTTTCGCTAAGCTTAAGTCCATCAAGATCCTATTTGTAGTTGCTGCATACCATGACTACGATATCTGGCAGACTGCATGTCAAAACCGCTTGTCAAAACCGCTTTTCTAAATGGTGATTTAGAAGAGAGGGTGTATGTGACACTGCCAGAAGGCTTCGTAGACAGTGGGAGCAGCGGAAGCATGTGCAAGCTGCTTAAATCCATCTACGGGTTAAAGCAGGCATCACGGAGATGGAACATCTATTTTAATGAAGCTTTCAAAGAGTTTGACTTCATCAAAAAGATAGATGAACCATGTATAAATAAGAAGGTTGTAGAGTGTATGGTTTTCTTTCTCGTATTGTACGCGGATGACATACTCTTGATAGGAAAGGGTGTTCCTATGCTACACTCAGTCAAGCACCTCTTATCATATAGGTTCTCCATGAAAGATCTAACTGATGTCTCCTACATCCTGGGGATATAGATCTATAGAGATAGATCTAAATGGATTTGGGATTGTCCCAATCCAGGTACATAGACACCATGCTAAAGAGGTTTAGTATGGATGATTCTAAGCGTGGTAATGTACCCGCTTGTTCAGGAACCACTCTCTCCAAAGAGATGTCTCTCGAGACTGATTTGGAGAGGGCTCGCATACAAGGGATACCCTATACTTTGGCAGACGAGTCAATCATGTATGCAATATTATGTACCAGATCAGATGTAGCTTACCCACTAGGTGTAGTGAATAAGTATCGAAAAGATCTTTGGAAAAACCACTGGACAGCTGAAGAACATTCTTAAATGCTTGAGAAGGACTAAACATATGTTCTTGGTGTATGGTAACGGTGAACTCCAGATGGAGTCCTTTACCGATTCGAGCTTCCAGAGTGATAAGGACGACTGAAAGTCAGTCTCGGGTTTTGTCTTCACCCTCAGTGAAGGGACGGTATGTTGGAAGGGTTCCAAGCTATATACCGTAACAGACTCGTTGATAGAGGCTAATTACATCACTACCAACGATGCTGCCAAAGAGGTTGTCTGGATGAATAAAGTTCATGAGATGAACTAGGTTTCTACCGTTGGGCATCCAGTTCCTGTGTATTGGGATGACAATGGAGCTGTGGCTTTGGCCTAGGAACCCCGGTCCTGTCAATGATCCAGACATATTCTTTGATAGTATCACCTGATCAGGGAGATAGTTGTATCTCCGGGAGATCGAGGTCAGGAGAGTTGACACAGAGGATAACACAGTGGATCCACTCACCGAAGCCATCCTCCAGATGCTATTCGAAAGACTTTTGGAACGTTGGGTATGAGATACCACAACAACTGGCCTTAGTGCAACTGGGAGATTGTTAGTAATATGTATGCCCTAGAGGCCATTATTGATAGTATAGTGGATACTTGGACATATATATTGAGGACTTTCTTGCTCGACATGATAGTATGCTATCAGGTTACCTTTATCTTAATATGTAAACTGGTATTTATACTGTCTAGCTCTCACATGTTGATAAAGCCCTTAGGATATGTACTTGACTACCATAACTATGATGAGACCATACTAGTGGGGACAGGGCGGTCCACAAGTACATCCTTTAATCAGTTCCTAGTCGTGGGAATATCGAGACCAGGGCATCGATATTCCAGTGTAGACTAGTGTGTACGTTTCTTGTCCATTAGAGGGTGATGGTTGATCCCACAACCGTTGGTGTGTGACATCAAAGATTGTACACCGGTGCTCATTGGAGAATGGGTACACCGAACAGGACTCGCCGAGGACTCCTATGTGGTAGTTGTTAGTTATATGTATGCCCTAGAGGCCATTACTATACATAGGATGTATATTGTAGTGGATGCTTGGACATATATAGGGAGGATTTTCTTGCTCGACATGATAGTATGCTATCTGGTTGCTCTTTACCTTAATGTGTACACTGATTGTCTCTCTGTTACATCTTGGTAAAGCCCTTAGGATGTGTACTTGACTACCTGGACTATGATGCGGATCATACTAGTGGGGACATAGTAGTCCATAAGTACATCCTTTAAGGTCCCTAATCGTAGGTGTATCAAGACGGGGCATCGATATACCAGAGTAGACTAGCGTATACCTTCTCGACCCATACAGATGGGCGATGGATGATCCCATATCCATTGGTGTTTGAGATCAGAGATGATATACGGGTGCTCAGTGGAGACTGGGTACACTGGACGGACTCGCCGAGAACTCCCAGATGGTCTTATACCTTACGTCAGATGGCAGTTCTCTGGTGACACTGGTACAGAGTAGTCTGTTGACCCGAGATCGTCATAGAGTCTTGTGTGGTTCTCACTGTGCTTTGATTTCCACCTTACCACGTCTAAGAGGGCATGCAAAACGGTGGTTTTTGGGTACAGTCCCGAATCACATGGAGGCAATGAGCGATAGGAGGGGATTCGTCTCTCCCGGTATAGGGAGTTGATGTTGCGCTGTGTTCGATTGGCTATAACCGGAAATCCCAGGCCAGGGTTGCTGAGATTTACTGGTAAGTGTTACCAGTAGTTTCTCGAACTGTTATAGACCTCATATCGACACGACTTATCGAGCTATTGGGGTCTGACGTTTACCACCCCTAGGCGAGATATGCGACATATCAGACGACGACACCGGACTGTACGATAAGTGTTGCTGGTTGGATTCACAGGAGTGTGAGCGGGATTGCTCGTCGATCTTCTGATCGCTCAATACCTGGATGGCCGTTACGTTTAGCAGACCGCTTGCGGCTTGTGGGTGTTTGATATGATCATCACCTGCTGCCGGCGTATTGACGAGTCTTTAGAGTCCTACACAGAGGTTTCCTGGCTCAAGCGAAACGAAATAGGAGCACATATGAGATATTTGCAGGACCGAGAATAATGCGTGTATGTGGTACCGTATTCTATTCTCGCGATGAATGTATCGATTGGTTGTATGCGATATAACCTAGTTATCGAATCAAGGATTGATTCGATAAGTCGATACATTGGATATTAGTCGGTCATATGCGATATGACCGGATCGTTAAATCAAGCGTTGATTTAATGATTTAATGTATAATTATATATTTGATATATTACTTTGCATTAACTAGTATTGGTTCACTTAAAAAGGATTTTCTCACTTAATGTGCACATTGTATATGTGATATACTTTTGTGCATTTGATTGTATCATGTTTGATGATACATGATAGTTTGTGTGTTTGGTTTAAACCATGGTTGGTCAATGGTTAGGGTTTCATTTGCTTCATTTACTTATTCATTTATTTATTTATTCATTTTAGAAAGAAATAAAATGGTGGCTAACTTTGGATTATCATTGAAGCTTCATGAAGCTTTGAAATGGTTGACCATTTTGTTTCTTTCCCTAACTCTAACCATTCACCTAACCTTGGTTCATTCTCTACACCTAACTATGGTTGCAAATATGATAAGTATCATATTATTTCCTATTTTAAAAGACTTATCATATTCTTTTCTTCTTCTTCTTCTTCTTCTTCTTCTTCTTCTTCAAGATGAAAAAAACCTTGCATCCTTTAATGGTGTCTTGAGAAAAAGAGTGAGAAATCCAATTCTAAAGTGAACCCACTTCCTATTTCTTCATCCTCTACCACTTTTCAAGTAGTATACGGTGTTTTCTTCACAAGTTTCATGGATTGGTGAAGTTGGAGCTTGATCTTGTGTTGCCTCGACGTAGATCATCTTCGGCATCGAAGTCGACGACCTGGCCCGCCCATTTCTCCGATGAAGCCGACGCTAGAGCCCGGGATCCGATGATCGTAGCGAGGGGACTTCATCACGGAGCTATGGAGGTGGAGGACCAGATCTACAAAGGTTGTATTTCCGTTCACTTAGCACTAAAGTAGTTTAGTAGCTTATAGTTTCGCCTAAACTCTAGTTAACGATCTAGTCTAGGGTTTCTCGGCACCGTAAAATTTGAAATTGGCATGGTTGATGCCTTGTGAGACCTCATTAGCGTGCCTACGAACCCTACAGTGTTATCAGAGCCTAGCTAGAGCATTATGCGATGTGTGTACGAAGTTAAAACCCCGATCGAACCTGGTATCGACAAAATTAATCGCTCTCTGTACATTTTTCAAAATCTGGGATTTTTCCATATTAAAAATGCTTAAAAAATTCAGCAGGGTTTTATATGAATTACCATAAAAAAAACGTGCCCGTAATTCCTCTAAATGGCCGCGGAACAGCGGCAATAACCCCCCATTTGCGGCGGTTCCGCAGCAAGAATAGGGAATTAGGGACGGGTTTCTGTACAGTAATATCAATAGTTATTCCTGCACTTTTTTGGGTATTTTTAATACTGACTCAAGTGTTGAGTATTTTGTGGTTTATTTTGTAGTCGTTGTTTCGATCGGAATTTTTAAATTCGTAATCTTTTCCGGATAATTTTAGAATATGTTAAAAAGTTCGACCGGATATAAATACCCACTTTTCCCCTGTCGGGAAATTTCCAAGTGTTGGATCTTTCTGTGGTTTAATAACGTTCTAAGTAGTGTAAGTAACGCGATGGACCCTTTAGAAGACAACAAACCTTAACTCGATTATGTGACCGTCTTGAACTACCCTTTGAACCTTCGGGTTTGGGGCAGTACGGCGTGCCACATGTGAGGCGTTGGCTTGACCCTTCTACGGCTGGACCGTTGGTTCTGAGGCATGAACTGGATGTTTTTTAAACCTATTTCATGTGTTGATTTGTTTCGGGAAAACTTGGGTGTTTGAATGTTCGATCGAAAAGTTTAACATTTTCTATTTATCTGGAATGGGATACAATATTTGGAATCCATAAGCAGTTATGAGATAACTGATTTGAATGTTATAAACATAGCACTTTAGTCTCACTTGATCGGTTGCCACGGAATTTTGATGTGATCAAAAGTCCGTCGCAATCTCATAGCGTACGCGGATACTCGCCGGTAAACTTAATAGACAGCCTCACCCCATAGCCCCGACCAAGCGACTGTAGGAGAACCCCGTCGCCGAAAGCATCCGTTTGGGTGCTGGCGGCAGCGGTGTTCCGCCTTAGTGCACTTCGTCGACGGTATCGGGGGTGCGGCCGCCTACTAAAGTTTGCGACGAGCATTCGATCAGAATGTCGGGAATCTTGTTGAATTACCCGACTAGATATTGAAAAGTGTTTTCGATAATGAGACTAAAATTTGGGGTTTATAATTGTTAGGCATGCGATGTCTAAGGAATTCATTTGATTAGGCATGCGATGTCTATGCAGGTTGCGGATTCCAACTGTTGTAGTTTTACACTTTCTTTTCTGTGACCGTAAGTGTAATATGTGATATCGCCGGTTTCGTTGCTATATGTCAACGAAAATTGGGATGCGCATATTTACTTACGTTGATGACATGTGATGTTATGTGTTGCTGGATATGTTATATTGGATCGTCGTGTTTGAATAGCCGGGGGTTTTATGTGAGATGAGTGTTTTTCATTTTCATTCATGTAAAAACTTGTATGTAATATTCTTTTATTGGGGCACTTCCAGGTTGCGGAAGATGTCACCTTTTGTATATTATTTACTTTTCCGCACTAGGATAGACCCAAGGAGGAGGGCACAAGTAACTGGGTTCTGGAGTCCAGTGGGAGACCAGCTCGAGGAGTCGAGTCCGGGTATCCTAACTCTAGAATTGGTAGGGTTGCTTGCCGCTCTCGTAGGGGTCTAGGGGTGTGGGTTGTGGTATTCATCGCGACCGTGGAATCCATGTTTTGTTGGAGATAGTGCCCTCAGAGTCAATTATTGGATCACAGGCACGTGATTGCAATGATTGAGGGAGGACCTATCCCGGTAGGACAGTCTTACTCGAGATGATAGTATGCTATCTGGTTTACCTTTATCATCGTGTACTGCTTTAGGTAACCTGATAGGTTGCTATTGCACGTTGATAGAGCCCCTAGGATTCTTGCTTGACTGCCAGCAGTATGAGGGCGATCATATAAGTGAGAGCTGGAGTCTATAAGCGCATCCTTAAAAGGTCCCTAGTCGTGGGAGTTTCGATACAGGGCATCGATTCTCCAGATTAGACTAGTGTATACAGTCGAGACCCCGACGAGGGGCGGTGGCCGGTCTCACAGGCCACTGGTGTCAGTTGGTTCACCTAAGATGTATACAGGTGCTCATTGGGTTATCAGTACACCGGACAGGACTCGCCAGGAACATGCTAGTTGGTCTTATACCTGACGTCAGATAGCAGTTCCCAGGTGACATGTGTACAGGTTAGTTCATCGACCTGGGGATCGTCATTTATCTCGTGTGAGTTCCCACTGTGCTTTGATTACTACCCTACCACGGCTCAAAGGAGTCGTGCAAACAGGTTTTAGTTGGGTACAGTCCCGAGCCACATGGAGGCAGTGAGCGGATCTTCGGGGTTTCGTCTCTCCCGGTATTGGGGGTGAGGTCGCGCTGTGTCTAGGAGAGCCATTACACGAAGTCCTTGGCCAAGGCAGGAGATTTACTGGTAGGTATTCCAGTAGTATCTCAGGGTGTTCTGGGCTACACTCCGACACGACTTGTACCGCTTTTGGGGGTCTGACTTTTACCCACCCCCTAGGCCCGACATGCGATGCTCATAGACGAACGGACCGGACTGTACGGATATTGTCACTGACAGGCTCAGTAGGGTGTCAGGATGAGTTCGCTCATCGACGTCCCTTTTAGTCAATAGCTGGTGGCCCATTACGTATTGGCTTATACCTCTGACGTGCTAGTGGTTAAATCCACAGCCATAGTATTGACGAGTCTTTAGAGTCCACCACACTTTCAGTTACTCAAGCTTTCGGGCGAAACGCTGTAGAGGCCGTATGGAGATATGGCAGGGTCCGATCAGATACGTGCGGTATTGTACGGATCAGGATCGGACGGTTAGTACTAAAGGCCGTATAGATATATGGCAAGGTTCGATCGGATACGTGCGGTATTGCACGGATCGGGATCGAACGGATATTACTAGCCGGCTTTGGTTTAAGCCGGATCCTAGTTTAGTACAGTGTAGATTTTGTCTCATTGCATTTGTATCCGGTCGGAATACAGATGCGGGTGTGTATGCACAGTATCGGGGTTTTCCTGTAATTTATTACGGGACCAGTTTTCTGGAGTTGCCAGTTTGCATTCCGTTCCGGCCGGTTTTCCTTTGTTCTTTCCCGGCCGGACTTTTCCGATGGAGGGGGTTATTTGCAAGTTTGCAAATAACACTTTGTGGAGGGTTTTATTGCAAAAGTATTGATTATGATAGCATCATTATCTTTTGCACCATCACTTGCATTAATGAGGGTATGGGTTTGATTAATGTGTGAAGCATGGTTGATGTTTTCTTGTCTTTGGATGTGGTCACCTCTTCCATTCTCCTACACTCACCTCCCTTGGTATTATGTTCCATTCCCTCCACCTTTTCCCTTGATTTTTTTGGCCGGCCACATTCTTGAGTGAGGAGAGAAAAATGAGGGAATTTCATTTGTGAGCTTGTGGCATTCTTGATCTCATTTTTGATGCTAGAAAAATGCAAGCACCATTTTTCTTCTTGATTCCTCCATCATCTTTCAAAGGCAACAAACCCCAAAGTGAGACATGCACTCTACACTACACTTCCTACAGCAAATCTTGGACGCGTCGATTCGCCAGCTTCGCGCCCGAGTTGCCTCGGTATTGAGGTGGGTGCCCATAAAAGCTACAGGCGATGTGGTGCCCTTTCCGACGAGGAGGAGACGGACGGAGATCCCGTGAGGAGATCGGAGTGGAGATGAAGACCGGAGGACTCGGATCAGTCGGTACATCTCTTCCCTTTCTTGTTAGTAGCTTAGACTTGTTAATGGTTACGATCCGGGTGTTTAGTGCACGGTGGTGCCGGTTTGCAAAGTCCGCAAAATTAAAGTTTATCACCGCTTCCGCATTCCGGCGTCGGATTGACGGCCGGGGCGCCGCCGTGCACTTACAGTGGTATCAGAGCCTCGCCATTAACTTCGTCTAGCTTCGTTTGATGTGTTTTTCAGTTCCGATCGACCAAAATTCCAAAAACCGTATTTTTCCTTCACATCAGTTTCTGTTGAAATTTTTTGAAGTCTAAAAATTTTTCAGGTGATCTCAGAATGATGTGCAGGGAGTTCTAAGAACTCTGAGAAAAACCGAGACAATGAACCCTCACCTCGAGCGCGGAACCGCGGCAAGAACCCCCTTGTTGCCGCGGTTCCGCCGCAAGTTGGTGGGGTCAATGCTTCGTATTTTTCCAGTGGGCTTCTGGGCTTATTTTAGGGGTTTTGGAATATTAAAGTTGGGCCAATTATTTCTGTGAGTGCTACAGTATTGTTTGGGGGCCCACTTGTTAATTTTTGGTAAATCGGAAAATTTTTAAACACATCTTTCACAGTATTTACATTATATCTGCGACCGTGAATGTCACTCGATCGGTAAATCCAGTCTAACTGCTATAGCCCGGTTAGACGGATTTGCGAACGTGACTTTCACGTTGATGTTCTATGTATTTGCTGTGATGTTGCGGATCGGTCGGTGGGGATAGCCTGGATGCAATGCTAGTACAATGTTGTTGTATTATGTACATTTGATATTGCGGGGCGAGCGTCCGACATGTGGACTGCCGTCACTGCCTGATTGTATTATTCTTTTGGGGCACGACCTGGTTGCGGTCGATGTACCCGGTGTATGTATATTTTACTTTCTGTACTAGGATTGCCCCGCGGTGGGGTGCACGGATAGCCGGGTTCTGGAAGGCAACAAGCCCGCATCTCATGGCATTGGGACGGAAGGGGCTTCACTCCAGGATTGGCTGGCTATTCGCCGCACTCGTAGGGGGTATAGGATTTCATTGCACAGGCTATCCACACGACCAGGGGAACGTCGGGTTTCAGTAGTGGCTCTGTGAAACCCGGGGATCCCAGATATCTGTATTGTTCTGTAATGCTGTACATTTCTGTGATGTTGCATTTTATTCACGCCTTGAGCGAAATACTATATATTGGTATATATATTAGTAGATGTTGTATATGTTTTTCATCCGCGCTAGTCCAGTCCCCGCTCTGCCGTTAGTTAGCTAACCTAACGGGTGATGACGGGACCCAGTGGCGAATGTGGATGGCATATACGTATGTCAGTATATTTTCGTTCTTTGTGGTGTGATCAATTGATGGGACTGCGTTGATTCGGATCAATGCAAGTTAAACAAACCTAATCTGATGTTGTTGGAACACTTTTCAAAAAGCTGTTATTGCAAGGACGTTCACTTTTGTTTTGCATCGTGGTATTCATTTAGAATATCCTGCTCCTCAGTCGACGAGGCAAGGGCCGAGATCCCTTCACCGGGAGTGACCCCTCGGACAGAAGTTTGCGTCAGGGCATTAACTTCACTATAGCCGTTTACTTTTGCTTTGCATCGTGGTATTCAGTTGGAATATCCTGCACCTCATTCTACGGGGAAAGAGCCGAGATCCCTTCACCGGGAGTGACCTCTTTAGTAAAGGTTTTCGTCACTATATTTTCTAAAAAGCTATCCGTTCCTTCAACGATATCAAGTTCATTACGTTAAAGGTTTTCGCCAGAAACCATTCGTAGCCCTCCGTCGTTTCATATGGATAGTCAATAGTATTCAAGCTGTGTATGTTGGCCAAAGTCAAGACACAGTGTTTGGTAGCTGTTGGGTATTCATATGCAGCATAGATAGATGCGTTGGTTTGGGACAGCCGTACTGCCATTTTGGCCAAAGTCAAGGGTATGTACGGGTGGACTCAAATTAACCTGGAGAATGACGGGTTGAACTTGACATGTGACTTATGATATGTTGGCCAAAGTCAAGGTCATAAGAACATGGGGTAGAAATCCACATCGGGAGTTTCAAAAGAACTGAAACTTGCCAGATATGCGCATACCTTTTGGAGTGTGATGACGTGAGCGGATTCCGTCATGTTATCATGCAATGATAGTTGGATCCCGATTCCCACTGATGAGTTGGTTTACTCCTCGGGTGACCCCGACTAATTTTTCTTTCAGGTTTGGAGGAGAATTTGAGGTACAGTGGGAGGTTTCTAGATTAGATAAATTGGTAACCATTCTGATCTAGGTTAGAGTGCACGCTGAGTGTTTCTTTTCTCTCTCTCTCTTTGGCAGCGACCATTGACCCGACCCTAAGACTACGACTCAGAGACCAAGTTGACCGAACCTTCTTAACACTGGCTTTTGGATTGTCAGAGTTGCAGACCTCATTGCCACTCCTACTTTTACCCTTTTCTCCAGGACACCCCGTATTACTGCGAACGTCCACTTCCATTGGACAAAACCATCGTATGGTTAGATACGAACTCGAAGGAATTCGAGGATGGTTTCCGGTTCTGGAGAAAACGGATAGAATTATTCAGTTGTCTTTTACTTTTTGCATTCTCTCAAGTTACGAGTACTCCTTAGTTTAGGAGATAGTACACCTATTACGCAAATTGGATAGTCTTCTTCCAAACTTTAGGCTGGTGCCGAACAGTGGGGAATGAAGAAAACTAATTAGCATAACGATGGTGTGCAGAAGGTATTAAGATTAAGACAAAGCAAGGGATTAGTAAGAGGGCAAAGTAAATTGCGACTAGTATTCACGACCAAACCAAGTTTTTCTTCGCCAATCCTAAATCACCTTTGTATTTCTCCAGGACACTCCGTATCACTACGAAGATCCACAGTTTATTGGATACTCCATCGTATGGTTATATACGAACTCGAAAGGAACTTGTTCCAGTTCGGGGATGGATTCTGGTCCAGGAGAAATAGGAATAAGGTTTATTCGGTTGTCTTTTATCTTCACCTTCTCTCGCATTGCGAGTGCTCCTAGGGTTAGGACAGTACACCCATTATGCTTATTGGATAGTCTTCTTCCAAACCATAGGCTGGTGCCGAACGGTAGGGAAGGAAGAAAACCAATTGGCCTAAAGGGGTGTGCAGAAGGTAATGACTAAAGACATATAAAGGGATTTGGAGAGGTGGCAAAGAATTATACGGTTATAGTTGTGAATCTGGATAATGGTAGAGGCATTACTAGGAATACCAGAATACCCCATCGAAACATTTCAATGCTTCAGTTCAACTGTGTATTGTTAAAAGAAAACTGATTTCCCGATTAGACACTTGCTTCAGGGTATGTATTTACCATGTTTGATTCTCACATCTGTATGGTTTTACAGATGATGAGTGGGAGTAAATTATTGGGAATTGGGTGATCATCCTCATTATATCGGGATTCGTTGTAATCGGTGATATTTGAGGAAATCACCTGGGCTGTTTGCCGGTCGGCAAATATTTGTTTTTGAATATCCGCTGTTGTGCACCAATTTCTAATTGATATATCTGTACGTCTATTTTCATAGAGTGAGATATACCTTTTTGATATTATGTCGATGACATTTACCTATATCAGTGGATGGTTAGGTAAGGAGCATTAAACAGCGGTGTAATTCTTCTTAACCATAAGTACAGTTTTCAACCTACGACACACAGTGAATGAGTTATCAGACTCAAGGGACTTATACAGAGTATTGTATGTTGTCCAGTGTCCATTAGGACAGAGGGGTTGGTCCTCATACTATATTCTGTTTACTTTTAACTTCTCTAGTTCTTAGACATGTGTTTCGTAGAAACACAGGGTCTAAGTTTTGAGGAGTTATAGGTATTTGAATAGAGTAGAGAACCAGGTATAGCAAGTATCGGGATTCTTCAAGGTGATCGAAGATGTAGATACTTGTGTATGGTATTCAATTGATAGTAATGATAAAGAGAAATTGCTTCTCTTTCAGGTTACTCATAATTGGAAGCATTCCTAAGTTGAGTAACGCTGATCGGCCTCTCTCCATTTAGTAGACATGCACTGGAGACAGCTGCATGATTTGAATCTGGTTCAATTAAATCAGTGCCTCTGGTTCTATATTGGATATAGTACAGTTCATATCTTAACATTGTTAAGGTACGGGGAGTTATCCGGCTTATGATTAAAACCAGACTCTGGATAACTTAAGGCACGTTTCTGTAATGGCTGTTTGTGGGTTGACCCAGGCTATGACGAGGGTTGACTTTCTACCATCTGGCAGATCAATAGAAATATTGTTCTAGACTCGCCACAGTTTTATTAAAAATGGATTTTTTCAAAAACAGTAGTGGGAGTATGGTAGAACTGGAAGTGATTCCAGAACCGCAAACGATTACTGAAGATCTGATAAGGAACCTAAAGATTCAATCTGGTTTGACATTCCATTGGCCACTCCGCAGATACGGTGGGTAACTTCAGGCACCCGAGAGGTACTCCGGTAGCCTCAAGGACGGTGACAGGGAAGTTCTTGTTTACCCACACTTGCCATTGTTGTTGTTCCAGACTGCGAGACCCGGCAGGAGGATGAGTATAGCGTCGTTCTAAACTAGCTTTAGAAGTGCACATCTATATGACTCTGCCAGAGGGTTGTCGTAGTCAGTGGGAGCAGCGGAAGCATTGGTGGACATCAGGCTTATGTCTATTTATAGACTAAAGCAGATATAGCGGAGATAGATCATCTATTTCTGATATGACAGTCATAGGTTTGACTTCATCAGAATAGGGGATGGATCTGTTGAGTAGGTAGTAGGAAGTGATATTCCTATACTACGATCGGTTATACTTTGGTCGTCACACAGTGTTTTCTCCACATGGGACTTGGACATTATATCAGACATACTGGTTACTAGATCCATGGTTTTAGATCTAGATTTGGGTGGTTTCCCAATCAGGGTACGTTGACAGCATTCTAAGAGTATTTAGAATGGACGACTCTTGGCACGGTAGTATACCTGCAGGTAATGGAGTCACCCTCTCTAAAGGTGTCTTATAGACTAAAGTAGAGAGGGATGTGCATGATTGGCAGATCACTTGCTTAGGCAATTGAGTCAATCATGAGATGTCAAGTACCACACCAGATGTTGTTCTTGCAGTAGATGTAATAAGTTAACATTGATCCAATCCTGGAGAAACAGTCGGAAGCAGTTTTAGAACATAAGTGGATGTTCTAGGGATATGATAACGACAGCCTCATTTGGGAGACAGTTATCATTTCAGGCTTCCAAGGTGACATGGACGACAAGGAAGTTGTCAGAGTTATAGTTTTCCTTCTGACGAGGGGCAGTATTTTGGATAGGTGGTCCAAGGCAATACTGAGGGAGGCATGGCGCAGGATACTGATTAAGTTCAGTTGACGATACAGTCTAAGAAGTTTGGATTTGGAGTTCATTTATGAGCTAGGTCCCATCAGACATCCAGACACTCTAAGACAGGTATTGCTCATTTCGGGAGATGGCTTTCTCCGCGAACTTGAGATATAGAGAGACATAGAAAGAAACATCTAGGCGGATCCACTCACTGAGGCTATTCCCCGAACTCAATAGTTTCGCAAACAGGCTTTGTGCGACTGACTAGTAGAGGAGTTGGGTGTTCGGTATCACACGGGCTGTGAGTATGCGACATCGCAATAATTAGCCTTGAGTGCAAGTGGGAGATTGTTGGAGATAGTGCCCTCAGAGTCAATTATTGGATCACAGGCACGTGATTGCAATGATTGAGGGAGGACCTATCCCGGTAGGACAGTCTTACTCGAGATGATAGTATGCTATCTGGTTTACCTTTATCATCGTGTACTGCTTTAGGTAACCTGACAGGTTGCTATTGCACATTGATAGAGCCCCTAGGATTCTTGCTTGACTGCCAGCAGTATGAGGGCGATCATATAAGTGAGAGCTGGAGTCTATAAGCGCATCCTTAAAAGGTCCCTAGTCGTGGGAGTTTCGAGACAGGGCATCGATTCTCCAGAGTAGACTAGTGTGTACAGTCGAGACCCCGACGAGGGGCGGTGGCCGGTCTCACAGGCCACTGGTGTCAGTTGGTTCACCTAAGATGTATACAGGTGCTCATTGGGTTATGAGTACACCGGACAGGACTCGCCGGGAACATGCTAGTTGGTCTTATACCTGACGTCAGATAGCAGTTCCCAGGTGACATGTGTACAGGTTAGTTCATCGACCTGGGGATCGTCATTTGTCTCGTGTGAGTTCCCACTGTGCTTTGATTACTACCCTACCACGGCTCAAAGGAGTCATGCAAACAGGTTTTAGTTGGGTACAGTCCCGAGCCACATGGAGGCAGTGAGCGGATCTTCGGGGGTTTCGTCTCTCCCGGTATTGGGGGTGAGGTCGCGCTGTGTCTAGGAGAGCCATTACACGAAGTCCTTGGCCAAGGCAGGAGATTTACTGGTAGGTATTCCAGTAGTATCTCAGGGTGTTCTGGGCTACACTCCGACACGACTTGTACCGCTTTTGGGGGTCTGATTTTACCCACCCCCTAGGCCCGACATGCGATGCTCATAGACGAACGGACCGGACTGTACGGATATTATCACTGACAGGCTCAGTAGGGTGTCAGGATGAGTTCCCTCATCGACGTCCCTTTTAGTCAATAGCTGGTGGCCCGTTACGTATTGGCTTATACCTCTGACGTGCTAGTGGTTAAATCCACAGCCATAGTATTGACGAGTCTTTAGAGTCCACCACACTTTCAGTTACTCAAGCTTTCGGGCGAAACGCTGTAGAGGCCGTATGGAGATATGGCAGGGTCCGATCAGATACGTGCGGTATTGCACGGATCAGGATCGGACGGTTAGTACTAAAGGCCGTATAGATATATGGAAAGGTTCGATCGGATACGTGCGGTATTGCACGGATCGGGATCGAACGGATATTACTAGCCGGCTTTGGTTTAAGCCGGATCCTAGTTTAGTACAATGTAGATTTTGTCTCATTGCATTTGTATCCGGTCGGAATACAGATACGGGTGTGTATGCACAGTATCGGGGTTTTCCTGTAATTTATTACGGGACCAGTTTTCTGGAGTTGCCAGTTTGCATTCCGTTCCGGCCGGTTTTCCTTTGTTCTTTCCCGGCCGGACTTTTCCGATGGAGGGGGTTATTTGCAAGTTTGCAAATAACACTTTGTGGAGGGTTTTATTGCAAAAGTATTGATTATGATAGCATCATTATCTTTTGCACCATCACTTGCATTAATGAGGGTATGGGTTTGATTAATGTGTGAAGCATGGTTGATGTTTTCTTGTCTTTTGATATGGTCACCTCTTCCATTCTCCTACACTCACCTCCCTTGGTATTATGTTCCATTCCCTCCACCTTTTCCCTTGATTTTTTTGGCCGGCCACATTCTTGAGTGAGGAGAGAAAAATGAGGGAATTTCATTTGTGAGCTTGTGGCATTCTTGATCTCATTTTTGATGCTAGAAAAATGCAAGCACCATTTTTCTTCTTGATTCCTCCATCATCTTTCAAAGGCAACAAACCCCAAAGTGAGACATGCACTCTACACTACACTTCCTACAGCAAATCTTGGACACGTCGATTCGCCAGCTTCGCGCCCGAGTTGCCTCGGTATTGAGGTGGGAGCCCGTAAAAGCTACAGGCGATGTGGTGCCCTTTCCGACGAGGAGGAGATGGACGGAGATCCCGCGAGGAGATCGGAGTGGAGATGAAGACCGGAAGACTCGGATCAGTCGGTACATCTCTTCCCTTTCTTGTTAGTAGCTTAGACTTGTTAATGGTTACGATCCGGGTGTTTAGTGCGCGGTGGTGCCGGTTTGCAAAGTCCGCAAAATTAAAGTTTATCACCGCTTCCGCATTCCGGCGTCGGATTGACGGCCGGGGCGCCGCCGTGCACTTACATGTTTTATACTGCCTCGTATTGAAAACACGGACGTCCTAGTATATCCATTGTTTCATATGATTCTTCTGCTGCAATATCTGTGATGTGATCCTGTGATGTTCTGTGATAAATACTGTATATAGTATATATGATATATTATATAGGCGTTACTTATGTTTTACACCCGCGCTAGCCCTGCCCCGCTCTGTCGTTAGTTACCTAACCTAACGGTGCACGAGGGGACATCGAGGCGAATGCGGATGGCATAAGTGTACGTCGTATTTATCTGTGATGTTTAGGTACTTAAATGATGGGACTTCATTAATATGATTAATGAAAGTAAAAGAAACCTAAAGATGTTGTAGAATCGAATTTCAAAAATAAAATAGGTAGCTACAGTTCTTACTTTGCACAGTGATGTATATGATATATCCCGCACCTCATTCGACGAGGAAAGGATCGAGATCCCTTCACCGGGAGTGACTCCTTTAGCAATTACTGGCAGATGCTACACCCCCTTGGTTTGCCTTTTGATTGCTTCTATAGTTCTTGCTTTGCACAGTGATATATATGATATATCCCGCACCTCATTCGACGAGGAAAGGGCCGACGATCCCTTCACCGGGAGTGACCCCTTTAGCAAAACTAGAAAAGCATAAAAAACACTCCATTTCAAAATCATTTGATTCTACAACGATATCAAGTTCATTACGCAATAGGTTTTCAGAAAAACCTGTCGTAGCCCTCCGTCATTTCAGATAAGTAGTAGTTAGTATTCGTGCTGCGTTTGTTGGCCTTTGTCAAGGCGTAGTGTGTGGTAGCTAACTGGTGCTTATCTGCTTATGCATATGATGCAGATTGGATTAGGGTAGTCATGCGACCTTGTTGGCCTTTGTCAAGGGCCGTGCGGGTGGGTTTATTTCAATCAAGAAATGACGGGTTGAACTTGACTAGCAGCCTATGATTTGTTGGTCTTTGTCAAGGTCATAGGAGGCTTGGGGCAAAATATTATCGGGAATTTCAAGTGTTGAAATTTGCAATGAGATTGCATACCTTCTATGAGATAGTTGGATCCCGATACCCGCTGCGAGTAAGAGTTACTCCTGAGAGAGTTTTACACATTATAATTAGCCGATCAAGTAGGTGTCTAGAAAGGTGTTAACGAGGTTACGCCTCTGGGAAAACGAGGTTTACATTAATTAGGTTCGTGCGAAAGCACGGGGGACCTCCCTCAAAGTACCGACACTGGCCTGGCTGAAAGATTGGCGAACTTGTAGTGTGTAATTAATCCCGGCCAGTCTTTCCTTTTAGGGTTTAAAGGAAGATTTGATAAAAACAGTGGGAGCCATCCTGATTAGATAAAATAATAACCAATCTGATCTTGCAAGAGCGCACGCTGAGTGTTTTCTTCTCTCTCTCCAGGGAGCGACCATATCACGCTTTAATCAAGATAATAATACGGAATATTGACCGAATCCGCTTGTTATACTGAGCTGGGGAACGTTGGTCCCGCTCCAACTTATAATTGTTATAAGACAGAGCAGGAAATTGGGGAATACCAGATTTCCCGTGCCGCCCAAACGAAGAAAGTGCATGTTGATGCATCATCTTCGGGTGTGTTCGTTACAAAGAACTGTTTCTCAGTATCCTTTACGTCCTGGGTATGAGATACCGGATCAGGATCCCGCATATGTAATCTGTTACATGGGCTAAAGAAAGGTAGAGAACTGAGAACGGGTGATAAGTTTCATGAGGCAGAAAACGGGGCAAGTGTTGCGGCCAAGTCTGTTGGTCATTGTCACCCTGTATTACAAATACATTGATTCTGAACGGATGTTATTAGATACCGAACATGATATACAAAATCATATCAGTCTCTTTATAAGTAAAGAAATGATAAAATTTTGTATTGTTGGATAATGTTTTGAACATTTCCTATATTAAAAGTTGATCGGTTCAGGCACGTTATCTAAAAGCATTGATGTTCTAAATCAAACTACGGTTCTTAGTATATAGAACACACACAAGAGGAAGAGTTCAGAAATGAACGAATCCTTCTTGAGACATTGTAGACTAGGTCAGACCAATGTGACCCGACTAGCTAAAGTTACATTTAGATGCATATTTAAATCAGTTTGAATTTACATCTTATGAAACTTGCCAGTCATGTCACAAAGACAAAATGACCATAGCTCTGTTTACTGGAAGCAGAGAAAGAGTTAGTAAACTCTTGGGACTGATACATGATGATGTATGTAAGGTCCCCTGCCTACATATGCCAGGACCGGTTCTTTGTACTTCATTACATTCTCTGATGATCTCTCAAGATTCAGACATATGTTCCTGTTGAAACATAAGTCAGAACCTTTTGAGGTATTCACAGAATATAAGTTAGAAGTAGAGAACCAAACGGGTATAAGTATTATGTCCTTTGATGTGATCAGGGAGGAGAATACTTGAGCATGGAAATCCTGGACAATTCTAAAGGAGAATGAGATTCTCTCTCAGCATTACTCCTCCGTATACACCATAGCACGATGGTATATCGGGGCGGAGCAATTGCACCCTATTCGATATGGTGCGCTCTATGATGAGTAATACTGAGTTACCTGTTTCCTTTTGGAAGTTATGCGCTTGAGAAGCTGCATACCTATTGGATAGGGTTCAAATCAAATCAGTTGCCTACCACTTCATATTTGATATGATAAGGGAAGAGCCCATCTCTTAAGTTAGTTAAGATTTGGGGTTGTCCGGCCTATGTCTAAAAACAAAATCTGGACAAGCTCGAGGCAAGGTCTGTTATGTAGAACTGGAAATATTCCAGCTATAAAAACTGCAGCTGATGATTTGAAAGAACCAAAGGATTCAATAGTTACCAACGAACCTCAGCCTCTCCGCCGATCTAGTAGGGTTTCTCACCCACCTGAGAGTTACTTCGGTTTCTCTATGACAGTGGGAGCGAGGATTGCATCATGAGATGATGACCCAACTAGTTTCGAGCAGGCCATCGAGAGTAGGGACTCTGTAAGAATGGCTGGATGCTTAGCGATCTGAGATGGAATCCATGTACACCAACAAAGTATGGACTTTGGTTGCTATATCTGAAGGGTTAAATCCCCATCAGGATCAAGTATATCTTGAGAAGATTAGTTGGTGTAGATGGAAAAGTTGAGACTTTCAAAGCTAGACATGTTAAAGGTTTTCATCATCGACCAGGCGTGGATAATGATGAAACCTTTTTCAGTGGCTATGCTTAAGTCCATCCAGATCCTACTTGCCACGGCTACATACCATGACTACGATATCTGGCGGTTGGGTGTCATGAATACTTTTCTAAAATGATTTTTTAGAAGAGAGCGTCTGTAAGTACACAGCCAGAGGGCTTCGTAGACAGTGGGAGTAGCGGAAACGTGTAAAAGATGCTTTATGTGATAAAGCAGGCATCGCGGAGTTGGAACATCTGTTTTGATGGATTAGTTAAAGAGTTTGACATCATCAAAATGGTAGATGAACCTTGTATAAACAAAAAGGTAGTAGGGAGTATGGTGGCGATCCTCGTAGAGTACGTGGAAGACATACTCTTGATAGGGAAGAAGTTTCCTATGCTACGCTCGATCAATCTCCGCTTATCACAATGATTCTCCACATAGGATCAAAGTGATACCTACTAAATCCTGGGTTTTGGATCTATGAGATAGATCTAAATGGATGTTAGGATTCTCACTAGTTGGAGTGAGATGGTATCAATTGATCCAGAGGAGAATCACTGGAAGTGTTCCAGGGTGATAAGGACGACTGAATGTCAGTCACAGGCATTGTCTTTACCCTTAGTAAAGGGACGGTATGTTGGAAGAGTTCCAAGCTAGATACCGTGGCATACTAGACGATAAAGGCTGGATAGATCGCTACTTAAGATGCTACCAAAGAGGCAGTCTGGGTGTATATTAGTTCATGAGATGAACTTCGTTCCTACCATTGTGAGACAACGGAGTTGTGGCTTATGCCAAGGAACGTCCGTCCCATCAGTGATCCAGACATATTCTAAGGCAGTGTCACCTGATCATGGAGATGGTTGATCTCCAGGGTGATCGAGGTAAGGAGAGTTGACTCAGAGGACAACACGGCGGATCCACTCACAAAGGCCATTTCCCAGAGAGAGACTTTTATGGGATGGTTGAGTATGAGATGTTGGAGGTAGTGCCCTCAGAGTCAATTATTAGGTCACAGGTACTTGATTGTAATGATTGAGGGAGGACCTATCCCGGTAGGACAGTCTTACTCGAGATGATAGTATACTATCTGGTTTACCTTTATCATCGTGTACTGCTTTAGGTGACCTGACACGTCGCTATTACACGTTGATAGAGCCCCTAGGATTCTTGCTTGACCACCAGCAGTATGAGGGCGATCATATAAGTGGGAGCTGGGGGTCTACAAGCATATCCTTAAATGGTCCCTAGTCGTGAGAGTTTTGAGACAGGGCATCGATACTCCATAGTAGACTAGTGTATACAGTCGAGACCCCGACGAGGGGCGGTGGCCGGTCTCACAAGCCACTGGTGTCAGTTGGATCACCTAAGATGTATACAGGTGCTCATTGGGTTATGAGTACACCGGACAGGACTTGCCGGGAACATGCTAGTTGGTCATATACCAGACGTCAGATGGCAGTTCCCTGGTGACATGTGTGCAGGTTAGTTCATCGACCTGGGGATCGTCATTTGTCTCGTGTGAGTTCCCACTGTACTTTGATTACTACCCTACCACGGCTCAAAGGAGTCGTGCAAACAGGTTTTAGTTGGGTACAGTCCCGAGCCACATGGAGGCAGTGAGCGTATCTTCAGGGGTTCGTCCCTCCCGGCATTGGGGGTGAGGTCGTGCTGTGTCTAGGAGAGCCATTACACAAAGTCCTTGGCCAAGGCAAGGAGATTTACTGGTAGGTATTCCAGTAGTATCTCAGGGTGTTCTGGGCTACACTCCGACACGACTTGTACCGCTTTTGGGGGTCTGACTTTTACCAACCCCCTAGGCCCGCCATGCGATACTCATAGACGAACGGACCGGACTGTACGGATATTGTCACTGACAGGCTCAGTAGGGTGTCAGGCTGAGTTCGCTCACGGACGTCCCTTTTAGTCAATACCTGGTAGCCCGTTACGTATTGGCTTATACCTCTGACGTGCTAGTGGTTAAATCCACAACCATGGTGTTGACGAGTCTTTAGAGTCCCCCACATTCAGTTACTCAGCTTTCGGGCGAAAGGTTGTAGAGGCCGTATGGAGATATGGCAAGGTCCGATCAGATACGTGCGGTATTGCACGGATCAGGATCGGACAGTTTGTACTATAGGCCGTATGGTTATATGGCAGGGTTCGATCAGATACGTGCGGTATTGCACGGATCAGGATCGAACAGATATTACTAGCCGGCTTTGGTTTAAGCCGGATCCTAGTATAGTATGTTGGGGATAGTGCCCTCAGAGTCAATTATTAGGTCACAGGTACGTGATTGTAATGATTGAGGGAGGACCTATCCCGGTAGGACAGTCTTACTCGAGATGATAGTATGCTATCTGGTTTACCTTTATCATCGTGTACTGCTTTAGGTGACATGACACGTCGCTATTACACGTTGATAGAGCCCCTAGGATTCTTGCTTGACCACCAGCAGTATGAGGGCGATCATATAAGTGGGAGCTGGGGGTCTATAAGCTTATCCTTAAAAGGTCCCTAGTCGTGCGAGTTTCGAGACTGGGCATCGATACTCCATTAGTAGACTAGTGTATACAGTCGAGACCCCGACGAGGGGCGGTGGCCGGTCTCACAAGCCACTGGTGTCAGTTGGATCACCTAAGATGTATACAGGTGCTCATTGGGTTATGAGTACACCGGACAGGACTCGCCGGGAACATGCTAGTTGGTCATATACCAGACGTCAGATGGCAGTTCCCTGGTGACATGTGTGCAGGTTAGTTCATCGACCTGGGGATCGTCATTTGTCTCGTGTGAGTTCCCACTGTACTTTGATTACTACCCTACCACGGCTCAAAGGAGTCGTGCAAACAGGTTTTAGTTGGGTACAGTCCCGAGCCACATGGAGGCAGTGAGCGTATCTTCAGGGGTTCGTCTCTCCCGGAATTGGGGGTGAGGTCGTGCTGTGTCTAGGAGAGCCATTACACAAAGTCCTTGGCCAAGGCAAGGAGATTTACTGGTAGGTATTCCAGTAGTATCTCAGGGTCTTCTGGGCTACACTCCGACACGACTTGTACCGCTTTTGGGGGTCTGACTTTTACCAACCCCCTAGGCCCGCCATGCGATGCTCATAGACGAACGGACCGGACTGCACGGATATTGTCACTGACAGGCTCAGTTGGGTGTCGGGGTGAGCTTCCTCATCGACGTCCCATTTGGTCAGTACCTGGTAGCCCGTCACGTATTGGCTTATACCTCTGACGTGCTAGTGGTTAAATCCACAACCAAGGTGTTGACGAGTCTTTAGAGTCCCCCACATTCAGTTACTCAGCTTTCGGGCGAAACGCTGTAGAGGCCGTATGGAGATATGGCAGGGTCCGATCAGATACGTGCGGTATTGCACGGATCAGGATCGGACGGTTTTGTACTAGTGGCCGTATAGTTATATGGCAGCGTTCGATCAGATACGTGCGGTATTGCACGGATCAGGATCGGACGGATATTACTAGCCGGCTTTGGTTTAAGCCGGATCCTAGTATAGTACAGTGTAGATTTTGTCTCATTGCATTTGTATTTCGGTCGAAATACAGATGCGGGTGTGTATGCACAGTATCGGGGTTTTCCTGTGATTTATTACGGGACCAGTTTTCTGGAGTTGCCAGTTTGCTTTCCGTTTCGGCCAATTTCCTTTGTTCCGTTCATTGGCCGAAGTTTGGTGGAGGAGGGCTTATTTGCATTGTTGCAAATAGGCATTTGTGGAAGGGGGTCTTTGCTTTTTGTAGCATCATGATAGTCTTCATGATGGTGCACCTTCCATTGACTTGCTTGACCTTGACTTCTAGCTATCATGATGGCTTGACTTTGTTTAGTGATGGTTGTGGTTTGAGTGTGGTTTTGGTGTTGTGATCATATTCTTTCATAATTGTTTTTTGATGCCTTGCATTATTGTTCAAGCTTCTCACTCTCTCATGGTGATCCATCTCATTCTCTCCCTCACTCACTAGAGCATGGCCGGCCTCCCTCTTGAAGGGGCTGTCCAAATATTTTGAGGTGGGATTTTGCTTCATTTCATGTTGCAAAAATCCCACAAGTTCCATCTAAAAAGCTCCAAGTTCAATCCCTCCTCAAATGGCAATTCCACAACCCCAAAAGTGAGACACAAGCTCTACCAAACATTCTACAGCAAATCTTGGGCACGTCGAGTAGCCGGCTTCGTGCCCGAGTTGCCTCGGCATTGAGGTGGGAGCCCGTAAAAGAAGTAGGCGATGTGGTGCACTTCCAGCGACGAGGAGGAGACGGGACTTTTCCGCAGGAGATCGGGACCATGACGAGAAGACCGGAGGACTTGGATCGTCGGTATATCTCTTCCCCTTCTCTTTGTAGTTAGCTAGATTTAGTTTAATGGCCCGATCCGGTTTTAGTGCGCGGTGGTGCCGTTTTGCCAAGTCCGCAAAATTTTAAGTTTACCACCGTTTCCGCGTTTGGCCGTCGGATTGACGGCCGGGGCGCCGCCGTGCACTTACAGTGGTATCAGAGCCTCGCCATTAACTTCGTCTAGCTTCGTTTGATGTGTTTTGCATTTCCGATCGACCAAAATTCCAAAACTTGCATTTCTAGTTCACATCAGTTTCTGTTGAAATATTTTGGTCTCGAAAAATTTTTCAGGTTGTAAAATATTGATGTACTGGAAATTCTAAGAACTCTGTAAAATTTCGATGAAATGATTCTACAGTGGGAGCGCGGAAGCGCCGCATGAACCCCCATTACGCCGCCCTTCCGCCGCGCACTGTGGAGTTCACTGCACCAATTTTTTATAGAGGCTTTCTGGGATTATTTTGTGGGTTTTGGAATATTAAAATTGGGCCAATTATTTCTGTGAGTGCTACAGTATTAGTTTGGGGCCCACTTGTTAATTTTTGGTCAATCGGAAAATCTTAAACACATTTTTCACAGTATTTACATTATATCTGCGACCGTGAATGTCACTCGATCGGTAAATCCGGTCTAACTGCTATAGCCCGGTTAGACGGATTTGCGAACGTGACTTTCACATTGATGTTCTATGTATTTGCTGTGATGTTGCGGATCGGTCGTGGGGATAGCCTGGATGCAATGCTAGTACAGTTTTGTTGTATTATGTACATTTGATATTGCGGGGCGAGCGTCCGACATGTGGACTGCCGTCACTGCCTGTTTGTATTATTATTTTGGGGCACGACCTGGTTGCGGTCGATGTACCCGTTGTATGTATATTTTACTTTCTGTACTAGGATTGCCCCGCGGAGGGGTGCACGGATAGCCGGGTTCTGGAGGGCAACAAGCCCGCATCTCATGGCATTGAGACGGAGGGGGCTTCACTCTAGGATTGGCGGGCTATTTGCCACACTCGTAGGGGGTACAGGTTGACCCAGGAGGGGTGCCCAAGTTACCGGATTCCGTGAAGTGCTGGGTGGTCCATTCACGGCGCTGAAGGGGGCTGCCTCGCTTCAGGTTTTGGCGGGTGACTTGCCGCGCCCGTAGGGGTCTAGGATTTCATTGCACAGGCTATCCACACGACCAGGGGAACGTCGGGTTTCAGCGGCTCTGTGAAACCCGGGGATCCCATATATCTGTATTGTTTCTGTGATGCTGTTCATTCTCTGTGATGTTGCATTTCTTTCACGCCTTGAGCGAAATATAATATATTGGTATATATATTAGTAGATGTTGCATATGTTTTGCATCCGCGCTAGTCCAGTCCCCGCTCTGTCGTTAGTAAGCTAACCTAACGGGTAATGACGGGACCCAGTGGCGAATGCGGATGGCATATACGTACATCAGTATATTTTCGTTCTTTTTGGTGTGATCAATTGATGGGACTGCATTGATTCGAATCAATGCAAGTTAAAACAAACCTAATCTGATGTTGTTGGAACATTTTTCAAAAGGCTGTTATTGCAAGGACGTTTACTTTTGTTTTGCATCGTGGTATTCATTGGAATATCCTGCTCCTCAGTCGACGAGGCAAGGGCCGAGATCCCTTCACCGGGAGTGACCCCTTGGACAGAAGTTTGCGTCAGGGCATTAACTTCACTATAGCCGATTACTTTTGCTTTGCATCGCGGTATTCAGTTGGAATATCCTGCACCCCATTCTACGGGGAAAGAGCCGAGATCCCTTCACCGGGAGTGACCTCTTTAGCAACGGTTGTCGTCACTATATTTTCAAAAAGCTATCAGTTCCTTCAACGATATCAAGTTCTTTACGTTAAAGGTTTTCGCCAGAAACCATTCGTAGCCCTCCGTCGTTTCAGACGGGTAGCACGTAGTATTCATGCTGTGTTTGTTGACCTTCGTCAAGGCATAGTGTATGGTAGCTGCTTGTTACCTTTCTGCTGCATAGATAGATGCGTTGGTTTGGGACAGTCGTATAGCCTTGTTGACCTTCGTCAAGGGCTTGTACGGGTGGATTCAAATTAACCTGGATAATGACGGGTAGAACTTGACATGCGACTTATGATTTGTTGACCTTCGCCAAGGTCATAAGAGCATGGGGCAGAAATCACATCGGGAGTTTCAAAAGAACTGAAACTTGCCAGATATGCGCATACCTTCTGGAGTGTGATGACGTGAGCGGATTCCGTCACGTTATCATGCGATGATAGTTGGATCCCGATTCCCACTGATGAGTTAGTTTACTCCTCGGGTAACCCCGACTAATTTTTCTTTAAGGTTTGGAGGAAAATTTGAGGTACAGTGGGAGGTTTCCAAATTAGATAAATTGGTAACCATTCTGATCTAGGTTAGAGTGCACGCTGAGTGTTTCTTTTCTCTCTCTCTTTGGCAGCGACCATTGACCCGACCCTAAGACTTTGACTCAGTGACCAAGTTGACCGAACCTTCTTAAACACCGGCTTTTGAATTGTCAAAGTTGCAAACCTCATTGCCACTCCTACTTTTACCCTTTTCTCCAGGACACCCCGTTTTACTACGAACGTCCACTTCCATTGGACAAAACCATCGTATGGTTAGATACGAACTCGAAAGAATTTATTCGAGGATGGTTTCCGGTTCTGGAGAAAACGGATAGGATTATTCAGTTGTCTTTTCCTTTTACCTTCTCTCAAGTTGTGAGTACTCCTTGGTTTAGGAGATAGTACACCTATTACGCAAATTGGATAGTCTTCTTCCAAACCATAGGCAGGTGCCGACCGGTAGGGAATGAAGAAAACCAATTAGCATAACGATAGTGTGCAGAATGTATTAGGTTAAGACAAAGCAAGGGATTAGTAAGAGGGCAAAGTAAATTGCAACAGATATTCACGACCAAACCAGGTATTTCTTCGCCAATCCTAAAATCACCTTTGTATTTCTCCAGGACACTCCGTATCACTACGAAGATCCACAGTTTATTTGGATACTCCATCGTATGGTTATATACGAACTCGAAAGGAACTTGTTCCAGTTCGGGGATGGATTCTGGTTCAGGAGAAATAGGAATTAAGTTCATTCGGTTGTCTTTTATCCTCACCTTCTCTCGCATTGCGAGTATTCCTAGGATTAGGACAGTACACCCATTATGCTTATTGGATAGTCTTCTTCCAAACCATAGGCTGGTGCCGAACGGTAGGGAAGGAAGAAAACCATTTGGCCTAAAGGGGTGTGCAGAAGATAATGACTAAAGACATATGAAGGGATTTGGAGAGGTGGCAAAGAATTATACGGTTACAGTTGTGAATCTGGATAATGGAAAGGGCATTACTAGGAATACCAGGATACCCCATCGAAACATTTCAATGTTTCAGTTCAACTGTGTACTGTTAATGGAAAACTGATTTCCCGATTAGATACTTGCTCCAGGGTATGTATTTACCAGGTTTGATTCTCACATCTGTATGGTTTTACAGATGATGTGTGTGAGTAGGTTATTGGGAATTGGGTGATCATCCTCATTATATCGGGATTCATGGTAATCGGTGATATTTGAGGAGATCACCTGGGCTGTTTGCCGGTCGGCAAATATTTGGTTTTGAATATCCGCTGTTGTGCACCAATTTCAAATTGATATATCTGTACGTCTATTTTCATAGAGTGAGATATACCTTTTGATATTATGTCGATGACATTTACCTATATCAGTGGATGGTTAGGTAAGGAGCATTAAACAGCGGTGTAATTCTTCTTAACCATAAGTACAGTTTTCAATCTACGACACACAGTGAAAGAGTTGTTAGACTCAGCGGACTTATACAGAGTATTGTATGTTGTCCAGTGTCCATTAGGACAGAGGGGTTGGTCCTCATACTATATTCTGTTTACTTTTAACTTCTCTAGTTCTTAGACATGTGTTTCGTAGAAACACAGGGTCTAAGTTTTGAGGAGTTATAGGTATTTGAATAGAGTAGAGAACCAGGTATAGCAAGTATCGGGATTCTTCAAAGAGATCGAAGATGTAGATACTTGTGTATGGTATTCAGTTGATAGTAATGATTAAGAGATCTTGCTTCTCTTTCAGGTTACTCATAATTGGAAGCACTCCTAAGTTGAGTAACGCTGATCGGCCTCCTTCCATTTAGTTGACATGCGCTGGGGACAGCTGCATGATTTGAATCTGGTTCAATTAAATCAGTGCCTCTGTTTTATATTGGATATAGAACAGTTCATATCTAAACGATGTTAAGGTACGGGGAGTTGTCCGGTTTATGATTAAAACCAGACACTGGATAACTCAAGGCACGTTTCTGTAATGGCTGTTTGTGGGTTGACCCAGGCTATGACGCGGGTTGATTTTCTACCATCTGGAAGATCAATAGCAATATTGTTCTTGACTCGCCACAGTTTTAAATTAAAAATGAATTTTTTCAGAAAACAGTAGTGGGAGTATGGTAGAACTGGAAGTGATTCCAGAACCACAAACGATTACTGAAGATTTGATAAGGAACCTAAAGATTCAATCTGGATTGACATTCCATTGGCCACTCCGCAGATAAGGTGGGTAACTTCAGGCACCCGAGAGGTACTCCGGTAGCCTCAAGGACGGTGACAGGGAAATTCTTGTTTACCCACACTTGCCATTGTTGTTGTTCCAGGCTGCGAGACCCGGCAGGAGGATGAGTATAGCATCGTTCTAAACTTGCTTTAGAAGTGCACGTCTATATGACTCTGCCAGAGGGTTGTCGTAGTCAGTGGGAGCAGCGGAAGCATTGGTGGACATCAGGCTTATGTCTATTTATAGACTAAAGCAGATGTAGCGGAGATAGATCATCTATTTCTGACGTGACAGTCAAGGGTTTGACTTCATCAGAATAGGGGATGGATCTGTTGAGAAGGTAATAGGGTGTGATATCCTGGTATTTGGATGACATACACAGAGTAGGAAAGGAAACTCCTACACTACGATCGGTTATACTTTGGTCGTCACACAGTGGTTTCTCCACAAAGGAAATGGATTTTATATCTGACATACTGGTTACTGGATCTATGGTTTTAGATCAAGATTTGGGTGGTTTCCCAATCAGGGTACTTGACAGCATTCTAAGAGTATTTAGGATGGACGACTCCTGGCATGGTAGTGTACCTGCAGGTAATGGAGTCACCCTCTCCAAAGGTGTCTTACAGACTAAAGGGGAGAGGGACGGGCAGATTGGCAGATCACTTGCTCAGGCAATTGAGTCAATCGTGAGATGTCAAGTACCACACCAGATGTTGTTCTTGCACTAGATGCAATAAGTTGACATTAATCCAATCCTGGAGAAACAGTCGGAAGCAGTTTTAGAACATAAGTGGATGTTCTAGGGAGATGATAACGACAGCCTCATTCAGGAGACAGTTATCATTCCAGGCTTCCAAGGTGACATGGACGACAAGAAGGTTGTCAGAGTTATAGTTTTTCCTTCTGATGAGGGGCAGTATTTTGGACAGGTGGTCCAAGGCAATACTGAGGGAAGCATGGCGCGCAGAATACTGATTAAGTTCAGTTGTCGATACAGTCTAAGAAGTTTGGATTTGGAGTTCATTTATGAGCTATGTCCCATCAGACATCTAGACACATTCTAAGACAGGTATTGCTCTTTTCGGGAGATGGGCTTCTCCGCGAACTTGAGACATAGAGAGACATAGAAAGAAACATCCAAGCGGATCCACTCACTGAGGCTATTCCTCGAACGCAATAGTTCCGCAAACGAGCTTTGTGAGACTGACTAGTAGAGGAGTTGGATGTTCGGTATCACACGGGCTGTGAGTATGCGACATCGCAATAATTAGCCTTGAGTGCAAGTGGGAGATTGTTGGGGATAGTGCCCTCAGAGTCAATTATTAGGTCACAGGTACGTGATTGTAATGATTGAGGGAGGACCTATCCCGGTAGGACAGTCTTACTCGAGATGATAGTATGCTATCTGGTTTACCTTTATCATCGTGTACTGCTTTAGGTGACATGACACGTCGCTATTACACGTTGATAGAGCCCCTAGGATTCTTGCTTGACCACCAGCAGTATGAGGGCGATCATATAAGTGGGAGCTGGGGGTCTATAAGCTTATCCTTAAAAGGTCCCTAGTCGTGGGAGTTTCGAGACTGGGCATCGATACTCCATTAGTAGACTAGTGTATACAGTCGAGACCCCGACGAGGGGCGGTGGCCGGTCTCACAAGCCACTGGTGTCAGTTGGATCACCTAAGATGTATACAGGTGCTCATTGGGTTATGAGTACACCGGACAGGACTCACCGGGAACATGCTAGTTGGTCATATACCAGACGTCAGATGGCAGTTCCCTGGTGACATGTGTGCAGGTTAGTTCATCGACCTGGGGATCGTCATTTGTCTCGTGTGAGTTCCCACTGTACTTTGATTACTACCCTACCACGGCTCAAAGGAGTCGTGCAAACAGGTTTTAGTTGGGTACAGTCCCGAGCCACATGGAGGCAGTGAGCGTATCTTCAGGGGTTCGTCTCTCCCGGTATTGGGGGTGAGGTCGTGCTGTGTCTAGGAGAGCCATTACACAAAGTCCTTGGCCAAGGCAAGGAGATTTACTGGTAGGTATTCCAGTAGTATCTCAGGGTGTTCTGGGCTACACTCCGACACGACTTGTACCGCTTTTGGGGGTCTGACTTTTACCAACCCCCTAGGCCCGCCATGCGATGCTCATAGACGAACGGACCGGACTGCACGGATATTGTCACTGACAGGCTCAGTTGGGTGTCGGGGTGAGCTTCCTCATCGACGTCCCATTTGGTCAGTACCTGGTAGCCCGTCACGTATTGGCTTATACCTCTGACGTGCTAGTGGTTAAATCCACAACCAAGGTGTTGACGAGTCTTTAGAGTCCCCCACATTCAGTTACTCAGCTTTCGGGCGAAACGCTGTAGAGGCCGTATGGAGATATGGCAGGGTCCGATCAGATACGTGCGGTATTGCACGGATCAGGATCGGACGGTTTTGTACTAGTGGCCGTATAGTTATATGGCAGCGTTCGATCAGATACGTGCGGTATTGCACGGATCAGGATCGGACGGATATTACTAGCCGGCTTTGGTTTAAGCCGGATCCTAGTATAGTACAGTGTAGATTTTGTCTCATTGCATTTGTATTTCGGTCGAAATACAGATGCGGGTGTGTATGCACAGTATCGGGGTTTTCCTGTGATTTATTACGGGACCAGTTTTCTGGAGTTGCCAGTTTGCTTTCCGTTTCGGCCAATTTCCTTTGTTCCGTTCATTGGCCGAAGTTTGGTGGAGGAGGGCTTATTTGCATTGTTGCAAATAGGCATTTGTGGAAGGGGGTCTTTGCTTTTTGTAGCATCATGATAGTCTTCATGATGGTGCACCTTCCATTGACTTGCTTGACCTTGACTTCTAGCTATCATGATGGCTTGACTTTGTTTAGTGATGGTTGTGGTTTGAGTGTGGTTTTGGTGTTGTGATCATATTCTTTCATAATTGTTTTTTGATGCCTTGCATTATTGTTCAAGCCTCTCACTCTCTCATGGTGATCCATCTCATTCTCTCCCTCACTCACTAGAGCATGGCCGGCCTCCCTCTTGAAGGGGCTGTCCAAATATTTTGAGGTGGGATTTTGCTTCATTTCATGTTGCAAAAATCCCACAAGTTCCATCTAAAAAGCTCCAAGTTCAATCCCTCCTCAAATGGCAATTCCACAACCCCAAAAGTGAGACACAAGCTCTACCAAACATTCTACAGCAAATCTTGGGCACGTCGAGTAGCCGGCTTCGTGCCCGAGTTGCCTCGGCATTGAGGTGGGAGCCCGTAAAAGAAGTAGGCGATGTGGTGCACTTCCAGCGACGAGGAGGAGACGGGACTTTTCCGCAGGAGATCGGGACCATGACGAGAAGACCGGAGGACTTGGATCGTCGGTATATCTCTTCCCCTTCTCTTTGTAGTTAGCTAGATTTAGTTTAATGGCCCGATCCGGTTTTAGTGCGCGGTGGTGCCGTTTTGCCAAGTCCGCAAAATTTTAAGTTTACCACCGTTTCCGCGTTTGGCCGTCGGATTGACGGCCGGGGCGCCGCCGTGCACTTACATAGTACAGTGTAGATTTTGTCTCATTGCATTTGTATTTCGGTCGAAATACAGATGCGGGTGTGTATGCACAGTATCGGGGTTTTCCCGTAATTTATTACGGGACCAGTTTTCTGGAGTTGCCAGTTTGCTTTCCGTTTCGGCCAATTTCCTTTGTTCCGTTCATTGGCTGAAGTTTGGTGGAGGAGGGTTTATTTGCATTGTTGCAAATAGGCATTTGTGGAGGGTTTCTTTGCTTATTTTTGTATCATGATGGTTTTCATGATGAGCACCATCATTGACTTCTCCTTCTCATGATGGATTGACTTTGGATATGTTGATGGTTGTTTTGAGTGTTGGACTTTCCTAGCTATCATTTCTTCACATCATAACTTGACACTCCCTTGTATGATGGTTCCACCACTCCCCCTTGACTTCACACTCTCTCTCTCCATTCACAAAAGTGGTGGCCGGCCATTTTTGGTGGGGGTTGATTGATTCATTTTGGGGTGGCATATTTGTTTTCTTATGCTTGCTAGAAAAGCCCTCTAGTTCTTTTCCAAATAGGTTCCTCTCTTTTCCTCCACAAAATGGCACAACTCCATAACCCCATATGAGACTTGAGTGCTACATTATATTCTACAGTAAATCTTGGGCACGTCGAGTAGCCGGCTTCGTGCCCGAGTTGCCTCGGCATTGAGGTGGGAGCCCGTAAACAAAGTAGGCGATGTGGTGCACTTCCGGCGATGAGGAAGAGACAGGACCTTCCGCAGGAGATCGGGACCATGACGAGAAGACCGGAGGACTTGGATCGTCGGTATACTTCTCTTCCCTTTCTTGTAGATAGCTAGGACTAGTTAGTGGTTCGATCCGGGTATTAGTGCGCGGCGGTTTGCCAGTTCAAGAAAAATTAAAGTTTATCACCGCTTCCGCATTTGGCCGTCGGATTGACGGCCGGGGCGCCGCCGTGCACTTACAGTGGTATCAGAGCCTCGCCATTAACTTAGTCTAGCTTGGTGTAGTGTGTTTTTCTGTTTCGATCGATCGAATGTTCCAAAACTACATTTTTTGTTAGCATCAGTTTTCTGTTGGAATTTTTTGGTGTCGAAAAATTTTTCAGGTTGTAAAATATTGATGTACTGGAAAATCTAAGAGCTCTGTAAAAATTCGACGAAGTAAATCCACAGTGGGAGCGCGGAACCGCCGCGAAAACCCCCTTCCCGCCGCCCTTCCGCCGCACACTGTGGAGATCACTTCACCAATTTTTTACAGAGGCCTTCTGGGCTTAAAATATGGGTTTTGGAATATTAAAATTGGGCCCAGGATTTCTGTGAGTGCTACAGTTTTGATTGGGGGCCCACTTGTTAATTTTTGATCGATCGGATATTTTAAACACATCTTTCACAGTATTTACATTATATCTGCGACCGTGAATGTCACTTGATCGGTAAATCCGGTCTAACTGCTATAGCCCGGTTAGACGGATTTGCGAACGTGACTTTCACGTTGATGTTTTGTTTTTGCTGTGATGTTGCGGATCGGTCGTGGGGGATAGCCTGGATGCAATGCTAGTACAGTTTTGTTGTATTATGTACATTTGATATTGCGGGGCGAGCGTCCGACATGTGGACTGCCGTCACTGCCTGTTTGTATTATTATTTTGGGGCACGACCTGGTTGCGGTCGATGTACCCGTTGTATGTATATTTTACTTTCTGTACTAGGATTGCCCCGCGGAGGGGTGCACGGATAGCCGGGTTCTGGAGGGCAACAAGCCCGCATCTCATGGCATTGAGACGGAGGGGGCTTCACTCTAGGATTGGCGGGCTATTTGCCGCACTCGTAGGGGGTACAGGTTGACCCAGGAGGGGTGCCCAAGTTACCGGATTCCGTGAAGTGCTGGGTGGTCCATTCACGGAGCTGAAGGGGGCTGCCTCGCTTCAGGTTTTGGCGGGTGACTTGCCGCGCCCATAGGGGTCTAGGTTTTCATTGCACAGGCTATCCACACGACCAGGGGAACGTCGGGTTTCAGTAGTGGCTCTGTGAAACCCGGGGATCCCAGATATCTGTATTGTTTCTGTGATGCTGTTCGTTCTCTGTGATGTTGCATTTCTTTCACGCCTTGAGCGAAATATAATATATTGGTATATATATTAGTAGATGTTGTATATGTTTTACATCCGCGCTAGTCCAGTCCCCGCTCTGTCGTTAGTTAGCTAACCTAACGAGTAATGACGGGACCCAGTGGCGAATGCGGATGGCATATACGTACATCAGTATATTTTCGTTCTTTTTGGTGTGATCAATTGATGGGACTGCATTGATTCGGATCAATGCAAGTTAAAACAAACCTAATCTGATGTTGTTGGAACACTTTTCAAAAAGCTGTTATTGCAAGGACGTTTACTTTTGTTTTGCATCGTGGTATTCATTTAGAATATCCTGCTCCTCAGTCGACGAGGCAAGGGCCGAGATCCCTTCACCGGGAGTGACCCCTTGGACAGAAGTTTGCGTCAGGGCATTAACTTCACTATAGCCGATTACTTTTGCTTTGCACCGTGGTATTCGTTTGGAATATCCTGCACCCCATTCTACGGGGAAAGAGCCGAGATCCCTTCACCGGGAGTGACCTCTTTAGCAAAGGTTTTCGTCACTATATTTTTAAAAAAAAGCTATCCGTTCCTTCGACGATATCAAGTTCATTACGTTAAAGGTTTTTCGCCAGAAACCATTCGTAGCCCTCCGTCGTTTCATATGGGTGGTCAATAGTATTCAAGCTGTGTATGTTGGCCAAAGTCAAGACACAGTGATTGGTAGCTATTGGGGTATTCATATGCAGCATAGATAGATGCGTTGGTTTGGGACAGTCGTACTGCCATTTTGGCCAAAGTCAAGGGTATGTACGGGTGGATTCAAATTAACCTGGAGAATGACGGGTAGAACTTGACATGTGACTTATGATATGTTGGCCAAAGTCAAGGTCATAAGAGCATGGGGCAGAAATCACATCGGGAGTTTCAAAAGTACTGAAACTTGCCAGATATGCGCATACCTTCTGGAGTGTGATACCGTGAGCGGATTCCGTCACGTTGTCATGCGATGAGAGTTGGATCCCGATTCCCACTGATGAGTTAGTTTACTCCTCGGGTGATCCCGACTAATTCTTCTTTCAGGTTTGGAGGAGAATTTGACGGTACAGTGGGAGGTTTCCAGATTAGATAAATTGGTGACCATTCTGATCTAGGTTAGAGTGCACGCTGAGTGTTTTCTTTTTTCTCTCTCTTTGGCAGCGACCATTGACCCGACCCTAAGATTTTGACTCAGTGACCAAGTTGACCGAACCTTCTTAAACACCGGCTTTTGGATTGTCAGAGTTGCAAACCTCATTGCCACTCCTACTTTTACCCTTTTCTCCAGGACACCCCGTTTTACTACGAACGTCCACTTCCATTGGACAAAACCATCGTATGGTTAGATACGAACTCGAAAGAATTTATTCGAGGATGGTTTCCAGCTCTGGAGAAAACGGATAGGATTATTCAGTTGTCTTTTCCTTTTACCCTCTCTCAGGTTACGAGTACTCCTTGGTTTAGGGGTAGTACACCTATTAGGCAAATTGGATTGTCTTCTTCCAAACCTTAGGCTGGTGCCGACCGGTAGGGAATGAAGAAAACCAATTAGCATAACGATGGTGTGCAGAAGGTATTAAGTTCAGACAAAGCAAGGGATTAGTAAGAGGGAAAAGTAAATTGCAACAGATATTCACGACCAAACCATATATTTCGTTACCACTCCCACATCACTTTTGTATTTCTCCAGGACACTCCGTATCACTACGAAGATCCACAGTTTATTTGGATACTCCATCGTATGGTTATATACGAACTCGAAAGGAACTTGTTCCAGTTCGGGGATGGATCCTGGTTCAGGAGAAATAGGAATAAAGTACATTCGGGTGTCTTTTATCTTCACCTTCTCTCGTGTTGCGAGTGTTCCTAGGATTGGGACAGTACACCCATTATGCTTATTGGATAGTCTTCTTCCAAACCATAGGCTGGTGCCGAACGGTAGGGAAGGAAGAAAACCATTTGGCCTAAAGGGGTGTGCAGAAGGTAATGACTAAAGACATATGAAGGGATTTGGAGTGGTGGCAAAGAATTATACGGTTACAGTCGTGAATCTGGAAGAGGCATTACTAGGAATACCAGAATACCCCATCGGAACATTTCAATGTTTCAGTTTCACTGTGTAATGTTAAAAGAAAACTGATTTCCCGATTAGACACTTGCTCCAGGGTATGTATTTACCAGGTATGATTCTCACATCTGTATGGTTTTACAGATGATGAGTGGGAGTAGGTTATTGGGAATTGGGTGATCATCCTCATTATATCAGGATTCGTTGTAATCGGTGATATTTGAGGAAATCACCTGGGCTGTTTGCCGGTCGGCAAATATTTGGTTTTGAATATCCGATGTTATGCACCAATTTCAAATTGATATATCTGTACGTCTATTTTCATAGAGTGAGATATACCTTTTTGAAATTATGTCTACGACATTTACCTATATCAGTGGATGGTTAGGTAAGGAGCATTAAACAGCGGTGTAATTCTTCTTAACCATAAGTACAGATTTCAACCTACAACACACAGTGAATGAGTTATCAGACTCAAGGGACTTATGCAGAGTATTATATGTTGTCCAGGGTCCATCAGAACAGAGGGGTTGGTCCTCGTACTATATTCGGTTTACTTATGACTTCTCTAGTTTTTAGACAGGTGTTTCGTAGGAAACATAGGGTCCGAATTTTGAGAAGTTATAGGTATTTGAATAGAGTAGAGAACCAGGTATAGCAAGTATCGGTATTCTTCAAAAAGATCGAAGATGTAGATACTTGTCAATGATATTCAGTTGCTAGTAATGACTAAGAGAACTTGCTTCTCTTTCAGGTTACTCATAATTGGAAGCATTCCTAAGTTGAGTAACGCTGATCGGCCTCCTTACTTTTAGTTGACATGCACTGGAGACAGTTGCATGATTTGAATCTGGTTCAATTAAATCAGTGCCTCTGGTTCTATATTGGATATAGAACAGTTCATATCTTAACGATGTTAAGGTACGGGGAGTTGTCCGGCTTATGCTTAAAACCAGACACTGGACAACTCAAGGCACGTTTCAGTAATGACTGTTTGTGGGTTGACCCAGGCTATGACGCGGGTTGACTTTCTACCATCTGGATGGACAATAGCAATATCGTTCTAGACTCGCCACAGTTTTATTAAAAATGTTTTTTTTTTCAGAAAACAGTAGTGGGAGTATGGTAGAACTGGAAGTGATTCCAGAACCACAAACGATTACTGAAGATTTGATAAGGAACCTAAAGATTCAATCTGATTTGACATTCCATTGGCCACTCCGCAGATAAGGTGGGTAACTTCAGGCACCCGAGAGGTACTCCGGTAGCCTCAAGGACGGTGACAGGGAAGTTCTTGTTTACCCACACTTGCCATTGCTGTTGTTCCAGGCTGCGAGACCCGGCAGGAGGATGAGTATAGCGTCGTTCTGAACTAGTTTCAGAGGTGTACGTGTATATGACTCTGCCAGAGGGTTGTCGTAGTCAGTGGGAGCAGCGGAAGCATTGGTGGACATCAGGTTGCTTATGTCTATAGACTAGAGCAGATGTAGCGGAGATAGATCATCTATTTCTGACGTGACAGTCATGGGTTTGACTTTATCAGAATAGGGGATGGATCTGTTGAGAAGGTAGTAGGGTGTGATGTCCTGGTATCTGGATGACATACACAGAATAGGAAAAGAAACTCCTATACTACAATCGGTTATACTTTGGTCGTCACACAGTGGTTTCTCCACAAAAGAAATGGATTTTATATCAGACATACTGGTTACTAGATCTATGGCTTTAGATCTAGATTTGGGTAGTCTCCCAATTTGGGTACTTAGACCGCATTCTAAGGGTATTTAGAATGGACGACTCCTGGCACGGTAGTGTACCTGCAGGTAATGGAGTCACCCTCTCTAAAGGTGTCTTACAGACTAAAAGGGAGAGGGACGTGCATGATTGGCAGATCACTTGCTCAGGCAATTAAGTCAATCATGAGATGTCAAGTACCACACCAGATGTTGTTCTTGCACTAGATGCAATAAGTTGACATTAATCCAATCCTGGAGAAACCGTAGGAAGCAGTTTTAGAACATAAATGGATGTTCTAGGGAGATGATAACGACAGCCTCATTCAGGAGACAGTTATCATTCCAGGCTTCCATGGTGACATGGACGACAAGGAGGTTGTCAGAGTTATAGTTTTCCTTCTGATGAGGGGCAGTATTTTGGACAGGTGGTCCAAGGCAATACTGAGGGAGGCATGGCGCGCAGGATACTGATTAAGTTCAGTTGACGATACAGTCTAAGAAGTTTGGATTTGGAGTTCATTTATGAGCTATGTCCCATCAGACATCCAGACACATTCTAAGACAGGTATTGCTCATTTCGGGAGATGGGTTTCTCCGCGAACTTGAGATATAGAGAGACATAGAAAGAAACAACTAAGCGGATCCACTCACTGAGGCTATTCCTCGAACGCAATAGTTCCGCAAACGAGCTTTGTGAGACTGACTAGTAGAGGAGTTGGATGTTCGGTATCACACGGGCTGTGAGTATGCGACATCGCAATAATTAGCCTTGAGTGCAAGTGGGAGATTGTTGGAGGTAGTGCCCTCAGAGTCAATTATTAGGTCACAGGTACGTGATTGTAATGATTGAGGGAGGACCTATCCCGGTAGGACAGTCTTACTCGAGATGATAGTATACTATCTGGTTTACCTTTATCATCGTATACTGCTTTAGGTGACCTGACATGTCGCTATTACACGTTGATAGAGCCCCTAGGATTCTTGCTTGACCACCAGCAGTATGAGGGCGATCATATAAGTGGGAGCTGGGGGTCTACAAGCATATCCTTAAATGGTCCCTAGTCGTGAGAGTTTCGAGACAGGGCATCGATACTCCATAGTAGACTAGTGTATACAGTCGAGACCCCGACGAGGGGCGGTGGCCGGTCTCACAAGCCACTGGTGTCAGTTGGATCACCTAAGATGTATACAGGTGCTCATTGGGTTATGAGTACACCGGACAGGACTCGCCGGGAACATGCTAGTTGGTCATATACCAGACGTCAGATGGCAGTTCCCTGGTGACATGTGTGCAGGTTAGTTCATCGACCTGGGGATCGTCATTTGTCTCGTGTGAGTTCCCACTGTACTTTGATTACTACCCTACCACGGCTCAAAGGAGTCGTGCAAACAGGTTTTAGTTGGGTACAGTCCCGAGCCATATGGAGGCAGTGAGCGTATCTTCAGGGGTTCGTCTCTCCCGGTATTGGGGGTGAGGTCGTGCTGTGTCTAGGAGAGCCATTACACAAAGTCCTTGGCCAAGGCAAGGAGATTTACTTAGTATCTCAGGGTGTTCTGGGCTACACTCCGACACGACTTGTACCGCTTTTGGGGGTCTGACTTTTACCAACCCCCTAGGCCCGCCATGCGATACTCATAGACGAACGGACCGGACTGTACGGATATTGTCACTGACAGGCTCAGTAGGGTGTCAGGCTGAGTTCGCTCACGGACGTCCCTTTTAGTCAATACCTGGTAGCCCGTTACGTATTGGCTTATACCTCTGACGTGCTAGTGGTTAAATCCACAACCATGGTGTTGACGAGTCTTTAGATTCCCCCACATTCAGTTACTCAGCTTTCGGGCGAAAGGTTGTAGAGGCCGTATGGAGATATGGCAAGGTCCGATCAGATACGTGCGGTATTGCACGGATCAGGATCGGACAGTTTGTACTATAGGCCGTATGGTTATATGGCAGGGTTCGATCAGATACGTGCGGTATTGCATGGATCAGGATCGAACAGATATTACTAGCCGGCTTTGGTTTAAGCCGGATCCTAGTATAGTACAGTGTAGATTTTGTCTCATTGCATTTGTATTTCGGTCGAAATACAGATGCGGGTGTGTATGCACAGTATCGGGGTTTTCCCGTAATTTATTACGGGACCAGTTTTCTGGAGTTGCCAGTTTGCTTTCCGTTTCGGCCAATTTCCTTTGTTCCTTTCATTGGCCGAAGTTTGGTGGAGGAGGGTTTATTTGCATTGTTGCAAATAGGCATTTGTGGAGGGTTTCTTTGCTTATTTTTGTATCATGATGGTTTTCATGATGAGCACCATCATTGACTTCTCCTTCTCATGATGGATTGACTTTGGATATGTTGATGGTTGTTTTGAGTGTTGGACTTTCCTAGCTATCATTTCTTCACATC